>CM073598.1:7193800-8428800 GCA_037074985.1 Solanum bulbocastanum
ATTGTTAGTTTTATAAGATTTAAAATAGCTGTAAGTATCTGTTGTATTGGTATTTAGGATGAGCAATTGTGTCTCAAGGTATCTAAGTTATAAAATTGATCAGTCTTCAATGTGTTTATTTGCAAATTCGTTGATTTGTTGGTAGGTTTATAGTTGGAAATGGTTCGTTTTAATCTTCTGTTCAGTTGTTCTTTTTTCTTCTGTTCAATTTGACTATTTTTAGCTATTTTGTCTTTAGTAATGGTTGTTTGATTATTCATGTTTCTGTTATCTAACATTGTGTTTGGACATCCTATCTAATTTTTAACATATATACACTTGTGTATAAGCTGCAAGTTGTAACTTACATATTCACACAATATCCAATCAGTTAATAACTTCGGAATACTCATTTCATATGCACCAACATAAATTGAAAGAGGTTAAAATATCATGTGTGTGGACATCTTTTTTTAACAAATAAGCCATCAGCAGAAGTACTACAAATATGCAGTCACGTGAACAATGCAAATGAAAAGATCATAATGAACATAAATCTTACTACAATACAACACAAAACTAATACATTAATAAACAACCTTTTAATGAAGATCCTATTATGAATCAAAAGATTTTTCTCAATTACCAGTACATGATCTTCCTTTTGATTAAACCTTTTGAATGACCTCTCAATTACTTGCATAAGATTAGCATGTTAAATATATTGTACATGATAAATTGTTTTTATCTACCAAGTAGTGTTAATTCCGTTTTATTTGTACGTTGTGCTTGCTACTCGACTATTCTCCAAAACAGAACAACCTTCAGTTCTCCTTCTTCAACTTTCAAGAATATTTAGGAACGTCCTCTTTCAGCGTCATAAGTGTTGGCAACAACAAAAGTGTGAGATTTAATTGATACGTAACTGCTAGGAGTCATGGTTACGCGGCTTCCATGCCTCCAACTCTGCCATTTGGACTCACAAGGACGGTTTAATATATCAGCCTTTCCAATATCAATTCAATGAACAAGGTAAGTAGTCTAATCGTTTGTTGTGGTATGTTAAATGCTATTTCTAACTTCATTGTAATTTCACGGCTAACATGATGACGATTTAGATATTTTGTCCACCTTTAAAGGTATAGCAACATCTAGACAACTATGGTCTACTCGCATTCGTTTCTCTTCTACATTTCTCTTGCCCTAGTAGTTCATCCATGACTACACTTCAGATTTGACTCAGTTACTCAGCTTCTCCCCATTTCTACTACTTGTGCAAAAATAATCATAAGTATCTTCTAAACTCCTTTGATCTTAGCAGTTAAGTTTTTGATGTTACCTAAAATTTAGATTTGAAGATACATTTGATCCACTGCTGATTGATATTTGTTCTTTCAAAATAATTATTACTGCTAGATAGAATAATGTCCAGCTATCAGTAACATGTCTATTCAGGCGATGTTGGCAATTCTTTTGACATTCAGTTTTAGTTTACTGCTTGTACACTTTAAATGTATCTGCTATTTCAGAGTATTTTTTTCCGATCTCCTCCTCCAAATGTTTCACGATCTCTACTGTCTTCTTACTATTTCATGTATGATTCTCTCTCAAATATTGCTCGAATCTTTTTTTTTTTATCTCAGTCTTCTTTTATTTCTTCATGTATTTGAGTTCTTTTAACAATTTTCGATTTCATGACTGAATTCCTTGCTGTTATTGTTCTTGGTGATATTCTTATGCCTATAGAAGAATGAAATTTGAAAGTTTTTATTGAAAAAATAGCCTTTGTTACTTTAATATGATTTGTTTTAGCTATTTTCAACATAAATCTTTTATTGAAAGTTCTCTTCTCACCATTTTGTTTCAGTTAAAAGATCTTAGAAATTTAAAATAGAGAAAAAGTAGCAAAATGTAGTGAACTATAGTTTTCTTTCAACTTTCCTTTATCTTTTGGTTGCTATTTTTTTTAATTTTCTTTGAAAGGTATGTTGTGTGTAAAATGTCTATTAGGATTAGATAACAATGAGTACTAATTTCATGTGCATTAGACTTCTTATTGAATTTTGTTAAAAAGTCCCTTCAAATATTTTATTAACACCCAATCTAATATTTTTTATGGATGAATAAAATAAACTCTTTTTTTTCATCTCTTGTCAATTTTTTTCATTCACTCTTCTTTGTACATATATTTAACAAAAACATCATAGTTATAGATTAATGATAATTTTATAGTTATAGATGATCATGTTTTTGAAATACTCTTCTCAAAGTTATTGCATTTGTTCTTTCCGAATGTAGAACAATTTGATTCGTGTTATCCGTATTGTTTGACTTAATAGTAATCATCTTAGTAGAGAGACGGTTCAGTGTTGGTTTTTCCACTGTTTTGATTCGATAAGAAAGAAATTTGAATTTACAATGCTTCGCCTTGACAAGATGAACCAGCCCCAGTCTTTTTACTCCCAAGCAAACAAAGTTGTTGATGGAGCTCTTCTTAGTCTCAGCTGAGAACTATGATTGTGTGCATACACAGAATCTGTCGAGAATGAGGTATTTATAATTACATGTAAGTTTGACCTCTGCACAGTTTAATGTTTTTTTGAACAAAAATGAGTGAGGTGTTCATTGAAAACTTACGTCATATTTTTTCATTAGTCTATTAGTTTGTTTTTTTTCCGCAAATTATATGATTGTGAATTTCTGAAAGCTGAATGAATAATGAATAACAGTTTCTTGGTTTCTGATCTCTTATGTTATGATAAATTGATAATATGGGTGACAATAGGATTGTACATATTTAACGTAAAATCAATAAATCGAATTAAAAAATGTTATTGATTTATCGATATTGTAATTTTGATGTAATGGTGCAGAACGATTTAGTGTTATTGGACTTTAGAATTATCGGTTTAGGACTCGATTTGTCCTCTTTCCCCAAGGAGTTTTTTCGTGTGAGGTATAAGGAATTTTGGGATAAAATGCATGACTATTTTATCTTGCATTTGGTTGGGGGTATTAGGCAGTTCTGAGACTATTTATCCCACACTTGATACCTTAGTGATGAGTTATTCCATATATATGGTGGAATAACTTATCTCAGTATAACTTAACTTGGAATAATTGATTCTGTGATAACTTGTTTCTAACCAAACAACCCTCAGCGGTTTAACCTATAACCCGATAAACTTATTACAATAAAAAATTCTATGAAATTATAAGTTAATGCTTTCAAATAAGCTAATCAGACATAGCTTTCTAATGTTGCAAGTTCTATTTCACCTATAATTAACATCTAGCATAAAGAGCTTCTTTTAATTATAAGTTTGTGCATCTAACATCTAGGATACCAGTAACCTCAATAATGTTAAAATCACTATCCAATATTAATCTGTATGTATCACTATATGATTCATTACTTACTCAATGATAAGAAACTCTTACAAGTTATCTTTTGAGTGAGGTTCACATATATGTGAGTTGAAGAGTTCTCTACCAGCACTTTCTATTACTGGACAACCATCTTTTTATCTTAGCAATATGGTGATCTATGGTGTATTCTTGATTCTTATATTGATTCTACTGTTTGCAATAATTTCAGAGAAATTAGATGTCCTCACTACATAACTTTAAATTTTAGACAATATGCTTAGTGAGAAAACTTATTATGTCAGTAGTTCGAGCATACAGCCATCCTTAAATTTTATGTTTGCTTGATAGGTAGCTCTTCTTTTAAATCTAGTGTCATTAGTTAATACTTAATCAATAGACTCAAGATAAACTATATAAATAGTTGGTGTGAGATGTGTCCAAACTTGTCTAACAACTTGTGTAACTGCTTCCTACTAATGCTTCATAAATTACTGTAAGTTAATTTATTTATGATTTAATTGCTAATTGCTAACTGCTACTACATATATGGTGTATAGCATAAGTTTTGTGGCATGTAATAACTTTATGTTTCTACACCAGATTACAATTATCTGTGTCTTTACATCTATCATTTTCTCTGACATAATATTTTAACGTGTGCTTAGTTTTCAACAACAACTAAATTAGACTTCATGATCTTTTTTTTTTTTTTTTTGAGGTATTATTTTGTGGGTTGCAGCAAATTATGAAGAATATTACTATTTCCCATTTCAAATTTTGGTGCCCTTTTTAAATGTGATCAGATTATATTCTATGTATCATTTCTGAGAAGATATTTATTTTGCTGATAATTTACAGGTTAGCTTTTTGTGGATTGTGAATTTTGTTTCCATATAAAAAGCTTTCTTAAATTGAAATGTGACTTCTAAAATTATGATAATGTTGAAATTCCCAATAGTTGACGCTTAATTTTATCAGGGAGCTTTTAGAAGCCTATTCTTTTCTTATTGATTTACTAATCTGATTTCACTTGTATGCTTTGGACCAAGTTATAATCTTTTGAGTAGATTATTTAATTGTATTACATCTCTTCTTTTGTTGGAAAGTTTTCTGTGATTTTGAGTACAGAGCACATTTAGCTTTGTGGATCCAAGAGATGTACTGACAATAGTCCTCTTATCTATTTCTTATACAGCAGAAATCTTGTGAGGGAAAAATTTATTTGCAAAAAGGTAAGCAACTGGAATTTTAGAATATTTTATTTATGGGTAATCTGTAGTTCTTATCTATCAAAATAAGAAAAGAAAAAAAGTAGCACTGATTCTCTATGAGGTAAGTTGTGTGATTTTAAGTTCATCCTTTTAGAGCCATTGTTGATAAAGGAGTTAAAATATTGCATTTAAACCTCTTCCATGTTGGTCATGACTTAAGAGTCTAGGCAATGATTAATTTCCTCATCTCTTGGTGACACTATCAAATGCTAATTACAGCCAAAATGTAGAGAGAATTCATTTGAAGAACAATCAAGCTTATTTAACTATAATATGTCTGGTCATATAGTCTAGCCTCTTCAAAGATAAAGTTCTATAAAGGTGGTTACTTAAGAAAAAAATTTCCCTTTCTCATAACCTAGGTTGATCAAAGTATGTCGATTATTGGGCATGAAGATTGTTAAGACAAAGCAGATGGAGAAGAAATATCCACTCTGTAGTCCAATGGCAAGTTCTGTTCACATCAACATTATTTTTTTAATGATATATTATTTAATTTATACTGCAAAATTAGTAAATATTTAAAGTTATGTTATCAATCAATTATATTAATTTTGAAGGTACTCTCCTTAATTGAGGGTTGATATATAACAATACATGATTTGGTATTGACAATATCTGAACATTTATAAAGTTGACGTAGCATCGTGTTCTTCAACATATACTTTTTTTACTACTGTCCCTTTCCAAATAACTTTACGAAGTATCTGGAAAATGTAAAATGTTAGACCCGTGCTTAACACGGGCAAGAACCATCTAGTATATAAAGAAGAGCCATGAGAAGGACGACCAATGGTATTTTAGTAATTTTAACAACATTTAAGGGTAAAATAATAATTATATAATTAATGGTCAAAATGAAAATCTAGAAGAATCCATACATGTCTAACTTTTGCTATGGGCACATAAGGATATTATTGTAATTTTGTTAAAATGAAGAGTTTCTATTAGTTAACTTCTTACCATCAATAATAAATGTTAAGCTTGTTTTGGCATGTTTTAGAAAGAAAATTTTGAACTAATTCAAAAAAATGTGTTTGAATAGTTAATATTTTGTTCCTAAAAATAATTTAAAGAATTACTGTGTAAACATATTTTTAATATTATGTTACATAATATAGCCATTAAATTTGTAACTTGATTATTAAAGAGATTCTCATTATTAAAATAGTCTTTAAAATGACGTATCAATATTTTTTAAATAATTTGAAGAAAATATCAAATTTCGTTGACTAAAAAAATGAACAACATCTGACTATGAAGAAATTAATAATTTGATAATGTATTCATCGAAAGATTAAAAATATAAAATTTTCATTTCTATGTAGGATATTTTCTTAATATCAAACATGTTAAACTATTTAAAAGTGAAAATTTGACAAGAAAAAAATTTAACATTCAAATTCTAAGGAATATTAAAATACAAACTAAAGAAAAATGTGTAGTTAAAAAATAAAGAAGAACAACAAAATAAAATGTCAATAGAAAAAGGACTTTGTTGAGAAATATAGAGGAAGAAAAAAATTAAAAAATAAATAAATTAGGGAAAAACAACCTGTAAAAAAGAACAAGTGTATTTGATATTTTGTGGGGGGGTAAGATCTAGAGTTTCTTTTACGTCATGATATTAAGAGTGTAGTACAAAAAAATTATTAATGTAATTTAGAATATAACATTACGATAATTGTTACTATATATAGAAATAAAGTTGCTTTCATGATTGTTTTTATTGTTGTGGAGTTAGAAATAAATTATGATTTCAATATTCAGAATATAACATTACTATAATTGCTATTGTATATAGAATTAAAGTTGCTTTCATGATTGTTTTAATTGTTGTGAGGTTAGAAATCAATTTTTTATTAGTACTTTCAATATTAAAATCAATCAAAATAAATAGAAGTATTTCTATTTATCGGAGAAAATAATAAAATATATCACAAATTCATCGACTAAGCAAACTACAAACACAATATATACTTAAGAATAGAGATATGAAAGACTTTGAATCGATGTTTACAAAATTGATTGATCGATGATTAGTATTTTATCATATGCAAAATTTATGGTGCAAATATTACAAAACGAAGATAATAACATTGTGAAAAATAGATACCACTTGCGAAAATATATGAGGATCGATGAATTTTTTCAAAAATATCAACATTTTATATATTTATTGAACACGAAATGTTTTAACTCATAATCTAACACAATTATCTATTTCCTTACTGCATAGAACTTTTTAGAATTCAACTTCTTCAGTTTGGGTTGTAAACGACACATTTATGTCGTATGAACATTTTAAATAGAATATTAAGTAAAATATTGAAGTTGTTTACTAAAGAAAAAAATAGTATAAATCTCATATATTTGGAGGCTAATTACATCATATCTCGAAAGTTTCCTTAATTACAAAAATCTCAAATTTTTGATTGCTTTCGAATACATTCCTTGGTTATCCGATATAATGTAACATGAGAGGAATGTATCCGAGAGGAGATAGATATGTAACCGAAAGGGGATAGATGTATCTGAGAGAATAAGGATATATCCGAGAGGAAATTATAATATCTTAAGTTGTGAATTTATGTAATTTTTTTCAACAAAATATGTGAAATTATATTGGGTCCGTATCACGGGCCTTAAATCATCTTGTATATATATAAGATGATGTGACACATCTCTAAGGCCACATTCATATTTATTTATTTTCTCCTTTATTTTTTATATTTTTCTTTATTTTCCCCTATTTTCTTAATTTAAGTAGAATAATTGAATGTAATTAAGAAAGGAGAATGCCTGATTGGAACTTGGAGTGACTTCTCGATTCTTCATTAATAAATATAATAATTAATATAATAACTTATATACAATAAATTAGTATGATTGTTAAAAAAAATCAATTTCATTAATCTTTTTATTCAATTTTTTGGCATTTTTCTTAATTTTTTCTATTTGTATAATTATTAGAAAATCTAAAACTAGTTATTGATATTAATTTAAACAACAAAGGTTAATATCCATTTTCATGAAATAGTTCCCACGTAACTATAGACATTAAACACTATTTCCTCTCTTCTTTATTTTGTTTTTAGTCTTACATTCACAACTCATTTATTCCATTTTCACTCTTAATATTATTCATAACTCATACTTTTCATACTCATAACTCCTAAATATTTAATTTAAAATTTAAAACACTTTATGGTATTCCAACATTTTATCTTTATAAATATGATCATTCTATTATTTCGTATTTAAAGTAGTGATATTGTTACATATATATAAAAAAAAAAATGAGAAAATGGTCTAAAACCCCCCCAACCTATACCCGAAATCCCAACTACACACTCTAACTTCACGGGTGTCCTATCACCCCCCTAAAGTATTTAAAACTAAATTATCACCCCCCTAAACTATTATAAATTGAAATAATTACACACCTAAAAAGTCACAACTACATTAATTGTTGATAAGTGAAATGCACGCGCTTGACACGTGAAAATGCACGCGTTTGACAGGTGGAAATTTTATTAAAATAACTTAGTTTTAAATAGTTTAGGGGGGTGATAGGACACCCGTAAAGTTAGAGTGTGTAGTTGGGATTTCGGGTATAGGTTGGGGGGTTTTAGACCATTTTCTCAAAAAAAATCATGTAGTATTATATTTATGTTTTAATCCTGAAGAATAAAATTCTTCAATGAAGACCGGCTTGTGAAATGAATACCGATAACGATAAGGGTTCGAAGAATTATGAATTGATGAATCAATTTATTGAATTTATTTTTATTTTTTTTTATAATGAAAGTTGTAAAAGATGCTTGTATTGTATCACTTTCTCCTTTATTTATTTATTATATATTTTCTTGATATCTTTTTAGCTTGATTTTTATACATTCATGTAATTGTTGTTATTAAGAGCATGTATAAGGTAGTTAAATTTATGCTCAAGTTATTTGACATTTTTTTCATCAAGAATTTCGTTGTGTCATTTTTCTTATTATAAAATGACAAATATAACTTCTAATATTTTAAGTTTTTCTTATTTAATATATTTATAAATAATAACTACTCATAACTCATACCTTTTAATTTTAATCTTGATAATGTTGTAACCTGCGAGTGTAGTTTAAATTACTTATTCTTTTTTGATATAAATTTTTTTATTTGACATGATAGGAATATAAATATCATAAATATCATACATAAAACAATACCATATTAACAATTGTTTATATTATTTGTATTTTATATTATTATAATTAAATAATTTATTTTGAACTGATGAATTGATTTATTGAATTCATATTTATTTGCTAATGGAAATTGTAAAAATGATGCTTGTATTGTATTACTTTCTCCTTTATTTATTTATTTATTGTATGTTTTCTTGAAGGAAGACTTAGAATAATATTTTTTGAAGCATAGTTAGGAATTACTTTTACTAGAGATTTTTTTTTTTAATTTTGACTTGCAATAGTAACTTAAGTACACATATTGACAATATTACTCATTTAGTCCTCTATGATCCTACTTCTTATTGTAAAACATAATTAATATAACTATCTTATTTTAATCAAAAGAATTATGAGAACAAGTTATATTTTATTTTGCTCTCAAAGAAAATCAAAGATGAAATAAATTATTATATGACATCATTGCTTATTCTTATGCATATGTAACAATTTGTTTTTGTCATATTCTTTTCTTGCTTGACATTTATTTAGAAGTTTTCTTTTTATTTTTTATTACTTTGTGAATATAATAATGTAGATTATTGTTTTTTTATATGTCTTAGCTACATGATTATAAAAATCTATGCCTGCCTATATATTATTTAATTGTGGTATTTGATGAAATTGTAATATGACACGTCTTTTATGCAATCAAGTTATTTATATTTTTTCTTATTTTGGTGATTTTCATTTATTTATTTTTATGCACAAGGATTAATGTCATAATAATATTATACATTAAAGTTATGATAACTCATGTCTCTTATCTTCTTTATAACTTCTACTCTTAAATATTATTGATAACTCCTATTTGTTTCATTGTTATAATTTTTAAAAACATTTAAATAGTAAACAAATGTGATGATAAAGACGTAACGTGGAAGTTCAAAAAAATATCAACATTGGTGTTATCATAAATGATTGAATACTCAAAGATAGATAAGATTTAAACAAATCTTGTTTACAACTTAATACATAGATTGTTGATTCAAAATATGACCTCTAAATTGTTTGTTCTACCATATGCATATAAACTCTATTTAGCATATTTAAAAACATATCATGTTTCATATGAAGGCAAAAATTTAATTATTTTTTTCAAAAACAAATTTTTATTTTTTTCTGTGAGAAGCGCGGGTGGGCAGTCAGGAGTTGAGCGGGGTAAGAAATTGAAAAAATCTATCTTTGAACTATTTTTCAAAAATAAATTTTAAGTTTTTTTTTTTTTTTTTTTGATGGGGGGAGGGGCTAGTTTGGGTGTAGTAACAAAATAAATTAATTTTTTTAAAAAAAGAAAATTTTAAAATTTATTTTTTTGAATTGGGAGGGTCAGGATACGGAGTGAGGTAAGGAAAAAATTATAATGTGAGAAAATAAATTTATTTGAGAAATATTTTCTAAAATATTTAAGCCAACCAAACATGAAAAGATTAAGAAACATTTTCTAGAACGAGAGAAAATGAATCAAGTAAAAAAGAAAGTATTTTCTTTTTTACTTGAGAAGTATTTTCTAAAATATTTAAGCCAACCAAACATGAAAAGATTAAGAAACATTTTCTAGAACGAGATAAAACGAATTAAGTAAAAAAGAAAGTAATGATATTTGAAGAGTAAAGTAAATGAAATAAAATGAGTAAAATAAATAAAAAAGAAGAGTCAAAGTTATTTTCTTTTTTTTTTGGGCAAAATTTAGGTGGTTTTAGAGCCTTTATCACTCAAATAAAAAAAATTTATACTAATTTGAATGGTATTAATACTACTATACTTGGAAAAGATTTACATTTTCCTTTTGTTAAAACTCTTTCACAAGATGAAAGTGATTTTATTAGAAAAAACACTGTTTTTCGTATTAATAACCTTTATCAGCATATCACCTTTTTAAAGGATGAAATTTGTGTTAAGAAAATCGAACAGATTTTAAAATCCCCAGAGATGGTTACTAAGATAGTCAAACTTCGCGAGAATTTTAAAAAAGAAATATGTTTAGATTTTCCTAATGCATTTTGAAAACGCAAGAAGCATATCTTTCCCTACCATACATTGATGGATTCAATGAACATGCTATTTCAACTAAAGTTAGGTCTATTCAAACTAATGATGAAATGATGAAATTTTGTAAGAAAGAGATAGACACTCTTTTACAAAACAAAATCATCAGGGTTTCTAAGTCGCCTTGGGCTGTTCTGCTTTCTACGTTAATAGTAAAGCTGAGAAAGAAAGAGGAGCGCTAAGACTAGTGATTAACTATAAACCTCTTAATTCTATTTTAAAATGGATCAGGTATCCTATACCTAACAAACGTGACCTTTTGAAAAGGACTTTTAAAGCTAATGTCTACAGCAAATTTGATATGAAATCAGAATTTTGGAAAATTTCAAATTTCTAAAAATGATAGATATAAAACTGCTTTCAACATCCCATTTGGACAGTATGAATGGAACGTAATGCCTTTTGGGTTGAAGAACGCCCCTTCGGAATTTCAAAATATAATGAATTCCCTTTTTAATGATTATTCTTACATGTCAATTGTTTATATTGATGACGTATTAATCTTTTCTGAGAACATTGATTCTCACTTTAAACATCTTAATACATTCTTTAAGATTGTTAAAAATAATGGTTTGGTAGTTAGTGCTAAGAAAATGGTTCTTTTCCAATTTATTATCAAATTTTTAGGTCATAATCTTTATCAAGGAACCTATAAACCTATTTGCAGGGCCATCGAGTTCTTATCCAAATTTCCTAACGAAATTCCTAATAAAACTCAGCTTCAGAGATTTCTAGGAAGTTTGAATTATGTTGCTGATTTTATTCCAAAAGTCAGACAGGTGTGCGAGCCTTTATATAAAACTTATAAAGAATCTCGTTCCTTGGAGTACTGAACGACTGAGGTTGTCGTTCGCGTCAAAGTCTTAGTTCAAAATATCCCATGTTTAGGAATTCCCAATCCTAATGCTTTTATGATTGTCGAAACTGACGCATCTGATGCAGGTTATGGAGGCATCCTTAAACAAAAAGTAGATCTTGAATCTACAAAACAAGCAACTTGTTTGTTTTACATTCGAAATCTGAAATTCCGCTCAGAAAAATTATTCTACGATAAAAAAGGAAATTTTGGTTGTAGTGCTATATATCACTAAATTTCAAGATGATCTTATAAACAAATAATTTTTACTAAGAGTAGAATGTAAATCTGCTAAAGAAATCTTACAAAAGGATGTTAAAAATTTGATTTCGAAATAAATCTTTGCTAGATGGCAAGCTCTACTATCTAGCTTAATTTTAAAATTGATTTTATTAAAAGAGAAGATGATTCTCTTTCTGATTTTCTAACCCATGAATTTTTGCAAGGTAAAAATGAAGTCGTTTAAACCGGTCACTCCTTCTAAAGAAGATCTCCCAAAAGCAAAAAAGGCTAGACCATTTACCCTTTCACAATTACTTCCGAAACAAGAAAATTCACAGAGGCCTACAACCCCTTTTCAAAACAAATTTTCAGCTCTAGCCAAGTTTCCAAACCTCCCTTCTCCAACACCAACTCAGCCTCCAAAGCTACTCTGTCCGCCCCAACCAAAGTTGATCAGCCTTAGACCGGCAAACCCATTAGACAAAGGAGCATCTTCCAGTTCCATTCAATCAAAACAGAGTCATGAAATGAAAACTCCAAAATCATTTGCCCAAGCACTTAACCCAAAGTTAACAAAAACTATTCCCAAAATCCCTAACCTAAAAGAAGAATCTTTTGATTTTGTGACTTCACAGGTATTGCCAATAATGACATTAAACAAGGAATATGACAACATTGATGTACAGCAACTAGTCAAACCTTGCTATACATACTCAAATTTTGTGGATACTGACAATCCACTCAAGACAAGAAGATTTTATGAAGTCATTCTTGTTGATATTGATTCTATTGAGATCGAGCATTCCAAGAATGAGAACAATCTCTCTATTATTAAATATTCAAGGTTTACTATTAAGAAAATCTTGGATCCGATTGAATGGTTTGCAGACCATTTACATACTCCGATTGTGTTATCAGTAACTCATCGTCCACAAACTAATAATTGGTATGATTATAAAACAACATGGATGAATTTTCTTTATCTACGACCAAGACACACTTAGTTTATAAAATACAGCCCTAGCATTGTTAAAATCATTATTCCAGAATGGTTTTACGAATGGTGGAATTTATTTGGAGGAACCAAGGAAGTTCTTCTCCAGCAATTTCACAACAGATTTGAAGAATTTCAGATCAAGGAAGAAATTACCACATTACCTGAGCATATCAAACTATGCAAATATTATATTCAAAAAAGAATATCATATATTATTACTTGAAATTTTTCTAAGAATAATATTGATGGTATCAAATATTTGTGTAAGCAAATTCAGGTTAAAGATTGGGTCCCCAAACAACCTAATACTAAAGTCCAGTCTCACGACAAAGCCAGTTCATCAAATTCTTCAAAGAGTTCTTCCAAAATTGCGCTCAAAAAGAAATTGAAAGAGGCATTAGAAAATTTAGAAAAATATGATGAAGATCCAAACTACGAATAAGATTGGCTCATAGATCCAAACTACAAATAAGATTGGCTCATAGAAAATTTAGAAAAATATGAATAACCTTGAATATTTAATAATAGAGGGGTTGTTCTCATCCTTAGAATGCTCGATTTCATTAGAATCAGTATCAACAAGAATGGCTTCATAGATTCTTCTCGTCTTTTGTGGAATGTCAATATCCACAAAAGTTGAGTCTGTATAGCAAGGTTTAACTAGCTATTGTATATCAATGTTGTCATATTCCTTGTTTAATGTCATTATTGGCAATACCTGTGAAGTCACAAAATCAAAAGATTCTTCTTTTGGGTTAGGGAAGGCTATTTTTGTCATTTAGGTAGTCGTGTCAGGTCGTGCAGAAAAATGTCCTACCATTTAGTTTCACTCTTAACTAATTTATGTAAACTAGATAATCTTGCCCATGCACAGCATGGGCCCAACAGTTTTAAATTTATTAAAATTATGTCCATTGTAACAAAAGATTATAACGCATGTTTTGCTTGGTAATATCCTCCCTTTCTATCAGTAAGATAAGATAAGACTTTAATGCCATAAAGTTAATTTAACCCAAGGTCATTTAATTAAAGGTTTACATACAAGTCTTGTATCGAATTATTCTATCAGCAAAAGCATTTGCTACTGCTATTTTTCAGTGTAGGTGTTCCACTTTTTACTTTTAAACAAAAAACTATGAACCCCTTTTCTGCTTTGTTGAATTGTAGATGGAGACAATAAGATCAGCAGAACCGAAACAATGAAAGTAAAACAAAACAAAACAAAGCGAAAAATATTGACAGTAATAAAAAGATTATATAAGTTGAATCAGAAAAAAACATCATATACCTTTGATAAAAACATCAAGAGGAGTTGATCTGAAAATCCACCATCACCTGAGAAGATGAAAGAAAAATTTAATAAAAAATATCTAAAAATGACAATATAGTCAGAATATTAACTTCATCCTACTGTTGCTAACAACATTAACAACTACTTCATCCTACTGTTGCTAACAACATCAACTACGATACTTTCAGATTGTCGTCATCATTGCCATCTTTCAATTGCCTTCCAAGAAAGTCAAGAACCGGAACAGTATCAAGAAATGGTCCAAATAGTGGTTGGAATATGGTATTATTCGAAGCAACCCTACAAACAAAAGCATCGCGTATCACCTCTAATAACGTTAGCAAATTAAATTCTTCCTACTTGGACGAATTGTATAATCAAAATTCATTGACATTGTTTTCAAATAGTGACCTAAAACCAATTTCCAATATGAATAACTATAATCAAATTCCAGTAATAGAACCAACTAACAATTATAATCCAGTTTTTACAAGACACATCTACAGAACAACCTGCAACGCCAAACACGGGTACTAACACTGCCGCAAGTATGTTCTCATTAACACCTTAGCCTACATTTCAAGCAACAACAACATTTAGTTGTCAGAATTTTACCTCAGTAGTGCAGAGTGATTTGAATTCAGATCCATTTGGGACATTTCTGAGTAGCGATCAGACGTTAAATGAGAGTATGCATCAGAAGAAATTTTGCCGATGAATAAAAATTATGGTTACAAAATCAAAACAAGATCATAGCCAAGTATGTTTTAAATTTGCTCCTGTCAGCTTAGATGCCAATTTTGATCTTTTAAGTTTCCCTTTTTGCTTTTATTCTTAGTTTTGATCTTGCACTTTTCACTATGACAGTGAAAAATAGCAAGGAAAATCGTATCAAATCAAAGTTCTATTCAACCCAAAATTTCAGTCTTTTTTCTTCCATTTATAGACGGAGAAATGTCACCATAGAAAGACCAACAACAATTAAGAAAATATAAGAAGAAAATAGTGGGAAAAGAAGAAAGATCTGAGCAAACTTTGAGCGGAAATCATACCTCAAAATAGTAAGATATTTTTGAAAGTATTTAGGAGAACTGCAATAGCACTCCTCTGTTCTCTTGGAAAACAAATCAAGTCTAACTCTATTTGTGTAATTTCGACAATGTCCATCTAATCTGATGAGCTTCCATATAATCTCAAATCATAACCAAGAGAAAAATAAGAAACCCACATAAGTAGGCATCAAAAATTTCATACATTCTAGAGCTATGTGAAGCATGAAATATGGTCTATGAAATTTGAGAAGGAAGGAGTATACCCAAAGCCATGAATACTTGCAAGTTACATGTTACTCATAAACACAATAAAGATAAGATAGCCAGAGAGAGTTGTGGAGGAAGGGACAACGGGTTGCAGGACAAACTCAAGAGAAAACAAGGAATAGAATCCAGAGAAAACAGTTGGGTTTATTCAAGGACAAATGAAGAAAAAGAAAAACAAAGGCTTGATAAATGGAAGAAGGAGAAGGGACCTCCAAGAGACTGAATGATTCAGAGATTGGAGAGAAGATGAAAGAGCTACAACTCAAAAATATGAAAAATTCCCATAAAAGTTAGCGATACATAAATGTTTCGACATCGGAACCATTGAACCCTATTATCCCCCTTATAAGATGCATCTTAACTTAACATGAGGATCATAGTTGAATATTGAGTCGTTAATAGATATTACTTTGAACTTTTTTCTATCACAAAGATCACAACATGTATGTGTTTTGTTCAATGACTATTTGATGGTATACCCTTATTCTCTCGTTAAAGCATATACTTGAATGAATTCAAAAATGTAGAAGATCACTTTAAAGAAAAACACTTATATGTACAGCTTTACTGAAGATAATTCTTTCAAGCAGTTTTTTCTTAAGCAGTATTGTAGAACCTAATAGTAATTATATTAGTGATTTTGTTCAATAATTGTTTGATAATCACCACTTACACTTTTAGTCAGTTTCGAAACGAAAGTATCTTTTTCCTAATTTATAACTCTTTAATTTCAATATCCCACATGACATGTTTAAGAACAAAAGATTAAATGACATTTGGGTACATTATTTATCTCCTTAATTTTAGACCACGAGTTTTTTATTTTCTAAAAACTTGTACCAAATAAAACTAAGACAAAACGTAGCGAGTAGTAAGTAAATCTCCAATACAATTTAAGTAACAAATGTGGATATTAACTACTATATTTATTAAGGATAGGCCAAAGTACATGTACCAAACAATTGCATCTGTCATGAGTAATTTAACATCCATTGCCAGTATTGGAGTTGAAGCCTAGATTGAGAAGATTAAAGGATTGAGAGAGAAAATCTTAGAGGAAGGAATAGATCTAGAGAAATAGAGGGTGCGCATACAGAAGAGAGCATTTTCGCAGAATTAGAAGAAGGGGGAATAGAGCCCTAGAGATGAGATAATTGATTTCCAAATTCAATATTTTCTTATATATATATAAGATTGAGCTGTCAATTACAAGTCACTTGGAACTCATAAATATATTTTCGAATTTTTTACTTTTTTATTTCTATTCGGTGTCGAGATTCAACATAATGGCCAACTTATTCAGATTCAATCTCTCAAGATCGAACTCGAAACTTCGGGTTACTTATCCAACTACAACCTTTGCAAGTATATATTGACCAGGGGCGGAGCTATGAAGGCCACTGGGGGTGCCACGCCACCCCCGAACTTCGACGGAAACTCCATATATACATAGGTATATATATATAATATTTATATAAATATAAAGCGTGCTACCCAATGAACAAAATTGGTTTGTGGTGCCACGGTAGGAGGGCAACTTTAGATGGCTAATGTTGCGGGTTCGAATTCCATTTGTACCTATTTTTTTTGAAAAATTTGCTGCAGACATTTGTTAAGAAAAAAAAAGGGCTCCAAGCACCTTTTTTAAGGAAAAAAGCTGGCACATTAATCGATAAGTCTATTTGACACCCACGGACTCTAAATCCTAGATCCGCCAATGATATTGACCCATGACAAACATCAATACATACAAGAAAAGAAATCACCGTACCACCTGATGTTTATTTAGAAAAATTCACCAAAGAAAACTGGAAGAAACTTACCCCAAGTTTACCAGTGACGGTACAATGTCAGACCATCAAATTACCCATCCGGTCCAATATCTTTTGTTTCCACAAAATCCTAATTTAGAAATGCTCTAAAGAACAATACACGTATGTCTAACAATACAAAATTATATTTTCAAAAAAAGCTATAAATACAGTGAAACACCATCAATTATTAAGTAGAAGACAACATCATGAGCCTTAATATAAATACCGGTTTTTAAAACACTACTGACCTGAGTACCAAATAAACTTTGATATCACTTCCTTCCACAGTCCTCCTCCATCTAATTGAAATTGATCGTTTTGCTGTTAGAAATATAAAAGGTAAAGAATGAAAACAAACCTGCACTTTTTCAAGAAAGCATAATTCTTCATGTAGTATGTTGAAAGTCTTATTTTTTCCATCAATATAGTGCAATAGCACTTGCAACAATTATGAAGTATCACGATAATTTGCCACAAAATAAGATGGACAATCTTAAACACAAGCAAACTAACATTCTAAGTTTTGGCAATAAAAAACAGAATACATGCAAGCATAAAGATAACATTTAATTTGAGATTTAAAAAATATTAAAACATCATCAAATTTCTTACAAAATAAGACTTGGACACATGATTAATCAATAAGGATTGTATCAAGAACACCGGAGAGGTTGTGATTTTATGTAAGTATGAACGACATTGAACGTAAATAGACTCTTTTCTCTTATCAGCCAAAGGTGTATTTTATTTTTCCACTCAAACACAAGATGTTATGAGGGGTTGGAGACGTTACAAACGTAAAATAAATGTATAAATTAGGAGGTAGAACTTTTGGACAGAAATGCAAGAACTATATTACTAATTACATGCCTAAATTATGGAAAGCAATTCACTGATGGTGAGAAATCAAATAGACAATGGGACACAGTAATGTTCTTAAACACATGTTTAAACGTAAGGACTGCAATTTTTGTTACTTGTTATCAACGAAAAAGAAGGAAGAAAATTAGGGCAATCATTGAGATAAAAAAACTTACCAAATATTACAAAACCCGAATGAGAAGACGAAGAGCTTATTAGTGAGGAATCCTATTCTAAAGATATGAATGAGTCGATGTCTTTCTACATTCTCATGTCGAATCAAAAGAATTTCTCGTAAATCCAGACAAATTTCTTGATTTTGATAAATTCTGCAACTCGGTTCACTCCAAGTTATCCGTCATTGGAGAACAAATTACTTTATCTCTTGAGCTCTCTCAATTGGTACGAACTTCAAGTGTTTCAATTGTCTGGTCAATTTTATCTTTTAAATAAGAGTTCAATTAAAATTCCTAGCAACATGATAATATGAAATCATAAGTCCAACAAAGAGTAAAGTTCCATAATTTTAGACATAGTTAAGGAATAAATTTAATCATTTTTTAAAATTTAATTAAATTAAATAAACAAACCTAAGAAAAAAAATAAAAATTAAAAAATACTATCCAAACACTGAAGAGAAGTGTTTGGGCGTTTTGCGAACTTTCACCTGGAAACCCAAATCAGAAAAAAGAAAACTTAGCAAAGTAATTTATTTTTCTTGATTTTGTACATACAAAAAGTTGAATTTTTGGATACCCATTTGGCTGAAATGGCAGTAAGAACACCTATAACAGGGATAACAATGGCTTCAGCACCTTCAATTTCATCTTGTAATAGGGTTGTTGTTGTAAAGGTGATGCCTTTTAGAGCTTCTTTCTTTGGTCAAGGAGGTAATGTTTCAGTTTATTTTGAAATTACTGAAATTGGGTTTCTTGATTTGTTTTGTATGTGATTTAATCTTTGAAAATTTCTGAGCTTTCTGTTTAATTCTTGACTGGGTTATCTTAATCTTTTGTGTTTATTGTTTCTGTGATGCCCTTTTATGTTAAAAGCTTTTGGACACTAGATGAGAAGATGAGAGAAGAGTTGTGTGTCACGGACTTAGAGTATTTGCTAAAGCTTCGTGCAGCACTTGACAACTTATTCACTATTCTTTCAAAGTCTCGTAAGCTCAAGTAAGCCTTTTGAAACTAAGATCGCTAAAAGAATGAAATAAAAGACTTAGAGAATTTTGGAAGAAGGCTTTGTATTGCTTTGTGGAAGTTTGTTACAACTTGCTTGCTTACTTTACAAATGAGAGCCCCTCTATTTATACTACTTCCTAGGAGCTAAAGTGTAAATAAAAATTACTATACAAGTCCTTAAATATTTATATTTTGGTCCCTCTCTAGAATTCTCTATACTTTCTAGGAATTTCCAAGTCTTTCCAAGAAAATATCTAAGTTCTTCTAGAGAATTCTAAGGAAGGATCTAGGTTCTCTCATATCCTTCTTGAAAAATCTAAAGGATTCTAGAATTCTCCGCAGGATTCTCCTCAACTCTAGAATCTTTCGCCCCTATCCGGACGCAAAATCAGGTTGGCTAAGTGGTAGGACGTGACACTCTCCCCCACCTATTGATGTGACGCCCCTATTCATTGACTCGATCAACGCCCTTGCGCAACGCCTTCAGTTGCTTCCTGATCTCTTTCATCTTGGTCTTCTGGTCTACCTCCTTCCAAGGAGGCATTCTCTTCGGCGGCTTCTTTGGCATCACGATATTGTTCTCCTTCTTCATGTAAGGCGGCAAGGACCTTTTTGCACCATTGTCTTCATTCGAACTTGCAATTGTGGCTCTAAATGTCAACTCCTTCTTTTTAGGGGTTTTCTCGAGCTACATGGCTGTTAGATGAACTCACCCTTCTGCCGTTGGTACCTTAACCAAGGGCACCATGCATGATCCTTCTTGCTCCATAACCAAGAGTTGTTGGAGGTAAGGATCGATCACCGCATGGCACTGCTAGAAGAACTCTTGCCCAAGAATTATGTCAAAGAGATCTAAGGAGTGACAGTGAAATTGGTCTTACCTTGCCACTCGCCTAGCGTGATGCTTACTCCATGCGCCACTCCACACACGGGAGTCGGTGGTGCATTGACCGTCCTAAGTTAGACGTTACTTGGACTGCAACTTAGCCCCAACCTTGTTGCTACCGTCTTGGTCATGATATTGACCTCTGCACCCGTGTCGACCATAGCACAAGCCGGTCTTCCATTGATCATGAGGTTGACATATTGCGCGCCATATCCTTTTGGCTTCCCTGGCTGCTTGGTGATAGCTCCGCCTAGTCCTATCAAGCCCAACTGCGTCGTCTCTGCGCCTTGTCCTTGCTCCTGTGCATCTTTCTCCTTGCGCTCTCACAGGATAGCACCAAGGCTCTTCAGTTCAGGGCACCTTGCATAGCCATGTGGCCCACCGCATATGTAACAACCACCTCTTTTGGTCGTTTCTACCTTTCTCTCCGTGTCGCCATGACGTGCAGACTTCTTGTCGTTGAACTTATAGGTATCATGCTTCTTGGGTTGTGGCCACTGCTCCTCGACTTTGCCACGATCTCCCCCACCATGGTCATGACTACCTCTCATCTCCTCTCCCTGGCTCTGTTGGGCTTCTCATGCCTGAAGTATGTCAAAGCTTCGGCCTGCGTGATGGCTTCATCTATGGTCCTGACCTGCCGACGTTCCAACTCCATCCTGGCCCAATTTTGTAGCCCATCCATGAAGTGGAACAGCATATCATCATCCGTGAGGTTAGGAATTTGAAGCATGAGGGTGGTGAACTCCTACACATATGCGCGTATGCTGCCCGTTTGTTTCAACTCCCTAAACTTGCGCTTCACCTCATAGATGACGTTGTTAGGGAAGAAAGCCTTCTTGAACTCTTCTCGGAATTGCTCCCAGGTGTTGATGGTGCACGTCCCCTTCCCTATCTCGGCTTCCTTTCGTTTCCACCATAGCATGGCTATTTCTGAAAGATACAACACAACGGTGTTGATCTTACTCTCGTCGCTCTTCAACCTGTTGCACTTGAAGTAGTTCTCCAAATGCCATAAGAAGTTCTCCACCTCTTGCGCGTCACGGACGCCTTTGAACATAGGTGGCTTGGGAGCCTCGACCTTGGCCTCCCTATCTCGGTCAAGCGACGATGATCCTCCAACTTCCACGCCCTCCTTGAGTGCTTTCATCTCGGCCTTCATGATCTCAATCGTGCTTAACGCCTCCATAAGCCGACACTCTAAGGAAGTGATAGCCTCCTTCATCTTGAACTCAGCCCGCTGACGTCTCTCCAACTCCTTGCGGATGTTATCGATCTCCTCAAGGGTGAAGTCCTGCAGAGTCTTGAACTTGCCATCGACCTTGTTCAAGCGTCTGCCTAAGATCTCCACGGCCTGCCTCGCCGTTTCAACCCTTACGATCCACTCCTCTCCGGGTGTGACGTCAATGGGCTCCTCGCCACGGTCATCGTCACTTGCTTCAGTGATCGAATGTGGGTGAGATGTTAGTGCTTCGCTCGGTGTAGGGTCGAGCAACATTTCTTCGTTACTCTTTTGATGCTTCCTTCCTTTGCGGCCTTTCTTTCCAACATCCATACGGACGTTGGTGGTGCTAGCGGCATTCACGTCTCCCTCGGTGGCCATTCCCTTAGTGTCAAAACCTCACTCTGATACCACTTGTCACAGACTTAGAATATTTGCTAAAGCTCCGAGAGGCACTTGACAACTTACTCACTATTCTTTCAAGATCTCGTAAGCTCAAGTAAGCCCTTTGAAACTAAGATCGCTAAGAGAATGAAATGAAAGACTTAGAGAATTTTGGAAGAAGGTTTTGTATTGCTTTGTGGAAGTTTGCTACAACTTGCTTGCTTACTTTATAAATGAGAGCCCCTCTATTTATACTACTTCCTAGGGGCTAAAGTGTAAATAAAAATTACTACACAAGTCCTTAAATATTTACACTTTGGTCCCTCTCTAGAATTCTCTACACTTTCTAGGAATTTCCAAGTCTTTCCAAGAAAATATCTAAGTTCTTCTAGAGAATTCTAAGGAAGGATCTAGGTTCTCCCATATCCTTCTTGAAAAATCTAAAGGATTCTAGAGTTCTCCGCAAGCCTCTCCTCAACTCTAGAATCAACCGCCCCTATCCGGACGCAAAATCGGATTGGCTAAGTGGCGGGACGTGACATGTGGCTGTTGTGACTCTTTTCATTTGAGAAAGAAAGTCGGAGCATTCTAGAGTCTTCATCACAACTGATCACATAATTACCGTTTTACCCTAAAATGAAGCAAGAATTTCAAGAATGCCATTGGTGATTCTCTTCACCTTTCTATATAATAGAAAAATGCATCAAATGAACATTTTTCATCAACATTTGTGTAATACTGTTACCTTTCATTTCTAATTATTTATTTATCTTTTATGTTTCATTTTTCTCCAATAAGTGATTTCTTTGTTAGTAAAATTAAAATTAAAGCACCTGAAAAATATAAGTAGGAATGAAAACATGAACACTAATAAAAAATTGCTTTTTTTGAGAACAAGGTTTTTTTTTTTCTTGAAATGGAATGTAGATTAATATGTGACATTTTCACAATGCAACTATTAATGTCTAGCCTTTTAAAAATGAAGTATCGATTTATTTAAAATGAATTTATAGTCTCATTTATGTCAATATTTCTCATAAATCTATCGAAAGTAAAAAAATAACTTCAATAAAATGATCAGTTAAAGTATTCTCTAACTCTAAAATCAGAAGATTATGAGTCTAATGTTCAGCGTATAATAATAATTTTTGATTAGTAGTGTAATCAAACTCGATTCAAGTAATTAACATGATTTTATATTGTCTTAAAAAATTGTATTTTGAGGCTTATATTTATAGATAATTCTTGTGGAGCTAAAATCGATCAAAGTAAATTTTACATTCTGTGTCAAAAATGAATATGAGAATAATTTAAATAAATAAAATAACTTTATTCTAAGTATGGTAGAAATCAAGAGTGTGCATATTTTTGTACATGCCGAATAATTATTGCCATGTCAAAATCAAAATTTTTGACACGATAGTTTAATATTATGATATTTGTATAATATTCAATATGCATATTTGGTATTTATAAAAAGAAAATACTGAAATACAAAAATATACTACAACATAATTAATTAATTAATTAATATATATATATATATATATACTTTTATGTGTAAGATGATATAATTGAGACTTTTCTTTTTGAAAAGTTGAAGTTATACTTCCTCTACTATATATAGTGGAAGTTGAAATAATTATAATTGTGAACTTACCGTAGCCTATTTTATCGAAATTAAACTTTAAAATTGTAAATCATACCAAATTTTATTATATGTAATGATATAGTATTTTTTTTTATAAATTCAGTAAAACCTCGATAAATTAATATTTGATAAAGTAATAGTCTCGCTAAATGAATATTTTTCTCCGGTCCCTACTTGGGTCAGTTATATTAAAGTAATATTCTCGCTATATGCATTAGATAATAATTAAAAATAAAGTATTAAAGATCCAGAAAAAATATAAAGTAAGAATTACTGTAATACATCAAGAATTTATATATATTTAATCAGTCAATAATACTAGACCAATAATTATTTCTTTTTAAAATATGATTCTATAGTTGATTGTTTTTTCTTCCCACCAAAATCAAAATTAATCTCATCCTTAACATAAAATCTCTTCATATTCTATATACATGAATACAATCAGAAACATTAAACTTCACTAAATTCGTTTAGCTTTTCTAGATTTAAATAATAAATATGCAAAGACTACACTTTTCAGTTTCCTAGATTTAAACTTTTGAAATTCTTAATTCAAATATTTTCTTTCTTTCTTATGGCACTACAAAATACTCTCTAAAATAATAAATATTTATTTATCGATAAATAAATATTTTATGCATTTATCCTAATAATCTCGATAAATTAATATTTTTTTTTATTCCAAGCATATGCATTTATAGAGGTTTTACTGAAGCACTCTAAACCAAAATTTTCAATATTGTATCATAAGGTACCATGCACGCCCCTAATAGAAATAAAGAAAAAAATTCTTTTCTCAAAAATTAAAAAGAAGAATGAGTAAAAAATTCCAAGATCACCTTAACCAAATACAGTCAAATACAAATTATAAATTTTATGTACTTTCACAACTACTAATGTTATGAATCCTGAATTTAACTATGCCTGGAACATAATCGAGATCAAGTCTATGCATTATACAGAAGTACTTATAAAGAATGAAATACAAAAGATAATAGAGAAATAGAAAAAAATCAATGCCTGAAAAAATTCAAACTCAATTAATATCAAATTATCTTCGAACAATAGCAATTTCATAAAAATGTGTATGTTCAATACCATGAACTATCTCTATTTCAATTTATATGACGCATTTTTTTTTAATCAGTTGACACAAAAGAGTAATCTTTTCAAATGATTGTTTTAAAAGATTGCAAAGTCTTTTGACATTTGCATAAGGGAAAATTACACAGTTAAGCAAACATATACTAGTTAATAACCTAACATAGCTACAGTTTACATTAATTACGATTCGGAACTTACTTCTAGCTATGATTACATTCTCTCTCCTCTCTTCCTCTCTTCCTCTCTCTCTCGCGCGCGCTTCTCTCCCCTCACTCTGGAATCTCACTCGCCACTCCCTTTTTTTTTCAGTCATCTCTCCCTACCTATCTCTCTCACTTGCTACTCTTCTGCCAATCTCTCTCTCACTTTATACAAGCACAAATATATCGTTTGTGTTTGTATAAAGCGAGAGAGACGTGATATACAAATACAAATACATATCTCTCCGCCGTATACACTTATAGTTATACAAAACAATCTTCCCCTGCCAGTTCTTGCCTAGTTCTCTTTGTGCTCTCTCTCTCGTTTTATACAAACACAAATTATACAAATACAATATATAATTTGTGTTTTGTATAAAGCGAGAGAGAGATTGGATATACAAATTCAAATGTTTTAACTCGATTCAATTGTACATGAAATACAAATACAAACGTTTTATATACAAATTCAAATTGTATGCAGATATACAAATACAATAATTGATACATATACATAATAGTTACATATATACAATTATCTAACTAATCTACATATACAATTTACCTCTCTCCCACTCTCTACTCTCTTGCTCGCCTCTCTCCTCCCTCTCCCAATCTCGCTCTCCACTCTCCTCCAAATTGTATGCAAATATACAAATACAATAATTGATTCATATATATAGTAGTTACATATATATAATTATCTAATTGATATACATATATAATTCACCTCTCTCCCACTCTCTTCCCTCTCTCGCTCCCATCTCTCCTACCTCTCCCAATCTCACTCGCCACTCTCTTCCCTATAACATGTAGCTACGAATCGTAATTAACAAACTATAGTTATGGAGCATAATGAAGCTATTTTTGAGTGGATATATGCGAAAATTTCACGTGGCATAATATATAAACATAACATTTAACTTGGTGTCAACTGACAATTATGACATTTAACTTTGGGTGTGTACAAGTGGGCGCTTAAACTAGTATAAAATTAAACAAATAGACACATTCATCCTACATTGCACCCCACATGACAATTTTGTGCCCTACGTGGCACCCTACATTGCACCTATCTATGGCCTCTACTCCTATTTAACTTTTTTCACCTTTTTTTGGCTTGTTTTCTTCATTCTTTTCATTAAATAATTTGTTTATTAATTAAAAAATTCAATTATATTTACTATTCTAATTATATCTAATAAGTTGTATAAAATCTCCATCTATTAATATTATCTACTTAAATAATATGTCTCTTCAACTTCTTTTTAATTATTCATATGGTTTTTCCAATCTATAAATAACAATCATCTATGGATATGTTGAATGTTCATTTCCATTTTCTCATTCTATAGTTTTTCTCTCCTTATTAAATTTTTTCCTTTCATCTTTTTCGTTAATCATGTACTTAAAAATAAAAAAAGAAGACATAGAAAAGATAATATCACGATATAGTCTATATTTTAATAAAGATCATAGATATATTTTCAAAGATTCATCACTGAGATGTTCACATTAGTTTGGTACAAGTTCGTCAAAATAAAGAAGGAAACTCAATTATCTTGAAAGATTCATCAAGTCATCAAGAGAGATGGTCATATTAGTATAAAAATTTGATTTTTAAATATTTGAAGATTCCTTAATGTGTTGTTTTGATTTTAATTAATATTAGAAAGCTCAATTAGTAATTTTTACTCAATTAACTTTGTCTTCTTCTTAGTATGCGAATGAAGATGAAAAAATGTACGTTTTTGTTTTTGTGTATATCTGTTTGTCAATTTCTAATTAAAATTTTAAATTTTTGTCACGGTTGAAGGTATAAAATTGCCTACTGTACATTCTCATTGCTATTGCTACCTCTAAAAATATATGATATGATCTATCATATTAAAAATTAGTTACAAAAAAAAAAAAATCACTTGATTAGTATTATAAATTTTTTTTAAATATATTTTAATTGAGCATATCCAACACTACATTATGAGAATAGATTGGGTACATTGTTGTTGCTCTTTTTATTGAACATATACTATTGATAATTTTTAATATGAAATAAATAAAAAATAAAAATATGTGATAGTAATGAAATCGTATAAAATATTTTTAAATGATTGGTTGTAAAAGTTATCAAATCTATATAGTTTATATTTTATCTCCTTATAAATCAATTTTAAACACATGTGGAGAATTATTTTGAGAATTTCGCAAAAAGTAAAAAGGATACAAAATTATTTTTCTAGGAATGCATAGATTATTTTTCTTTATGACATTGTAAATGAGATGTACAAATATAATAAAAATATGTTTTATGGTTCTGCTATAATAAATGTGCATATCTGATAAGTATGTATTTAAAGCAAAAATTGTTTATCTTAATTTTTCACATTAAAGAAGAGTTATTATCATATGTTATTTTTATTTTTTAGGAATGACTACACTAATAATTAGAATAAAGTTATAATATATATCTATATATCTATATAAAGAAGAAATATAGATAAGGTAATGTGGCACCTCTACGACTTTCAATTGCATTTATCTTTTTTCTTCTTTTTCCGTTTTTAAATTAATTATTTTATTACAAAAGTAAATTACTTAAGTTAATACAAATAATGTTTTAACAATGAAGGAACATTTACAACAAAGACTCCTCACATGCGAATCAACATATATATATATATATATATATATAGAAAGAGTGATCTTTCTTTGATCTAGAATCTCATTTTAAAATTATTTTCTTTTCCTTTATTTTTTTTGGCCTTTCTCACTTATTTTAATTCATTTAGTATAACAAAAAGTTTAATTTTTTTTTTTTAAGAGACATTAACGTTGCCATTCAGTGCATTTACTTACATATTTACTGTTGAGTACTTAATTGCCTCAACTTTCCTTACTTATAAAAATTCAAAAGTCATTTTTTAAACTCTTTTAATTACGTTAAATATGCTATCTTAAAAGTTTTTGGATAATGAAGAGTTGTTACATATAAATTATGTTACCAAAGTATGTGATTTGAAAGGTATGCATATTCAAAAGGATGTTGAATTAAGTTGTACATCCCTTTTACTTTGATTTAGTTATCGTTTGCTTGTATTTATATTTAATATGTACTAATTTATTTGTCTTTCTAAATATACAAAAAAATTATGTTATTTATGTAAACTAATTTAAGAGAAAGTTGTATCACACTTTCAAGTTTCATCATTTTTTAAAATTTAAATAGTAGTGTAGTACTTTAATCGTTGCAATTAATGGTATACATTGAAGAAAAAAAAGAAGTGAAATTACTTTTATATTATACATTCGGAAAAGGGTTAAAAATACCCATAAACTATTCGAAATAGCTCATATTTACCCTTAAACTATATTTCGGCTCAAAACTACCCTTCCCGTCAAACTATTGGGTCAAAAGTGTCCTTCTTATTAACGGAAGTTGTTAAACGTCATGTGGATGCCACATTGCATGCCAATAGGGTTCCACTGCCACATAGACTAAAAGGAAAAGGATCAAAAATACCCTTAAACTATCCGAAATAGCTCAAATTTACCCTTAAACTATATTTCGGCTCAAAACTATCCTTTCCGTGAAACTATTGGGTCAAAAGTTCCCTTCTTATTAACGGAAGTTGTTAAATGTCATGTGGATGCCACATTGCACGCCAATAGGGTTCCACTGCCACATAGACTAAATCCCTAAATCTTAATTACTCTTTTTTTCCCCTCATTTCGTTATTTTCGAGAAACGATTTCACCCCTTCTCCCTCATTTCGCAGCTAGGGTTTCACAGTTTTCTTCGTCATTGGGTTTCAAAGTGGATATTCGTGGTTGTAGGTTAGTACATCTTTTTTCTTATTTTATTATGTTTACAACCACAAATATCCACTTTGAAACCCTGCCGCAAAGAAAGCTATGAAACTCTAGCTGCGAAATGAGGGAAAAGTTGTGAAATCCTAACTATCATGCTTTGAAATCGTAAACATAATAAAATAAGAAAAAAGATTTACTAACCTACAACCACGAATATCCACTTTGAAACTAAGCCTCGAAGAAAGCTATGAAACCCTAGCCGCGAAATGAGGGGAAAGTTGTGAAATCCTAACTATCATGCTTTGAAATCGTAAACATAATAAAATAAGAAAAAATATTTACTAACCTAAAACTACGAATATCCACTTTGAAACCCAGCCACGAAGAAAACTGTGAAGCCCTAGCCGCAAAATAAGGGAGAAGGGGTGAATAGTTTCTGGAAAATAATGAAATGAGGGGGGGGGGGGGGAGAGTAATTAGGATTTAGGGATTTAGTCTATGTGGCAGTGGAACCCTATTGGCATGCAATGTGGCATCCACATGGCATTTAACAACTTCCATTAATAAGAAGGGTACTTTTGACCCAATAGTTTTGACGGAAAGGGTAGTTTTGAGCCGAAATATAATTTAAGGGTAAATATGAGGTATTTCAAATAGTTTAAGGGTATTTTTGACCCTTTTCCGTTTAGTCTATGTGGCAGTGGAATCTTATTGGTATGCAATGTGGCATTTAACAACTTCTGTTAATAAGAAGGACACTTTTGACCCAATAGTTTGATGGGAAGGGTAGTTTTGAGCCGAAATATAGTTTAAGGGTAAATATGATCTATTTCGGATAGTTTAAGGATTCTGTTATACATTTACCAAAGTTATTAAGCATGCATTTTGTTATTTCTAAGTTAATACAAGTAAAGGAAAATCTTTATTTTTTCTACATGATATGCGGATCTCATTATGA
This sequence comes from Solanum bulbocastanum, assembly GCA_037074985.1. Taxonomy (NCBI): domain Eukaryota; kingdom Viridiplantae; phylum Streptophyta; class Magnoliopsida; order Solanales; family Solanaceae; genus Solanum; species Solanum bulbocastanum. The sequence continues at coordinate 7,223,469 of CM073598.1, forward strand.
AACAAAATATTTAAAAAAATAAAAAGAGTTACAAAGATTACATAAAAAGTAGAATTTTTTAAAAAAAAATTGTGAATTTGTGGAAACGAAATACAATTTTCATAATAAATATTGTCAAATGAGGTGAAACTTTTTTAAAAACAATTTGATTTAAAATTTACATGAAATATTCTAAAAGTTCACTAGTTGTTATAAAATAGTACAAATTCAATAACCAAAAAACGTTAAATGATGTTCAGACTTGAGTATAGTTCTTAGCGAATCAAACCTCTTAAGATCTATTAAGTGGTGGAGTTAAAAAAAAAAACAAATGCACTTTAATGGGATACAATCTAACCTTCATTTAAGTGCAAACAGATGAGACCTAATGGTCCAAATATTAATGAAATCATGTATGTTTTTATATTGGTTAACAAAGACACAAATATTCTAAGTCACCTTGAGGATCCCTTATGTTGATTTCCAACAAACTATCCAGCTAAACATCCACACAAGTTCAATATGTATCAATGTTTGGACAACCTAATTTCTACTAAAATTTGAAACTTGCTCTCTAAACCATACATTCTGAAATCTTTCAGCAGTCGATGGAAATTTAAAAAGCAGCATGAACCAAAAAATAACATGTAAACATGCTTGAGGTGAAAAGGAAAGTTTTTAACAGTGATGTTTAGGAAATAGTCGCAAATAAAAGGAGAGGGCACCAAAATACACAATATTATAACAGCCTCAACACCTTCAACATGGATAGAAAGCTTAAGTGCTTGCAAAATGGGTGACTTGACTATCTTTCAGGAAACGGGAGTTGTGGCTCGGAAAATTGTCACATCTAGCATTGGCTCAATGCCGTCAATAAGCTCAAAGACACAAGTATCATGCTCTTTTAAATTGTTGTCGAGCACAAAGTCCCTCCAACCTGATGATTCCATCTTTGGACAATTTGATTGAATGTCTAGCAACTTTGCACGCCAACTTCTCCCATTAGAAACTCGTAGATTTACAATGGTTTCCTCTTCATTGAGACATTTCTTGAAAAATTCAACAGGTATATCCTGCAAATTGTTACTCTTTTATTGAATTTCATCCTTTAACAGAGAGAAAAGAAAAGGGGCACTTGACCCCTCAGGACAGCAGGACTTGACATCTACCAAAAGACAGTGAATGCAACATATCTTGACTTGACAACTTACCAATTGGAAGTTTCCAGAGACACAAGTAGGCTGCATAGAAACAGTAAAGTGTGGATTGAAGTACATATCCCGATTGTGCTTCTCCGAGGGTAACATCTTTTTCTTGCCAAGTACTGTCATCTCAGAGGCTGTGGAATCTGAGAGAAAGACAAGACCAAAGAATCTCTTATAATTCAACGACATAAGATTCTCTTGTTACTAAACAAGTATTATCCATGAGAGATAACCATAAAAAATGGAATGTCATACCTTTTCCTTTATAAGATGCAGCAATCAAATTACCTTCCAAGTCTCCTGTGTCAAGCTTCACATTGTTGGTCTCCCCCCCTTTTACTTTTTCTGCTGCACAAAACAAATTGTCTGTTTTTTCAAGCTTCACCCTGACTTGCTGATAACTTGGAGAGGATGCTGGAAGGCCAAGGGTTTGTCTTATACAATATGGAGAATCTGCTACTACTTTATTTTTCGGTGTTTTGTTATACATATTCCCTCGTGTTTCCCATTGTTCAAGCTTCACCTCTATGTGTTGCTTACTTCGTAGTGGATACCTGCAATGTGATGCATCCAAAGGGGTAGTAGTTTTCTTTTCATTATGTTGATTAGTGGTAGTAGATGCTGAGGGATCCCCTACTTTGCTGCGCTCTGCCAAAAAATGACACGGGAGGGGTCCAGGAAAATAAAGGAAGAAAAACTGTCATCCATCATAACATAGTTGAACGTGATGAGTCTAACAAAGAACAAGTTAACTAAACAAGTTACCTTCCACATCTCCTTTCTCAAGCTTCACATTATTAGCCTTCTTCCTCATTGCTTTTTGTGCTACATAAAGCAAATCCTCTTCTGCGTTTGTTTTTTCAAGCTTCACCTCTTTCAGTTGCTTGTTTCGCAGTGGATACCTACAATGTGACTTATCCAAACTGGCACTAGTTTTCTTTTCATGATGTCGGGTAGTGGTTGTCATCTTAGTTTCTGAGAGATCCACCACTGGTAGTTTGTTGCAGTGCTCTGCAAAAAAAGATGAAGTGGGAATGGGAGGAAGAAGAAAAATGTCATCCATCATAACATAATTCAACACAAAGAACAAGTTACTGAACCAAATACCTTTCACATCTCCTTTTTCAATCTTCACCTCTTTCAGTTGCTTGCTTCGTAGTGGATACCGGCAATTTGATGCATCCAAACTGGCAGTAGTTCTCTTTTTACTATGCTGATTAGTGGTTGTAACCTTAGATGTTGACGGATCCACTACCGGTGCTTCATTGCAGCGCCCTGCCAAAAGGATGATGTGGGAGGAGAATAAAAGAGGAATAGCATCCGTCATAACATAATTCAACATGATGAAACTCACAAAGAACATGTTACTGAACCAAATACCTTCCACATCTCCTTTTTCAATCTTTACATCTTTCAGTTGCTTACTTCGTAGTGGATATCGACAATTTGATGCATCTAAACTGGTAGCAGTTCTCTTTTTACTATGCTGATTAGTGGTTGTCATCTTCGATATTGAGGGATCCACTACTGGTGCTTCATTGCAGTGCCCTGCCAAAAGGATGACGTGGGAGGAGCATAAAAGAATGGCATCCATTGTCACATAATTTAACGTAATTAGTCTAACAAAGGAATATTGTTTTGTTACTGAACCGACAACATCAAGGAGAGTGGCACAAATATTAAGACCAAATACCTTTAAACTTATGTGCTTCATCAAACATATTATGTTGCCTATCTTGTTTTACAAGTTTCTCCATGTTACCCTCCCCCCTTTTTCCTTTTGGCACAGCACAACAGAAATCCTCTTCCGAGTTTGCTTTCTCAAGCTTCACCCTGGTAGACTCTTTTCTTTCTGACTGAATACCTGGAAAGGATAGTGGAGTGGCAGGTCTTTGTTTTCCAGAATATCTCCCGTTTGCTTTAGATTGTTCAAGTTTGACCTGTTTACTTCGTAGAGGATACCTATGATGTGATGCCTCCAAATTGAGAGAATATTTCCATTTATTGTATTTGGTAGTGTTTGTCATTTTGGAGGTTGAAGGATGTAGTACTTCATTGCAGTGCTCTGGGAAAGACAGGGACCGGGAGGATACCAAGAGAAAGTAAGTAGAAAGTTATTGGCATCAATATAATTTATACCACAAGATATTTTAAACAGTACTCATACCATTGTACAAATTCTTCTCCTTCTTTTTATGTTTTTGTGTTGCATAGGTCAAATTTTCCTCCACATCTGCTTTCTCAAGCTTCGCCTCCAGCCTTTCTGCTAGACAATTAGGGCGGGATACTGGATGTGCTAGTTTTGCATTATTATTATTATTATCATCTTCATTTGGTCCAGAAAGATATTCAATCTCAGAAGCACTTAAATCAAATATGAAAACAGAGAAATGAGAGTTTCCATTATATTGAAAGAGTAAAAAGTAACCGATAGCAATTGAATAGTACTCCTTAAATTGGTTCCATCCGTGGTTGAGCCATTTGGTGCCATTTGAATTTTGCAATAATTTAACTTGCCAGATTGCTCCGGTGGGGACCTCAAGGAACACAACATCACGCAGATCGGCTCCATACTTGATTACAAATTCATCAGGGATATGCTGTAGGATATTACCAAAAATAAATTGCAATGGCATAGGAAGATAACAAGTTAGAAAATGGTATGGAATACAGCGAAATTGATAATTCCTAATTTGGGGGTTTAGAAATTAGATAACCTCTACAGATTGTACAGTCCTTCACCAAAAAAAGTAGAAACTTGAATTGCATGGATGAACTTACTAATTTAGAGGCATGAGGAGATAAGATAATCTTAAAGAACTGAGGAGGCATCTCAACTGTTTGCCGGCGTTTTCTCATCTTTCTTCTTCTTCACCTTTTTTTGCTTTTACAAATGAAATGATAGAGTCAGTCAGTGAAGTCACAATTAATCCCACAAAAACTATTCTCTCATAGAAAGTTGAGCTAATTCGCTTTTCTTTTCATATTCTTGGAACATACGTACTACACTTACTTCCTCTTCTCTTTGCCAACTAATTAATTGTCTAAATCTTTTGCTTGATTCTATTTTATGATTTCCTCACACCCTAATTACTTGTATACTTTTAAATTGACATATTAATTAAGAAAATAATAGTTACTTGTGCATTTTTAAATTGACACATTAATTAAGAAAATAATAATTGACACAACGAATTTATCATTTTACCCTCTATTAATTATAAAGTGATGAATTAAAAACCTAAATTTTCAAAAAGTTCTATCTTTTTCAAAGTAATTAATTGAGGGTATAATAGGAAAAAAAAATATGTCCTTTCTTGAACAAGTAATTAAGGTCAATTAGAAAATGAAAAGTAGACAAGTAATTAAGGACAAAAGGAGTATATACTACTACTCTTTCTATTCATGTTTATTCTTTCCTATAATTAGGCAAATTCAAACTAAATCGATTAAATAAATCAATTTTTTTGAGTTTGGTTTTAGATTTTTAGAAATTGATAGTATGTCCTTTGATTATTGTTTTGTTCGAAAAAAACCAATGGAATAACAAAATCGAACTGAACTGATAAATTATTTACACATATAAAATTATACATACATGATATATTATTTTTATAAACAATGTTAAAGATCTTATATATGTTTTCATCAAAATTTATTTTTAATCGATTTATGAAAGCAAATAGGTCCAAGACGAGAATATTTGTCTTATTGGTTTCATGTATACGAGTGTATGACAATTATTGGTGGGACTAGAAATGTCATTGTCTCTTCCTTCAAGTCCAAAAATGGTGAATTTTGTAGCTTTAGTCATAGTAAATTTAGTGGTCTGAAGTTTTATAGTGTTCGTCATTCTAACTGTTTTTTGTTTTGAGTGGATTATTGCCACTTTTCCCCTTTGTGAATGGATCGTTTCTTTTATTTTTGTAAATGGTTAATAATCGAATAACCGAACCTAATTGAACAGGGTCTGATAATAATCAAACCGATAAATGTATATTATATTGGTTTGATTTGGTTTGGTTTGGTTTGGTTTTGAGAATTTAAACACCAATTATGTTGGTTTGGTTTTGATTTTGACCATTAATCGACCCAAATCGATCTTTTGTGTGTGTGTGTGTGTGTGTGTGTATGTATATATATATATATATATATATATATATATATATATATATATATATAGTAGGTGCTCATGCCAGTATGGGCCCAATATATGTTATTTTTGGAAAAATTGTATGAAATAACAAACTATTAATTCAAATTATATGCTATAGCCATAGTTTATTTTAATTGTAATTCGCAGCAAACATCCCATTTTTTTGCCATCTGATTCGATATACAATTAGCCATTTTCGATATACAATTAGTCATTTTATACATTTCGATATAAAATGTATTAAATGCATTTTTGTTTGTATAAAGCGAGAGAAAAGTGTATATACAAATACAAATACATATATTTTTGTCTTATACACTTATAATTGTACAAATATAGATCTTATTATACAAATTACAATGTATAAATTCATTTATACAAAATCGAACAATTTGTATAAAATTGAATGTTTATAGCGAATTATACAAATCAAAAGTTCCATAACAAACATAAAATTTGTTGTGGAGCGCAATTATACAAACTATAATTATAACATACAAATGTGATTTTTATGTTTGTTATATGTGAAAATTGCTTTATGTCTCAATTTATGTGATCTATATTAAATTTGGAGAACCAATTAATATTTTATATGTTTTTCAAAAATATTTTAAATTGTTAATTTGTTATGATTTATAGTGTTTTTCTTCATTTTCGAAAATGATTCTTGCACAAAGGACGCATCATCAAGATCTTTCATTTCAATTTTTTTGGATAGCTTCTTGATTTCATAAGATAAACTTACATCACTGCTTTTCAATAGAATGTCATCTACATACAACATAATAATAACAAAATTATATTTATTGAACTTGGATATATGCATTGATCTTAAAACGAAAATGATTATCACCTGATCAAATTTTTGATATCATTGACATAGTGCCTATTTTAAATCATATATTGATCTTTTAAGTTTACCTACAATGTGCTTTAAATTTTGAGACTCAAAATTTTTTGATTGCACCATGGATACCGTTTCTTCAGTTGTCTCCATATTTTACGCTCATTTATTGTAGCTTGAAGTCATACTCCCAATGTCCCTAATTACTTATACATTTTTTTTTTATAATTGTTCCTAATTACTTGTCTATTTTGACAAATCAAAAAAGGACAATTTGTTTACCTATTATATCCTCAATTAATTACTATGAAAAAGGTAAAACTTTTTGAAAATCTCAAATTTTTAATTCAACCACTTCATAATTAATAGGGATAAAATGGTAAACTCACTATGTCAATCATTGCTTTTTTTAATGTGTGTGTCAATTCAAAAGTGAACAAGTAATTAGGAACAGAAAGAGTAATAAGCTACAAGTGTCGTAATGATTCTAAAAGAATCTTTCGATGAAACTGACAAAAAAATTCTCTTCAAAATCTATGCTTCCTTTTGAGTGAATCCATTGACAACTAGGCGTGCTTTATATCTTGATCAACAGTTATAGAATAACCTTCTAATCCCATGTCAAAAATCATGTTCTTGGAGAAAAATAAAATGGTCATCCAAAATTGCATTTCTCTTTTTTATGCAAGATCTTCTTTTAGGTACTTCAACTTGAGATTATTGAAAAATATCAATTTAAAAAGTATTTGATAGTCACCTAATTATTTTCACTAGTAGAAGAAATAATATTAGATTTCTCTTCAAACACAAATTTGTTTGCTTTCATTGCTCCTATCATAACTAACATCCTCAATTAATTAGACATGTTCTGTTTAAAAAAAGATACGATTGAGGGCCATAAAATGTATAACCCCTCAATATTTTTGAGTACTTACAAAGTAGCATTTAATTTGATTTCTTTTTATTAGGTTTTATAAGGCCTCCTCTTGGCTGGACATTCTCAGACATATAAGTGTCTAATAATAAGCTTTTTACCAATCTGAAATTCATACGGGCCGTAGCTATTTCTTTGCTTGGAACTCTATTTTAATATGTACATTACAATTTGTTGCGCTTTGCGCCAAAGCCATTCACGTAAAGAAGGATGTTTAATCATACTTCTTATCATATCCTTGAGAGTTTGATTTACTCTCTCAGCTATACCGTTTTAATTTAGAGTTTCTGACATGGTGTATGGAGGTATAATTTTAAACTTTGTCAAATATTTTGCAAAAGATTTTGAATGTTGTTCACTCAATGCATCATATCTACATTAGCATTCTCCTCCCTGGCTAGATTTGACAACCTTAATTATTTGAGAAACACATAACAAAAATCATGAACTTGGCAGCACAACTTACTTTAACACTTAACTACACAATCATTTAAATATCCCCTTAACATTTTTCAAGTGATTTTTTCCAACCCTCCCATCACCAGCCTAGTTGAAGGCTAGGTGTTGTTAAGCATACATGTTTTCATTCGTTCACACAACCTTTAACTAATTCCAATGTTTTAAAAGGTGGGGGCATGAATCGAGATGTTTTATGTAGTACGAAATGAGACGTAAGCCCCGAGACACGGGGCATAGTCACATGTATATTCAATTTTATAATTTATTACTAAGAAAATAAGAAAAAGTAAAACTTTCAATTATTTTACAAATAAATTTTAATAAATAACCTATAATATATGGAAAAAAATACTATGATTTTTATTTGAGAAAGGTATTAATGAACAATAATGAAGAAAAGTATTACAATTGGTATTTGAGAAATATCATTACACCAATAATAAAAAATGTGATTTAAAGCAAAGAAGTTCAAAAAAGTTTTAAAAAAACCAGCCTAGCGCTTACGTTTTTACGCATAGGGCTTACGTTTTTATGCTTGAAGCTTATGCCCCAATTCTAAGACTCACGCCCCATGAATATACGTCTTCAATTTGCACACCAAAGCATTTTTGATATACTCCGCCCTGAAACTAGCTAGGTACTCACCCAAAAAATGTTTTTAAAAACAGTGACTAATTCCTTTGTCTTTTTATGTATAAAGAAGAAGAAAATCATCTCCCGTTTTCTTATTCTTTCTCCTTTTTTTTTTTTTAATGAAAATAGGTTCCAATACTCTATTTACAAACCTCAATTTTTCGCATTGAACCAACAACTCCTACACCCATCATGATTTTTCGAAAACTTAACCAAAAGTTTAAACCCTAGACGAATTTATCCCTTAATCTACAAATCCTAATTTAAATATCAACTACAATTTTAGTTTGAATTTGACTATACCTCACCACCTTAATCGAAAAATTGATTTACATTAAAAAAAAATAATTTATCAATGAATTGAGAGAAGTTTCCATAATCTTTTAGTGGAATTCAGCTTCTTCTCTTACAATTTTTTGAACTGATAATCTTGTTTGATAGCAAAAATGATGTGGGTGAATTAAACACCCATCTTTTTGTCAAAGAAAAACATATAAACAAGAAAAGACTAAAACCAAAAACAAAAGAAGAAAAAAATATGTGGAAGAAGTTACATTTGGGAGAAGTTCACATAGAACTCAATGAGAAAGAAAGAAAAAGAAAGGAAGAATAAGGTGAAAAAGAACGAGAAAGAGAGAAGTAAATTGAAAAAAAAAATATTTAAAAATTAATAAAATAAGTAATTAAGTATGTCATCCATAAAAAGACAACATGTGTATTGTTAAATTATTTTTTTTGTGTTTTTTTTCTCATTCACGCACTTATAAAAAGTTATTGATACAAATTTTGTCACGTTAACTTTTAAGGGGTAATTTAATTCAACTCAAAATAAATTGTGTGTGTGGTTGGGGGATGTTGACACCCAATTTTGGCCCTCACAATATGAATGGTCATTGAGCTTCTTTAACTTTAAACAATTTAAAATAATTAGTTTTATAAAATTTAAAATATTTTAAAAGTAATTTTGCCTTTTTTATTTTATAATTTTTACGTTTTTATATAATTATGTATGTATTTATTACCTTTTATAAATATTTGAAAATTGTTTTAAAAAAATTGTTTTTAATTAAATATTTTGTTTATTATGTTAGTTAGTCAATAATTATATTTTGAGTTAATTAGTATATAATCAAGTTAATTATTTTATTTCGTTAGAATTAAAAAAGTTGTTAGTTAACTATAGTAATTCGTCTTACTTAAATTTTAGGTGAATTCAATAATTAAATTCAATTTGATTAAATTGTCAACTCAAATCCATTATAAGTGAAAGTTATTCGGCCAAGTCTTAAATTCAATTCTAACCATTTTGACTCAACTCTTTTTCAGCCCAAGTCCAGCTCGACATTAGAGCAACAACCCAGAGACCCACTTCTCACAAAATACAACCGACCCAGCCCAACTTAACCCACCGATACTTTCCACAAAATACTTTTTGAGTTCGAGTATTCTTAAATATGGAGTTGTCTCTTTTAGAAAGCCTTAAATCTTTTCAATGTAAATTTAAATTTAATCGAATTTCACTGTAGAATTTGAAATTTTTTTTTTTAAAAAAAGCAACCCAACACCTGCTCTGCTTCCCCATTCCAGTACAGCGAACCCAAACCCAAACCGAAACTCTCCGTACGCAAATCGTACAAGACCGTTTCAGAACATTCTCGAAGGAGCTTTATCTTTCAAATCAGTTGGAGCTTTATCCAAAAGGAAGTTTGAATTTCAAATCAGTTGGAGCTTTATCCGAAAGGAAGTTTGAATTTCAAATTCCATTCAATTCTCACCCATTTCCCCCCATTTCGACCCTAGTCTCGACTTCACTGTTAAGGGGAGGAATTTTTGACCATTGAAAAGATACAAAAAAAGTGATTTTCTCTTGAGAAATCAAAAGCTCTCCGAATCCCTGAATTTCAAATTTAATCATTGTTCGTATTGTTTTCGTTTCCGGCTAAGTTAAGCTCGGAATCGTGGTGGAAGTATTGCTCTTCTCATCCGTCCCAGATTTGCTGCGCTACAAGAGGTCCTTAGCTTTGTCTGATTATCAATTTCTATTTTTTGGATATTAATCTATTCTAGTTATATGTATGAGGTATCTCCATGTCGAAATAGTCATTCTATTTGATTATCACTGTTGTATTTTGAATGAGTTTACGTGATTAATTTGTGTGTTCCTCAGATTATATTCAAGTTCATATTGTTTTCTCTGTCTAAATTTAATCCTATTTTGGCTACTAAATAGCCTACAAGTTTAGTCTTGTTGAGTTCCTTTACTGTCTCACATGTTCAGTTCCAAATAAGGCATATTTTGCCGAAGTTCCGTAAGCATTTTGTTTCCAATCTGATTGCTCTGCATTTAGTACTTTATATCCTGTTGCTGTAAATTAGTATAGGACTGTTTGGTTAGTTGGTTTTTGAGTCTAAACTGATGTATACCTCTCCTTGCTTGGTGTACATGTGAATTTGTTAGCTTAATGATTCTTAGGCTATAGTTCTGTTTGTTCTTAATTGGGATAAGGCACAAGTACCCCTAAACTATGACCGAAATCACAGAGATACACCTTAACTAAACTAAGGTCCTATTACCCCTGAACTTATTTTTGTTGTAATTTTGTACTCCTTTTGTCTTACGTGGTACACTCCGTGACTCCACGCAATTGAGGCGTGTGGGAGATATTTGGATGTCACCAAAGCCAAAAAGGTGCAGAAAATTACAAAAAAAATGGGTTCGGGGGTAATAGGACCTTAGTTTAGTTTAGTTAAGGTGTATCTTTGGGATTTTGGTCATAGTCTAGGGGGTACGTCTACCTTTTCCCTTCTTAATTATCATACCTTTTCTAAATTTTCAATTGATTTGTTTAGTTACAAGGATCGTTGGTTTGTTTAGTGTTTAGGTCCCCATATTTATAACTTGAGTTGTCTAGTTAAATGTCATTACGATTGTGATTACTAATTAGATAAGACTGAGTGAGTTTGCTGTGATGCTTAGTTGGCCTTATTACCTTCCAAAATATTGAAATTGTCTTAGTAGTCATTTTGCTGTGAAGCTCTTAACCATCCTCTAGCATGATTATCACATTGTAGTTTATTGTTGGTTGATTTCATTTTGGTCATTCTTGGATTTATCTACTTATTATGAATGATTTCTTTTCATATTTACAGATAAGTTTCTTTCTTAAACATGATCAAATTAGCTCTATGAATTGTCTTTAGTTTGAATACACCTACATATCATTAGTCTAAATGCATTATCTTTCTGTTGAAAATAATGATTCTCGCTTCATCTGACGCATGTGATTCCTATTTTAAACTTGTATATTAATATTGCTCTGTTGGGTTCCATTTTAGTAGTTAATTAATTAATTCATACCTCCCTCTCTGTGTCGTTACTGCATATGTTCGTAGTTTGCCTACTGCCCTTTGTTGGCGAGTTTGTTTGCTGGTAATATCAAATATTCATATTAATTATTTCCCCTTTCTTATTCCACATTTGATATTTACGGAGTCTACTTGGACTCATCTCCTCGTATTATTGCATCGCGGGTTGGGTTGAAACTCAACGCTCCTTTATCAAGTCAGCCTGCGGTTGGTTCATCTATTAACAAAAAAATGATTAAGAAAAACAAAGCTATTTCGGAAAAAGTTGGTGCCTGGACCAAAGAGGATGAAATCACAATCCTAAAGGGACTCAAAAAGTTGACGTTCAACTTTATGAGTCCATTAAACATTTTCTTGGTCACAAATCAGCCACACCACTTCATTTGCAAAAAATAGTCAAGTATCTTGGGGAGATACAAGAACACTTTTAAGAGCACCAGGACTCTGACCATCCCACATGAGGAAGAGTTCTTCTACCAGGACTTAGTGTTAACAACTATCAGCAGGAATCAGTCTAATCCACTGCAAGTAGCTCTTCAACAATACAAGGAAGTTTCTCAGTTTGAGTTCTAGGAAGAGTTATGCCAATCAAATATTCCGGCCGTGGGTAACCCAAAAAAGGTAGTATATATCATCTTTTTCATTTTCTTATCAACGTCAATTAATATACTAATGTGATGGTTTACTAGTTTGTTTTAAAGATTGCCTAGACTTGTGTCATGGTTGCATATTAATTATTCAAACATAAATTATTGCTGGCAACCAATTATTCTACTTGTGGTAACACATTTTCCGCATCTTAAGGATTTTTAATACATATGTAAAGATTTTTACGCTTCTCATGTTATTAAATTCCTCTCTTTGGCTTAAAAATTAAGTTGTGTATCTGAGTACTGTTGTTGAACTTCACTGTCTATGCAATTTTATGATTCATATTTTGCTATGCTGAACTCCTTTGTCTTGGTACCTTCCAAGTGCGTCTATTTTCTTTTCTTATGAATAACTTTTATACAAGGAGGAACTTTCTGAACTAGAGGAACAAAAGATAGCAAGGAGCTATTTCGACACAAAGATACAACATGCACAATTGGTTTCAGATGCCTATAATGCTAGCCATGGTTTTGGTAAGCTTTCTATCTAACTAAGAATATCTAGTTCTCATCGTGTGTAAGGGGAAAATTAATCTTATATTGATGTTGATATACACTTGTTATTGCTTGGAATGATCTGAATCTGAAGCAGTTTTAGGAGTTAGATTCATTGATGATCTTTTGGGGCTTTTATTTTCAAATTAAGTAGTGTGTTTGTGTGCGTGGTTCGAGTTTTAAAAATAGCCGCTGGTGCCAAATAGGGTTGTGCATGAGCATCAACAAGCTTTTCACATGTGGCGTTTCCTTTCAAGTGGTTTCTTGGGCCTTGCTCTCTTCCTGTTCACTTTGTCGAGTTATAAGCAATTATTTTGTTGTTAGTGTTGTTAGTGAGCTAAATTAATTAGGACTATTTCAACAAACTTTTGGCATCGAAGAAAGAAAGATGATATCAATCCCAATTGTCAGGCTAACTTTGCCGTCCATGATTAGTCCAAATTACATTAAGATTGGATCCTTTTTATCCACATACCCTAGAAGTGTTTTTGCCCTATTCACAAACTTTACGGTGCATCGAAGAATATGTGTTCAGCAGGGGCATAAATGATAGAAAATATAGTTTCTGTAGAACTTATTTCTAGAATTTTGTAGGCTTTCTATACATGCACAATACATAAACATACTCAAACTTAGCCTAACCTGACAAATAAACACTTCAACTTTGAGAGTGCACATGTAGACACCTCAACTTGGTCTCAACTAATAACAAAATACTCCGACTCTACTCCATTGTGTCTCGTGGACACTCAAACTTGACATGACACATAAATATTACAGGTGTCTTAGATGATAATTTTGTAAGTTGGAGTGTTCAACTGGCACACTGGAGATGAGTTGAGGTGTCTAGATAGTCCAAACCTATAAAAGAAAGGTTCTTCCAATCCTACAAGAACATTATATTTTACTTTCCCAAATCTATTAGGGCAATGAGTTTCCTAATCATACTAGGGGAAAATTCAAGGCATAATTAAGAAATATTACCCTTGGCCCGAATTCTCTTCATCAACATGAATATCTATTTGCCTTGCCTTGAACCCCCAAACGGGATCTACTGATTAATGTACACGCCAATCAAATCTAGGCAATGCCTAAACTTGTTGGCCGAGACTGCCTTGGTCATCATATCCTCCAAAATATCATGTGTAGACAGTTTCTTCACATCAACAACCCCTTTGCAGCCTACTAGCTTTTGTTCCTTTGGCAATGAACCAAGCTTCCATGCTTGATGAAGAGACTCAATCTCTTCACCCATAACGCCAAGCCACTATTCAACTTCAGAGCTAAAAATAACTTCTTAATTACTATTAAGCTCAAGCACATCAATTGTCTCTGTAACTGACAAAGCAAATTTTACAAGATTTGCATATCTAAGAAGATTCCCATCAACTACATCCACAAACCTTTTTGGTGGGTTGATCACTCTCTTCTCTTCTCTCCACCTGTTGTAATGCTATATGATTGTTGTTGCATAGGTGAATCAACATTATCTTGATTAAGGTTTTGCACCTCCTTCACTTCTGAACTACTGGCTGTGCTAGTGGAGATTCAATTTGTAGCTCTATGCGGTCACTGATCTGTTTTTGCTATTGCCTTCTTTCTCTAATAGTCCTGTGAGGCAGATTCATTGAATGTAATATCCCTACTAATAATTCACACTGTAGCCTTCTAATCTGCGCACTACAACTTGTAACCTTCAACTCTTGTTGCATACCATAGAAATATGCACGTCTTTGCCCTCAACTCAAGTTTTCCATCCTTCACATGATCATAAGTAGGACAATCAAATATCCTCAAATTTGAATAATCAGCAGGCAAACAGGATCATATCTCAAAAAGGGTCTTGAATTCAATAGCTATTGATGGAGACAAGCTTTATTGATTGCTTCAGCCAAAAAATCCTTGCTAACATATGAGTGTGAAATTATGTTTTGTGCCTTGTCACTAAGTGTCATGTTCATACGTTCTACAACAACATTTTTTTGTGGTGTTCCAACACAAATTTGGTGCCTCACTATGCCCTATCTACTACATCAATCATTGATGAGTTCCAAATTTCAACCCATTGTCCGTCTGAAGATACTTGACTTTTCTTTCAGTTTTCATCCACTGTTGTCAAAAGCAAGTCCACCGAGTTTAGAAGGCTGTGATTTGTCTAATGGGCAGGTCACATACTACTATCTTGGTTATCAAAAAAAAAAAAGCACAAAAAAGCTTTAAGTTTATTGGGGCTTTAAGTGCAAAGTGCAAATGAAGTGTGGAATTTAAGTAGACAGACACAAAGGGAGAAAAAAATACAAATATATGTGTTTAGTCCAAGGCTAATAATTTTTCAGCATGATGGAAGGTGTATGCCATGACCCGACTTTTCGAGTCATGATGACACCTACTAAAACCCACTAGTAGGTAAGCTGACCCGTACTCGAAACAAGAAGTAGCAAGTACAAGGTAGAACTAAACAGAAAATAATGCTAACAACAACAAAAGACAAAAATGGAAGGCAAACCAAAAACTATATACAAAGGAACCCTCGTAGAACCTGGAAGTCACGAGTACAGAGTTGTCTAATGAGATAAATACAAGTCCCAAAAGAGGACCACAACAAGCCGTCTTAAAGGCAAAAGACAAGCTAACATAAATACATAAGGAGATAAGCTAATCTAGTTCACCAAGTCGTCTCTGACATCCACAAGCTGCAAAAGACGGCACGACCGATCACCGCTGGTAGCTGGTACTAGGAGTTGCATCACGAAAAGATGCAGAGTGTAGCATAAGTATCAAAATAAGGTACTCAGTAGGCATCATAGGTTGACCGAGCAAGAAAGGTAAAGACAATTTGATAAGATAGAATCTAGACACAAATAGAGGCCAAAACTGATATGAAAAGAAGGCACACGAGTATACAAATAGTAAATCTAAGTACAATTAAACTAAGCCTAACTAGACCACATAAGCCCAGAAGTTATCGCTCGTGCGCAAGTTCAAATATAAACCCGAATGGACCCCCATAAGCTCAACAAGTACACAAAATAGCTAATTCTACAAGATAGAAGAGTAATCTAGAATTCAAATCCAAGAACTAGTCAACTCCCAACCCATTTAGCAAGAGTGACAATCAACTCGACCAGTCAACTCCCAGTCCAGCTAGCAAGAGTGACTATCAATCCAGGCCGCCCAGTCATACAATCAACTCCTAGGGGGAGTCAACCGCCCAGCTAGTAAGAGTGCCTAAAGGGCGTGTCAACTTCGTAGAGGATCTCAGATATCCCCGCCGCCTAGCCAGCCAGCCCACTCCCAGGGGCGTCAATCTCCCAACCAGCCAGCCCACTCCCAGGGGTGTCCGCCCAGCCAACCAACCCAATCCCAGGGGTGTCAACCGCCCAGCTAGCAAGATTGTCCGGGGGCATATCGACTCTGAAGAGGATCTCAAGTAGGCTCCAAGCCACTGTGGATCGACGTCCACCCTCAATGATATCAGAAAAGGCTCCAAGTCGGAAGCACTCCAATTCGAGAAAACCACAATCTCCAGTAATGCATTGAAGTCGTAGAAATAGGGAGAGGATACAGAAATGGCCAACAAGTTGCGCAAACACCTAAACTAAGGCTTATTCTATTAGACCCAAGTCTGCTATTCCAATCTACAAGGACCAAGTCCATTCCAAATGACGTCAGAGACATACCATAGGTCTAAGTCAACACTAGTTTGTCCTAGACTAAGAACTTATTTGGCATTGCTGCTAAAAACTCCTTATTTTTAAAAGCGCTTTTTTAAAATAGCTTTTCAGAAAAGTGCTTTTCAAAAAAAGCAATTTGTGTTTGGCAAATTCATTTGAAAAGTGTTTTTGATAAGCAATTTGTGTTTGGTTTATATTCTTTAAAAAGTGCTTTTGAGAGTCAAATTTGGAAAAAGGACAAGTATCAATGTGTTTTTAATATTAAGATTATTTTGTAGAGAGATACTATTTTAAACATCTAATACTGAAACTTTAATTACATTTTTAATTTAATTATAATTATTTTTAAACATACATATTAAACTTTCAATCAATATTGTACATAGATCAATATTGTTGAAAAATATTGAAAAGAGGAATCTTTTTGTTATCTGTTACCTATTTTTTTGCATTCAATCTTAGCTATTATCCTTTTTTTTTGTTATAATACTCTTTAAGTTTTTAAAAATTCAAATTACAATAATATAATACGTAACTTAAGAAAATAATTTTTTTATTTGTTACTTTTTTTTTGGGAGGGTCTAAATCTTTAATTGTTACTTTTTCTCTATTTATAATCCTACAAAAATATCGTTGTTACTTTTATTTCTAATTCTGTAAAATTATACATAAAGTAATATATACAATATAATATATATAAATAATAAGGGGGAACCCATCGGTGGCCCCCTAAACGTGGCACCAATTTTCACTTAGACACCTCAAGCAGGCTTTGTTCATTTTAAACACCTCAAGTAGGGGTTCAGTGTATAACTTTGACACTTTTTGTATTTTCAAAATCGCATATTAAGTGCGTACATCCAGACGCTCTTATGTGGAAAAATAAACGAATTGATATGTGACATGTGGAGATTTTAATAATTTTTTAAAGACTCAATTTTACTTTCTTTTTTCCTTTATTTCAGATCCCAAACCCCATGACCTCACCTCTTTTCTTCTTCTTCTTGCGTCTGGATATACGCACTTAATATGCGATTTTGAAAATACAAAAAGTGTCAAAATTATACAACGGACCCCTACTTGAGGTGTTTAAAATGAACAAAGTCTACTTGAGGTGTCTAAATGAAAATTGGTGCCAAGTTTAGGGGGCCACCGATGGGTTCCCCCAAATAATAACATAAATAAAATAAAAAAATTATTATATAAAAAATAAAATTCTTGAATAAAAAGTCAACCAAACTTATGAGATATGTTAATTAATTAATAAGGGATATATGGATAAATATGTACATATGTTAGCGATAATGTAGTCTTAAAAAAATTAATTTTCTATTTTTTGCTTCAGTTTTTTTTTCTAGCAGAAATTTTTAGCTTCTTCCCAACAACAGAAAAAACTGCTTCTGCTTACATTTAAAAGTTGTTTTAAGAATTTGCCAAACACTTAACTTCTCAAAAGGGAAAAAGGTTAAAAATGCCCTTAACGTATTTCAAATGGTTCAAAAATGTCTTCCTTCCACCTTTTGGTTTAAAAATGCCCTCAACGTTTTTTTAAGGTTTAAAATTGCCCTTTTTTAACAGCTGGCTGACATGGCAAATGTGACGTGGATTTTCTTTGCCCATTTCAAAATATATGACCCACTTAATCTAAAAACCCATTTCAAAAAATTTGACCCAATAGGCAGATCCATTGGCTCTAGTTCTCTTCTTTCTTCTCCTTCAATTCATATGTCTCCATTCTCTAGTTAATTGTAGGAAGAAAAAGATGGAAGAACTACAATGTTTGGAACAATCAATTTCTTCTCTACATCAAGATTTGTCAAGTTGATGTTTTTGCACATGACTGCACTACAAACTTGATTACGACGTGAATTTTGATAAATATCACGGAGATTCTGCAGGTTTTCTAGTTCTGTTGTAAGAAAGTTCTTGAATTCAATTTGCTTGGCAAGAAGCTTGAACCATCTTGGACAACTAATCCTTAGGATTAAAATTCATACAGTAACTCTAAGGAATATTGCTAAAAAACTAGCAATTAACCGGAAAGTTATGCATAAGTAAATTGATAATTTTATTTTCAACAGATAATTGGAAATGCTGTGATGCTTGATGAGATTATCAACTACGTGCAATCGCTGCAACAACAGGTTATTGTGATTTGCAACCCTAACCCTCTCCATCCTCGGCGGTTGCTACAAAAAAAGGCTGAGAATTGTGCTAAAAATGGAGTTCAAAAGGATATGTTAGGTTAATATGTAAACAGATTTGTGGGTGGGTTTGAGTTTTTGTAGCATAGATGGGTCGGGTCGTTGGGCTGGATTTTAAAAATATAGGTGGACCAATAAGATGTACCCATTTGTCTAATTTAATGACTCGACATTTGCCATGTCAGCAAACTGTTACAAAAGGGCAATTTTAAACCTTAAACAAACATTGAGGCATTTTTAAACCAAAAGGTGGAAGGAGGACATTTTTGAACCATTTGGGATACGTTAAGTGCTTTTCTCAAAAAAATAAAAAGAAAGCACTTCTGGCCTCCCAACAGCAATGCCAAAAAAAAAAAAATCTAAGGCCAAAACATGCTCCAAAAACCACTTAGTAAAACAAGTAAATCACATAGCATGCTACAGCACACATCCATCCCTCCACCAAAGTCGTACTACCCTCGAAGCTGTAGTAATCAACCCTAAATCATTGTCTCTTGCAAGAAAAGAAGGAATAACTAGGTACTCGCCCCCAATTCACTCTCATCATCATGAATTCACACATTCATGCTCAATCTAATTAGAAAGGAATCTGTATCCTACGTGTAGGCTGATCGCGCGCGCTCCAATCACAAGGCCAGAACCTTTACCTTCCAAAAGGCTTCTGAACGCTGCCACACTATCAAAAATAGGATCACAACGTCAATATGGTCGTTTAGACACCAAAATCACCCAAAATAGAGGTGGACCGATTTTTAGAGTCAAACGGAAATTGTGGGACCTGTGCCAAAATTTTCAAAATTGACTCCTTCAAAAGGTCCTAAACTACGCCTTGAACTTGTGTGCCAAATATGACCACAATCCTAGGCCCAAAACAGCCCACAACAACACATGCAAAAAAAAAATCAACAAGGGAAGCAACAAAGAAAGATGGGGCAACAGCTCAATCACGAAATTCACCTCAAACGAAGGTCCTTCAACAGCTCCCGATCACTTCACCATGTAGCCACGCTCCCAACGATCACCAAGACTTTGAATCACTCAATCGGTGCTCCCAAGCTCAAGAAATCGCATTTGGATGAATGAGGGCTAAGCTGAAATTTTTGGGTATAAGTACTCGAAATTGCTTGCTTAAAACCCAAAATCTAGTCGCTAAATGTTAGATATCTGATTGCTAAAATCCTGCACCAGATATTAGCACTTAAGCTGATTTGCTCAAACTCTGAACTCTTAGACGGAATGTCAGGGATTCATTTGGAACCCCGTGTGCGCAAACAAAATATGCTACCCTATCAAATTTGTCATTTCAGACTCAACAGAACCATCAAAACTTCTATTTGAGGTCGTTTTGATGAAAAGTGGGTCCCACACTCAAGTTTCGTTTTAAGCTAAAAACCACAAGAAGGCTCAAAATAAGACCGAAAACTTAGAGAACTGCACAAAAGGTCGTTCTAGACCAAAAGTCGACATTTCGAAGCTAACCGCGCTGATAGAATTCTCATTCAAGCACGCCCTTGGCTTAAGCTTCAAAGTTTAAATGCCTAACGGCACAAACTCACTCCAGAAGTCTTGGGGATCGAACCAACTGTGCCCTTGCCTAAAATGGTCCATTCGGAGCTGATGAAATCATCAGAATTGCATTATGAGATCGTCTTCATGATCTTTTGACTAAAGTCAACCGTTCAAGTTTCAAAGGCTCCAAAATACGAAAACTTGCACAAAAGCTAAACGAACGGTCAGGTGACCGAATTTTCAGTCTCAGCAAGTCATAAATAACTTGGGATCGCTATAAGAAATCTCTAAACGATGAACTGGAGGCATAAACACAGAAATGACTTGGAGGTCACAACAACATCCACTACTAAAAAGGACTTACGTCCGTGAAAATAAGAGTGAAGAAGTACTTGAAGGCTCAAACAAGTCTAGAGACTGCTCTCGCATATCCTACTCGGTCTACTGGGTAGCCTCCTCAACTAGATGGAGCCTCCAATAGACCTTAACCACATGAATGGCTCTCGAGTGCAACCATTGCACATCTCTTGCAAGAATGGCAACTGGGTCTTCTACGAAGGTCAAGATATCATCCAACTTTATTGCATCATACTGAAGTATATGCGACTCATTAAGAACATATTGGCGCAACGTTGAAACATGAAAGACTGTGGATAGCTAAGGCCTGAGAACATTGGGGGCAAAGCTAACTCATAAGCAACCTCTCCAATTGTCCGAGGATCTCAAAAGACCCAATATACTTGGGGCTAAGCTTGCCTTGCCTCCCAAATCTCATCACGCCCTTCATGGGACACACGGAGGAAAACTCTATCACCAACCTAAAACCTCAAAGGTCGTTGCTTACGATCATCATAACTCCTGTGCCTACTCTGAGCTGTTCAAAGTCTGTCTTGAATCACCCTTACTTGCTCCAAAGCCTCCTGAATCAAGTTTGTGCCACACGGTTTAGGCTTTGTAGACTCAAACCAACCAATCGGAGAGCGACAACGCCTACCATATTAGGCCTCAAATAGGGCAATATGGATGCTGGAATGGTAGATGTTATACGCAAACTCCGCTAAAGGCAAGAATTGGTCCCATTAACCACCAAACTCTAACACAAGTCCGCAACATGTCTTCAAGGACCTTAATAGTATGCTCCGATTGGCCATCTGTCTGTAGATGGAAGGCTTGCTAAGGTCAACACGAGTGCCCAACTCATCTCGGAAAGTCTTCCAAACTAGAAGTGAACTGATCACCCCGATCTGATATAATAGACTGGAACACGATGAAGAGGAACCACCTCACAAATGTAGATATGGGCTAACTTCTTGGCACTGAATGAATATTGAACATGGAGAAAGTGTGCTGGCTTGGTCAATCGTTCAATGATGACCCAAATGCTATAAACACCTCTAGAAGTCTGAGGCAAATTTGCCACAAAAGTCCTTAGTGATGCGATCCCACTTCCACTTCGGAATGGGTAATCTCTGGAACTCACCACTAGGTCTCAAATGCTCAGCCTTCACCTGCGGACGACTTAGGCAACAGGACACAGTCTGCAATATCTCTACTCATGCCGGCCCACCAGTAAGGTGGTAACTAGGGTGAAGAAAGAAAACTTTTCTGGTGCCGAGGCCAATGGAAGGGGTGGTTCTATCCTCCTAGTAAGTAGGAGAGAGAACTATCTCGATCTTCGTGCCTAGGAGCAACCTAAATCTAGATTTACCACTTAACTGGGATTGTTCTGTATATTATTATATCATCTCTTTCTTATGCTTTTTAAGTTGAGAAAATGGCCAAATGACCCCCTAATCTATAACCGGATTTCCACCTACACACTTATACTTCACGGGGGTGCTATCACCCCCCTGAGCTATTTTAAAGTGGAATTATTTCTTCCCTGAAATGTAATTTATGTCATTACTAGGCATCTGTCTTGTGGTGAAATACACGCACTTGACACGTGTATTTCACCATTTAATGATTTTTTTTGTTAAAAGAAGTTCTCGTTCCTCTTTCTTTCTACCCCAATCATTTCTTCAATCCTAACTATACTAAACACCATTTTTTACCTCAATAAATTTCTATATCTCTAACATTTTATAAAAACGAAAATTCAACTCACCTTTTCAAATCTTTCATCCAACTAATTGAAAAATTTTCCACATATTTTTACATTTCGTTCGATCTTCTTCCTTAGATAATTCAGATACACATTAAATGGGTCATGAACGTTCGAGATCTGATTCATCCCTTGAAGATTCCGCCGACAACTCAAAATAATTGCGGATGAGAAGACCAATTTGTAACACCAGTTTGAGAAACCTCTCTCTCTCTCTTCCCCATTCTTTATTATTTCTCCCTTTAAAATTTTCATGATTAATTTATAATTTGAGTTTTTGATTTTGATTCTTCATGGATTTTAGAAGAACATGTAGGATTCTTCTTTTAAAATGTGGAAGAAATTGTTTTGTTTTAGTTTCTTTTATTAAGTTTGAAAATATTTTTTAAATATACAATTACTTCACTTTGATTTTATTACTCTTGAATCAATCACTTTAAAAAAAATTAATTAATGGGTATGTTTTTTTTAAAAAATAAATTTAATTTGTTAGATATGTTCTAAATAAGTTTATGAGAAAATGGTCTAAAACCCCCCCAACCTATACCCGAAATCCCAACTACACACTCTAACTTTACAGGTGTCCTATCACCCCCCTAAACTATTTAAAACTAAATTATTTTAATAAAATTTCCACCTGTCAAACGCGTGCATTTCCCCGTGTCAAGCGCGTGCATTTCACTTATCAACATTTAATGTAGTTGTGACTTTTTAGGTGTGTAATTATTTCAATTTATAATAGTTTAGGGGGGTGATAATTTAGTTTTAAATAGTTTAGGGGGGTGATAGGACACCCGTGAAGTTAGAGTGTGTAGTTGAGATTTCGGGTATAGGTTGGGGGGGTTTTAGACCATTTGCTCTAAGTTTATTGAAAAATTATTTATTCATTAAATGCATTTGTTGTTGATAATTTTTATTCCAAACATCCATTGAGAAAACTTCAACAATGATAATGGTGAAAAATGTTATATAGATAAATAAGAAGAAAGAGAAAGAAAAAAGAAAATTAGAAAAAAACACAGAAATTACAAAAATAAATAGGCAACTCACTCTCTCAAAGAGAGTGAAATACACTCTCTATACCAACTCAACACTTAAGGGGTTATTATTCCATTTTAAAGTAATTTAGGGGGTAATAGGATTCCCGTGGAGAATAGGTGTGTAATTGGAAATTCGGTAATAGGTTGGGAGGTCATTTGGCCATTTTCTCTCTTTTTTTTATGACAGTGGAAACCCGCAGCCGCTACGCTATGGGTGCGCACAGGGTAAAACCTCCGCTCCGATGCAATAGCTCGTAAACCACATAGGAGAGGTAACTCGCACTAGGCAAGCCCGGTGCGACGAGCTCGATCTAGAAGGCAAACCCTTGCTTTCTCTTTTAAGTTCATAAAGTTTATTAAGATTTTGCTTGAGCATCTAAATATGCATTTATAGTGACTTTTAGTTCTAGATGTCCGTCCTTGAGTTGATAGCTCCAGAATATTAAAATTTGTCAAGGCCAGTTATAAATACATAAAATATTTTTGTTGATATTAGTAATATTATTGAACTTCTATGCTTTGTCCAAAAATATCACAATTATCAAATTATTTTGTTCGATCAACTTGTCTATATAAATCAAAAAGACAGATTATCCGAACCAAAGCTCAAAATAGATCAAATCAAAAAATAGTGTGGCATCCAAAATCTCAAAATCTTGGATCTGCCTCTGCATATAGGTTCATGGGTTCAAGCCGTGGAAGCAACCACTAATGTTTTCATTTGGTTAGGCTGTCCACCTCACTCCCTTGTGGTGTAGACCTTCCCTAGACCGTGCTAACGTGGAATGTTTTGTGCACCGGACTTCTATTTAGATTGATATTTCTTGTTCACCATTTAAAGTTATGTATGCATATGTGCCGTTCCCTGAATACTTAGGTGTGGAGAGTTTTAATTCTATGATTTGAGTTAATATGACATGGAATATCCGCATGGTCAAAAACAATGTTACTTTGGAAGATTGACTATATTAGTAATCCACAATGTACTGTCACCTTAGACCTTTTAAGCCTAACTTACATGGTGGGAGATTGAAAGGTTAATCTTAGTCGTATCCTCAGAAGGCTCTCTTATAAATATAGTAACTGATTGCGCACTCCGGGAAGATACACCAAAGGCTATGAACGAGGGCAACTGTCCACTGGCTACAATTGGATGTCGAAACCAATCGCTGGAAAGTAAGCTTTTTTATTATTTCCTTTTGTTTCCCTTTCAAGTTTTCCTTTTCGACAGTATTACATGACTTGCAAGATGTACTATGATAAGTCAATTTAAGGCAAGTCTGCCGGTAGGAATTCTTCATGGTATATTATACTTTTTTCATTAGTGTACTATGATCTTTGTATTACTATTTTATCTTCTTCTGTTTGCTACTGAATTTATGGATGACTTCTTTAGTTTTTACATTTAGTTTCTTGTGTAACTGGTTTCCCCTTGCGCTATGAATATGCAGACCTTCAGACACAAGTCCCAAATCAGTAAGTGAAATGTGTCATTCTCAGGAGAGAGAAAAAAAAGAAAAGGAAGATCGAAAACTAAGAAAAGCATTGTGACTCAGTATACAATCTCAGTTGGAGATGGAAAATCGGAGTGCAGTTGCTAATTCTAAGGATATCAATGAGAGTGCCAAATCATCACAGATACATACATTACCAGATGGACCGACTGTTGAGGTGATGGTGAAGGGAAAAGCGGACGGGAAAGTAGCTTCTCCAGGAAAACAGGTGATTCTATTTGAAAATTCAGATAAAGATGGTGCAAACGTCATGCTGCTGAATGATCCTTTCTTTTATCCAGATCAAAATTCATTTCATCGCCAAATTAAGAGATACAGGATGCACTGTTGGCTCAACCATTGGTGCAGCTCCTCATCAATTTTGTCTAGGTCTCTCTCTCTCTACTCTCGCACACAATCACTGCTCTGTGAGTTGTCTGGATGAACAGTTTACATGGATTTTTTTAGTTCTTCCCATGTTTTCCTAGAAAGATCTCCTCACACTTTCCTGATAATAAAAGTTACTCTGCTCCACCATTAACTCCACTGATTATCCCTTTATATTCTTATTTTGATGTCTTTGATCAGGTTTTGAAAAAGTGTTAAAGGGATTGAACATTGGCATTGAAGGTAAATTTTGTGGACTGAAACTATTTTCTTTATATCTGAAGCATTCTATAAAGCGTGGCTAAGCTATAACCTTATAGGCATGCAGGTTGGTGAAAAGAGAAGACTCACTATTCCACCATCTTTGGGGTATACACAAACTTTGTTGTGATTCCAACCTCATGGGCTAGGCTGAAATGCTCCTTTTTAAAACTTTGTTGTGATTCCAACAATTAAACATTTCTCTGCTCTCGTTCCTTTTACACAGAATATGTTCATTTTAATAGTTTTTAGAAATTATAGGTATAAATTATTATTATTTTTAAAAAGTTAAATACTTTTTCCAAAATCTATGGTTGAACGTATGGTGAAACTTTACCCAAAAATAACTTGTCAAAAGTATTTTGTAAAAAAGTAGACTAATTTTGGTGATGTGACTTGTGTAATAGAGTGAATCTAGGCCACTAGGGTCTCTTCATCTTCTTCTACAAAAAAGAAAGAAGTGACACAATGATAAACTTTTTATTTATATTGTGTATGCAACTATTTTGAAATTAATTTTAGTAATCTAAATCACTTATATAAAACAAGATAT
The DNA here is from genome assembly GCA_037074985.1 of Solanum bulbocastanum. Lineage (NCBI taxonomy): Eukaryota > Viridiplantae > Streptophyta > Magnoliopsida > Solanales > Solanaceae > Solanum > Solanum bulbocastanum. The sequence goes on from CM073598.1 coordinate 7,249,415, forward strand.
CTATCAAATGCAAAACTAAGTTTTTAGAGATTGTAGGCCACACTTCTGATTGTAGAAATAAATGAAAACATCAACACTACCATCTTGGAAATTCACTATCATCTTGGATAAGTTTCCAAGATTCAACTTGGAAAAAGCCGTGTGCAACCATGGCTTTTTCATGATGGCTCCCAACCATTGGGATCCATCCACTAAAACCTTTTCTCGTCCTCTACGATTAGATGATTCCATCAGATCAGCTCTCACCTTCATTTCACAGCCTCCAGGAGAGGATCATCTTGTCATTACGGTTTATGGTGCAACTATTCTTTCCTCTAAGGATGAGGGAGCGATTCAGGTATTGTTCTGTCTCCATCTCCTCACAAAAAAAAAAGAAGAAGAACCTGATGACTTGTTTTCTATGTATGTATAGTCTCAGGTGAAGAGAATGCTGAGACTCTCTGATAAGGATGAACAAGATGTCACATATTTTCATAAGCTTCATCCACATGCTGAGGCCAAAGGATTTGGTCGGTTGTTTCGATCACCAACCTTATTTGAAGATGTGGCCAAGTCTCTTCTTCTTCGCTTTTGCCCGTAAGTTAATCATATATTATATACAAGCAATTTGTAAAACTCAAACTTTGAAGTAAACTAAGATATATAGATTAAATGAATCAGGTGGAAGACATCTTTGGATCTGGCAAAGGCTCTTTGTGATGTACAACTGAAAAAAGTCAGGATGTCGAAAAGAAAGAGAGCAAATATTGGAGACTTCCCGAGCCCGAGAGAATTAGCAAGTTTTAGAGAGGAAGAGCTAAAAGGCAAAGGGAAATTTGGATATAGAGCAACGGACTTGATTAAGTTGGCTAAACAAGTTGTTGATGAAAAAATTAAGTTTGATAGTGCTGATGAAGGGGACTACTCTAAGCTGAAGATAAATGGTGTTGGTCCTTTTACCACTAATACTATCATGATGTGTATTGGGCACTATCATAATATTCCAATTGATACTGAAACGTTGCGTCATATGAAAGAGGTAACAAACTTGTTGCTCTGCATATCATCAAAAATAACTAACATTACACATGGATCATTTGCTGATGGAGGTAATAGTATTTCTTAAGTCCTCTTATATATATTTACATTTTACTTGTCAAGATTTCAGTTTCATGGACTTAATATGAGGAAGCGTAAAAAGGGACCAATTAGTGTGGAAACAAAAGCGAAAATACAAGAATTCTACAAGATTTATCATCCATTTGAGTCTTTGGCTTACTGGTAAGTTACGTTGGGGATATCCATTATTTTCATCAATTAGTATGTAATCATACGCTTGATTTGTTGGTCTTTAGGTTTGAACTTGCCAACTCTTATGAAATAAAACTTGGCAAGACATTAGGTGAGTTATTACCATCAGAATATCATCATGCCACCGGAAGCAAGAAATGTTAAGGTACGTAACATTATTGATGTGTGTCCTATACTTTTAGCAGTTTCAAATTTGAATTAGCAGTGATTAGCCTAGGTATCAATCATTTAGAAGCCTAGACATATATAGTTGTTACTGCTTGTATTTTGAAGCAAGTTTTATAATATATTCATCGTGTGGCTCTATATGTTTATTGGTCTTAATTAATTCTTTCTCTGGCTTTGAGCAGATGTGATGTGTGATGTGTGATGGATAGGATATTGGATTGAAAGAAAGAAATCTCTTCTTTATTTTGGTTTTATCCCTTTGACGAATTTCAGCTATGATCAATAGATGTTAACTAGTATTAGATTTTGAAATTGATGGTCATGTATATATAGGTTTGATTAACAACTTTCGTTTTGTTTTTGTGCGGACTTCACTATATCACATGATTTCAACTTGAATCCATGTTTCTGTCTGTTTGAAAGACTTGCAACAGAATTTTTGCTTATTGATCAATAGAAAAAAAAGTGGTCTGGTTTGGCGCCCCATATGTAGATCTAGCTAACGTGACTTGAGTCACAAGATAAAAGTATATAGTATGCTTTGTTTGATATATTCAAAATAATATGTATTGTATAATTTTCAAAAGAAATATTTGCAGCTAAAAGTATCCTCCCTTAAAAAGATTTTAAGGGATATTTGAGTCTTTAATCTTGCTAATGCATGCATTAAAATCATTTGCATTATTAATATCATTAGTAATACACAATAGAATGCAAGTAATAGTTATACATGATGTTTTGAAAGGCGGAGGCATGAGGCAAGATGTTTTACTTAGCACATGGCGTAGCGTAAGCCCCATGATTATTTAAATTTTAAATTATGATTTAGTAAAATAATATAATAACACAAAATTATAAAAATATATCAATAGTTTGAAATAATTAATGAAACTCGTAGAAAATAAAACTTCTACAAGTATATCTTAACTTTCAAATAATAATGAAAATCATTATTTCTATAAATATGTTACTATAATACTATGCAATTTATCTCCCTAGAAGAATATTAGTAATCAATAAAAGTTATGGTATTATAATAAAAATACAATTCTCATTCATCATGAATAAAAATAAAATTACTTTTAAATAGAAAAAAATAAAATATGATGAGACAAATTTATGTTTCTTGAATATAAGCTATATATATATACCCTCACTTTCAAAGATGTGCAGTTGCATTGATCGATTATGCCGAGATTCGGGGTTCGATTCCCAACTCCAATATTGCCCAAACTAATTTTTCCTCCATTTTGATAATTACAACTCAGTAGTGATTTTTTTTTAAATTAATAATCACCCTCTCATGGTTGTAACCAAATAGTAAATATGTGATGCTAAGACTTGTTATTTGAGTTACTTTGAACCTTTTTAAGCACACTCTTACTATACACGAAATTATTGTTACACACTTCAACTTTGTAGGCGTCCTATGACATTTCTAGACTATTTTTAACAAGAATTATTACATAACTGGTTAGATGAGAAAGTAAGTGTAATACACTCTCCTTGAGAGAGTAAACGAGAAAAATGCAAAAAAAAAATATTTTTATAATTATTTTTTTGTTAATATATGTATTCTTTTCTCTTTTTTTCTCTTTTTATTTTTCCTATTTTTTTCATCTTCTTAATTGTACCATTATTGTCATCGGAATCGATACCAACGCCGGCACTGCTACCAACTCTTCCATTACCACTACAAACTTTATTTCTTCCATCACATTTAACACACACTACAACAATAATGGTTGCCAATATATCCATCATTTTAATTTTACCCTCCCAAAACTCTACAAATCCTCCATCAATTCAAAACCATATCAGTTCTCTCTCTCTCATATCACTTTAATTAGAATCACCTTCTTCACGTTTCTTTATCATTGACATTATCACTACTTTCACTAGCTCATTGAAAATTCATTCCCAAAAAATAATTTAGTTACTAATAGAAATTAAATTACCGACAAGACTAAATTAGCAAAAGAAATAACTCAGTTAGAGAAAATAACTTCTTCAACCACAATGAATATGATAAAGATTACAATAAAAAATTAAAGTTTTTGTCAGAAAATATATCCGGTCACCAATAATTTATCTTTTTCCTGTCTGAAAATTGTATTTTGTGATTACTCAAATATATTTGTTAATTTAACTCAAGAAAAATGAAATTAAAAAAGAAAAGAAATTGACGTGCAAAAGAAATGAAGAAGAAAGAAGAGAAGGAGTTGGCTTCTTGGCAGTAGCGAAATTGAGGAAAAATAAAGAAAATGTGAAATACAATAAGGTATAGAAAAGAAAAAGTCAAAGAATTTTAAAAAAGCTAAATAAACATTTAAAAGAAATAGACATGTGTCAGCGCATGTTTGTCACAATTTAGCAAAAATTTGGGTGAGACTTTTTAAGGGGCATATATTTCACTTTAAACTAGCCCAAGGATGGACGTTACAGGACCCCCACAAAGTTGGAATATGCAACAACAATTTCGGTCATAATAGGAGTGTTTTGAACCAATTTTCCCAAAAAATATTAAGTATTATTTATTTATTAAAGATTATGAGGATCAACAAAGTTAACTAAAGAATTTAACACATAATTTGTGTAAGATTTATTAGGCGAGCCCCGAGCGTTGGACATTGAGCATGTTTAGGAAGTAAAGTCAGGTGCTGAGGGCTAAGCATAACTAAAACCTCATTTGTTTTCATTGAGATTAAGACGACTAAATCTGAATGCACATCTGAATGATTAAAATCCTGTCTATAGATTTGAACATTGAATGATTAAGACTCTTTGTTTTCAAGCATCCGAATTAAGAGATGTTATGTATATGTATATATATTAAACACAATAAATATTATAATTTAAATAAAATAGTAGTTAAATATTACATTAACAAAATATTAGAAAAAAATATCATTCTTTAATAAACGTTAAGAACTTAAGATATTGTAATAAAAATAATTGTTAGAAAAAAATATAGTAATCGTTTTTTGAAAGAAACAAATTCAATACAAATTAATCTTAAATAAGTAAATAAAACATCTCTATTATTCAGAATATGTTAACCTATGTACTCTTTACTACAATAAATAATGAACATGATACATTCAAAAGATTTTAAATAAATTTATAAAGGCATTATCGTCCAATTTCAACAACACATATTTATTAAGTTGCTTTGCAATTCAATTTTACAATAAATTTTATCAATTCTTGATAAACAAGCATCATAAACAAAAATTAAAAGTTCAGGAAATAATTTGGATAACTAAAGTTGGAAGATGAGAGATGCTGATTTTTTTTTTTTTTGAAGAAAAAAATATGGAGCACCATTTTTTTTCAAAAAGAAAAGTATACTTAAAAATCTGAATGAGAATAAAATTGTGTTCTAGATCTAATTCATTCAGACCCTTTTAGATTCATTAAGAGTTTTTTCAGTAAAAAAACGAAACAAACGCATTTAATGATCTAATGTTTGAATCATTCAAATTCATACCTCTGTTAAGTGCAAACAAATGAGGCCTAAGCACCACACGTGAGTCTCGAGACATTTTGCTAGAGCCCGCTGGGGCAAATTCCAATATTATCTTTTAAAATACTAATTGAAATTATTTTAATGAACAAGCTACTAATACTACATAAAACTAATATATGTATTATTTTTTTAATTTAATTTCATGTTTCTTTTGTGTTCCCATATCAACAATTCCAAGTGAATATGCTTTTTTACTTCCAGGACCACATCTGACAATTAATTTCAGTTACATTCTCAATTGTGCAGTATTTAATAGGAAAACGTTAACCTACTTTTATTAAATATGGGTAACTTAGTGTTAATGATCCTAAGGAGGTCGTCACATGCTTGCTTAGGATCATTAACAAGTTGAGGCCCATGAATCAACAAGGGTTGTGCTAGAGTGATAAGCACTTCTTCAATCTTTATCAAAGATCTCGAATTTGAGTCCCCCTGGGTTCGGAGTTGCTTTAGTTTGGAACTTCTTGGCGCGGATTCATATTTAGTTGGACTCTAATGTGGATACCGACATAAAAAGCTAAACAAAGTTGAGGCCCATGACAATATTTTGTGGTCTCCATTTATATTTTGTACTCACTTTGTTTATTTTATTTGTCCACTTTTGCACGCATCTTAAGTTAGTGATTAACATGAGTATTTTATCACAATATTCATATTAGTTGATATATAATTTTAGGTCTTGAAAAATAATTTGGAGAATGTTGAGGATAAAACATGAAAAGCAAATTCTCTTAATATGCCAAAAGTGATAAGTAAACCAAAAGAGTACTTGTAATATGTGGAAAATAAAAGTGAACGAACTATTTAACAACTTTTTACTATTTTTCAATGGTAGGGCTTATCCAAAGGACAAAAGAAACTTTGTTGTCGAAACTGTGTATTATTGAATGACCTGAGAGACCTTTGTATTTGACTCCATTTGTAAGTTGAATCCATATACTTGCGACTTTGTCAATTATACCCTTAAACTCACTGAAATACAATATTTTAAACCCCTTTCTCATCCTGTGTGTGCATGTGGTATACTCGTTTACACATGGAATTCCACATCATTTTCTATGAAACATAAGAAATTAAATGTTTAAAAAATAAAATAATAAATAAAATACTACTTCTGCATATTCTGCAATTTTGAACATTTTCTCTTCATATTTGCTCTCAAATTGAAGATCAAATTCATGTCAAATGGATGAAATTCTTATCTATTTGTCTTGAATTTCACACTACAGGTTCACAAATATAAACCCAACAAATCTCTATTACAATTTTGAATTTATTTTATAAATCACATAACCCATTTATTATTCTTGAAGCTTCTTCAAGCTTATCAATGACATTTTTTATTTTTTCAATATTGACCCTTCACATTAGTTGGTACAAAATTTGAAAACTATTCACGAAATTGAATTTTTGTGGGCGAAAGTGTGGCAAAACGAAAAAAGACTAGGGTTGGTGTTGGTTTGCAACAAAAGAAAGAAATTTTCCAAAAGTATTTGTGGATTAGGCAGTGATGCGGAGACGTTAAGTAGAAGAAGAGAATGGGAATGGTGGGTGGATCCAAAGAAGAAGGAAAGAAATGGAATGAGAAGACGAAATTTGAATGGGGGTTGGGCGGAGGGGGCGTGAAGAAGATGACTTCTTTTCCTTTTTGTTTTGGGCATTTTTCATCTTTTTTATTTTTTTAAATGTTTTTAAATATAAAATATAGAGTCGATCGCTTTAAAACGCGTGAAATAGCGTATTATTGCAAGGCAACAATATTAGTACCACATATGTTCGGTCAATGGTCAGATGTGCTTAAAATATTGTGTTTCAAAAAATTTTAGGGTTCAGTTGGTAAAATCATAAGTATAAGAGTCCAACTTACAAACACAGTCAAGTACAAGGATCTCCCATGATACTTTTTATTGACATAGAAAAGACAAAAAAATTGCTTGTGCGGTTATTTCCTTTGACTTCTAGTTATCCGTTTGGCTATAAAAATTACAATTCACATTTTTCATAATAAATTTTACTTTCTTTTAAAAAAATCAGTGTCCATCCATGAAAATTCAAAATTTTATTTGAAGTTATGTTCTAAATTTGAAAAGAATTTATAGCTTATTTTTTCTAACTCAATTTTAAAATAGCTGTGCATTCAATAAAAATATTATTCCACATATTATAAAAAATAAAGTTAATTGCTACAAAAAAATGCTATTAGGCTTATGCAAAACACGAGCTATCGTAATTAGTCTGACTAGAATAATGGATAGTTTATGTGCCAACCCGAAATAAGCTGCATTAAATTCCAGCGTTTTGTGACCTTTTTGCCTTTGCACTTTTGTGTTAATTTATAGTTAGGAAGGAGCTTTAGTGGTGTTGTACAAAAAGGCCCGTGACAAGAGGTATCAGAGCACGTCGAAGTCGCAACTCAACGAAGAGGTTGGTCAAGAAAGGAAGCAGGAGATTCGGAAGAATACTGCCAAGAAACGTGATAAAATTAAGGTGAGGTACTCCTCTTCTAAACCACCAGTTGATTGCAAAAGCCATGGGGAAGGTTTCGATACTAGCCAACTTAATGAGAAAATCATTGGAGTTGAAGCTGGTTTGTGTGCCTTGAATAAGCGATTTGCTGTTGTTGAAAATAATTTTCGTTCCCTTGAATCAGTATTTCTTGAGGGTCTAGATGAGGTCAAGAGTAATCTTATTAAGCTTGAGGAAGTGAATAAGGAAGGGCTGATCAATCTTGAACTCAAACTCATTGAAGCCCTCTCCTCTCTTCATAAAGGGTTTGAGGCTTTGAAGGCGCAGGTTGATGAGACTGCCATTGCGGGGATTGCTAGTCTCGTTACTGTCCTTGAGACACGTATTGAGGCTCCTAAACCAAAGAAGTTTCGTGGCGAAAGAAATGCCCAAGACGTTGAGAACTTCTTGTGGCCAATGGATGGTTATTTCGAGCATGTGAACATTACTAGTGAAGATGCCAAAATTCGAACAACAAATATGTATTTGAGCGACACTTCTATGTTGTGGTGGCGGAAGAAAAAGGCGAATATGAAGAGAGGGGTCTGCTCTATTGACGATTGGGGGTAGCTCAATGAAGAGTTAAAGCGCCAATTTTACCCCCAAAATGTTGTATATGAGACTTGTCGAAAGTTGCGAGAATTGAAGCAAACTTCCTCCATTCGTGACTACGTGAAGGAGTTCACGAAACTCACTCTTCAAATTTCAAACCTGACCAACGAAGGCTTGTTATTTTATTTCTTGGATAGTCTTTAAAATTGGGCCAAACAAGAATTTCAAAGGCGATACGTTAATGATGTTGATGAAGCAATTGCAGTGGCTGAATCGTTGACAGATTCTCATGCCGAGGAAGTGAAGGGGAGGGACAACCGAATAAAAATTGTTCCTCCCAAGGTGGGTAACAACCGAAGCAAAGGAAAGTTCGTTCAAACTGAGGTAGTGATAATAGAGGTAATACATGAAACAACCTTCTAATTTCCACAAGAATTATGAGGATCGTAAGAAAGGCATTCCACATCGTGAAGGCTATTATCTTTGTGGTGAGACTACTTACGTTACTCGTTATTGCCTGTCGTTTAGTACATTAAGTGCTATGGTTGCTGCTCATAAGCAACAAGAGAAGGCAACAATGCAAATCGACGGACCGTTTGGGGAACAAAGTGGATAGGTTGGTGGAGCATACAAGGGGAAAACATGGTTGTTGGTTTGTTCAATCACATGGTCATATTTAATCACATGCTTGTTTGGAGTGATTCAATACTATTATGCTTGTTTTTTATCGCTTCTCCAAATATACGACATTCACTGCCACAACGGCTAGCTGCAAAGCTAAGGAGGCAACCCACTTATTTTTACGAGATATCGTGAAACATTGGGGTGTGACCAAAAGTATTATTAGTGATCGGGATCCCTGATTCACTTATGTATTTTTTAGGGAATTATTTGGTTTGCTAGGGTCGAAGTTGCACTTCTCGACCAGATCAAACAGAGCAGATCAATGCACTCTTGGAGTATTATTTGCGGCACTATGATAGTGCAAACCAAAAATATTGGGCGAAATTGTTGGATGTTGCGCAATTTTCTTACAATTTGCAGCAAAGTGAGGCGAAGGAAAGAAGTCCATTTGACTTGGCTATCGGGCAGCAGCCCAATACGCCACAATCTTTGCCCGTCAATGCTGGTTTGAAAAGTTCGGGTGCTTATCACATAGCGAAAGCCGAGGAGGAACAAGTTGATCTTACAAGGACATATCTTGATAAAGCAGCCCGGAAGAAAAAAAAAATTGCTGATCGAAAGTGATGACCTGTCAACTATTGAATTGGAGATAGAATTATGATAAAACTCAATCCTAGGCAATTCAAATCACTGCGAAATGTGAATCAAAGTTTGATTTTTCATTATGATGGTCCTTTTGAGATAATTGCTGAGGTGGGTAGAATTTCATATACGGATGAGATTCCCCATCATTTGAAGTTACATCCGATTTTCTACGCTAGCCAATTGAAACCATACTTTAAAGACGTGGAAGACAAGGAGTGAGGGCAGTCCGGCCGAGCTCAAATTTTAGTCACTCCACCAACCATTGACAAGCAGATCGAGGCTATTATTGATCATTAATTAGTTCGTGGCAAAGGCTCCGAAGGAGGCAACGTGGGAGAAAAATGAGGACTTTTGGCAATTTCGCGACCAATTCCATAGTTATTTGCATTTATGTGGCGTCGGGGTCATCGCCAGATAAGGTGAGAGAGATTGTGCTACCCTGGAAAAGGTTGCATTAATTTTGAGCATTTTCGGGAGCGGGGTAGATTTATATCGTGCTTTAACGAGTCTCAAATGTCATGCCAATTGTCATCCAACCTTGCAAGATTATTTGGAGACTCTTGGGGAAATATTAATGTCATTGACAAGCCATCAAAATAGAATCCAAGGGCTTCCACAAAGATGAAATGGGCTTGATATGTGTTAGAGTCCTTTTTACCATATATGAAAACAAAGGACAACCTTTTTTTACCAACCTTTATACCTTTGTAAAGATACCTATTTTAGTATTTTTCTCTTGGGACCTTGTCCCCTTTGTTTGTAGGCTTAATTTTCAGTTTATATAAGTCTTAGGAAGCAACTCATTCGTATTTCAACACTTAGAGAAATATAAAAACGAAAATTGGCACTTTTCTCCTAAAATTGGTCTTGACTTCTCAATCGTGTTGGTTGTTTTCTTGCGGATTGTTTGTGACGTTTTTGCCTTTGCAGTTTTGTGCTAATTTGTTGTTAGGACTGACCTTTTGTGGTGCTGTGTATAAATGTCTGTGACTAGTGGTATCAGAGTGTAGGTTCGATCATGGCATCGGAGGCGCATAACAACAAAAATATTGGTCAAGAAAGGGAGCAGGAGATTCGAAAGAATACTGCCAAGAAACGTGATAAAAGTAAGGTGAGGAACATCTTTTCTAACCCATCAGTTGGTTGCAAAACCCATGATGAAGATGGGGAAGGTTTCGATACTAGCCAAATCGACGAGAAAATCATCGGAGTTGAGGTGGTTTGTCGACCTTGAATATGCAACTTGTTGTTGTTGAAAATAATTTTAGTTTCGTTGTATTAGTAGCTCTTGAGGGCCTTGATTAGGTTAAGAGTAATCTTATTGAGCTTGAGGAAGTGAACAAGGAAGGACTGACCAACCTTGAACTCAAACTTACCGAAGCCCTCTCATCTCTTCATAGAAAGTTCGAGGCTTCGAAAGCGCATGTTGATGAGACTGTCATTGCAGGGGTTGCTGTTCTCGTTGTTGTCCGTGAGACAGGTATTAAAGCTCCTAAACCAAAGGAGTTTCGTGGTAGAAAGGAATGCCCAAAACGTTGAGTACTTATTGTGGTAAATGGATACTTATTTCGAGCATGTGAACATTACCAGTTAAGTTGTCAAAATTCGAACAACAGCTATATATTTGAGTAACATTGCCATGTTGTGGTGGTGGAGGAAAAATGAGGATATGAAGAAAGGGGTTTGTTCCATTGATAATTGAGGGCAGTTCAATGAAGAGTTAAAACATTAATTTACCCCTAAAATTTGGTACATGAGACTCATCGAAAGTTGTGAGAATTGAACTTCCTCTATTCGTGACTACGTGAAGGAGTTCACGTAACTCACTCTTTAAATTCCAAACCTGATCAGCGAAGACTTTTTATTTTAGGAAAAAAGGATAAATATACCCCTGAATTATCATAAATGGTGCGTTAATACCCTTCATTATACTTTCTGGTTGCGTATACCCTTACCGTCAATATTTTGGAACGTATATATCCTTAAAATAAACGGAGGGACACGTGTCATGATCTTAATGGTCTATCCAAATTTAACATAGACCATTAAGATCATGACACGTGTCCCTCCGTTTATTTTAAGGGTATATACGTTCCAAAATATTAACGGTAAGGGTATATACACCCGAAAGTATAACGAAGGGTATTAACGCACCATTTATGATAATTCGGGGGTATATTTGTCCTTTTTCCCTTTATTTTATTCTTAGATGGTCTCCAAAATTGGGCTAAACAATAACTTCAAAGGCGACAATTTAATGATGTTGACGAAGCAATTGTAGTGGCTGAATCATTTACTAATTTTTGTGCTGAGACTGTAAAGGAGAGGGACAACCAGAGCAAAATTGTTCCTCCCAAGGTGGATAACAATCGGAGCAAAAAAAGTTCGTTTCCAAACGAGGCAGCGATAAGAAAGATATTACACAAAACCAGGCTTCTAATTTATACAAGAATTATGAGGATCGTAAGAGAGGCGTTCCACATCGTAAAGGCTGTTATCTTTGTGGTGAGATTACTTACGCTGCTCGTTATTGTCCGTCGTGGAGTAAATTAAATGTTATGGTTGCTGCTTATAAGCAACAAGAAAAGGCAGCGTGCAAACCGACGGACCATCAGGGGGGCAAAGTGGACAGGTTGGTGGAGCAGACAAAGGGAAAAACATGGTTATTGGTTTGTACAATAACATGGCTCTGTTTAATCACATGTTTGCCGAATTCGAAGGGGTTTGGTACTATTATGGTTGTTGTTGATCGCTTCTCCAAATATATGACATACACTGCCACGACCATTAACTGCAAAGACGAGTCAGTCCGCTTATTTTTTTAAGATGTCGTGAAACATTGGGGTGTGACCAAACATATTATTAGTTATCGGGATCCTCGGTTCACTGGTGCATTTTGGAGGGAATTATTTGATTTGCTAGGGTTGGAGTTGCACTTCTCGACCAGGTTTCCTCCTCAAATAGATGAGCAAAAAGAGCCGATCAATGTACTCTTGGAGTGTTATTTACGGCCAACCAAAAGGATTGAGAAAAATTGTTGGACACTGCCAATTTTCTTATAATTTGCTGCTAAGCGAGGCGATGGGGAGAAGTCCATTTGAGTTGGCTACCGGGTAACAGCCTAATACGCCACAATCTTTGCCCGTCGACGCCGATTTAAAAAGTTAGTGTGCTTATCACATGACAAAAGTTTGGGCTGAACAAGTCAATCTTGCAAGGTCATATCTTTATAAGATAGCTCGAAAGATGAAAAAATTTACTGATCGAAAGCGGTGACGAGTAAACTATCGAATTAGGAATAGAGTTATGATAAAACTCAATCTTTGGCAATTCAAGTCGCTATAAAATGTGAATCAAAGTTTGATTTGCCGTTACAAGGGTTCTTTTGATATTATTGCTAAGGTGGGCATAATTTCATATAGGGTTGAGATGACCCATCATTTAAATTTACATCCGGACTTCCACATTAGCAAATTGAAACCATACTTTGAAGACGTGGAAGACAAGGAGCGGAGGCAGTCCGATCGAGCTCAAATTTTTATTACTCTACCAGGCATGGACAAGATGATCGAGGCGATTATTGATAATTAATTAGTTCGTGGCAAAGACTAGAATAATTCAAACGCGCAATTCCCAGTTTATTGGAAAGGTACGGCACCGGAGGGGGCAACGTGGGACAAATATGAGGACTTATGGTAATTTCGAGACCAAGTCTATAATTATTTGCATTTGTGTTGTGCCAGGGTCATCGCCAAATCAGGTGGGGAAGTGTGTGCCACCCCGAAAGAGGTTGCACTAATTTCCAGCGTTTTTGGGAGCGGGACAAGTCTCGAACGTCATGTCCGTTGTCATATAGCCATGAAAGATTATTTGGAGACTCTTGGGGAGAAACTAATGTCATTGACCAAGCCATCAAAACGGAAATCAAGGGCTGCCACAAAGTTGAAATTGACTTAATATGTGGAAGAGTCATTTTTTACCATTTATGGAAACAATGGACAACTTTTTTCCACCAACCTTTGTACCTTTGCAAAGACACTCATTTTTCGTGTTTATCTCTTGGGACCTTGTCCCCTTTTTTGTTAGGCTTAATTTTGGTTTTGTATAAGTCTTAGGAAGCAGCTCATTTGTAATCCAATACTTAGAGAAATTTAAAAACAAAAATTGACACTTGCCTCCCAAAATCGTTTTTGACATCGCTTTCTTGTTGGTTGTTTTCTTGCGGACAGTTTGTGACGTTTTTGACTTTGAACCTTTGTGCTAATTTGTTTTTGAGACTTAGATTTAGTGGTGCTGTGCAAAAAGGCATGTGACAAATGGTATGAAAGCGTAGGTTCAAGCATGACATTGAAGTCGCAACGCAATGAAGAGGTTGGTCAAGAAAGGAAGTAGGAGATTCAGAAGGATAATGCCAAGAAATGTGATAAAAATTAGGAGATAAACTCCTTTTCAAACCCACTAGTTGGTTGCAAAAGCCATGGTGAAGATGAGGAAGGTTCTGATACTAGCCAACTCGACGAGAAAATCAGCGGAGTTGAGGCTAGTTTGTCTGCCTTTAATAGGTGATTTGTCGTTGTTGAAAATAATTTTAGTTTCCCTTGAATCAGTAGCTCTTGAGGGCCCTGATGAGGTCAAAAGTACTCTTATTGAGCTTTAGGAAGTGAACAAGGAAGGACTGACAAACCTTGAACTCAAACTCACTGAAGCCCTGTTCTCTTTTCATAGAGAGTTTGAGGCTTTGAAGGCGCATGTTGATGAGACTGCCATTGCGGGGGTTGCTGGTCCTGTTATTGTCCGTGAGACATATATTGAGGCTCTTAAACCAAAGGAGTTTCGTGGTGAAAGAAATTTTCAAAACATTTTGAACTTCTTATGGAAAATGGATGCTTATTTCAATCATGTGAACATTAATAGTGAAGCTGCCAAAATTTAGACTACAACTATGTATTTGAGCCACACTGCCATGTTATGGTGGCAGAGAAAAAAGGTGGATATGGAGAGAGGGGTTTGTTTCTTTAACGATTGGGGTAAGTTCAAGGAACAGTTGAAGCATCTATTTTACCCCCAAAATGTGGTACATTAGACTAGTCAGAAATTGCGAGAATTGAAGCAAATTTTCTCCATTCGTGACTATGTGAAGGAGTTCACGAAACTCACTCTTCAAATTCTAAACCTGACCAACAAAGAATTGTTATTTTATTTCTTGAATGGTCTCCAAAATTGGGCCAAACAAGAATTTCAAAGGCGACAAGTTAATGATGTTGACGAAGCTATTATAGTGGCTGAATTGTTGACAGATTTTCGTGCCAAGGCAGTGAAGGGGAGGGACAATTGGAGCAAAACTATCTCTCCCAAAATGGATAACAACCGGTGCAAAGGAAAGTTCGTTCCCTATCGAGGCAGCAATAATATAGGTAATACATGAAACCAACCTTTTAATTTCCGCAAGAATTATGAAGATTGTAACAAGGGGTTCCACATCGTGAAGACTATTATCTTTGTGGTAAGACTACTTACGCTGCTCATTATTGTCCGTCCTTAAGTAAATTAAGCGTTATGGTTGCTGCTCATAAGTAGCAAGAGAAGGCAGCGATGCAAATCGGCGGACCATCCGGATAGCAAAGTGGATAGGTTAGTGGAGCGGACAGGGGGGAAAATGTAGATGCTGGTTTGTTCAATCACATGACCCTGTTTAATTACATGCTTATTCGGAGGGGTTCAATATTATTATGGTTGTTGTTGATCGCTTCTCCAAATATGCGACATTCACATCCACGCAAAGGAGGTAGTCTACTTAATTTTATGAGATGTCGTGAAACATTGGGATGTGACCAAACATATTATTAGTGATAGGAATCCCCAATTCATTGGTGAATTTTGGAGTGAATTATTTGGTTTGCTAAGGTCGGAGTTGCACTTCTCGACCAGCTTTCATCCTCAAACGGATGGGCAAACAGAGTGAATCAATGTACTCTTGGAGTGTTATTTGCAGCACTATACTAGTGCCAACCAAAAGGAATGGGGAAAAATTGCTGGACACTGCCCAATTTTCTTATAATTTGCAGCGAAGCGAGGCGACGGGGAGAAGTCTATTTGAGTTGGCTACCGTGATGCATCCCAATAGGCCACAATCTTTGCCCGTCGATGCCTATTTGAAAAGTCTGGGTACTTATCACATGGCGAAAGCCTGGGAGGAACAGGTCGATCTTGCAAGGTCATATCTTGATAAGGCAGCCCGAAAGATGAAAAAAATTGCTGATCGAAAGTGGCGACCAGTCAACTACCAAATTGGGGATAAAGTTATGATAAAACTCAATCTTAGGCAATTCAAGTCGCTACGGAATGTGAACCAAATTTTAATTTGCCGTTACGGGGGTCCTTTTGATATTATTGCTAAGGCAGAAAAAATTTCATATAGGGTCAAGATGCCGATCATTTGAAGTTACATCCGGTCTTCCACGCTAGCCAATTGAAATCATACTTTGAAGACGTGGAATGTAACACCCCTAAATGCTACTAAGAGTTTCATGTCGATTGACCATTGCTTATTACTATAATATGTTTTACTCTTATGTTGGGAACTTGAATTTTTGGTAATAATTGCTAACTTGTTTAGCATAAGTATATTGTAATTTATGGGATTGTATAGGGGTATTTACGTAATAGTATAATTAGAGTTATGCATACTTTTAAAAGGAGGTAAAGGATATATATATATATATATATATATATATATATATATATATATATATATATATATATATATATATATAAGTGTATATGTATGCATTTTGGGCAACACACAAGACTATTTGAGCATCCCCTTTGAAGGCCAACTGTCCAAGTGATAAATATCACTTGTGTAACTATATATTTTCACACCTCTTTGAATTAATTTCGGTTCCTTCAAAGTATAAGAGCCTTAGAACCTAAATTAATATTTTGTTCATCAATATTACAAGAGAAAAAAAACTTGGTCTTTTGGCTGGAATTCGAGAGACACACTGCTTTGTTGGTAAGTGCTGAAATCTATTTCTAAGTTGGGTAGTGGTTGGTAATTTGTGTATATTTTGTTCTCTAGAGCTTAGTTTACTGTGAATAAATATGATTTGAAAAGCTAATTCATATACCTACAACTCTTATGTTTATGTGAAACTCTAATTTAACTGTTATGGGTTTGAAATATGGGACGCAACACGTGACAAGTTCTATCCAGATTTAGGATTTAGAAATCCTGTATGAACCACTGTTAGTGTATGGAGGATATATTTTTGTACAAAATGTATTTTTCGGTGATTTTTATTGAGTTGCAACCTTAATAGATGTATCTACATCTTTTATGAAGGTTATAAAGTCTAGTTTTGCCGTTTTCCTATTCAAATCTAAGTCACAACATGGGGTACTAGTTTGGCCAGAGTCACTGTTTTGGGAACAAAGTTGTATCTGTGCAGGTTGAGCTTACTTGTGATGATAATCCTGTCTTATTTCGACATTATTGAGATATTAGGAATTAAAGAAGTTATTTAATTGTATTTTTAAGGTTATATATACTTGTGAACAAGTTGAGGACCTTGATACGTTGGTTGGTCTACTGATTGAACTCAGGGAGTTGTGTTGGACTGTTGCTATACTAAAGTATTGAGGCTTGTGTATAAACTTGTACTTGCACTCGCTTAACTGCTGGTATATCTGAAAGTTGATCTTGATACTTTGGTTACCTCTTGTCACTTTGCATTGTCGTGTTGGTATGACGCTTGTGTAACTCGCCCACTTGTACGGATTGTTTGATCACTTGGCACTCTTGTTTGGGAACTTGTCCTTCTTGTGGCTCTGACTTTGTTAAGTTTGCCAGGCCTCTTGATTCAGATCATTTGCCATCTTGACTCTGAATTTGTAGTTCGTCTTAAGAATAGAAGTTGTCCATTTTAAGTACGGACTAGAAAGCCATTTTTGGTATGGTTCTTGGTTCTCTTGATTATTGGGCTTTAACCCTTCTTGATACAGGGCATCGGCCTTTCTTGGTACTTGCTTCTGTCGGGTGTGAGGACATGAGGTATATATTGGGTGAGCCTTGCTATTGAATCTCTTGAAAAATTGTGCTTTGAACATTCTTGACATTTGGATCTTTGAATATCGAACTTGATATCCTTTATATATTGTTACTTGATTTATTTATTATGTTTCAAGTATGCTGCTCATTGACTTGAGTAGGGTAGCTTGGTGAATTTTGAGGACTCTGAACCTATATCTTTTACACCATTAAGCTATATGCTTAGCAATAGTTGTTTCTAACGTAGGGGCTGATCGAGAGGAGGCATGAAGCTGGCTACGGGAGATGGAAATTTTGAGAACCTTAAGGAAGAACACATTTGCATAGAGGCATTTATATTTTGTATAAACTTTGGGACTTATACATGACCTATATGTTGTATATTTGCATGTAATTTTGAGGACTAATCAGATCATGTCACAGTGGTTTATAATATAAGTATAGCTACTTGTTTTGTTCATTTGGAATGTGTAAACCCAAGTCATGTAATATATAAATTTTACTACTTGTTTTGAAAGGTTGTATGAAGCTTGAACCTCTTGGTTAGGTGCTCGAAAATTGATGATATTTGTTGTATATCATGTTACTAGCGTGAGGACAATATATGCGTAAAAATCTCGTCAGTTATTGGTTTATGTATTTTGAAAGGGTCATGATATGGAAGACCAGGAGAGAGGGCGGTTCGGTCGAGCGCAATTTCCTGTTACTCCACCAGCTGTGACCAAGCAAATCAAGACAATTATTGATCATCAAATAGTTCATAGCAAAGGCTAAAATAATTCGAGCGCACAATTCCTAATTCATTGGAAAAGAACTGCACCGGAGGCTACAATATGGGAGAAATATGAGGATTTGTCACTGTTTCGTGACCAAGTCCATAATTATTTGCATTTGTGTGGCACCGGGGTCATCGCCAAATAAGGTGGGGGAGCGTGTGCCTCCCCAAAAGAGGTTGCATTAATTTGCAGGGTTTTCGAGAGCGGGGCAGATTTATATCGCACTTCAACGAGTCTTGAACGTCGTGCCAATTTTCATCCAGCTTGGAAGTTTATTTGGAGACTCTTAGGGAGAAATTAATATCATTGACAATCCATCAAAATTGAATCCAAGGGCTCCCACAAAGTTGAAATGGACTTGATGTGTGGAAGAGTCTTTTGACAGCCTTTTTCCACCAACCTTTGTACATTTGTAAATATACTCATTTTTAGTTTTTTTTCTCATGGGACCTTGTCCCCTTTTTGTAGGTTTAATTTTTAGTTTGTTTAAGTCTTAGAAAGCAGGTCATTTGTATTTCAACACTCCGAGAAATTTTTTTAAAAAAATTGGCACTAGCCTTCCAAAATCGCTTTTGACTTCGCTTTCTTGTTGGTTGTTTTCTTGCGGACAGTTTGTGACCTTTTTGACTTTGCTTTTTTGTGCTAATTTGTTGTTAGGACTTAGCTTTAGTGGTGTTGTGCAAAAAGGCTCGTGACAAGTGGTATCAGAGCTTAGGTTTGAGCATGATGTTGAAGTCGCAATGCAACGAAGAGTTAAAGCGTCTATTTTACCCCCAAAATGTGGTACATTAGACTCGTCAGAATTTGCGAGAATTGAAGCAAACTTTCTCCATTTGTGAAGGAGTTCACGAAACTCACTCTTCTTACTGCAAACCTGACCAGTGAAGAATTGTTATTTTATTTCTTGGATGGGCTCTAAAATTGGGCGAAACAAGAACTTCAAAGGCGACAACTTAATAATGTTGACGAAACAATTATAGTGGCTGAATTATTGACAGATTTTCGTGCCAAGGCAGTGAAGGGGGGGAGGGGGACAACCGGAGCAAAACTGTCCCTCCCAAAGTGGATAACAACCAGTGCAAAGGAAAGTTTATTCCAAATCGAGGCAACAATAATATAGGTAATACACGAAACCAGCCTTCTAATTTGCGTAAGAATTATGAGGATTGTAGAAAGGGGTTCCACATCGTGAAAACTGTTATCTTTCTAGTAAGACTACTTACACTGCTCATTATTGTCCGTTGTTAAGTAAATTAAGTGTTATAGTTGTAGTTCATAAGCAGTAAGAGAAGGCAGCAATTCAAACCGGCAGACCGTCCAGATAGCAAAGTGGACAGGTTGGTGGAGCGGACAAGGGGAAAAATGTGGATGTTGGTTTGTTCAATCACATGGCCCTGTCTAATCACATTTTTGCAGAATTCGGAAGGGTTCAATACTATTATTGTTGTTGTTGATCGCTTCTCTAAATATGCGACATTTACGTCCACGCCAGGGAGGCAGCCCACTTATTTTTACGAGATGTCGTGAAATATTAGGGTGTGACCAAATATGTTATTAGTGATCGAGATCTCCATTTCATTGGTGATTTTGGAGGGAATTATTTGGTTGTCTAATGTTGGAGTTGCACTTCTCGACTTGCTTTCATCCTCAAATGGATGGGCAAACGAAGCGGATCAATGCACTATAAGAGTGTTATTTGCAACACTATGTCAGTGCCAACCAAAAGAAATGGGCGAAATTGCTGGACACTGCCCAATATTCTTATAATTTGCAGCAAAGCGAGGTGATGGGGAGAAGTCTATTTGAGTTGGCTACTGTGACGTAGCCCAATAGGCCATAATCTTTGCCCATCGATGTCGATTTGAAAAGTCTGGGTGCTTATCACATGGCGAAAGCCTAGGAGGAACAAGTCGATTTTGCAAGGTCATATCTTGATAAGGTAGCCTAGAAGATGAAAAAATTTGCTGATCGAAAGTGGCAACCAGTCAACTACCGAATTGGGGATAAAGTTATGATAAAATTCAATCCTAGGCAATTCAAGTCGCTACGGAATGTGAACCAAATTTTAATTTGCTGTTACGGAGGTCCTTTTGAGATATTGCTAAGGCGGGAAGAATTTCATATAGGGTCGAGATACCCATCATTTGAAGTTACATCCGGTCTTCCACACTAGCCAATTGAAACCATACTTTGAAGACGTGGAAGACCATGAGTGAGGGCAGTCCGATCGATCTCAAATTTTTATTACTCCACCAGCTATGGCCAAGAAAATCGAGGCAATTATTGATCATCAATTAGTTCATGGAAAAGGCTAAACTAATTCGAGCGTGCAGCTCTTAATTTATTGGAAAGGAACTGCACAGGAGGCGGCAATATGAGAGAAATATGAGGATTTGTGGCAGTTTCGCGACCAAGTACATAATTATTTGCATTTATGTGGCACCGGGGTCATCGCCAAATAAGGTGGGGGGCGTGTGCTGCCCTAAAAGAGGTTGCATTAATTTCCAGGGTTTTTGAGAGCGAGGCAAATTTATATCGCACTTCAACGAGTCTTGAACGTCCTGTCAATTGTCATCAAGCTTGGAAGATTATTTGGAGACTCTTAGGGAGAAATTAATGTCATTGACAAGCCATCAAAATGGAATCCAAGGGCTGCCACAAAGTTGAAATGGACTTGATATGTCGAAGAGTTTTTTTTACCATTTATGGAAACAAGGGACAACCTTTTTCCACCAACCTTTGTACCTTTGTAAAGACACCCATTTTTAGTTTTTTTCTCTTGGGAACTTGTCCCCTTTTTTTGTAGGTTTAATTTTTCGGTTTGTATAAGTATTAGGAAGCAACTCATTTGTATTCCAACAATCAGAGAAATATAAAAACGAAAATTGGCACTTGCCTCTCAAAATGGGTCTTGACTTCGCCTTTTTGTTGGCTGTTTTCTTGCGGACTGTTTGTGATGTTTTTGCCATTACACTTTTGTGCTAATTTGTTGTTAGGACTAAGCTTTAGTGGTGCTATGCAAGCCCAACTTGAATGTCCTATGAGACCTTTGAAAATAGGCACGTAAAAGTTTCACTATATAAGTAAATGAGAAATTATGGATATGAAGGCCATATGATTTACCAACAAGGCGAAAATATAGAACATATATATTATTAGCGTATATGTGATGGTATATATATTGTGTATAGATATGTATATTACACTACTAAGAAAATGTCAAAAATCAATCCGAAAAATCAACCTTAGGAAAAATCCAATAAAACCCATCAAATCTTACACATACGAAAATAAACCACCTAATAACTTTGTGATTCTAGAAATTTTAACCTTGATCTCTAAATTCAACATTTTATACTAGACTTTACCATTAGATGCTAATGCATTTCTTGTGCAACACTTTCTAGGTTTGAAGAATTTATACTTATAGGAATTTTCTCCGCTCCAAAAAAGAGAACAAAAAGACACGTTCTTTTGTTCCTTTCCTAGAAAATAAGATTATGAGTTCTAATTAAATATAAACACTATAGGGACCACAAAATTAATTACTGAGGCTTCCTATTATGAAAATAATTTCAAATAATTAATTTGAATTATTCTTGCCATAATAAATTAAAAATCATTCCACTAGAAATTCGTAATTGCACTCCTCTATTTATATTTCGAAATTCCCTATTGAACACTTATGTAATTTCCCATATTAAGATTACATATACTAATTAATACATTAAATTACTGAAAAATTTCATTCAATGATTAATTTTCTTTTGAGCACTACTTAACTTATTTTATGTGTCAGATTCATAAGTTCACTTGCAAGGTTTGACACGATGAAAACTTTTAAGCTTCTCAAAAAGCCATATCATTAATCTCTATATCAAAACATGGATTTCATCAACTAACTTATTATTTCACCAATATATATTATTATCATTCAATCTACCAGACATATTAACCAATCTCAGAATCTCACCTTTTTATAAATCAAAATGATAATCAATATTTACAGATCATAATAGTTATATCAGGATTAAGAATATAAATATATTTAACAATTTAGAGAATATATTTTTGTCAGTCAATCTAAAACTACTACTCTACTCGGTCCCGTTCAATACATACAAAGTACATTAGCACAAGAAGTTGAAATCATACCGTTCTCATAATCAAGATAAATTACATATAATCTCGTACCACAATCGTACCAATGACATGTCTAATTTCCATCTTAGATTGTGAACAAAAAACTTTATATTTATAAGAATCGATAATTTAATCATTTGTGTATAAGCTAAAACTCTATACACTAAATCATCTCTATATAAGTAAATAGACACAATAAACGAATATATAATCTATTAAAATTGAATAAATAATTATTCTATAATAAATATTATATCTAAACATATAGTTAATAGTAAATATCCCAACAATCTCCCACTTAGACTTTTAACCATCACAATTGTTATAATGTATTATATCTAAATGCATTGTTAATAGTATATAAAATGTTTTTTTTAAATTGTTGCCGAGCACAAAGTCCCTCCAACCTGGTGATTCCATCTTTGAACAATTGCCAAACAACGTTGCACACCATGTTCTCCCATTAGAAACTCGTAGATTTCCTTGTAATTGAGAATTTTCTTGAAAAAGTTAACCTGCAGATTGTTGCTCTTTTATTGAATTTTATCCTTTAACTAAAAGAAGAAAAGTCAATGAATGCAACATTTCTTGATTTGATGTTTCTGGAGACATCAGCAGGCTAGGCAAGTCTGGTTACTAATTTGACATGAAATGAAATGATAGTCAGTCAAGTCACAATTAATTACACCTAATTCCAATCTCCAACTTTTCCACTTCCTCAGTTTTTTTGAAACTTCAAATTGTATTTACAAAACAATTGTTTTTTCTAAAATTACGTCTCAACCCATATATATTTGCAACCTTTAACTTTTTTAAAAAAGCCTCATTTTAAAAATTTGTCATGAAACTAAATTGACCTCTCTGAATCAAAACTCCATAAATTTATAAATCTCTTAAGATTATATTTTTCTCTCATTCCGACTTGAGCCAATGATAAAAATTACCGATTTCAATGATATAATATATGATCCATTAATATTATAAATTAATAATTCCTTAAAATTACAAATATATCTATGACTATTTAATGAACGAAGAAGGGTCTAAAATACCCCTCAAGTATTTTAAATTGATATAAAATTATCCTTCATCTACCTATTGATCTTAAAATACTCATGATGTTAATCTTTTGACTTATTTGTCCTTATTTTTAATAGCTCCCTTAAAGTAAAATTATTAAATATTTGTGTATTAAATTGCTTAATGTGATTGGTCCAAATTTAAGTCCTTCTCAAATAAATAATAAAAATGATATTTTTAAAAAATTTATTTTTCTATAAAACCACTTATGATTCATATTTTGACTCGATACACTGGAAAATAATATTGAAAAAATAATTAATTTCATGATATCTTCCTATTGACCTATTTTAAATCGAACCCAATTTATTATAATGTAACCCAACTCATAAATGGGGATCCAACTAAAATCCATATTTACCCCAACTGATTGTCCATCTAAAAAGATTATTATTTTCATTAATATAAAATTTTCTCTCAATTATCCAAATGTCTTGTTCATTTTCTCTTTTATTTCTTTTTGTAATCTCTTATTCTTAATTAGGATATTCGGGATTCAAACTTGAAATGAACTCACATATTTATATTCTTTTAATTAATATTATTGTCATGATGGGATGAGGGTGGGGATAAGAGAAATGGTTATTTTTAATTTTAGGTATACACAAAAGAAAAATGTAATATTTGTACATATTTGCTTAATTAAGTCATCTTTTATTGAACTAATTATTTCTATATGAATGCATCATTATTTTCCTCCTTTTTTTCTCTCTTGTGTGTCATAAATTAAAAAAAAATGTTGAACAAAATCCAAATAGAAAAAAAAAATGGAAGAGATAGGAAGTGAAGGGCTGGGGAGGGAGGAGTGTAAAGATTAGATGCCTAACCTTTTAAATTTACTATAAAATTCAAAATCAAATCAATCATGTGAGCTTATATATTAAGTAATTTCAAATTATTTTAACGAAAAAGGGCCTAAAATGCCCTTAAACTATGAAATTTGGTACAATATTACCCTCCATCCACCAAATGAGTATGATCTGTTAGACATAAGGGCATTTTTTATCCTAAAGGTGGACGTTAAGGGTATTTTAAGGCCGATAGGTGGATGAAGGGTAATTTTGTACCAATTCAAATACTTGAGGGGCATTTTAGGCCCTTCTTTGTTTATTGAAATGTGATTTTAATGTTTTTTTTTTTGTTAAAATTTTAATCTAGTTGAAGCTCATCTCTAACTTTTCTTTTAACATCCAAAAGTTTTGATGTTGTCTTCTCAAACTGCACATGTTCGCAACAAAATTTTGTAGCGCTGAAAATTAACTACTAGCAAAATAAATAAAAGAAAAATGTGATTTTTTATTGATGAATCCGTGAGTACAATATTGCTGTTCTCTTGATTCTTCTCTCCTAAATTTCTCCGTGATTTGAGGGACTTAAGTAGTATATTTCTCAAATGTAGGATGATATAGACCTCCTTGAGATGTGTTTGATCTTCAGGAACGTTGGGAAGCACTTCATCGTTTCAAGTCGACCTCCAGGAAGAACTCTATTGGCCACTCTTTCGAATAACTATATAGTTGATGTTGTAACTTTCTCCAATCCTTGTAGAATACTTATTGAAGAGTTTTCTTAGAATTCTCCTGGAGAATGTTATGTCTATCCGCTATTTATAATTGTAGGAGGTGGACAAGGTTGTTTATAATTGGCCAAAGGATATTATATTTGACACTTGATAGATTGTGATTGGTTTTTGAATTTGACTAGGACTGCCACCTCATTTGGACACGTGGCATCACCTTGTTATTCTTGGATGCATAGTCATTGTGACACATGTCACGGGTTAGGAATTCAAGGTGAAATGGACCTTGGACCTGAATTTAATAAAATGAACTCATTTATATGTAAAACCCAAGTTAATCATTTAACCCAAATGAACATAAATTTAATTCAAATTTCGTATGAATTTAATCCAATTAAATTTAGGATAAATTACCTATAGACACACTTTTTTTTTTTTTCATAATTTCCATTAATCCCTACCAGTTCTAGAATTTTCCAAAATCCCTTATTTTACTCACAAATCCCCAATCGCTGGATACATAAATCCTAACTCCCTAAACCAACATTTATCCCTTCCTTATTTCACATCACAAATCTCTCCTTATTTTTAGTCACATAATCTTGATAGTTATATTCTCATTCACGTTTGAAATTCAAAATCAATCTCTTTTTTTATAGGTTAAGGATATTTTTAGACAAAAAAGTTTAAAATAGTTATTTATGAGTCTTTTACCTATTTTTTTAAAGTACTCCAAAATTTATAATAAAATAAGTGAACTTCAAATTTTCAACACTAAAACGTAAATTAGAAAAAGAAAAAGAAGAAGTTCTTGGTAATATTCAATATAATATTTATAGAAGTTCTTGCCTTTTCTGTTGTCGTTTCTTTTTATTTAGTCTTTTTCCTTCTTTTTCTTTTTTTGGTTTAGTAGTTGTTTTGTTTTTCTATTATTTCCAAATCACGGTTGAGTTTGGTATTTGTATTTGGTTTCTTTATTTTTGGTTAATAAAACTCAACTCGTGTGTTTGATTAAAAAATATATATATAATATTTGTAAATTTCATAATTTGAACTGGTTATGACTCTAACAACTAATCAATCATTGAAATTGATTAGGATTCTTGTATTATTAGTTAATCTTCTCATTGTCTCATAATAATATTAGTTTCAATTTCACAAAAATTTCATACAGTCTAATATTTTTCTCTTTTTTTGGTGTTTTTCATAAACAATTTCTTTAATGGATTGTGTTTGTTCATGTATCTAATTGATAACTTAATTCTTATTTATTGTGATACATTTATAGATACATTTTATTTCAGCTTACATACATCCTTCTTTCACAATCTTATTGTATCAGATACATTATTATCAACTACAAAATGATACATTATGTAAGTTATACATATCTTTCAAGGCAAACAATACAATACTTATCAATTTAAATGAGATACATAAATAGTAATGTATCATGCACTAATTTTTTAGATATGAAACGTAAATTCAAATTTATATTAAATGTATCAATTACATAGTAACTACCACACGGTAATGTATCGATCTCAAATATAACATCTTATGGGCAACAATTATTTATTTAACGTATCTAATATAAATACAATACTTATCAATTTAAGCAAGATACATAAATAGTAAAATGCTAAGTAACAAAGATATTCATGATGTATCTTCCAAAATTTTTCAACAATTTTGAATCAAAATTGAAAGGATCTTCGCTGAACTGGGAGAAGAAAGAATCTTGAATCTCAAAATTTTTGATAATCTTGAATCAAAATTGAAAGGATCTTTGATGAACTTGAAGAGTCAAAAAGGATATTGTTTGTCCAACAACAATTTCATCACTTTTGTATCTTTCATAACTCACCTCGCTTACCCAAAATTTCGACAAAAGTTTTTGAATCAAATCTGAAAGGTTTCTTTGTTGAACAAGGGGAGCAATTTGAAATTTTGAATTTTTTCGTTCTATTAGGATTTGCCTCTATATGATTGAGAGTAAGAAGAAACAGTGTAATTTATGGAATTTAATTAATTTTTAGATTTTATTTCCTTTTTAGCGCAACAAAAATATTTTTCTTGTATTAGAATTAATGTATCCGGATGGTGACTTATGTATCCGGAAGGTACAAATTTTAAGGGATTATTGTAATTAGAAAAAAAAAAATAGGTATAGAATGTAATTTACTCTTTACACTATGTGATTTATGTAAGTTATATGTGTCTACAAATGCCGCCTCCTTCAAGGCTTGTTGAAGTAGGGGGCTTGCCGACGTTTGATGGCTAGACTTGAAGTATTATGAATCTGATAATATTACTCTTAAGGTATTTTCTTGACTCTACTTCTTGTGATGAAACAAGTTGTAAGCTAAAGTCATGTGCAACTCAATTTCAATTGGTCCATACCGATGGATGATATGGAGGACTCTCAAGGGAGAGATAAGCAAACCAATGTGGCAAAGTTTTATGAATATTAAGTTTGAATAAACTATCACCATAGACTTGTATGCAAATTTGGACACTGACACTCACAAGTGCCACACAAGTCCCAAAAGTTGGACTTTAAAAAAAAAGAACATAGCTTGATTTGCACATTTTTTGCAAACCTTCAACTTGGAAACAAGTGGTAATTTAACAATCACACCAAAATTTATTTCATTTTCTTGATTTTGTAAGAATCATTATTCAAATCTTAAGCAATCTTGCTCTCCTTTTGAGTGTTCGGATCTTCCATTTAGATGAGCAAGAATTGATTTAATTTGTTTCTTCATATTTTAAAACAACTTTTCTTGTACAAAGAATGAGAATTGTTCATAGGAACATCTATACAAACCTTTTCCATGTACAAAGGATTCATCAAAGAGTCATTGGAATAATCCTTTTGAATTTATAGTAAAATATTTTTGTAGTAGAACTCTAAATTTGTTGTGTTCTTTCTATATTTCACGCAGTCCCACCAAAATGTCATTCTCTTAGTGCAGGAGTGTCCAGATGACGATCGGCTGAATTCTGAAGAAAATAGATTTGTATTATTATAACATATCCAAAAATCAACATTAAACACTTTTAGGATTGACCGGAATCGAGTTTTGCAAATGGTGTCCAAATCTGGCAGTTCTTCTCGCAATTATGTGCAATCTCGCCAAATCGTCCTTTTATTGGTGTAGGAGCATTCAAATGATGAGTGGCTTGATTACAGAGAAACTAGACTTTTAGTACTGCAACATATCCAAATCAACATAAAAAAAACTGTCATATTGACGAGCATCAATTTTTGAAGTGGTCCCCAAATTTGAAAGTTCTTCTCACAGTTATGGCCAATCTTGCCAAAACATCATATTCTTGGAGTAGGGCATTAAAATTACGAGTGTCTTGGTTGTGAAAAAACTAGACTCGTAGTTCTATGACATCCAAAAACTGTCATATTTAAAGAGATTGAGAATCAAAGCAAACTTCTTAGTTATTTTATTCAATCGTAACATCAACTTAAATTCAATAAGATGTAACTAACTTGACTAATAATAAGGGACTACTCTAACAACTTAATATGTAACTAACTTGGCTAAATTTAAGGAACTACTTTAACAACTTAATATAATCAAATTATATCTACTCTAAGAACTTGATAAGAATTGATAACCGATTACTGAGTATCTCAATACACCCTCTCAAGTTAGGTGTGGTGCAACAACGCCTAACTTGGATAAACACCGAAGGAAAGCAGGTTTGGGCAGCGGCTTTGTGAGAGTGTCAGCAATTTGATCCACGACAGGAAGATATTTGACTATTACTCTACCAGAGTTCACACTGTTGCGGAGGTAATGAAAGTCTACTGCAATGTGTTTCATCTTAGTGTGGAAGACCAGGTTTTTGCTGAGATATGAAACACTAATGTCATCGCAAAAATTGCTTGATGTTTGCGAGATTGGATATCGTAACTCATTCAACAAGTTGTGGACCCAAGTAATTTCAGATAGTGCATTGGCTACCGATTTGTATTCTGCTTCTGTAGAAGATCGAGCAACTGATTATTGCTTCTTAGAGGACCAACAAATAGAATTTGGTCCTAAGAAGAGTATGTAACCAGATGTGAAGATTCTATCACATGGATCACCTGCCCAATCTACATCGGCATACATATATAGATTATTATCAGAGTGGCGAGAGATTTGCAAACACGATGTTGATAATGCCTTGAGATATCGAAGAACCCGTTTGACTGCTTTCCAGTGTTCCAGACTCGGTGATTGCATAAACCGGGATAGTTTGTTAACTGCAAATGCAATAAGTATTGCAACTTACCAAGAGTGCGTCGATACAAGGTTGCATCGGCAGGAGGGGAACCATCGCCTACTTTTGGTGGTGAACTGGAGCACATAGGTGTCGTAACTCCTTTAAGTCAGCCATTTCCACATTTGAGAGAATCTCAAGTATGTATCTGGACTGTGATAAGATAATCCCATTTGGAACATGTTTGACTTCGATTCCCAAAAAATAGTTGAGTTCACCAAGGTTCTTTAGGGAGAACTTGTAGGCCAGAGAGTTGATTACATGTGCGATCAAGGTTGGGTAATTCCCAGTAATGAGGATATCATCAGCATACACTAGAATATACATCGTGACAGCTTCAGATGTGAAGATAAACAGAGAAGCATCTGAGTCAGACTTAACAAACCCAATGTTATTCAAGTGAGATTTGATAGCTTCATACCAGGCATGTGGAGCTTGTTTTAGGCCATAAATGGCCTTGTTAAGATGGCATACATGATTGGGAAAATCAGAGTTGACATAGCCTTTCGGCTGAGCCATGAATACTTGCTCCTATACGTTACCTTGCAAAAATGCATTGTTAACGTCAAGTTGCTGAATTTTCCAGTTATTTTGGATTACAATGGAAAGAACAATGTGGACGGTGGTTGGTTTGACAACCGGACTGAAAGTTTCATGAAAGTCTAATTCTGGACATTGTGTGAAACCTTTTGCTACTAATCGTGCCTTGTACCTGTTAATAGAGCCATCAACTTTTCTTTTAATTCGAAATAACCACTTACAATCAACAACATTATTCGTCGGGTCTCTTGGTACTAGTTCCCAAGTATGGTTTTTCATTAAGGCTTCATATTCTAGGTTCATAGAATTCTGCCATTCAGTGTGCTTGACAGCTTGCTTAAAGGTATTTGGAGTGGGAGAAAGGTGAGCCAAAAAACTGAAGTGTTTCTTTGGTGTGAATATATTATTTTTGGACCTGTGACTACACCAGAGGGTGGAGGGGCAGTGGTTGGCGGCATAATGGCTGAAGGGTGCGATGGTTGCTGTTGGGTCACTGTTGGTGGGGGAGGACTGGAATCGGGAGGGGCAGCGGTCGGCGGCAGAATGGCTGGAGGAAGCGATGGCTGCTGCCGGTAATATTGATGGGGGAAGACTGGAATCGAGTGAAGAGGAAGAGATATTGGGGGTGGTATTGTTAAATAGGGAAGGAGTTTGAGAAGCGATAGGAATCATACCTGATGAAGTGGAGACTGCTGGTAGTTGCCTTTCAATTGTGGACTCTGGAGTGTTTGAACAAGAAGGAACGGTTAGGGGAATTGGGATAGGTGGCGGATGAAGTGGAACAAGAGTGGAGTCCATGTTGTGTTGGACATCTGGACTAGAATCCTTACAGACTTGGGACTCGATGATTTCCCATTTTAACGTAGAAAACATATTTTTCAAGTGTGAGAACATTTGAGTAAAAGGAAAAATATCTTCATAAAATTGAACATCGCGATTGACAAATATTTTTTAATACACTGGATCAAAACAGAAGTGTGCATGATGAACAATAGAAACTCCTAAGTAGACACACGATGTAGATCTAGGCTGAAATTTATTATGTGTATATGGTTTTAGCCATGGATAACAAATAATTTTTCATAAGGAGAATCATTGTTCAGGCCAGGTGTAGGGAGTCTATTTATGAGATAGACAGCATGGTGACAGGCAAAGGACCATAGTTCAGAGGGTAGTGCGGCTTCATTGAGAAGAGTTTGAGTTGTTTCAACAATGTGATGATGTCGTCGTTCAGCTATGGCAACTCGTTGGGTGTGTAGGGTGGGGGGATTAAATGTTCAATGCCATTGCATCTTAGGTAGTGTTTAAGACTTGTGAATTCACCCCCTCCATCAGTATAAAGTGAGACAATTTTGTGTTTAAAAAAATTTTCCACTAAAGGATGAAATTGTGCAAAAATTGAAGCGACTTCACTTTTGTTTTTTATTGTATACAACCAAGTATATTTGGTGTAATGATCAACAAAAATGCAATAATTCAACTTTTTATCAATGGATAAAATGGGAGATGGACCCCATAAATCACTAAATAAGGTTTGAAGTGGGGCATTACTAGTTAAAGTGAGTCGTTGAAACGGCAAACGATGAGTTTTATTTGATGAGCAAGAATTACAAAATTGAAACTTTTCTTTGGTGGAAAAGGGAAGGAAAAATTTATTTAGCACTAAGTCTAGGATTTTCAGATGAGGGTGACCCAAGCGACGATGCCGTAGTGGACGAGAAACTTTGGTGGAGGTGAAGTGAGCGGAAGGTGATATAGGATTCCTCTATGGCCACTCATAGAGTCCATGCTTATTCCGGCCTTATACCAATAGTCTCCAAGTTTTGAGATCCTTCACAAGAAAATAGTGGGAAAAAATTCGATTGAGGTAAGATTGTCAGTGCAAAACTTAGCAACAGAAATAAGGTTCTTTTTAATAGTTGGGGCACAAATAGTGTTAGAGAGCATGAAAGAGGAGTCAGAAGCCTTAATTTGAGTGAAACCAGTGTGAGTAATGGGAATAGTTTTACCGTCACCCATGGACACTTCCTCATTGCCAGTGTATTCGTCAAGATTATTTGAATTTGTTGTGACATGATAAGTTGCTCCAGAGTCAAGGATCCAAGGATTTGCATTTGTTGGATGATTTGACACAAAGTTGACCTTGGCTTCAAAGTGGTTGTGTGATTTCGAGTGACATACATCAGCTGTGTGACCGATCTTGTGGCAGAGTTGGCATTTTACTGCTTGCCTGGGTTGTCTTCCATTTAGTTGATTTCCAAGGACTGCTTGTCGAGGAGTATGTGGTTGCGAAGATTGATTGGGGAAGCGACGATTATTTTTCTGATGTTGAGGTTGAAAGTTGCTCCTTTGTGCAACGGCGGCCGTGATGATGGAGGATGACCTGTCAATATCTTGATGTTTGAGAAAGAGTTCATGGTTTGTGAGTTTCTGGAATAGTTCCTCAAAGCTTAGGGCTGTGTCGCGCGCTCTTATAGCAGCAGTGATTTCACGGTACTCATGACCTAGGCCACTCAAGATCTTGACCGCTAGTTCATCATCAGCCACCGGAGAGCCTGCTACTTGGAGAACATCAGCAATCGATCTGATCTCCTGTAGGTAAGTAGCAACTGTCTTGGAGGCCTTTTTCGCGTTTTGCAACTGATCGCGCAAGCTGAAGTTGTGAGTGTGGCTCATATTTGCATACGCTGTATGAAGGAGATCCCATGCTATTTTTGCCGAAGAGGCAGTTGCAACAATGGGAGCAATGGTGGGGTCAACGGATGCCATCATTGCCTGTTGAATTAGTTGGTCTTGACAAAACCATACCTCATATTCAAGATTTGAGATGGTACTATCAGTTTGCGTGATATTTGTTGGCGGAGCAGATTTGGCACCAGTGAGATGCCCAAGGAGCTTGTGTCCATTGAGTAGCATCACTAGTTGGGCCTTCCAAGTGGCAAAGTTGAGGTTACCTTGCAGTTTGATAGGTAATTGGGCAGCTGGATTGAATTGTACCACATGAGTGGTAGTCGGAACTGCAGCAGCAATGTCACTGGTGGTAACAGAAACAACCATGTTTGGACGCAAAGAGAGAGAGAGAGAAGTAAAAAAATTGGATCATACTCGTGAGAGTTTTAGAGGGTCTCTGAAACCATAAAGAGATTGAGAATCAAAACAAACTTCTTAGTTATTTTATTCAATCGTAACATCAACTTAAATACAATAAGTTGTAACTAACTTGACTAATAATAAGGGACTACTCTAACAACTTAATATGTAACTAACTTGGCTAAATTTAAGGAACTACTTTAACAACTTAATATAATCAAATGATATCTACTCTAAGAACTTGATAAGAATTGATAACCAATTACTGAGTATCTCAATAATATTGACGAGAATTCTATTTTTTTGCATATGCTTTTTTTTTTTTTTTTTTGAGCAGTTGACAAATAAGTGACTTGAACTTTATTCATCAAAATTGGATCAGAAGATTCAAGTATGCAAGCCTTAAGCAGTAGAGATTGTTGTTGAAGAGTGATCTAGGTGGCAAGTTAATGTGTCATACGATTAGCGTTGATATATGTCCAACTAGATTGTTGTGCAACTGTTGATGCTTGTCCTGCAAAACTAAAGCTTCATGCCATTTGCACCGATCTACATATATAGAACTAGGAAGCTTTGTACAGTTAACACCATGGGCTTCGTTATCCTTCATTTTGTAGGTTTATCAGAAAGCATAAATGATCTTGACATCAGTAAGGAATCTACCAGATGTCCATATGATCGGCGCCAAACCATTTGATGTGTCACTTCCTTACTTCTTGGAAATAAAGGAGCTTGGAGCGGTCAGACCCCCTCTTTGGCAACACTAGAGGTAGGCCTTTCAAACTTCAGCGAGAAAGTAGTTGGTGGCTATCATTGCTGCCTTGTGAAAAAGAAGTTTTGAATATAAACATCATTCTTGGCGAGTCCTCGAGTCTTGGTGACAAAAAGGCTAAGAGTGACCACATTCCATTTGGCTTGGAGAGATTGACATTACGAGAAGCCCTTTACGGATTTTCACAAATACGCCTTTAAAGTCACCTAGGACTTTGCCTTGCTTAACTCTTCTTCTTTGCTCATCTATGACACATTTGAACTCACGTGCTAGCTATGTAATTTTAAAGAGCTACTATGATGATCATGCAATGCCACAAACCTCTTTTTTTTACTCATGTGACTGAGCTTTGAGTGATTACTCCTAGAGCCTATGTACCTTGGTGAAGAGGATCAAGTCATATCGTAGTTCAAGATGATGAGTTTAATTTATTATTTTTTTTGGGTTGTACATAGTTATGCTCTTAGGGGTCAAGAGTAACATGTAGCATCTGCTTGTACCTTAAGGAGTGTTTCAACTTGCAGTCTAGGCTCATGCGTCGAAGAGTGTTTCAGATTCAGGAATAGCTAAGTAAACTTGAGGCTATACTCCTTCACACTCATAGCTTCCTGTTTCAGATTCAAGAACTCTCTCACCTTAGCTTCCCTTAGCTCTTGGGGAAAGAAGCGCTCCAAGAAAGTATTCTCAAAAATAGCCCAACTCAAAAGTGGTGGCCCCTTTGCCCTATTTTTCTTCCACTGATCATACCATATCCCAGCAACACTTTTGAGCTGATATGAGACTAACTCCATGTGCTCTAAATCAGCAACAAGTTGTATGACCTCAAACACTTTCTGAAGCTCTTCCACAAAGTTCTCTAGATCCTTAGTGATCTTTGTCCCCATGAACTCTGGGGATTCATCCTCAAAAACATGCGGATTCCGAATGTATCAGCCATATCCTGACGACCCACTCCTCATTGACTAGCCTGATTTCTCACAACTTGAGTCTATATTTGAATAACATTCCTGAACTCAACATTAGTGACATTTCCTAAGGGGGTTGCACTTTTGGTGCATTGGGAGCTTCTTGACCTTGAGAATTAGCATTCCACCTAACATGACATCCTCGAACAGCTCTTAGTGGAGGCACGAAGACACGCGTAAGCACGAGTTAGAAGAACTTTCATAGAGTTGACCTCTATGGCACGAACAAGAGTAAGAAGAAAGTGAAAAGTTCCTAAATGTCGTAGCTTCCTCATTATAGATGTGACACGCTTCATACTGATAAGAAGGACTCCACTAGACACGGCTTCATAGGCACCCTAAGAATTTTGAACTCTATGCTATGATATCAAGTTTGGCATACCCCCTACACCCTAGATATGGCCGGCACTCGAGAACCATTGTCGGTTTTCAGGCAAACCATTGGCCTAGTTAACTACTTAGCGGAAAACTTACTCAAGCAACACGCGACTTAAAGTAAAACTCAATCATGTAAACTCAAAGTCAATACTAAACTCAAACGTTTGAAAATACTCAATGTAAGAAACATAATAGTTGTAAAACAATTTAACAAGGACTCTGAGGACATCTCAAGTCTTATCTATGAAGCCTCTAATAGTAAGATAGGTGTTGGGACATGACCCACAACATCTCATAGCTACTAAACTGAAATTAAATATGAAGTCCTCCAGAATGCAATGAGGCTCACCAATAGTTATTTGAAGTGAAAAGTGATCTTGATGAAGTGTATGTTGATGATCCTGAATACCTGTATATACATCATAGAAAGATGCAGGTCGAATGACATCAGTACATGGATGTATGAGTATGTAAGATAGTCGAAGCAAAATAACTGAGAAGGGACTGCAACAAATAAAATATATGCAAGCTGAATGTAAAGCAATAAGAGTGAAATCATTTATAACTTTACAAATACTTACACATATTTGAACTCAACATAATAGGTGATAAATGAAAATATAGTTCAACTCTAATTGGGAGATTATCTAACTGACAACCATTACTATGAGTTACATTGTGATACAGTTTCTCAACCACGTTGCTAGAACTATCCTATACCGTATCAGGGTATAGAACCTCTCCACTAAGTGGATCCACTAAGCAATAAGGGTTCATCTACAAAGTGTGATCCTTTTTCCATGTTGGCAGACATAGTTTATGAGGATTTTAAATTTTTTGAACTCATCTTCATATGGGTGCTCAATACTACTCCCAATAATATACTCATGCACAAATGTATAAAATATCTTATTTCTCTGTTTTGAGGTAATTACTCAAAATAACCTCTTAAAGGAAGTAACTGCTCTAAAATATCCCTGTACTCAAACTCTTTTAGAAATCAGAGTTTCTCTTTTCTCAATGTAAAAATGATACATTTAGGAATACTTAGTTCCCTTAAAGAATGGTTCGGGACTTAGCTTAGAAATTTTTGGGTGTTACAACCACGTTGGCATCTTTAGCTGAGGGTGGCCAAGCGGATACACCCTTTGTTGAAAAATTATACAACATATAGGTTAATTGCTACTTAAAATGGTTATCTATTGCAGTTTGCACACCTTTACGACTGTTAACAGAACTACTTTAATTGAAGAACAAGATGCAAGAGTTATATTACAATATAATATAATTAGTCTAAATACAAAAAATAGGAAGCCTATATATAAACATTCATTAACTAAACCTAACCTAATAATAAAAGCCCAAACATATGGGTTAACATCCCTCCTCAAACTCACAATACAACAGCAATAATCATTGAGAGTTTGTAACACAAAAAACCAAAACCCAAACACTGACTGCGCCTTCGTAAAAAGATCAACAATCTGCAACACATTTCATCTGAGCATCATGTGCAGCCTCCACAGTATGGTTTGAGTTCCCGAACACAATACATCTCTCTGGTATGAATTGTAGAAGCTATAATGCATACTAGTTTGAACAAATAAAAAAAACGAACCCTAGTTCAAACAAATAAAAAACCGAACCCTAGTTCGAACAAATAAAAAACCGAACCCTAGTTCGAACAAATAAAAAACCAAACCCTAGTTCGAACAAATAAAAAAACGAACCCTAGTTTGAACAAATCAAAAAAGAAACCCTAGTTCGAACAAATCAAAAAATAACCCTAGTTTGAACAAATCAAAAAACGAACCCTAATTCGAACAAATCAAAAAACGAACCCTAGTTCGAACAAATAAAAAGCCGAACCCTAGTTCAAACCGCGCAACAGATGCCCGCTACCAAATCTTCAACCAACAAATCAAGGAGCATGGATCGATTTAGCTCTGATATGAAAAAGTAGTCACTAGAAAGATACACGGTGACCCAACTTTTGCTAACATAATCGTTGGCTAGACAGGCGGCATATGTGGATAATATCCACCCGCCGGCAGCGGAAACTCTTTGATTGTTTACCAAGATTGTAGATGCTCTAATACCATGTTAACAGAACTACTTTAATTGAAGAACAAGAGGCAAGAGTTATATTATAATATAATAGAATTAGTCTAAATACAAAAAAAATAGAAGGCAATATATAAGCATCCATTAACTAAACCTAACCTAATAACAAAAGCCCAAACATATGGGCTAACAACGATAACTTGATAAGATAGTGCAAATGCAATGGTTGGTGGTGTCAAAAAAAGTTTAGACAAGCAGGTTCAATTTCTAATGGCCAGGTGCACTGGTCGGTGGCGTCAAAAATTGAATCGTGACATGTTACCAGACCAACTTCTTCTCTGTTGTAATGATTATTACATTATTATTTGTTTACATGAATTTGAATATTCATGTAAATTCTGAGGCTAGTGATAAAAAGCTATACAAGGATACATGTCAAATTTATAAATCCAGGTTCATTTTCATACTAGCTATATACATCTCTAAGCCAATCTAACTTAATCATTCCTATTAAGAATAGTGCAAGACAAAGTAAGATGTTTTTTTCATGCTATATAATTGTACTATTATAATTAGGGGTGTACAAAATCGAACCGAAAACCGAACCAAACCGCAAATTGAGTCAAACTGAAAAAAAAAAAATCCGACTAGTTGTTTGGTTTGACTTGGTTTGGTATTGGAAAAAAAATTAGACTTTATTTGGATTGGTTTGGTTTTAACTAAAAAAATCAACCCGAGACCAAACCAACTTGACATTATATATGTAATTTTAAAATTTTATTTTATACACAAAAATATTTACTTTGATATAATTTTAAAATATTTCTTATACTATTTCATAGTTTTTATCTTTTAATATATTATTTCAAGTTTAAAACTTGGAATTCGGAATGGTCCAATAAAGATTATAATTGGTAGATGTTGATAATTATAATAAAACTTAAATCAAAATCAAATCAATACTAATGCAAAAAGAAAATCAATTCAACACTAAGAATGACAATAATATTGAATATTTGTTCTTTAGTTTTACATTGGTTTAGACAATTAAAATACATAATCTAATTTTAATTTTCCTTAAATATTTAGTAATGTAACTAATACTTATTAAATTTATTTTAGTCTGATTTAGTACTTTTAAATTATGATCATTTTCATTATGACTTTGCAATATTTATTTTATATAATGATTTCATTATTATTTTATTGAATATTTTAGTGCCATTAGTACTCATCTAATATTTTGTGTTATTTTTTTAAGAAACAGCTTAGATAATTGTATTTTGGTTGGACTAAAGAAATATTTGGAGCACAAGTTAATTATATGTTTGTATGCAAACTTTACCGAAAAAAATTCAAAAATCTTAAAAAATTCGAGGTTTATTAGTTTGGTTTGATTTATAAATTTAAAAATTCGACACAATGGTTTGGTTTGGTATTTGAAAAACCTAAACCAACCCGAGGTTGAAAAACCCAAAAAAATCTGAATTTTATTAGTTTGGTTTGATTTATAAATTTAAAAATTTACACAAATGATTTGATTTGATATTTGAAAAATTCGAACCAACCCAATCATATACACCTCTAATTATAATTATATAGGAACTTTCTGTTTTAATGTATGTTAGTGAAAAACTTACAAGATAACAAAAAATACAAAATTACAATTGAAAATAAAAATGAAGAATAAATCTCTTCAGGCTGAGGTGCGGATATCTCGCTCTCTTTAAGGAGATTCAAGCCCACTGCAGCAAATGTTTTTCACCGGTCCAACATTATTCGTTATTGACTTGTCCCCTTCAGGATACAACAGCCTTCACGCAAAGTATAACTCAACAACTCTGGACAAGAGTTGAGTCCAAAGCTCCACAAAAAGAACACCTCCCTTCAACTAATAAGAACTCTCTTTTTTGACAAAATTTATGCACTCTATGTTTTCTTGTGTGTTATATGTCACAAATCAAAAGAAGACCACCACTATTTATAGTAGAAGAAGTCTTCCTAGGAATAAATAGGAAGATAATAGGATACTAAATAGTGAAGATAATGGTCTTAGGAGTTACATAAGTTACAAGGATAATAGAGGAATAAAGAAAGAAGTAATGAGGGAGCTAACCAATGCCTCTAACGTTCATTTGCACAACGGCCAACTTTCCAAACGTTCATCACAAAGCTTAATGCAATTATGCCTTTGGATATTAATTATCCACTTAGTAATTAGGCACAAAACATTGCAACGGCCATAACTCCCAAGTCCTCAATTCCATTCCACTGTGGCAGAATGACATAATTATATGAGACAAATTAATAATAAATAAATATTAAAATGCTCAAAAGACCAACAATCCCCCACTCATTTTAATATTAGGTAAGAGAGTCCATCAGCTGAAGGAAGACTACTATGCATAATGAAGGTGTGCTCTACATTGAACCTTCACTTAGTGAAACAATAACTTTTACTCTAGAGTCGTAGTGGTCTCAGACTTGAACTATGACTGTTTAAGGGAAATAAAATATCACTGCTCACATATAATAATCAAGGTGTTGACATGAACTTTAAAGCCATCACGTTATGGCCATGTGCTATCCCGGTTTCAGGAGTGCTTTTGAGAATAAGCCAATTCTCATAGGAAGCGACCTACTTCCACACTCACATAGGTGAAATCTGTCGAGAGTGCTCTTGTAAGTTTAACACTCCACCCATACGGGTTACAGATATTCATTAAGAGTTTTATCAACTCAACCTTCACAAATCACTACAGGAACCAATGCACTCACATCATAGGGAAGGACTAAAAAATAGTGCATTTTTCACAACAAGTCATCATATGATTAGTTTTTCCCTTTGAACCTGGTTATAGGATCTCTAGTCCCCAAGTTGGGTTTCCTCATATATGACTCAAGGATTTATAGGCTTCAACCCATCCCCCTCGATGTGCTCCAGACCTTCTCTCTCGTTAAGGCCTTAGTAAGAGGATCTGCAAGATTATCACAAGATTTGACATAATCAACATTAATGGTACCATTTGTCAAATATGATCTTACATTACTGTGTTTTCTGCTTATAAGAATGGATTTACCATTGTAATAACGGTTTTGAACTCTATCAATTGCAGCAGTGCTATCACAATGAATTAAATAGGAAGAATTGGTTTTTCAAAATAAGGTATTTGAAATAATAAATCTCTTAACCAATTCGCTTCCTTACTAGCTGAAGCTAAAACAATTAGTTCAGCTTCCATGGTAGAGTTAGCAATTATAGTTTACTTTTTTTTTTATCTCCAACAAATAGCACCACCACCTAAAGTAAAGACATAACTAGTGGTAGAACACGAATCACCTGATAAAGTGTTCCAATTTGCTTCACAAAAGCCTTCAAGTACAGTAGGATATTTTTTATAGAACAAACCACAATTTTTCATTCCAATTAAATATCTCATAACTCTTGTTGCAGCATGCCAATGTTCATTACCTGGCATGCTTGTAAACTTGCCAAGTACTTCTATTGCATATGCAATATCAGGCCTAGTGCAATCAGTCACATATCTCAAACTTCCGATTATGCTAGCATATTCCTTTTGATTTATTACATCATTTTCACTTTCAACAGCAAATAAGTGAACACTTGAATCAAAAGGAGTAGCAACATGCTTGCAATTAAGAAAGTTATATTTTTCAAAATTTTCTCAACATAATGTGACTGGTCAAAGAAAATTCCATCACATGTTTTTGTTATTTTTATTCCAAGAATAAAATTTGTCTCACCAAGATCTTTCATATCAAAATAGCTTCTAAGAATATTCTTAGTTTCATCAATAACATTCATGTTAGAGCCAAAGATCAACAAATCATCAACATATAGGCAAATAATCACATGTGAATTATTCCAAGACTTATGATATATGCACTTATCACATTCATTTGTTTTAAAACCATTTTCAATCATGCAGGAATCAAATTTTTCATGCCATTGCTTTGGTGCTAGTTTCAAGCCATATAGGGATTTAGAAAGTTTACACACTTTGCTTTCTTGGCCTGCTTCAACAAAAGACGCGGGTTGTTCCATATAAATTTCCTCATTGAGGTCTCTATTTAAAAAAACAGTTTTTACATCCATTTGATGAATTTGCAACTCAAATATTGCAGCCATAGCAATTAAAATTCTTATGGATGTAACTCTTGTTACCGGTGAAAAAGTATCAAAAAATTCTAGGCCTTCTAGTTGTTTAAAACCTTTTGCAACTAGTCTAGCCTTATATTTATCTATAGATCCATCCGGTTTCAATTCTTTTTCTTAAGACACATTTACAACCAATAGTTTTACAACCCGATGCTAAATCAACTAATTTCCAAGGTTTATAAGAAATCAGTGATTCCATTTCATCATTTACAGCCTCTTTTCAAAATATAGAATCATGTGAAGATAATGCTTCTTTCAAAGTGAGAGAGTCATCTCCAACATTAAACACATAAAAATCAGGACCAAAATATTTTTCTACTCTAGTTCTTTTACTTCTTCTTAACTTAAAATCATCAATTTCTTTATTTTTTAAAGTAGAAGAAGAAGAACTAGGTAGTAACAAAATATTTTGTTCAATCCTTTGACCCCCACTATTTTTAGAATCAAAAGGGAATTTATTTTCATGAAAAATAGCATCACTCGATTCTATTGCAATATTATCTTCAAGATTAAAAAATCTATAGGCTGTACTGTTTGAAGCATAACCAAGAAAAGCACAAGTAGTAACTTTCTTACCCAATTTTGTAATCTTGGGATCCATTAGCCTCACAAAGGCTAGACAACCCCAAACTCTTAGATATCCCAAACTTGGCTTGTAACCTTTCCACAATTCAAAAGGTGTCAATTTAGACTTTTTATGAGGCACACGATTCAACACATAACAACATAATGGCTTGACCCCAAAAATTTAAAGGTGCATGTGACTCAATAAGCATGGTATTAGTCAATTCAACCAAAGTTCTATTTTTCCTTTCCGCTACTCCATTAGATGAAGGAGAGTAAGGAAGAGTAGTTTCATGAATTATTCCCAATGATCTAACAAAAGAATTAAACTCATTTGACTCATATTCACGGCATTTATCACTCCTAATTCTTTTTATTTTTCTTTCAAACTGATTTTCAACCTCATAGAGATAAGTTTTGAAATTTTCAGAAGGATCACTTTTATTTTTCATCAAGTAAACATATTTAAACTTAGAAAAATCATCAATGAAAGTGATAAAATATCTTTACCTCCACGAGTTAAAATTCCACCAAGTTCACAAATATCAGTATGAACTAATTCTAACAAATCAGTTTTTCTTTCAACTTGAAAATGAGGCCTTTTAGTGATTTTAGCTTTACTACAAGCCTCGCATTTTTCAAAATTCTTTTTAATCATTGGGATTAATCCTAAACTACTCATGATTCCAATATAACGATCATTAATATGACACAAACGAGCATGCCAAAAATTAGTAGAAGAAAGCATATAAATAGAAGTAGAAACTTTATTCATTTCAACATTCAGTTTGACCATCCCATCACAAGCATACCCCTTTCCCACAAAAATACCCTTCTTCACAATTACATATTGATCAAATTCAATAATCTGTTTAAAGAATGCTTTATTAAGAAGAAAACTAGACATCAAGTTTTTCCTCATAGAAGGAGTATAAAGTACATCTTTCAAAGTTAATATCCTTCCAGAAGTAAAACACAATTCAACATCTCCCGTTCCAAGCACTTGAGTAGTATGTGAATCACTAAGCATGATGGTTTTGGGCTCCTCAAAATGAGTATATTTTTTAAACCAGTCTTTGTCATAACAGACATGACGGTTTGCACCAGAATCAGCCCACCATCCATCAACACTCTCAACCATGTTTATGTCGGTAATCACCGCCGCAAAAGGTTCTTCGGTAATGTTTGCCTGAGGGTTAGGACCACGTTTTCGAAATCTGCAAAATCGAGCAATATGCCCACTCTTGCCACAAACAAAGCACAGTCCCTTATCTTGAACTTGTTGATTTTGTGCTTGGTTATATTCACCACTATTTTTCTTGGGAGGTCTACCATTATTTTTCTTGAACTTTTTCTTCTTAGGCTTCAAAGAAGTATTTTTGTGAGTTTCAGGAGTAACAATATTTGAAGTAATTAAATTTACCTTCGTTGTGATGTTGTTCTCTTCTGTTTGTAAAAGTGCATCTTGGCCTCTTACCTCTTCTTCCATATGGATTTTCATTATCAAGGATTCAAGGGAGGTTTCCTTTTGTTTGTGGCGCATAGTTTTTTGAAATTCTTTCCAAGAAGGTGGAAGTTTATCTACTATGCCACAAACAATAAGGTTATGTCCAATTTTCCCCTCCTCGGACCTATGCTCTCCAACAATCATTATAAAGTCTTGAGCTTGGTCTCCCATTGATTTATTGTCCACCATTTGGAAACGAAAAAATCTACTTGCCGCATATGCAACAGCCTTCACACAAAGTATAACTCAACAACTCTGGACAAGAGTTGAGTCCAAAGCTCCACAAAAAAAACACCTCCCTTCAACTAATAAGAACTC
The DNA here is from genome assembly GCA_037074985.1 of Solanum bulbocastanum. Lineage (NCBI taxonomy): Eukaryota > Viridiplantae > Streptophyta > Magnoliopsida > Solanales > Solanaceae > Solanum > Solanum bulbocastanum. The sequence continues at coordinate 7,292,961 of CM073598.1, forward strand.
TCTTTTTTGACAAACTTTATGCACTCTATATTTTCTTGTGTGTTATATGTCACAAATCAAAAGATGACCACCACTATTTATAGTAGAAGAAGTCTTCATAGGAATAAATAGGAAGATAATAGGGTACTAAATAGTGAAGATAATGGCCTTAGGAGTTACATAGGTTACAAGGATAATGGAGGAATAAAGAAAGAAGTAATGAGAGAGCTAACCAATGCCTCTAACGTTCATTTGCACAACGGCCAACTTTCCAAACGTTCATCACAAAGCCTAATGCAATTATGCCTTTGGATATTAATTATCCACTAAGTAATTAGGCCAAAGCATTGCAACGGCAATAACTCCCAAGTCCTCAATTCCATTCCATTGTGGCAGAATGACATAATTATGTGAGACAAATTAATAATAAACAAATATTAAAATTCTCAAAAGACCAACAATATATATACGGAATGTATTTTCCACACAACATTGAAAATGATGGACAGTCAAAAGAAGGCAATGCTGATGAATTACAACTTACAAGAAACAATTGTGTAAACCAATGAAAGGCAACAATTCAACAAAGCCAAGTAATTTCCTAGACAAAATAAAACTCAAAGAAAACTTTTATGCGGAGGTATTTTGACTTCTTCTTAGTGTCTTCACCATTTAAATTATATAAAATCACATAATAGGAGTTATTTTTACATAAGTAATAATTAAGTACATTGAGTTTGGTCTAGAAGAACCCTTGGTTCAGGTCTCGAAACTTATAAACTCATCTCGAGCTACCTTATGGATTTAGGCTAAACTATTGCTTTGGATGTGGAACCCACTTTTTATTGAGATGATGTCTATTGAAAGTTTCAACATCTCCGTTGAGTCCAGAATATTGAATTTGGTAGGATAGCATAATTCGTTTGTGTGGTTATTGGTAGGGTAGCATAATTCGTTTGGTAGGGTAGCATAATTCGTTTCCATTATTAGTGTGGTTAATTGCGGAAAAAGTGGTTACATAATTTCATTAAAAACAATACCCATTTAATTGTAACTTTAATGAAAGAGATAATTCAACATTTCAGAATTTTACTATATAATGCAAACATTTCAGAATTCTACCACAATTCCTCTATTTTTCTTTTTGTACTACTTTATTATCACTTTTTTTTGGTCATTTTATATCTCTTCCTTTAATCTCTTTTTCTTTAGCATTGCAACATCTTTTTTGTATCTTCATTTTTTATTTACCTCAAGCAATGAATTTTGATTTATATATCTTATGAAAATAATATTCTAATTATACGTTAATTGTTTGCAGGTTTTACAACAAATCATCTCTTATATTGATTTTGCAGAGGAGTTGAAACATGAACAAGTGCAAGTAGTTCTCTTACCATGCTTTTGGCTGGTCTTCAAATTTTACCAAACAAATTTACTATTTAATTTTTCATCACAAGTATTTTTAAAAATTATATAGTGACTTTTCATTGTTGATTGTTGATAATGTTTATGAATTATTAGTTATTCGTGAATAAATAAAAAAAAATTGTGATTGTCTTTTTAATTTCTTACTGCAGATCGCATGGATATGTGATGTTATCAAGAACACAAATTTATTGACTTTTCATTATTGATTGTAATTATTCATATAATCGGTTCATTGTAAATTTTTTTTTTCAATTATTTATTTATTTATTCACTACATATTATAGGAAAATATAATGCTACCCGCGACGACATATATAAAGAGAGAAGATTTATCAACTACGCAGGATTAGCTTCATTAGTGAAAGATTCTCCTTTTGTAAATCAATAAGTGATTTCATGTTTATCTTTTATTTTTTATACGACATAAATAGTGGAAAAAATAATACGAGAGATGGAGGAATATCGTAATGGACTTGTAAGAATTCTATTTTAAAATTGCTTGCGAAAACATTTGCAAAATTTCTTATTTCCTTATATTTATTTGTACATCAAAACAATAAAAAGTATCTAAAAGTATATTTTGTCATAACTCATTTTACGTTATTAAACATTAATCCATGTAACTATTTTTTTTTTTTTTTTTTGATAATTATGAAAAATGAACTATTAGCTCCAAATAGATTGTTGTAGTAGAAATTATTATAGATTGTTTTAGTGAAGCAAGCTATATATTTTGAAGTGTATAAATATGAGAAAATCAACCGTTAAATGAGCAAACATATAAAAATCAAATAAATTTAAATTCAATTTGATACAATTAAAGATAAAATACCCATTTGTTCAAACTTAAAAATTGTACTTTCTTTTTTGCAAGGCGTGACATTCATCTTTTCTATGTTTCAGAGTACAATATCTTCTAAAATAGGAGAAAACACAAAAATATGAAAAAGAATTATGTATGTGAATATGTGTTTACTCGAAAACTTTTATAGGGATAAAGTCAAATAATAAGTGCGTGAGAAATAATACGAGACCTCAAATAATAATGTAATCAAATAGTTAAAAGATAAAATAAGAGTTACAAAGAGTCCGTAAAAGTAGAATTAAAGGAAATAATGTTTTGTAAATTTATAGAAACAAAATACAATTTTTATAGTAAATATTATCAAATAAAGTGAAATTCTATTAGAAACATTTAAATAAAATCTGAAATATTTCAAAACCGCGCGTAGCGCGGCCAAATTCAATAGTTATAATTATATAAGAAATTTCTGTTTTCTTAGATGTGTACTGTAGAAAGTCGAGGATGTTTACGGAATGTATTTTCCACACAACATTGAAAATGATGGACAGTCAGAAGAAGGCAATGCTGAGGAATTACAAGAAACAATTGTGTAAACCAATGAAAGGCAATAATTCAACAAAGCCAAGTAATTTCCTAGATAAAAGAAAAACTCAAAGAAACCTTTTATGCGGAGGTATTTTGACTTATTCTTAGTTTCTTTACCATTTAAATTATATAAATCACATAACAGGAGTTATTTTTACATAAATAAAATTAAGTACATTGATTTGTAAAGAATCAAATGAAGATGATGGGGATGATAAGAAAGAGAAAGAGAAGTCGAAAAGGTTTCTCAAATCGAAGGCATGTCAACTTTTACTTTACAATGATACATCTGATGAAGATGATGATGCCTCTAAGTTGTAATAACCCTTTTGGCCATTTTCTCTGTAGTGCAATATTTTCGATGTTTAGAGTTTTCTTATAGCGAACCAAGTCATTTATGACTTGGTGCGACTGAGAGTTCGGTCACCTGGTCGTTCGTTTAGTTTTTATACAAGTTTCGGTGTTATGGAGTTTTTGAAATTTAGGCGGTTGACTTTGGTCAAAAACACAGGTAAACGACCTCAAAAGGCAATTTGTTGGTTTTGTTAGTTTCAGAACATTGAGTCTGGTCTAGAAGAACCGTTGGTTCAGGTCTCGAGGCTTAATTATAAACTCATCTCGAGCTACCTTGTGGATTTAGGCTAAACTATAGCTTTGGATGTGGGATCACTTTTTATTGAGATGATGTCTATTGGAAGTTTCAATATCTCCGTTGAGTCCAAAATATTGAATTTGGTAGGGTAGCATAAATTCATTTGTGTGTATGGTTTTCCAAACCAATCCCAAGCACCAGAGTTGAGTCCATTTGGACCTTGTTGTTGCCAATCTGTGTTTAAAACAGTAATACTGATTACCAGAAACTTTGCAAAAACACGAAGTTTCCAAAGTTTCCAATGAACCAGTGAAGAACAGAAGAACATAAATTAATTCACAAAAAAATAAAATCTATAAAACATACTAGAATTTGGAAATGATAGAACGAAAAGGGATCAAGCCCATTTAATGCACAGTGTCCCCTTAAGGAAATTATTCCCCTCTAGTATCCGAGGTTTGATTTGGAATATGTCCTCCCAGGATAGAATGATCTCAATCATCAGTGTATTGATACCCAAAACGCTGGTGTTACCGAGCCACTCAATAGCATTAACGTACACGAAAAATATTTGTGCAGAAAAAGAAGAAGAAATCAGAAATTTTTGTAAGTAAAAAGTCTGAAGAATAACTGGTATTTATAGCCAAGAGGAACTAGTTCCGAAAGGTTGCAACCTTTCAGAAACCACACAACCATTTCAGAAAGTTTGCAACCTTTCAAACGATTATGACTGTTCCTGAAAGTTGCAACCTTTCAGAGTAGTTATCTCCAATGGTGGGAAATTCAAATAAAATGGGAAAGTAATTTAAATAAAACGGGTCACATGGATCCGAGTCGGATCGGAACGTTTTGGTTAATTAACTAATTAATTGAAACGTTTTGGCCATTTAATTTTATTTAATTAACTAAATAAATAATTAAAACAAAACTTTGTCCAAAAATAACCTCTCAATCATTTTCCAAATCCAAAGTCGAAGCCAAAGCCGAGCGAGCGACGACGACGGCGCGAGGGGGGTCCCTCTTTCCAACCCTTTTAACAATTTATAGAAGTGTTTCTCTATTTAACCTCTTCTATTTTTCTTTCCACCACCGATGAGAGAGAAATGCCTTTTTACTAAAGCATAAGAGGACTTTTCGAGTTCCCAACTTTTCAAGTTCCTCTATTTTCATCTTCCCTCTATTTCCCATTAACTCTTGCTATATACCCAACAATCCCCCACATGAATGGGGAATGGTTATAACATAAGGAATGCATGGACGAGTGTGTACTTTACAAGCAAGGATCAATTGCATCTTAGGTTTTCCCTTGGACTTTTCGTAGTGAACATATGTCGGATATACTCGGTCAATCGGTAGATGCAATATCTTTGAACCATCGATCTTTGGTGTATACCTAGACAACCATATGTCACATAATTAACCCTTTACCGTTTGTGGTTCTTACGGTTGTGTTCGTTTCAGCCTTGAACATCTCCTAGTTTCATGAGTGTATAGAGAATAAGCTTTTGACATAAAATTCTCTTTGAAGCGACTTACACTTCACACTCACATAGGTGATTTCTAACCGTGTCATCTCGTATATACACTATTTGGTCAAATCTGTCAAACTTAGCAAATCATTGAAAACTTTAAGTTTTATTAACTCATTAACAAGCCTTAAAGTCTTAACCTTGTTCCTGAACATTGTCTTCATCATGAGAATGAATTGAGTTGAGTGACAATGTCAAACCGTCAGTCACAACTTTGATCTTCTCCTTAAATCTAGCTATTGGGATCTCCAGTTCGCTAGATAGAGTTACTGCCATGCTGACTTGTCTTAAGCTATAAGCCTATTCCATTAGATGATCTTTCAACTGCCTCTCTCACTAGGACTTTCGTTAGTGGATCTGACACATTATCGCTTGACTTCACATAGTCAATTGTGATAATTTCACTAGAGAGTAGTTGTCTTACGGTGTTATGTCTCCGTCGTATATGATGAGACTTTTCGTTGTACATGACGCTCCCTACCCTACCTATTGCTGCTTGACTATCACAATATATGCAAATAGGTCCCACAGGTTTAGACTATAATGGAATATCCTCTAAGAAATTTCGGAGCTATTCAGCTTCTTTACCAGTCTTATCTAAAGAAATAAATTTAGATTCCATTGTAGAGCGAGAGATACATGTCTGTTTGGACGATTTACAAGAGACTTCTCCTCCACCAAGTGTAAACACATAACCACTTGTGGATTTTACTTCATTTGACCCGGTGATCCAATTTGCATCACTATATCTAGTGAGTTTAATTTGGATTACTAGTGAATCGACTCAGTTTGCTATTAGCACATGCTATATCTGGTCGCGTACAATTCATAATATACATCAAACTTCCCAACACTCTGGCATATTCCAATTGAGAGTCACTTTCACCTACATTCTTTTGAAATGTAAAGCTTAAATCAATTGGAGTTTTGACAACAATAAAATTCAAGTACTTGAACTTATCCAATACTCTTTCAATATAATGAGATTGAGATAATGCTAGTCCCTGAAGAGTTTTGAGAATCCTGATCCCTAAGATCAAATCAACAACTCCTAAGTCCTTTATATCGAACTTGCTGAACAGCATGCGCTTAGTATCATTTATATCATCAATATATTTACTCATTATTAACATGTCATCAACATACAGACAAATAATGACTTCATGATTTGAAACATTTTTAATGTAAACACACTTATCACATTCGTTAATCTTGCATCCATTTGCCAATATTGTTTGGTCAAATTTAGCATGCCATTGTTTGGGTGCTTACTTGAGCCCATAAAGCGACTTCATGATTCAAAAAGTTTTTAATGTAAACACACTTATCACATTCATTAATCTTGCATCCATTTCCCAACATTGTTTGGTCAAATTTAGCATGCCATTGTTTGGGTGCTTAAGCCAATAAAGCGACTTCACAAGTCCACACACTTTCTCTTCTTTACCAGGAAGCACAAACCCTTCAGGTTGTTCTATGTAAATTTCTTCCTCAAACTATCCATTTAAGAAGACTGTCTTCACATCCATTTGGTGGATTTTAAGATCATGCACTGCCACTAGTGCTATTAACATCCTAATTGATGTTATCCTTGTTATTGGAGAGTATGTATCAAAGTAGTCCAGACCTTCCTTTTGTTTGTATCCTTTGACTACAAGTCTAGCCTTATATTTGTCAATAGTCCCATCGGCTTTCATTTTCCTTTTAAAGATCTATTTTCATCCTAAAGGTTTATTTCCTGGAGGAAGATCAGTCAATTTCCAAGTATGATTACTTAAAATTTATTCGATCTCACTATTGACTGATTCTTTCCAATAAATTGACTCAGATAAAGACATAGCTGCTTTAAATGTTTATTTTTTTTTCAATTTGGAGAATCAACCAACGGAAAAATCCGTAGCCTAGGTGACGCACAACCTTCCTCTCGCCTAAATAAATGAAATGGGAAGACTCATTTTCAAGCAAAAATGTCACAAAATCTGGTCCAAAAGAAGTGGATTTCCGTTGGTGATTACTACGCCTATGATTCTCATTAGGTTGTGTATTTTCCGTTGATTCTTTCCGTGGTCGTTTAGGTGTTTCACTTGTCTACTGACATTCAGTTTTATACGGATAAATGTGTTCAAAGAACTCAGCGTTATTTGACTCTATTACCGTATTCACATGAATTTCAGGATTATCAAATTTGTGAACGAAAAAACCGACAGGCCTTTTTGTTCACAGCATATCCAATAAATACATAATCCACTGTTTTGGGTCCAATTTTCACCCTCTTGGGTAAATGAATCTCTACCTTTGCTAGAAACCCCCACACTTTGAAATATTTCAAGTTGGATTTCCTTCCTTTCCATAACTCGTATGGAATCAATTGTGTTTTCCTTCGGGGTACCCTATTGAGTATCTTGTTAGCCGTAAGGATGGCTTCCCCCCACAGGTTTTGCTGTGAACCAGAACTGATTATCAAGACATTTATCATTTCCTTTAATGCTCTATTTTTTCGTTCCTCCAAACCATTTGACTGTGGTGTATAGGGTGCAGTAGTTTGATGGATAATACTATATTCCAAACATATATCTGCAAAAGGAGTTCGTATTTTCCACCCCTATCACTCCGAATCATTTTTATCTTTAGATTCAATTGATTCTCCACTTCATTTTTGTATTGCTTAAATGCATCAATTGTTTCATCCTTACTATTAAGCAAATATACATAACAAAATCGTTTGCAATCGTCAATAAAAGTTATAAAATACTTTTTCCCACCACGAGATGGTGTTGACTTCGTATCACATATATCTGTGTGAATTAAGTCTAAAGGTTTTGAATTTCTTTTAACAGACTTATAAGGATGTTTAACAAACTTACTTTCTACACAAATTTCACATTTCAATTTATCGCATTTGAAATCAGGCAATACTTCTAAAGTAACCAATTTTCGCAAGGTTTTGTAATTTACATGTCCCAAATGGGCAAATGGGCATGCCATAAATCATTTGACTCCAATAAGCAAATAGAAGCAGAATTCTTATTAATACTGTCAACAACCATTACATTCAATTTGAAGAGGCCCTCAGTGAGGTAGCCCTTTCCTAAGAACATCTCATTCTTACTTATTACAACTTTCTCACCAACTAGGACACACTTAAACCCGTTCTTAACGAGCAGTGCAATAGAAACTAAATTCTTCCTAATAGTAGGAACGTGCAGAACGTTGTTCAAAGTCAACACCTTGTCAGATGTCATTTTCGACATTACTTTCCCAGTTCCTGCAATCCTTGATGTTGTGTTCTCCATGAACAAATCTTCATCGAACTCAGCAGGAGTGTACGTTGCAAAGGCTTCTTTCACAAAGCAAATATGTCGAGTGGCACCTGATTCAAGAAACCACTCCTTGGGATTTCTAACTAAGTTGCACTCTGAGATCATTACACAAAGGTCATCTGTATCTTCCATCTCTTCCACGGTGTTTGCTTGACTTTTGCCTTTGTCTTTGTCTTTGTCCTTTCTTGGAGCATGATAGTCAGAAGACTTATGACCAGCCTTACCATAGTTGTAACAGTTGCCCTTGAATTTCTTCTTGACCTGTTCTGACTTCTGTCCGTTGGACTTCTTTTATTCTTGCCTTTGGTAGGAGCTTCTTCAACAATATTAACTCCAATTATTGTCAAACTCTTATGAGACTTCTTTTCGACGATTTTGTTATCTTCCTCAATCTTGAGCCAAATCACAAGATCTTCAAGCTTCATTTCCTTACGTTTGTGCTTTAAATAATTCTTGAAGTCGTTCCACGAAGGAGGTAACTTTTCGATCATTGCAGCCACTTGAAAAGCTTCATTTACTAATATATCCTCAGCAATCAGATTATGGAAAATAAGTTGAAGTTCCTGCACTTGCGATCCAACTGTTTTACTATCTGACATTTTATAGTCTAAAAACTTTGCGACCACAAACTTTTTCAAGCATGCATTTTCTGTTTTATATTTCTTCTCAAGTGCATCCCACAATTCTTTCGAAGTTGTCATTGCACTATAGACATTATAGAAGTCACCCTCTAAAGCACTCAGAATGTAGCCCTTACATAGGAAGTTTGCCTGTTTCCATGCTTCAATAATCATGAATTTTTCTCTTTCTGGCATTTCAACAGCAGGCACCAGAGTTACTTCATTGGTAAATTTCTGCAGACCAAGAGTGGTAAGTTAGAAAAATACCCGTTGCTGCATCCTTTGAAATTCACACCAGAGAATTTTCCTGATTTCTCTACTGGTGGTACAACAGTTTGGGTTGGTGCAGCAACAACCACTGTAACATTATCATTTGCCATTTCATAATCTGTAATAAACAGAAATTGATACAAATGAATCAGTAAGTAATAACTTAAATTGCAAACTTAATAGGAGTATAAAACCACGAAGGTTTTTGTCTCCACCAGAAACACATATTAAAATAAATAAATAATTTCCTTAAGATTGTTGCCAATCTGTGTTTAAAAACAATAATAGTGATTACCATAAACTTTGCAGAAACACGAAGTTACCAAAGTTTCCAATGAACTAGTGAAGAACAAAAGAACAGAAATTAATTCACAAAAAATTAAAATCTGTAGAATATACCAAAATCAAGAAAAGACAGAATGAAAAAAGATCAAGCCCACTAAATGCACAGTGTCTCCTTTAGGAAATTATTCCCCTCTAGTATCCGAGGTTTGATTTGGAATATGTCCTCCTAGGATAGAATGATCTCAATCACCAATGTATTGATATCCAATATGTTGGTGTCAGCGAGCCACTCAAAGGCTACTAAATACACAAAAAATATTTGTGCAGAAGAAGAAGAAATCAGAAATTTTCGTAAGTAAAAAGTCTGAAGAAATACAAGTCATTTCATCAACCCACTCTAAAACACATTTATCTTAGAATGACATTTTCTAAAAAGTATTTAATTGAGTAATTATTAAATTGTTTAATAAATATTTACAATGTGTGTCTAATGTGGCTTGAAGTGAATTTTTCGGTATATGTTGAATATTAAAAGTAATGATTTCTTACTATTGAGCCTGGGTCGATTATGGGTGATTCGGCCTAGTTTAGTATGTAAATAAGTTACAAATTGTGAGATAATGCTAAGGTGAGGAAAATTGATGCCTGCAGCTGCTGGTGGTTCATCTATTAACAAAAAAATGATTAAGAAAAACAGAGCTACTTCGGAAAAAGTTGGTGCCTGGAGCATAGAGGATGAAATCACAATCCTAAAGGGACTCATAAAGTTGAAAACTGAAAAAGGGAAAGTTAGGTTAGTTTATGTTCAACTTTATGATTCCATTAAACAATCTCTTGGTCACAAATCAGCCACACCACTTCATTTGCAAAAAAAAGTCAAGTATCTTAGGGAGAAATACAAGAACAATTTAAAGAACAGCAGGACTCCTACCATCCCACATGAGGAAGAGTTGTTCTACTTAAGTGACAAAATTTGGGGCAAGGACGATCATCACATCATGAACCAACAACTTACAATTCCTTCTTCCAGTTTGGATGTGAACCAACAATTTACAATTTCTTCTCTGGAAGAATCTGATACAACTTTTGTGGGAGACCTAGGGCTAGCGTTAACAACTATGAGCAGGAATCAGTCTAATCCACTGCAAGTAGCTCTTCAACAATTCAAGTTAGTTTCTCAAAGTTTGAGTATTAGGAAGAGTTATGCCAACCAAATACTCCAGGCCCCAAAAGAGGTAGTATATATAATCCTTTTCATTTTCTTATATACTAATGTGATGGTTTACTGGTTTGTTTTAAAGATTTTTACGCTTCTCATGTTATTAAATTCCTCTCCTTGGCTTAAAAATTAAGTTGTGTATCTGAGTACTGTTGTTGAACTTCACTGTCTATGCAATTTTATATGCTAAACTTCTTTGTCTTGGTACCTTCCAAGCGCATCTACTTTGTTTCTTACCAATAGCTTTTATACAAGGATGGACTTTCTGAACTAGAGGAACAAAAGATAGCAAGGAGCTATTTCGACACAAAGATACAACATGCACAATTGGTTTCAGATGCCTATAATGCTAGCCATGGTTTTGGTAAGCTTTCTATCTAGCTAAGAATATCTAGTTTTCATCCTGTGTAAGGGGAGAATTGATCTTATATTGATGTTGATATATACTTGTTATTGCTTGGAATGATCTGAATCTGAAGCACTTTTAGGGCTTAGATTCATTGATGATCTTTTGGGGCTTGTATTTTCAAATTAAGTAGTGTCTTTGTGTGTGTGATTCCAGTTTTAAAAATAGCCGTTGGTGCCGAATAGGGTTGTGCATGAGCATCAAAAAGCTTTTCACATGTGGCGTTTCCTTTCAAGTGGTCTCTTGGGCCTTGCTCTCTTCCTGTTCACTTTGTCGAGTTATAAGCAATTATTTTGTTGTCAGTGTTGTCAGTGATCTAAATTAATTAGGACTATTTCAACAAACTTCTGGCACTGAAGAAAGAATAATGATATCAATCCCAATTGTTAGCCTAACTTTGCCGTCCATGATTAGTCCAAATTATATTAAGATTCGGTCCTTGTTATCCACATGCTCTAGAAGTGGTTTTGCCCTATTCACAAACTTTATGGTGCATCGAAGAATATGTGTCTAGCATGGGCATAAATGATAGAAAATATAGTTTCTGTAGAACTTATTTCTACAGTTTTGTAGACTTTCTATACATGCATAATACATACACACACTCAAACTTAGCGTCTTAGCCTAACCTGACAAATAAACACTTAAACTTTGAGAGTGCACATCCAGACACCTCAACTTGGTCTCAACCAACAACTAAATACTCCCAGCTCTACTCCATTGTGTCTCGTGGACACTGAAATTTGACATGACGTATAAATATTAGAGGTGTCTAGATGATAATTTTGTAAGTTGGAGTGTTCAACTGACACATTGGAGATGAGTTGAGTTGTCTAGATGTGCCTACTCAAAGTGGGAGTTCTTACTGACCAACTGAGGTGAAGTGTGAGTGTAAGTTAATGTATTATGCCTTTTATCTACGCTTTAACTTCAATTTTGTTAATTTATTGTGGAATGAACCTTTAGGAACTCGATCCCAACTAGATTCATACCTTCATTTGAAAGAACCATACTAAATTAACCTTCATAGAACATATCACCAAATTCATTTTTCTGGTAATTTCATACGTATTTGCTAAAGGGAAAAGAAATGAACAAGTTGTCCCCTAAATAGGGGTAACAATCCTTATGGACTCTTAACCTTTAAACATCTAGCCCTTTATGGTTTTGCGTGATCAGGTCCATCTACATGAAACTATGTGATGTAGTTTGGCATAACTTCTTCAGTAGGGGTCACATAAGTGATGGTACTAACAATTGGATTTGGTGTGTGTCTGGCTAGCATTTCTGCTGTGGAAAGATTGTGGATCAACTAGCACACCATCACACACAAATCTAATAGAGAAGAAAAATAACACGAGAATTTAACGAAGTTTGACTAAGCCTAATCCTCCAAATAGAAGCAGAGAGTTTTCCACTATGAAAGAGAAGAGGTGTACAACGCTAATTAATCCCCAACTACAACCCCTATATAGAGACCTCAAATAGTCCAAACCTATAAAAGAAAGGTTCTTCCAATCCTGCAAGAACTATGTATTTTACTTTCCCAAATCTATTAGGACAATGAGTTTCCTAATCATACAAGGGAAAAATTCAAGGCATAATTAAGAAATATTACCCTTGGCTTGAATTTTCTTTATCAACATGAATGTCTCTTTGCCTTGCCCTGAACCCTAAAACGGGATCTACTGAGTACTGCACACACCAATCAAATCTAGGCAATGTGTAAACTTGTTGACCGAGACTGCCTTGGTCATCATATCCTCCAAAATATCATATGTAGACAGCTTCTTCACATCAACAACCCCTTTGCAGCCTATTTCCTTTTGTTCCTTTGGCAATGAACCAAGTTTCCATGCTTGATGAAGAGAATAACACCAACCCACTCATCAACTTCAGAACTAAAAATAACTTCTTTAATGCTATTAGGCTCAAGCACATCAATTGTCTCTGCAACTGACAAAGAAAATTTTACAAGATTTGCATATCCAAGAAGATTCCCATCAAACTACGTTTGCATACCTTTTTGGTGGGTTGATCACTCTCTTCTCTTCTCTTCGCCTGTTGTAATGCTATATGATTGTTGTTGCATAGGTGAATCAACATTACCTTGATTAAGGTTTTTCACCTCCTTCACTTCTGAACTACTGGGCTGTGCTAGTGGAGATTCAATTTCTAGCTCTATGCGGTCACTGATCTGTTTTTGGTATTGCCTTCTCTCTCTGACAGTCCAGTGAGGCAGATTCATTGAGTGTCATATCCCTACTAATAATTAACACTGTAGCCTTCTAATCTGCACACTACAACTTGTAACCTTTCACTCCAGTTGCATACCCTAGAAATATGCACATCTTTGCCCTCGGCTTATGTTTGCCATCCTTTACATGAGCATAAGTAGGACAATCAAATATCCTCAAATTTGAATAATCAGCAGGAAAATTGGATCATATCTCAAAAAGGGTTTTGAATTCAATAGCTATGGATGGAGATCTGTTGATCGAATGACAAGCTTTATTGATTGCTTCAGCCAAAAAGTCCTTGCTAACATATGAGTGTGAAATCATGCTTCGTGCCTTGTCACTAAATGTTATGTTCATACGTTCTGCAACAGCATTTTTTTGTTCTGTTCCATCACAAAATTGGTGTCTGACTATGCCCTCTCTGCTGCATCAATCATTGATGAGTTGCAAATTTAAACCCATTGTCTGTCCGAAGACACTTGACTTTTCTTTCAGTCTTCATCCAGTGTTGTCAAAAGCCAAAAAGAACAGAAAAAGCTTTATGTTTATTGTTGCTTTAAGTGCAAAATGCAAATAAAGTGTGGAATTTAAAGAAATAAGACATAAAGGGAGAAAAAAAAATACAAATTTGTATATTAGTATTCGTCAATCAAAGTCATAATATTTGGCAATACTCTTGGAGGGAACTCTGTTTGGAGCCCACAAGTCTCAATGTATATAATCTAAATTTGTTTTTGGTCTTGTGCTCTGCCTTCTTGTTCAACTTCACCATTGTTTGCTTACCAAAACACACAATGCTCACAAAAATTCAAAACTTGATTTTTGTATTCATCCAACAAATTCTGCTTGCTCAACAAAGACAATCCTTTGTCACTTATATGACCAAATTGCAAGTGTCATAATTGAGACTGATTCTGATCACTCTTTTCAGAAGGTACAATTGCTTTTGTATCAACTACTCTAGCTTGAAGATAATATAATATAATATAGGATGCAACTTACCCTTCATAAGTACCATGGGCCCTTTACACACTTTAAGTGTCCCATTACTTGAGTGGAACTTATACCCTCGATCATCCAAAGTCGAAAGAGAAAACAAATTTTTCTTCATTCGAGGAACACACCAAACTCATTATTTTTAATAATTCCATTAATGCACTGCACAATGATCTACACCTTTATGAGAAGATTTAATATGAAAAATTCATTATACTCGTTCTTGTTTTAGGTCCCAGAACCCTAGTTATGGAGTTTAGTTATTCACAACTTTATGCAAAGAAAAGGAGAATTGTCTAACTAAATAACACTAGGATAAAGAGAAACATTATGAACCTTGAATTAAAACTCAGTTCTTGCAATTTTAGAGTACATCATTAGTGATATTGCAATAATTTCATTCACAATTCTAGGAAGAATGATGAAAGAATTGCAAGATTCTACAAGATAATGCTAGTAATAACTCTCCAAAAATAGTTGATGTTAATTCCTAATGATATCATGATAATCAAAACCCTAGAAAAGATCTATTTATAGACCATGTGAGAAATGTGAGAAATACATGAGAAAAATATTATTGAATGGTGTATCTACATTATTACACAGACTATTTACTATTCCTATTCCTATTACTACTCCTATTCCTATTTCTATTCCTATTCTAAGTAGGATTGTATATACCTATTCCTATTCTAACACTCCCCTCAAGCTAGTGCATACAAGTCATATGTACCTAGCTTGTTACAAATGGAATTAATACGAGGACCCATGAGGGGCTTGGTGAGATATTTGCAAGTTGATCACTTGACTTCACAAAATTGATAGCCAATCTCAATTGCTTAGGCTTCTTATGAAATGTTGGATTTGATGCATAATGCTAGTTAATCTCAATGTGCCTGGTCTTCTCATGAAATATTGAATTTGATACATAATGTCGATAAAACACAGAGTGATAAAATTATAATGTTGCACTTCCCAAATCAAGCTTAAGAAGACTGTTTCAGACCATAGAGTGACTATACAATCGACATACGACTATCAGATTCCTCCTGAGCAACAAAATTAGGTGCTTGCTCCATATAGACTTCTTCCTTGAGATCACCATAGATAGAAAAAGGACCTGCTATTTTAGCCACGGGAGAGAAAATATATCTGTAATTCAACCCAACCCAAATATCTGAGTATACCACTTTTAGATTTGATCTGAAAGTGGTCCAAATATTGGAAATAAAATTATATGAGTAGGGTCAGAATAATGACACATTCCTACTGGGAAAGAAAATAATATAGGTAGGGTTGGATTGATGACACAAACCTACTAAAAAAGAATTATATTGATAGGGTCAGAATGATGGCCCGATCCTACTAGGAAAGAGAATTATATGGGTAGGTTCGGATTGGCGGCACAATCCTATTGAAAAAGAGAAGTTATATGTGTAGAATTGGAATGATGACACGACCCTACGCAAATAAGATTTGAAGAGTCATCGGAAAGACGTAGGGAACTATGCAAATCAAATCTGAGGAGTCACCAAAGAGACAGACAGTGTTATGAAACTCAGATATAAGAAAGTAGTTTGAAAAAATCCACAGTACTACGCAAGTTAAATAGGAGAAGTAGTCCATAGAGATGCATGTTGGTACACAAATTAGATATGGGAAAGTAGTAACCAAAAATATGATATAATGCTACACAAATTTGTTATGAGAAAGTAGTCACCAGAAGAATGACATGGTGCTATGCAAAATAGATATGATAAAGTAGTTGCTGGAAGGATGGAAGAGTGCTACACAAATTAGATATGAGAAAGTAGACATCGGAAAGATGACACGATAACACTGACGGATATGGGTTGACACAAAACAATCATAGAAAGCCAAAAGTTGATGCATGGTGACTTGTATGACAGAGTTCTCTTCCCCTAAATATGAGGTTCATGCATATATCCTTAGCCTTAATTTTGTTAGCATAATCATTGGCCAGACGGGCGACATATATGGGTCATAGCCACTCGCTGGTAGGGGAAGTTCTTTGATTCTCTACCAAGATCGGAGAAGCTTTGATACAATGTGAGAAATATAGGAGAAACATATTATTGAAATGTGTAACTACATTATTATTTATTACAGAGAGACCCTATTTATAGACACTACAATACAATTCTTTACCAAGTAGGATACTATTTACTATTCTTATTCCTATTACTATTCCTATTCTATAGACCCAAAATTTGAAACTAATATATTTCAAAAATACCACTACGTCACCCTAATTCGTGCAGGCTGCCTAGATTTTCATCCTTCATTGTATGGTCACAGTCCTGGTGCAATGCTTATCTCATAGTGCCTCCACCACTCCACGGACCTCCCGTTTTCAATGCCAAATCATGCCATTTTGTCCATAATGCTCAGTTTTTGCTTCTTTTGCTATTTTTGGTCCATTCTTGCTGCATTTTGACCTAAAACATGTCTAATCACTCATAGCCTACCCACAACAATTATACTCAAATAACTTGAATATATTGTAATTGACTCTTACAACATAACTAAAACATGGTTAAAATATGACACTTCGGTATATGAATACGCCCAAGATCAGTCACCCTTTTCCCTACACTCATAACAGTTGGGCTTCGTTACTCTAAATTTGAATCAGGGATTAAACTTTATCCTACTTAATTCTTTTTGTCATGTTCTTCCCATAATTTGAATCAGGGATTAAACTTTATCCTACTCAATTCTTTTTGTCATGTTCTTCCCATACTCTTTAAGACCCTTGCCCTCTATTCTTCTCTCTGGAAAGCTCTTCATCAACTCTTTAATATTTAGTGCATTATTGAAATTATCTAGTGAAATATTGTTTTTCCCATATAGCAAAGTATCAACAAAAGTATCATAATACAATGCTAAAGACCATAACACGATTAAGGCATGATACTCACTCCCAATTTTTTTATCTACGTTTATTTAGGTCCATTAAAATTGAATTAAACTCATCAAGGTAATTTATAATTGGTGTACCTCTGTTCATGTGGAGATTGTAGGATTTCTTTTTCAGGTAGATTCGGTTTGTCAGTGATTCCTTCGAATATGGGTCTTCCAACTACTTCTTGCATGTTGCTGTTGCAGATTTTTCTTCAGCAATATCCCCCTAAACACTATTGGTAACACTGACAAAGATCACACTCAAAGCCCTCTCCTTTATGTCTTTCTTTTCTAACTCTTTCATCTCTTTAGAATAAAAATCTCCTCAATTGCCTTCCATAATCCTTGTAACATCAGAGACAATCTTATCCTAATCTTCCACAGACTAAACTAGATTCCCCATAGTATGTCTCTACTTCAAATTTTGTTGAAGAAGATGAAAACATCTTAACCATTGATTATGTATAGAAACCCTAGACTTGTTTAGATTCCAATTTTTGCACTTGCGGCAGATTTGTTTAGAAAGCCTACCCTACCCTTGTTTGATAACAATTGTTGCGGAAGGATTGTGGGTTAACTAGCACACAATCACACACAAAACAAATATAGAAGAAAAATAACACAATGATTTAATTACTAATCCTCCAAATAGAAGCTGAGACAATTTTCCACTATGAAAGAGGCATACGATTCTCATGAATCCTACCCCTATATAATGATCTCAAATAGTCCAAATCTATAAGAGAAAGGTTCTTCCAATCCTACAAGGACAATGTATTTTTTCCCCCAAATCTATCAGGACAACGGGTTTCGTAAACCAATAGAGATTATAGTTTTTCTTAATATACAAGAGAAGAATTCAAGATATAATTAGCAACCTACTTAATTGGACTTCTTTGTCTTCAAATGGAAGGAAATGGGCCAACGTATTGATGATCTTATGCCTTTGTAATCTCCATGTCGAAGAGCCAAAAAAGTTATATTTCTAGTACTTTTTGTAATAGTAGTCTCATCACAAAACAAATAACAAACCTGTAGCAGGGTAAGTTGATCCAATATAGGTGATATAAGCTAGCATGAACTCGTTTTCTTCAGTATAATATGTGGGAAGATTTATATGCGATGAACAACTCCACGAGTCTTGTCTTAAAAATAATTGTGTAACAACTACGTTTAATAAAAAGCTAGTTATCTATGAAAATTCTTTATTACCACTTAATTTATACCTTCATAATAACATTTTATTTGAGCTACCAAGATTTGTGATAAGGAGAATGTTCAAAGATTCTTTGTTTTTATCTCCGTGAGGTTAACTATAAGATAGACCATTCAAGAAAGTTCTTTAGCTACTAGAAAAGTGTAGTGTGCTTCGTTGCACCTGAAATATCTGCGAGTAGGTCTATATTGTCTTCTCCGTGTGTCTGGTAGGCATGGGTGAATCTAGTAAAATGGGAGGGGGTGCCATGTTACGTGCACACCTCGGTTGGAATTTTTTTTGTGTGTGCGCGTATATATATATATATATATATATTCTGCCCACAGGGAATGAGAATGAGCCCAGCCTGCTACACTTCTATAGAACTATTTTGTCTTTTGCATTGAATAAGCTTACAGCTTTGCGAGAGATTAGTCCTCTTTTTACTTTTTCTATTTTGCTTCTTATTTTCTTTCTTTTTCTTTATTTGTTGTTGAATCTTTATTCCATATGAGTTCCTTTTTTTTTGTATATGACTAATTCTTTCTTCTTTTTTTAAGTTCATAGAGTTTATTAAGTTTTTGCTTTGAGCATCTAAATATGCATTTATAATAACTTTTAGTTCTAGATGTCCATCCTTGAAATGTTATAAATACATAATATAATTTTGTTGATATTTGTAATATTATTGAATTTCTATGCTTTGTCCAAAATTATCACAACTATCAATTTTTTTTGTTCGATCGACTTGTCTATATAAATAAAAAAGACAGATAATCTGAACCAAAGCTCTAAATAGATCAAATCAAAAAACAGTGTGGCACCCAAAAATCAAAATCCTGGATCCGCCTCTGCATATAGGTTCATGAGGTCATGAGTTCAAGCCGTGGAAGCAACCACTAATGCTAGCATTTTGTTAGGCCGTCACCTCACTCCCCTTGTGGTGTAGACCTTCCCCGGACCCTACTAACGTGTGATGTTTTGTGCACCGGACTGCTATTTATGTTGATATTTCTTGTTCACCATTTAAAGAAATGTATGCATATGTGCCGTTCCCTGAATACTTAGGTGTGGAGAGTTTTAATTCTATGATTTGAGTTATATGACATGGAGTATCCGCATGGTAAAAAAAAATGTTTCTTTGGAAGATTGACAATATTAGTAATCTACATCGTACTGTCATCTTAGACCTTAGGCTTTCATGGTGGGAGATTGAAAGGTTAATCTTACGTCATATCCTCAGGAGGCTCTCTTATAAATATAGTATCTGATTGCATACTCAAGGAAGATACACCAAAGGTTATGAACGAGGGCAACTGTCCACTGGCAACAATTGGATGTCGGAAACCAATCACTGGAAAGTAAGCTTTTTTATTATTTCCTTTTGTTTCCCTTTCAAGTTTTCCTTTTCGACAGTATTACATGACTTGCAAGATGTACTAGAATAAGTCAGTTTAAGGCAAGTCTGCTGGTAGGAATTTTTCATGGCATATTATGTTTTTTTCATTAGTGTACTACGATCTTTGCATTAATATTTTATCTTCTTTTGTTTACTGCTGAATTTATGGATGACTTTTGGTAGTTTTTACATTAAGTTTCTCGTGTAACTGGTTTCCCCTTGCGCTATGAATATGCAGACCTTCAGACACAAGTCTCAAATCAGTAAGAGAAATGTGTCATTCTCAGGATAGAAAGAAAAAAAAGAAAAGGAAGATCGAAAACCAAGAAAAGCATCGTGACTCAAGTATACAATCTCAGTTGGAGATGGAAAATCCGAGCACAGTTGCTAATGCTAAGGAGATCAATGAGTGTGCCACATCATCACAGATACATACGTTACTGGATGGACTGACTGTTGAGGTGATGGTGAAGGGAAAAGCGGACGGGAAAGTAGCTTCTCCAGGAAAACAGGTGATTCTATTTGAAAATTCAGATAGAGATGGTGCAAACGTCATGCTGCTGAATGATCCTTTTTGTCCAGATCAAAATTCATTTCATCGCCAAATTAAGAGATACAGGATGCACAGTTGGCTCAACCATTGGTGCAGCTCCTCATCAATTTTGTCTAGGTCTCTCTCTCTCTACTCTCGCACACAATCACTGCTCTGTGAGTTGCCTGGATAAACAGTTTACGTGGATTTTTTTAGTTCTTCCCATGTTTTCCTAGAAAGATCTATCACCCTTTCCTGATAATAAAAGTTATTCTGCTCCACCATTAACTTAACTGATTATCCCTTTATATTCTTATTTTGATGTCTTTGATCAGGTTACGAAAAAGTGTTAAAGGGATTGAACATTGGAATTGAAGGTAATCATTTTTGTGGACTGAAACTATTTTCTTTATATCTTAAGCGTTCTATTATGGGTGGCTAAGCTATAACCTTATAGGCATGCATGTTGGTGAAAAGAGAAGACTCACAATTCCACCATCTTTGGGGTATATACAAATCATTGCTGAAATGCTCTTTTTTAAAACTTGTTTGTTGTGATTCCAACACTTAAATGTTTCTCTGCTCTCGTGCCTTTTGTCGGTGCAGCCCTGGGAGGAAGGCTAAGCCTCCAATAATGCCAGATTCATGGCTTCTGTATGAAGTTGAATTGGTTGATATATGTGAATGAAGATAATATATAGTTACTCCATTCAACAATGAAAGGAATTTTGCAACCCCTCGCTGAGGTAATTTTCTGAAGAGTTGTCTTGTAATTAGCTGTAACTGTATTTTAAATGTTCTCAGTTCTGGTGATGATATATATGTATGTATGTGTGTATGTGTGTGTGTATATATATATATATATATATATATATATATTAGCTTTTTGATAACATTAAGGTTTTTGATTGCTAACTTTGCATATTGACCTTAGAGAACTGTATTGAGAGATGATGTACAGTGACTGCTCTTCGAGCCATCAAAGCAGACAAAGCTTGCTTACCAACTTTGTCAAAGAAAGTAAATAACATCACCTATCTATAATGAAATAAGTACCCTTAAGAAGAAATAATCCACATTCTCAAATCAGAGAATGAATGTAATAAGGACTTGACATCAAAGCACAACTTTCTTGATCACAGAAGAATTCATATATATATATATATATATATTAGCTTTTTGATAACATTAAGGTTTTTGATTGCTAACTTTGCATATTGACCTTAGAGAACTGTATTGAGAGATGATGTACAGTGACTGCTCTTCGAGCCATCAAAGCAGACAAAGCTTGCTTACCAACTTTGTCAAAGAAAGTAAATAACATCACCTATCTATAATGAAATAAGTACCCTTAAGAAGAAATAATCCACATTCTCAAATCAGAGAATGAATGTAATAAGGACTTGACATCAAAGCACAACTTTCTTGATCACAGAAGAATTCATATATATATATATATATATATATATATGCACAAAGAGCCATTGACTTGTCCATTATGTATATCCCCACTAGTTAAGCATGATGAATAGAATCAAAAAGGACTTTAACGGGTTGTATTTTTGGCTAAAGGATGAGTAGGCCAACTATGATAGTGACTTACACTTGCCTAAGCACGTTACACTTTCTACACTTCATTACCCATTATTCTTTTCTATGAACTTATCACCTCTCTTCATCAATTATTTCACTTGTAATTCTCATCATATCAACGGACGTTTCAATCCTCCTCCTTTTTCATTTTTTTTCTTTTCATCACTTTGTAGCTATCATTGATCACCTTTTTTACTCTACCATTCCTTCCTTCACATATAACAATTATATCATAGTCTACACTACACTGCTCAAGGAAGTAAGGTGCAAAAACTAGAATAAAACAAATTGAATCAAGGTAAAAATGCAACTAACAAATTAAAGGGATAACTAGTGGTAACCATATCTTAATAGCCTAACTTCACAATCAAAGAAAGCTTATTCTCATTTTCTAAACAGCGCAACACTTTTCATTTCTCTGAAATAACATACTGAGAAGTTCTCTAAGATATAAAACCATAGAATATATGCAAGAAATCCTCCCCTCTCATGGAACATGTTTTAATCTAGTCGGATCAATTCTACTTTAAGAAAGTAAGGGTTTTCACGAACTACAAAATAAGAATAAGCTATATATATAGTCACTACCATGAGCCGAGGTGTCAAAATGTCTGCCATTTTACTAACACTCCAGTAGCCTAGGTGTCAAAAAGTTCGCTATTTTGTTGACACTCGCATTCACAAGGAAAGTACTATTCAAGCTCAGGTCTAAGTTACAAGTGTAGCTTTAGTTAAAACCTCGTATTTATATTAAAAAATTCATTAAATACGTATAAATTATTTAGATTAGAATAGATCTTGAAAGAACTTATAAGTTCAAAATTTTGGTTCCAACTGGGATGTGCAGTGTAGATTATGTGTTTAGGCTAAGAAAATATTTCCTTCTCATCCCCTATTAGTGAATTTTCCTTTCCATTTTAGCTGAACTCTTGTTATCGTTATCCTAACAAACTTGAAAATAGTACGGGCTTTCAATCGTCAAACTATTTTTCGATAGAATGCCAACTTGGAATTTGCTGCAGAGCAGATGTATCTTGCTGCAACTTTTTATTACTCTGTTTTTCCTTAAATAATTGTTGATGATGTTCACTATTTTACATTGATGAAGTTATTCAATACGATAATTTTCCTCCATTCTCCCTGGTTCTTGTCCTTATGTTACTCCTTTTATGTCAATTCATCTAAAATTATAAATTTGACAATATTATTCTTTTATTCATGTATAGGGTGATAGTTGAAGAATGATGTTGGCCAACTATATGTTTTTGCTATTGATGTCTGGAAGTTGGTCACTAAAGTCATCTGCCATGTTTTTTGGGGTTATCTAGAAACCTTTGATTTGTTGTTGACAGCTAGACATACTATTGGTAGCTTGATGTTTTTAAGTTTAAGGTTTTAGTGTTTTTTTTTTTTTTTTTTGATAAAGGAAGCTGTATTGGTAGCTTGATGTTTTTAAGTTAAGGTTTTAGTTGTTCTTTTTTTGATAAAGGAAACTGTGTATTCACAATAGGCTCATCATTAAATAGATGATGAGCATAGGTAGCTTATAATCTCATTAGATCATATGACAAAACTACCCTATTGGAGATCAGAAATTTCCTTTGAAATCAACAAAAAGTTCTATATCTCCCACCATATTTTGCTTACACCAAAAATACAAAAGGCTAAGGCAATTCATTCTAATCTTTTGGGTGTTGTTTCTCCTATCCTCAAATCATCTTGCGTTTCTTTTTTTTTCCAGAGTTATCAGATCAAGTTGGGATTAACTCCACCAATCTTCACCATAACCTCTTCTCCCTATCTCCTCCCTGATGTATAATAAGCCCTTAGTAGTCCTTGGCATTACTCAATACACACCAAGTATACAGAGAAACATGTTCCACAAGTTTGTAGATACTTTGCAATGAAGGAAAAGATGTCCATTAGCTTCCCCATCTTGATCACACGTGAAGCACCTTGAATATATTTCTCTTCCTTTTTTATGAAGCACCAACCAAGCAAAACATGAAATCTTTAAAGGTATTTTTATCTTCCAAATTAATTTCCATGGCCCAAATTTAATGTGTGATGGTATAATGGTAAGAATTCAACTAAGAAATCAAGAATGCAGACTTAATCATTGTAGTAGGTTAGAATAAATGGGTGGATGATTCCGCAAAATCTATTGAAAGAGTTTTGTAGTATCAAATGTAACAATTAAACTAAACTTCGGAAATTCAAGCAATTAACAAGTAATCTAGGAGTGTAAGGATTGGAGACTGATGTCACGTAGGGGCAATTGTGTTGCTCAATAGTGCTAAACATTTATGGATATGCTGGGTCATCTTCAATGACACTAATCTTCTTTTAATCTCATAGCATCAATTCATAGATCTCCTTTCGATCTCATCTATGTGCATACCTAAACATCATATTACCTTACAATATATCTCTTTCGAGCAGACTTAGGGCAAATAGATTTGAACTATAATCCCTCTTTCAAGCAAACTATAGACATCAAACCTATTTGATCTCTTTCGAGCATCAATCAAAAAATAATAAATAGGATTAAGTTTGCAACCTTAACTCATAGGTTAATCTCATGCTAATTAGTCTAAATCCATAGATGAGCAACAATAAACAGAGCAAAACACAATATCCACTATATTAAATCAACACCACTTTAATTTCAACTTCTAATTGTCAATTGCAAAAGTAAAATTGGAAACCCTAAAACTAAAGATGTTCTTCACAAGGTGAAATATCTCATACATAAAAGATCTCAAAATCATTCTCTCTGAAAGCTATTTCCCATTCTCTTTTTATTTAAATTCGCTCTACTTTGGGCTATTTATAGTTTCCAAATATTTGCCCAAAATTCACAACATGACCAACTCAGCGACGTTAGTCGGACTTGCCAAATATGATCGGTGGATCACCATATGTTCTTTAGCTCGCCTTTCATTTTCTTCATCCTTCATGTGTTTGAACCTCCGTTGGTGATATCGTTTGAGTCAGCCTTTCACATTCGACAGATCGCTGATTACCACCTTTGTTTGCCTTTTAAGCCTTCATTTTTCATCCAAGTCTTGTTACCTTCGGCGATGGTCATCCTGTCCGCCCTTCATATTCGGCGAGTCACTGTTTCGCCTCAAGTTCACCTTCCTGCCTCAATTAAATTGAACTGTAAGCACTGTCACTTTAGGCAAGGTCGTGCTAGTTGGGTGATCCGCCCTTTTGGTTAGGCGACTTTCAATGTGGAGTTTACACTTCTTTCAATGTTTTTGGCCTTTCTTCCAAGTATCATCCTTGCCTTATCCCTTAGCCTTCATAGTTGCAAATCATCAAAATATCATCAGAATAGGACATAATTAAGCATTGAGGACACTAATTTTTGAACTAGAAAGCCTCAAATGTATGTATATGTACCATTCATCAATTATGTCGAGTCTCAAGAACATAAAACATGTTCTGACGCTGACAACTAGCACCAAATGGAGCACCCTATTGAGAGTTTGACGATTATGATCTCTACCCTTGCTAGTAGTCGATGGGCAATCCAGCATTCTATGTCAAGCCTTACACAACCAAAACATGCACTAGAAATGGCTAAGCAATCTCTTGATGGTTCTTGGTACACCTTCTACATGCGAGGAAAGTCTATCCACTAAAAGCATTTCCTTGAGGCATAGAATTAGATACCCTATCTTTATTGAACTTCTAAACTGGGCACTAGATGAAGTTGGATGGAGAACTTCTATCTAAACTAAGAATGAAAACCACTACCAGACTTTTGATGAAAGTAGTCACCACTGTTCAACCGAGCCCTCTTAGTCTCTCAAGAACTCTTTTTTATTTCTTCCTCCTCAATCTATTGAGAATGAGTCATCGTCCTCGAAATGTCCATCTCCCTAATCAACATGGAGGTTCAACATTCCTTCACCATCATTTTCGATACACCAAAAACAAACTTCCTCATCCTATTTCTAGAATCGGCTACGGTGGACGAAGCATATTTGGTAAGTTGAGTGAACTTTAGAGAATATTCCTTCACACTCATATTTCCTTGCCTCAACTTTATGAACTCTTGAAGTTTGGCCTCTCTCATCTCAAGAGGAAAGAATCGATCTAGAAAAGCTCCTTTGAATTTGTCCCAATCCAAGGGACCTACATCACATGTCCTCCTTTCCTTCAATGGAGTGAACCATATTTGAGCAACAACCTTAAATTTGTAAACAACAAATTCCACACATTCAACTGCCATCACACCAATAATTTCCACAATCTTTTGAATCCCATCAATAAACTCTTGTGGATCCTCATCCACATTTGACCCATGAAACTCTAGAGGATTCATCCTTGTCAAGTCTCATACTCTAGTCGTTGTCGTACCCACGTTTGGATTCATTGGAAATACAACCACTCGATTAGCTTGATCTGTCACGGCTGGACAATACTTGAAAAACGACGTATATTCATCAAGTGAGACTTGCTCTACTAAAGGATTAACAAAAGCTTGTGGAGCTTTAGGTCCACATTCACATTCACATTTCGTCTCAACCGAGCTCTTTTCGGAGGAATTATTCTGAAACACAAAGAACAAGAGTTAGGAAGAAAATTTTATAAAGTTCAACTCTATCGCACGACTTAGGAGTAATGAAAGAAGTGAATTTTCTTAAACATCTAGTAGCTTTCTATTCATAATGTAGCACGCTTCACTCCATGAACAATATTCTACTAAATGTGAATTTTCACACCTTAAAACACTTGAATCTGATGCTATGAATACAAAGTTTATCACAACCCAAGAATTCCCCTTAAACGTGGCATAGTGATGGCATAGTGAATAGAATCCTAAGACTCTAAGCAAACAACATTACATACATGATGAGTGGTAGTTTTGCACTTATTTGTGGTTTATTTAACTCAATAATTAGTGTCCACAATGCTAATTTTGTCATATTCTGATGATATCTTGATGGTTTGCAACTATGGATAAGGCAATGATGAATGTTTGAAAGAATGACAAAAAAATGCAAAAAAAGTGCAAACTACATATTGAAGATCGCCAAACAAGAAAGGCGGATCGCTTAGT
The DNA here is from genome assembly GCA_037074985.1 of Solanum bulbocastanum. NCBI lineage: Eukaryota > Viridiplantae > Streptophyta > Magnoliopsida > Solanales > Solanaceae > Solanum > Solanum bulbocastanum. Next base: position 7,319,956 of record CM073598.1, read on the forward strand.
GAGCATGACCTCGCCTAAATGGACAGTGCATAACACTTGTGTCTATCAAGACAGGTCGGCGAACTCCAAATGAAAAGGCGACTTGCCAAATGAGAAGGGTGACGACCTGCTTTCACATTGAGTTGAGTTGAGTATTATTGAGTTGAGTTGAGTATCCTTGTGTTGAGTTGAGTATTCTCGAGTTGAGTTGAGTTAAGGCGAGGTAAGTATGTCTTCCTTTTTATCAGTTCAAGCTATGTGTTATGTTTTAGTGTTTCCCCTTACATGCTCGTACATTCAATGTACTGATGTCATTTGGCCTGCATCTTTTCATGATACAGGTGTTTAGGGTCATCAACAGGCGCTCTGTTGTTACCACTTGCAGTTCCAACTAGCTTTGGTGAGCCTCCTTGCGTCACAAGGGTTTCACATCTATTTTCTAGTTTGTTAGGATATCGTGGGTCTTGTCCTGACTTTCATCATTGTATTAGAGGCTTCATAGATAGTAGCAGTTGAGGAGTCTTTTCCTATCCCTTTTGTGATGTTTTACAGAGTTGAGTTGATCAGTTGTGTTTATTGAGTATTTCGGATTATATTGAGTTAAAATATTTTCATTAATAGTATCTTTATGAGTTGAGTTTGCACTTGAGTTCCTGTATTGTTGAGTAAGTCTTCCGTTGAGTATTGAGCCAAGCTAAGGGTTCACTTGGGAACCAACGATGGTTCTCGAGTGCCGGCCACGTCCAGGATGTAGGCCCGATGCGTGACACATACAATGACTTGTCCAATTTCCATCTTAAATGTGAAAAAAAATATGTACTTATAGACCAGATGATTTTATCCTTTGTGAATAAATTAAAACTCTATATACTAAATCATCTAGTATATAAATCTATTAAATCTTTTATTAAAATATTTTTTTTTAAAAATTGAATAAATATAATTATTACATAATAAAATATCATATATATATATATATATATATATATATAGATAGATAGATAGATAGATAGATAGATAGATAGATAGATAGAGAGAGAGAATATGTAATTACCCCACCAATGAAATTATTTTAAAGTAGCATATATAGCTCATTTTTCGGTCATTCCCAGTTGTAACAAGGTTGGTGCAAATCACACACTAACCCTAATCTACCACATGTCTTTTCATTTTTACCTATAGTTTTCTATTTTGATTTTTTTTTTCTTTTCTTTTTAAATTTTTTCTCTTTTCAATATCTACTTTCCCTGTAAGTTCTGGATTATTTTTTTTTAACTCCACCATTACAAATCATAGTGACAACAATCCATCATTGCACTATTTAATCACTATTAAATCATGACAAATAATCAAAATATGAAAATTAGAAGTTCTATCAAATCAAAATTGCCTTCTTTATCTATCAACATCACTATTTTCGATCTTTCTTTTAGGAAAGAGAAACTACTTGATCAAGTTTAAAAAAGAAATGAAAGAATATAATAATATCGTATTTTAAAAATACAAAATCTGAGCAAGAATGGTGATTTTTAATTTTTGGCTTGTTGAAAAAGCTTCTTAAAAGGCCATTAACAGTGATTTGGGGATGATGAGAAGATGTGTCTAATTTATTAATTAAAAAATGAAATAAAAAATCTCAGATGGCATTTTAACACTGGTTTGGGGCTATAATATAACTCCTTCACGTGACCAATTTTAGTGAGAACACAACTGCAGTAAAATGACTAAAAATGGTGTGTTTATCGTGAATATAAATAGTTTTATGGGGGTAATAGAACTTCCGCAGACTTTAGGTGAAGTGTGTGTGTGTGTATATATATATAGAGCAATAAGCAATAACTAGGGAAATAACATGCATATATAATGTTAAAACATAAAACATAGTTAAAGATAAATTAACAAAAGCTGCACTATTAGAATTTTGATGATGAACAAAAAGGTAGCAAAAAAAAAAAAAGATGATAAACAATAAGGTGAGTTGCAGAGTGATAATTATTCACTTGACGATAAATAGAAATATTTGTTATCATTTTCATGTAAGTACCACGTCACAACTATGTAATCACCACGTCATTAATTTTCAATCTTTTTTTTTGGCTTATTCACCTTTTTTCTCAAACATTTTCTGAAAATTTATTATACTAATTAATTAATTAAAAATGCATTTTAAAATCAAAATTGCCCCGTCTTCTTCCACCCTTCTCTTCTATGCCCCCTGATTTCACGTATCAGGATACTTCTTCCAATTCTAAGTGCCAACGATCGTTAGTCAGTAATATAACCCAACTAAGTGAGTTGGGGTCGAATCCCACAGGGAGTGGTACGTGCTTAAGAATCAAGAGCCAATTATGAATATGTTTAAGTTAATCATAGGTAAAGACATTTACGAATAAAAACATAGTTCAAATTAAAGGGTGACACAAGTGTCAAATATGAGGGGTTTTGATTGTAATTATCAACTACAATAGTAGCCAATAACACGAGCAAAAAAGTAGTGAGACGGGTTCTTGGGATGTGATTGGATTATAGGCTAAGGTAGACAAATAGGTAATTGCAATTGATAGTAAATAACTATAAATCAGTGAATAAGATAGACTTTAGAGGGGATAAACTTTCTATCGAACAATTTACCACGTATCAAATTGGTTTCTCTCGAATACCAATAAGCAACAATTAAGAACAGCCTACGCTTTAGTCCATTCACTCTCTTGAGCTGAATGTGCGGAAAAGGGTTTAGGATTCACTCTCTCGAGCTGAACCCATGACAACCCAATACCCACAGACCATTAAATCAGTAATCTTGGATTTAAAACCTCTTTCTCTCGCATGCCAAATCACGAAGGTAGAGTTTCATTTGCAACTGCAACCCTTTAACTTAGAGCACAATACTGATTGAAATCACTTCTAAACAGCATTTAAAAAATCAATTAACAATACCCAACAACTAAATCAATCTATAATCACATAATCACACCCCAAGAATTGAGGTTTTAGTTAGAAATCATAAAAAGATAGAAATCGTTACCAAATTGTGTTTCCATCAACTGAGTACGATTAATTTCGTCTTTACAAAGGTTCAAATTGACGAATCTTCAATACCGACTTTCAATTTCTCAAAAATTAAAATCTTCAAATCTTCAAAGCTAAGGAAAATATGTTTTTGTCTCAATACACAGAGTTCCACCATCAAAATATAAAAAACAAGATACTTGATAATGAAAAGCTCTCTGATAGATCCCCCTAAACTAAATGTTTGAAAATGTATTTAAAGTCACCAAAAATATGCTGCAAAGGACCATTCGGCTCAATAAGTCGGGATCGCTGAAACGCTCGGCGATCTGCCCTTTGGTCAGTTCCATCGCCTTTTTGCTTTGGCCTTCAGCATCTTCAAGCTCTGTAACTTTGGGTGATTTAGCACTGCATCGCATAACCTTTCGTCAACACGCCGACTGTTTCTTTCTATCGCCGACTTGATTTTCTCCTTCAAGGCTTGGCAAATTGGAACTTTAGGTGAGATCATGGTCTTTCGGCGACCCTCCCAATGGGTTAAGCGATCCTCATGTCTTCTTTTCTTCTTTCTTTTCAGCTGTATTGTTCCTTTTTTCTCATTAGTGTCCATGCTTTGTTCTTCAATCCATATACCTGAAAAATCAAAGATTTACATCAGTTATTGGTACAAAATATGCATTTGAGGACACTAAATATATTAAAATAAAGTCCTAAATGAGTCCAAATCGTGGACTCATCAACACCCCAACTTAATTTTGCTTGTCCTCAAGTAAAACTCAAGTTCATCAGCTCAAAAAGGATGTCTCAAATAGTGCCACACAAGACTAAACCATGAATGCACACAAAAAGACTCAATTTACTCATTCAAGGATCAATTGTGCACTTAAAGATTCAAGTTGCGACTCACCATTACCAAAGAATCTCAAGCTCACAATACTTGCTTCAAATGCAAGTTCAAGCTCAACAAAGGTGTTCAAATGCCCTCACATAAGAGATGATTCCATATTCACACACAATGGTTCAACAATTTAAAGCTCTAAAATCAAATGCAACACTTACACTCACAAAGATGAACACAATGCATGATTTCATCCATAGGTTTGCCGTTATTTTCCAGCCAACAATTGTTTCAGCTCACTCAAGATCAAAAAGGTATTTTCAAGGCTTGTAATGGGGCTGAGTGTAAAGGTATGATCATTTAGGCTCAGTGACTTCTATCCTCATGAAATGTGGTGTGAACAACACTTTCTTTCCTTCTCTTCATCATTCTCATTTATGCTCATAGGTCACCCCATTATTCACTTTTCATGGAATTTCAGATACCCCATTTTCTTTGCACTTTCACAAACTTTATTTCAATCTTTTTTTTTTCATTCTTTTCTTCTTTTCTCTCTCTTTTTTTGGTATGGAGAGGTTCCATCTTTCTCAACACCATGGGTCAAAAGGAACTTCTTTGTACTTCTTGATTTACCTTCTCTTTTCACCACACCCCAACTTAGGCTTTCGGCCTAAGTTGGCTATTCACATAAACCACATATCATGAAGATTATGGTAATGGATAAATAAATGTCACAATTTCATCAAGTTTTTTCCAAGGAAAGGGTAAGGCTTAAAAGGTGTTCAAGTGAAGTTCACACACTCACAAGGTAGGCCACAAAAAAAGGTATAATGTCATATTATTTCACACTCTTCAAAGTTGCCTAAGATCATATCAAGAGATTGCATCACTTAGTCAACCGGACCAACGAAGAAAATTCTAGGTGTCATCACACACGGTTCATGGTAAGCTCATCCCACAAGGCATTGACACCAATGACAAACAAGACTCCACACTTTCTCTAGTGTGCAATGTTCATCATAAGAGAATCAATTTGAAACTTGGCTAGTCACAACGAGATGCAAAAAGTTCACATATTGTCTATGCAACTTCATTTGGCTTCATCATATCCGCATATTCATTTTTTGTTTGATTATGAGCACTATTCAAGTTATCGGTATTGATCAAGACTGATACTCGAATTTGCAAAAGAACAGCCACATTCAAACACAAACAAGAGGTGGCACAAATTTTTCGGAAGGTCCAAAACTCATTTACAATTAAAACAAGGAGTCATAAGGTCAAACATCCACACAAATAGTGTCAACACAATTATGGATCAAAAACCCAAATATATAGACATAACAATAGTCACAAAAGGTGGGTTTTACCCCACCTCAAATAAAACTCATTTGTCCTCAAATGCAAGCAAATTAATAACCAAAAGTCAAAGAAGAGTAAGACAGAGAGGAAGGTAAAGGAAATCCTGGCTACACAATCGCTCCATATGTCTAGGCATCAGTGCCCGGTGCATCACTTTGGTCCTGGGTCTCAATACCCAGAGTCACATCTACAGTATCCCTAGCTCTACTAGGGTCAGCCAAAGGCATATTTGCTAATGAGGTCTGCACAACTGCATTGATCATGGCCTCCTCAGTCTTGGTAAGACCCTCATAAGAAATCTCCTCAGTAACCCTAAGCATCTCCTCATCTATCTCCGCCTCAGACTAGGGATCAACTGCCTCCTCAACTCTAACATCATCTCCGGTGGTCCCCAGTGGCATATCTGGCTCTACTGGCACATTCGGCATATCTACTGTCCTGAAGATCATGGATATATTGGTGGACTTCAGCTGGTCCACATCTTTCCTCAGTGCATTAATGGTGACCTTTAGAGTCATCACCTCCTTGATGGTCCCTTGGCCGCACTCACAGACCGCTATCCTAGCTGCAAGGGCATCAATAGTAGCACTCAATGGTGTAACAACATCAACCAGGGCTGTCTGAATTATGCTCGGGATAGAGGCCTCAAGTCTGGAAGCACGAAGATCGACAGAATGGGCTAACTGCCCCATCCAGAGTAATGCAGCCTGAGTGAGGGGGGTTCAGGAAATAACAATTGCAGCAGCTTAGGTCGGCAATGTAGTAGCAGAGGGACCTGGAGTGTCAAAAGGAACAATACTAAAAGTATCTGAAGGCCCAGGGGCTAGAGTAGGCAAAGATGCCTCAGCAGGTAATGTTTGAGGATCAACAATCGGGGATGTATCCACTGGGGCTGCCTTCTTCTTCTCCACTTGATCCTTTAAATAATCCACCTCGATCCTCTGGATATCAATGCAAGATGTGGGAATCACTTCCACATCCTTCTTCGCGTTTTTAAGAACCCGAGCCCGTCTGCATAGCTCAATGATCAACAACGGGAAGAGGAGGAAAGTTTATCTCTGCTTGGCCCTCATCAACATCCCCTGGGTAATGAGCATCCCCAAATTCAGCCTCGTCCCATTAATGATGCAACCAAGGCAGGCTACTATAGCATGATGGTACTGTTGATGAAGCCAAACCAATACCTTGCTGCAATATTAAGGTCCCTCTTTTCTATAGCTACTTCGACCTCTAGCCACCTGGGAGTACCATATGATATCAATGGAGCTAACCACTTCTTCATGTTGTCCAGTGTCTTAGTTCTAATCACGTGCTGACAATCATCGTCGATATCATATAAGCACTCCAGGACTGCATTGATATCATCACTATCACACTTCACCTTCTTTCCCCGAACAACTACATAGTCAACCGATTTAAATGTTGATGCCTGCTTCTTTCTCTGTGGTATCAAAGCTCCATAAGCAATGTAGAACTCTCGGACCCAATTTGGAATATACGAGCCACAAGGCTTGGTGAAGATCTGGAATTTATAAGACTTCAGACAGCTCATAATCTCTGGGTACCTGTCAATGACCCCATCAGTTAACAGACGCTTCTCATCAATGATTGTCCTGATCCCCTCTGTCTTCAATCTATTCATAGACTTGGGAGGAGGACCCTGTACTAGGGGTGCCAGGACCATGGCCTGTGTTGGAGCTTAAGGAGTAGTAGTAGTGGCCGGAGGAGTCCTGATCCTAGATAGATCGTTCATCCTTTTTGATCGCAGCTCAGCCCTTTATCCTGCCACCAGTTCATCATCTTCAGGATCTGAAACTACAGCCTGATCCTCTCGGTGCTCACCCTCATTTTCAGAAGTAGTGAGGTGGGTGCCGTTGACGCGCTCACTGTCCAAGCTGGCCTCTGGTGATGCAGGTGCCTTCCATTTTCCCTTTCCTTTCCCACCAGTTGTGGGAAGTTTGGTGGCTTTAGCCCTAGACGCATCTGTATCCTTATTGATTTTTATCCCTTTTGCCCTCTTATGGGAAGGCATGTCCCTACTAGCAACCTTCGGTCTAGCCATGTCTGCAAAACTTCAAAAAGAGTTAGAAACATTTCAAACAAAAATATAGAAAAGAAATTGTAGACAGACTCATCTATCCAGTCGGTGACTCGCCGAATCTCTTTGGCGAGCTAAATCGGGCTCGCTAAAAGGATTGGCTAAAAAATCTCATAAAATATGGCATAATGGCGATGGAAAGGACTTTCAGCGAATCGCCGACAGCATTCGGCGAGCAAGGAATAGCCCGCTGAAAGTTACAATGCAATTTAGGGTCAGGGGCACAGACAAAGGGCGATTAAGAAAGACTTTCGGTGAGCCACCGAGTGCATTTAGTGACATCAGCCTTCTCACCGAAAATTACAGAACCAAACTTCACATTTTTCAGGAAATTAAAGGCGATATGGGGAACTTCAGCGAACTATCGAGTGGTTCGGCGAGCTCAATCCAGCTCGCCAAAGGACCCAGCATACCTACTTTCAACCCAACTTCTCAAATTCAACCCTACAACCCCCGAAAACAAAATCAAACCATGCACTTCTACAATTGAACTAAGACCCATTACACCCATGTCCCCGGGATACTCAGACATCTCTTGGTTTAGCAAATTTGGCCATTTGACGACTTTTGCTCTTAAGACTGATGTCAACCGCTCCATTATTGGGAAAAATACGTCATTTAGCATAAATGTGGGCTACTTAGACTTCACCCGACTAAACCCAACAACATGCAAGCACAACTCCATAATGTTTAACCAATTTTAAGGCACAAAAACTTAGGAATTCAACAGTATAGGCATTTAAGGCATGATACTCAAGTTAATATAGGCACACACAAATACAATCACGATTGATGAGTCCAATTTTTGGACTCATTTTGGGCTATATTTTAATAGAAATTGTGTCCTCAAATGCTTATTTTATCTCAATATCTGATGAAAACCCTTAAGTTTCAGGTATTTGAAGTTTGAAGGATAGCATGAACACTATTTCGCAAAAAGGAACGAAAAGGCTGAAAAGAACGAAGAAAATGAAGGGTTGAGGATCGTCGAGTCTACTTGGCGAGTCGCCAAAGGGTCTTACTTCGCCTTTTGTTCCAGTGTGCTGAGCCCTGAAAGAAAGGATCAAGTCAGCGGAAAAAGGAAGCAGTCGGCGCATCGTCGAGAAGTTATGTCGCCCAATGACCCAGAGCACGACGATGCTGAAGGATGGTGCATGACGGCGATGAACTACACCAAAAGGCGAATCGTTGAGTCGATCAACGATTTCGACTAACGACGCCGAATGATCTGCTGCAACACAAATCAGTGAAATCTATAAATACTAGTTAGAGTTGTAGTTTTAAGTGTCGAACAATTATTATAATTTTCATATAAAATAGTACTTTTTGAGACTTTTTCTCTGAGTTTGAGAGAGTTTTGAAAACTTGAAGAAGAAGATGATTTCATCTCCAAGGATTTGGACTTGGTTCTCTTGGATCTTCATTCTTGGTCTGTAACAAGACTTAAATCTTCATACCCATTTGAATACAAGCTCATTTAGGTATAAATTTCTATGTCTTGATGTGTGGCTAAAATCCCTAATTCTTGGGGTGTGATTTTTGTACATATGGGTTAGATTAGTTGTTGGGTCTTGCTTGCTAATAGTCTATTCGTAATTTAAATATGATTTAGTTTAGTGGTTGCGGATGAATTTAATGAATTTGTAGTTGCAAATACAAGTTTATTTATGTGTTTTTGCCTTGCTCGATAGAGAGGTAGTAAAACTAAGACCACTAGATTGATGTTCACTGTGAGTGGGTCGACATGAGGTTTAGATCGAGAGAGTGAACCCTAGTCCCATGTCCACACACTCAGCTCGAGACTGTGAGTGGGTTAAGGTGTAGGCTGGTCTTCATGCGGCAAGTGGGTGTCTGAGAGGAACACATTTGAAATGGGGTAAGTTACTCGAGAGAGAGCTTATCCCCCTTAAAGTCTAGCCTAGTCACAATTATTCTATGAATCTTCCATCGAAAGCACGCATCCAATAATCAAGCTTAACATGTATTCCTATCACATCCCAAGAATCCTCTCTCATTACTTAGATATCTTTGTTAATTTTGTTGTTTTTACTTACTAGTGACATAACCCCCTTTGTTAATTGACACTCTTGTGTACCCCTTTAATTTACAATGTTTTTAATCATTAATTTTTTTAGCTACGACTAGTTAGAACTTAATTTTATTTTTCTATTAACTCTCAAAACCACTCTCTTGGGAACGATCCCAACCCTTGGTTGGGCTATTATACTATTGCACAATCATAGACACTTGCATCGAAAGTTGTGTCCTTGATTACGCAAACATCAAAATGGTGCCGCTGCCGAAGAATGATGTTATTTGAGAATTCTTAGATTAGTAGAATTTTTGTTCTTATTAGTTTTTTTTGAGTATTTGTGTGTTTCAGCTGACATATGAGTGTGAACAACGAAAATAGTTGCCAAGCAGGCCATCCAGCGGGTTATGCTTTTCATCGAGACGATATTGATGATATTAATAATGTGTACAACCTTGCCCAAGTGGGTGATATGGGTGCAATTTGCATGCCACAAGCAGACGGAAGTGCAACATTTGAAGTTACTAACACAACGCTTTATCTCATACATTCAAGAGCTTTATATGGAGGGTTGGAGCATGAAGATTCGTATGAACATATACGAAGTTTCATAGAAGTGCACACCCCTTTTCATTCAAGAATCTATCGCAAGAGTGCATACGACTCACTTATTTCCATTATCATTAATCGGGGGAACTCCATCAAGTCATAGGAGGAGTTGGTTACGGCTTTTCATGAAAGATTCTTCCCTTCATCAAAGATGATGAAGCTGAGAGACGACATTCAAAATTTTAATCAAAAAGAGGGCGAACCAATTCACGAATCATGGACACGATTTAAGAGATTTTTGCGAAAATGTCCAACGCATGGACTGCCGAGTGAGTCATTGCTCCAATATTTTTACCATAGTCTGGATTCAGTTAATAAATGAATAGTTAATTAGCTGGTGCAAGGAGGAATAATGTTACAATCATTTGAAGTAGCCTCATTCCTCCTAGATGGCATGACTAGAGTAAATCAAGCATGGTACACAAAAGATGACCAAGTTTCCCCACTGTGCTTCAGATTAACGCAATAACAACTTGATAAAGAAAGGGAGAGGGACGAAAACATCAAAAATATGTTGTCTCAAATGCAAGTGATACACGAGCACATGAAGGGGACATATGGAGTATTTCGAGTTGAGGAGGGTTCTACTTCTGGTTACTTAAGATCGGGGGAGAATCAAGGTTGGAACTCCATAAGATGTGAGGAGGGTTTCCACCCACGCTATCAACAGTGGGGTGGAAATCAAGGTTGGAACCATTATAGAAGTGAAGAACCAATGAGATATTGCCACAACTGGGCTAAGCAAGATAACCATGAGGAAGACCATACTCAATTGAGTGAGAGCCTGAAATAAAAAAGGAGCACAAGTAGTCATCGGGTAAATGATCTATTGTCACACATACTTGATAAAGTTGAGAGCTCTGATGATTTTCTAAAAGGGATGAGAGATGACTTTTCGTCATTAAACATTAAAGTGAATTCCCATGCTGATGCCATCAAAACACTAGAAGGTCAATTGAGCCTATTATCAACTCAATTAACATCCAAGACACTGATGGAAGATAATAAAAGAGGGCTGGCTGTAGTTACCCGTAGTGGAAAGATGGCAAAAGGGAATGTGATGGAGGATGAGGACCCTCAAATGCAGAAAGAGAGATAGGGTATAGAGGAACGAGAATTGCCTATTCCACACAACCTTGCCAAAGAACCATAAGAGGATGCAGAGCAACATGTCAAGTTCCAAAAGTCACGCACCCTTTACCCAAAATACCTCCACTATTTCCTCAACGTTTGAAAAGGAAGAATGAAGATGAGAAGTTCCAAAAATATTGTTAGTATTCAAGAACTTATCAATTAACCTTTCTCTGGTGGAAGCATTGTTGGAAATGCCGGGATACGCCAAATTCATGAAAGAGCTGGTTACAAAGAAAGGGATCTTGAAGTATGAAACCATTGAGGTGCCCTATAATTGCAGCACAATTATGACAAATGAGTCAATCACTAAGAGAGAAGATCCTGGGGCATTCATAATCCCGTGAACAATTGGCATGCTCCAATTCGCTAAAGCTTTGCGTGATTTAGGAGCAAGAATTAACTTGATGCGCTATGCAATATACAAGCAACTTGGTTTGGGTGAACCAAAGGCAACAAAAATGAGACTACTTATGGCTGATCGATCAATCAAGCACCCAGTGGGGATACTCTATGACATATTGGTAAAAATAGATCAGTTCATCTTTTCAGTTGATTTTGTGATTCTAGATTATGAGATAGATGCTGAAATCCCCATTATTTTAGGGAGGCCATTCTTAGCTACTGGGAGAGCATTGGTGAATGTTGAAAGCTGGAAATTGAAGTTTCGTGTGAACGATGATGAGGTGACCTTCAATATCTGTAAATTCACGAAGCAATCAAGTAATATCCATGTGGTGTCCACTGAGGATGTTATAGATGAGGCAGTAGCAAGTGTGAGCCATTTAATGTGTAAGAATGAACCCCTTGAATCTATACTTGCCAACTATGATGAATCCAAAGTTCAAGGCTATGAGGAAGTGGTAGCTGCCTTATCAAGGTTAGGAGTATATTTAAGGAATCCAATCAAGTTGGATATCGACCTGAAAAACAGAGAAAGTCCTCCTACAAAGCCATCAACAGAAGAACCCCCTAATTTGGAGTTAAAAGCCCTACCCTCTCATCTAAAATATGCCTTCTTAGGAGCCAATAATACTTTACTAGTGATTATCGCAACCGATTCACTTGAAAGGCAGGTGAAATTGCTCATTGAAGTACTGCGGAAGCATATAAAAACTATTGGATGGACAATAATTGATATAGTAGGAATTCTTCCTGTACTCATAAGATTCGGATTGATAGTGAATGTAAACCTAGTGTGGAGCATCAACGAAGATTGAATTCTTTAATGCAAGAGGTGGTGAAAAAAGAGATCATCAAGTGGCTAGATGCGGGAGTAATCTACCCTATTGCAGATAGTAAGTGGGTAAGTCCACATGTACCAAAAAAAGGAAGTATAACCGTAGTCCCAAATGTAAAATGAGAACTTGTGCCGACAAGACCAGTGACTGGGTGGAGAGTATGCATGGACACCGAAAGCTTAACTCATGGACCGAGAAAGACCATTTTCCAATGCCTTTTATGGACCAAATGCTCGATCGATTAACAAAAAGAGAGTGGTATTGTTTTTTGGATGGGTACTTCGGTTACAATCAAATCTCTATTACGCTGGAAGACCATGAGAAAACCACTTTTACTTGCCCTTATGGAACATTTGCATTCAAAAGGATGCCATTTGGGTTGTGTAATGCCCCAACAACATTCCAGCGTTGCATGTTGTCTATTTTTGCGGATATAGTCAAAGACTCTATGGAGGTGTTCATGGACGACTTCTTAGTCGTAAGGGACACATTTGAGGAATGCTTGACACACTTAGGACATGTGCTCCAAAGATGCGTGGATACGAATCTGGTTCTCAATTGGTAAAAATGTCATTTTGTGGTGAAGGAAGGTATCGTTCTTGGGCACAAGGTGTTGCAAAAAGGGCTGGAGGTTGACAAGGTGAAAATTAAGGTCATTGAGAAATTACCCCCGCCAATTTCAGTGAAGGGTGATCGCAACTTATTGGGGCATGTAGGTTTTTACCGAAGGTTAATTAAAGACTTCTCAAAGATTGGACATCCACTATGCAAAAACCTAGAAAAGGAAGTGACGTTCTATTTTGATGATGCTTGTATGGCCTCATTTATGTGTTTGAAAGAAAAATTAATATCCACCCCGATTATCGTCAATCCTGATTGGTTCGAATCTTTCGAAGTAATATGTGATGCTAATGGTATGACATTTGGAGTAGTATTAGGGCAAAAGCACAACAAACTATTTCACCTAATTTATTACACAAGCAAAACTCTGAATAGTGCCCAACGAAATTATACGGTCATTAAACAAGATTTGCTCGCAGTGGTCTATGCATTTGAAATGTTTCGGGCATACTTTCTAGGAACCAAAGTAATAGTACACACTGATCATGTTGCACTCCACTACTTGATGGTGAAGAAAGATGCAAAACCAAGATAGATAAGGTGGGTGCTACTATTACAAGAGTTCGATTTTAAGGTAAAAGATAGGTAAGGCTATGAAAACCAAGTGGTCGACCACTTATCAAGGTTGGAAGGAAGGGAAAATGCCGAGCGTGAGGTCAACATAGACGATTCCTTCCCTGATGAACAGGTGTTTGCTATATCTCTCAAACCTACACCATGGTATGCAGACTTTGGAAATTACATTGTGAGTAGATTGATACCGGATGAGATGACCTTTTACCAACAAAAGTGATTCATGTTCGACGTTAAACAGTACTTTTAGGATGAACCATACTTGTTTCGAGAATGTGCTGACCATGTTATTAGGAGGTGTGTTCCGGAAGAGGAAGCAGTAGAAATTCTCCATGCTAGCCATGCATCTCCAATAGGAGGTTACCATAATGGTATTTGCACTGCCGCTAAAGTCCTCCAAAGTGGTTATTACAGGTCGTCCCTATACAAGGATGCATATGAATTTGCAAAGAAATGCTGTCAATGTCAGCTGCAAGGCAGAGTGTCTAGAAGGCACGAGTTGCCTCTCACTCCTATTTTGGAAGTCGAGCTATTCGATGTATGGGGGATCGATTTCATAGGCCCATTTGTGAGATCATTTGGAAACAAATACATCTTGGTGCCTGTATATTATGTCTCCAAATGGTGAAGGCCATCACACTTCCAAATAACGAAGGAAAGTGTTGTCCAATTTCTGAAATGCCACATCTTCGCAAGATTTGGCACTCCTAGGGAAATCATTAGCGATGGGGGGTCTCACTTTTGCAATAGGTGGTTTTCAATGGAACTGGGCAAATATGGGGTGAAACACAAGGTAGCAACCCCATATCATCCCCAAATAAGTGGCCAAGTCGAAATGTCAAATCGAGAAATCAAAAGCATACTGATAAAGACAGTAAATGCCAATAGAACTGACTGGTCTAGGAAACTCGATGATGCACTATGGGCATATCAGACCGCTTACAAAACACCTATCGGTATGTCTCCATATCAGTTGGTTTATGGTAAGGCTTGCCATTTTCCCGTCGAGCTAGAACACAAAGCATTGTGGGCATTGAAAGCTTTAAATTTGGACTGGTCAAAAACTTCAAAGAAGAGGGTAGAGCAGTTGAACGAACTGGATGAACTTGGACTCAGATCGTATGAAAGTTCAGCCATTTACAAAGACAAGATGAAGAAATGGCATGATGCTTGGATACTCAAGCGGGACTTCAAAGTAGGAGATTGGGTTTTGTTATACAGCTCTCAAATTAGACTATTTCCTGGAAAGCTCAAGTCCAAATGGTCTGGACCTTTTAGAGTAACGCGAGTGTTCACCAATGGTGCCATAGAAGTTGAAGATCAAGAAGGACCTCCATTTAAAGTGAACGGTCAACATCTGAAATTATAATTTGGGGATTGTCAAGAGATTTCTTTGGTTGAAGTGGTGTATTTGGAAGACGCCTGAAGGCAGTGCTGCGTAGTGCCATAACGTTAACTAAGACGCTGTTTGGGAGGCAACACAAAACCATTTATTGCTTTTTTTTTCTTTGATAAAATAATGGTGTATTGAATGTACAGATGGAAATGTAAGTGAAAGAAAATTGCAGATTGGTGAGCAACAGTTCCAATCAGTGAATCGTTGAACGGTTCGGCGACTCAAAATTAGACCATCGTTAGGCTCAAGACCATCTGCATTGGAGTCTGTAAAACTTGGCGAGCACAGGAAATTATTGGCGAACCGCCGATCGTGTCGGCGACCCCGACAGAGACCGCCGTTTGGACTCCCACAAAACATGGAGGTTTCGTAAATTTCGGCGAAGAAACTAAACAGTCGGTGTTCTGCCGAGTGAGTAAGCGAGCTTGACTAATGTCACTAAGTGGGCTAAAACTAGACGGTTTTTGCAAGCCAAAGGTTTAAAAGTTTCAACTTCATTCACTTTTCCTCACTTTTTATCTATCCAAACTCACACCTGCACTCTAGTTTATATATTTCTTGCACTTTTAGAGATTTTTTGTTGTTGAATTGTGCTCAGATTTGGATTACATTGCCGCTTAGCATTTCAATCCTCTCCTTAGCGACACAAAAGGTTAGTTCTCTAGGCCCCAAGTTTAATTTATCATAAACTATACTCATTTGCAATAGCATAATTTGGTTGAAATGTTCTACTCCTCCCTGAGAGGATTAGATTGTTTACATACATAATTTAATTTGATATCCTTGCTCGGGTAGTTGTGATAGTCGAATTCTCGTAATTGCATGCCTTAAACTGGATTAAAATTCTAGGGGTTGTGTTTGGGTGTTATGGGTCTTACCTTAATTGTGCTGGTGCATGCTTTGATTTTGTATACAGGGGTTACGGGGCTAATTTTGAGAAGTTGGGTCAAAAGTAGGCACGTTGGGTCATTCAAGAAACTGTGACGAGCTTGTCGAACTATTCTGCGGGTCCTCTAATTACCCTATCGCGCCTTGTTATCATGTTTCATTTGTTGTGGCGTCTGTAAATTTTGGCGAGAAGTATGAGGTCGCCAAGAGAACTCGGCGACTCGTCGAAAGTCTACTTATTCGCCCTTTGTCTGCACCCCTAACTCCTTCTGCACCGTGACTTTCGGCGTATTGTCTGCGGCTCGCCGAATGGACTATCCAGTATTTTTGCAGCTAAAAGTCTTTGTTTTGTTTGTCAAATATGTTCTAACACTATCTCAAGACTTTACAGACATAGCCAGACCCAAAGTTGCAGGAAGAAACATGCCACCCAAACACGTAAGAGCACAACACTTCAGAAGAACTGAAAGGAGCGACAACAAGGCAGTCAGTTCAAAGAGAAGGATGTCCATCAACCCTAATGTCCCTTCGTGGGATAGACGGTTCAGCAATGCGATACACGCCTTTATGGCAGCTCACGAGTTGGACAGTATGACCGAGGCTAATATCGCTGCATAAGCTGAAGCAGAGCGAAAAGAAAAAGAGAACCAGAAGAAAAATGACAACACTACGGGCACTGAAGCCCAGACAAATGGAGTGACTACTTAGACAGGATCCCCTATTTACTTTCCTCTCTGTGTTTCTTTATTTTACATTTTGGATTCTGTGTTAATTACATTTGGGGACAAATTGTTTTTATTTGTGGTGGGTAGGGCCCACCTTTTTGTGCTATTAATGTTCGTGTTTTGTTCATATTTGGGCTTTGTGCTTAAATTGTTTTTACACTTCTTTTTATGGATGATTGTTTATTTTAATGCAAAATGATTTTAGCCAGTCCGAAAATTTTTGCCACCTCTCGTGTGTTGAAAGTGGTTGTTCTTTTGCAAAATTTAAGTCTGGGTTCCGATCAATATCGATGACTTGAATAGTTCTTAAAATCGAATGAACATGAATGTACGGCTACGATGAGGCCAAATGAAGTTGTATTGACAATATGTGAACTCTTTGCATCTCGTTGTGATTAGCCATTTATCAAATCAATTCTCTTGTGATGATCATTGCACACTAGCGAAAGTGTGGAGTCTTGTTTGACTGTAGTGTCAATTCCTAGTGTGATGAGCTTACTTTGAATCATGCATGATAGATCATAGAATTTGCCCCGTTGGTCCGGTCAACTAAGTGATGCTATCTCTTTATATGATCTTAGGCAACTTCTAAGAGTGTGAACCAATTGACATAAACCTCTTTTGTGACCTACCTTGTGAGTGTGTGAACCGTTTTTGAACACCCCTTGATCCTTACCCTTCTGTGGAAGAAACTTGATGAAAACTAGACCTTTCTTAATCCACTACCTATAATCCTCTTGAATTGTGGTTAATTGAATAGCCAACTTAGGCCAAAAGCCTAAGTTGGGGGTGTGGTGAAAAGACAAGGGCAAATCAAGAAGTGTAAGAAAGTCTCTTCTTACCCATGGTTTTAAGAAAAATGGAACCACTCCATATTAAAAAAAAAAAGAGAAAGAAAAAGAAAAAGAATGAAAAAGAAAGTCGTGGAAAAGTGCAAAGAGATAGGGTTCCCAAACAATCCATGGAAAGTGAATAGTAGGATGAGTTATGAGCATTAAAGATAATGATAAAGGAAAAGAAAAGGAAGTGTTGTGAGCACCACATTTCATGAGGATGAAAGTCACTAAGCCTAAATGACCATACCTCTGCACTTAACCCCATTACGAGCCTTGAAAAGACCTTTTTGATCTTGAGTGAGCTGAAACAAATGTTGATTGGAAAATACGGGCAAACTTATGGGTGAAAGCATGTAGGTGTTCTTCTTGTGAGAGTGAGAATTGTATTTGATTTCGAAGCTTTAAACTGTGAACCATTGTGTGATTATGGAATCATTCTTTCTGTGAGGGTATGCAAACACTTTAGTTAACCTTGAACTTGAATTTGAAGCAAATATCGTGAGCATGAGGTTCTTTAATATTGGTGAGTCACAACTTGAATTTGTGAGTGCACATTTGATCTTTGTACAAGTAAATTGAGTCTTGTTGTGTGCACTCATGATTGAATCTTGTGTAGCACTGTTCGAGACACCCTTTTTGAAGGACTGAACTTGAGTTTGCTTGAGGACAATCAAAAGTTTAAGTTGGGGTGTTGATGCGTCCACAAATTGGACTCATTTAGGGCTATATTTTAATAAAAATTGCGTCCTCAAATACTTGTTTTATCTCAATATCTGATTAAAACCCTTAAGTTTCAGGTATTTGATGTTTGAAGGAAAGCATGGACACTACTTCACAAAAAGGAACGAAAAGGATGAAAAGAATGAAGAAAATGAAGGCTTGAGGATCGCCGAGTCTATTTGGTGAGTCATCGAAGGGTCTTACTTCACCTTTTGTCCCCAGTGTGTTGAGCCCTGAAGAAAAGAATCAAGTCGGCGGAAAAAGGGAGAAGTCGGCGCATCGCCGAGAAGTTCCGCGAGGCAATACCATGTCGCCCAATGACCTAGAGCACAACAATACTGAAGGATGGTGCAAGACGGCGATGAACTACACCAAAAGGAGAATCACCGAGTCAATCGACAATTCTAACTAACGACGCTGAATGATCTGCTGCAGCAAAAATCTGTGAAATCTATAAATACTAGTTAGGGTTGTAGTTTTAAGTGTGGAACAATTATTATAATTTTCATATAGAATAGTAATTTTTGAGACTTTTGCTTTGACTTTGAGAGGGTTTTGAAAACTTGAAGAAGAAGAGGGTTTCATCTCCATGGATTTGGACTTGGACTTGGGTCTCTTGGATTCTTCATTCTTGGCTTGTAACAAGACTTAAATCTTCATATCTATTTGAATGCAAGCTCATTTAGGTATAAATTTCTATCTCATGATGTGTGGCTAAAAATCCCAATTCTTGGGGTGTGATTTTGTGAATATAGGTTAGATTAGTTGTTGGGTCTTGCTTGTTGATAGTCTATTCGTAGTTTAAATGTGATTTCATTTAGTAGTTGTGGATGAATTTAATGAATTTGTAGTTGCAAATACAAGTTTATTTATGTGTTTTTGACTTGCTCGAGAGAGAGTTCGTAAAACTAAGACCACTAGATTGATGGCAAGTGTGAGTGGGTCGACATGAGGTTTAGCTCGAGAGAGTGAACCCTAGTACCATGCCCACACACTCAACTCGAGAGAGTGAGTGGATTAAGGCGTAGGCTGGTCTTCATGCGGCAAGTGGGTGTCCAAGAGGAACACATTTGAAACGAGTTAAATTACTCTAGAGGGAGCTTATCCCCCTTAAAGTCTAGCCTAGTCACAATTATTCTATGAATCTTCTATTGAAAGCATGCACCCAATAATCTAGCTTAACCTGTATTCCCGTCACATCCCAAGAATCCCCTCTCGTTACTTAGAAATCTTTGTTAATTTTATTGTCTTTACTTACTAGTGACAAAACCCCCTTTGTTAATTGACACTCTTGTGTCCCCCTTTAATTTACAATATTTTTAATCGTTAATGTCTTTAGCTACGACTAGTTAGGACTTAATTTTATTTTTCTATTAACTCTCAAAACCACTCTCTTGGGAACGATCCTAACACTTGGTTGGGTTATTATAATATTGCACGATCATAGACACTTACATCGGAAATTGTGTCCTTGATTACGCAAACATCAACGATTAGAGGGGCCCAGCACACATCACTAAGATAAAATCATTGCAAATGAGTACAAATTGCTAAAAATAAACTCGGGGTTCGGAAAGCCAACCTTAGCTGCCTAATAATCAAGATTTGAAAGGCTAGGCGGCAATGAATCCAACTCTGAGCACACAATCAACGACTCAAATACGATAAAAATGCAAGAAATATAGAAGACTAAAGTGCAGGTGTGAGTTTGGGAAGATCAAAAGTGAGGGAAAGTGAAAGAGTTTGAAATTTAAACCTTTGGCCTTTAAAAATCGTCCAGTTCTCGCCCATTCAGCGACATTAGTTTTGCTCGCTGACCCACTTGGCGACACGCTGAGTGGGCACTTACCTCGACGAGTTTTACAGAACATCCAATTATTGTGGAGTCCAAACGGCGGACAAAGACATGATCGCCGACCTGGTCGGCGATTCGCCAAGTTGCTCCTGGGCTCGACGAGTTTTACAGACACCAATTTGAAAATGTCTTGAGTCAAACGACGGATCAAGTCGGGCACGCCGACCTCTTCAACGATGCACCAATTGGACTTTTGGCTCGCCAACCTGTACTTTTCAAACACTTTCCGCACTTCGACCTGCACAATCAACATACCATTATTTCTAAAACAAAAATAAAGCGATAAAGGGTCTTGGGTTGCCTCCCAAGCAGCGCCTTAGTTAATGTCGCGGCACAACGCAAGTCCACACTTAAAACCTCATTCTTGGGGTTGGCCATAGTGTCACTAGGAAAACCCCCTTGCTGTCTCAGGTTCAAATAAGACGAGATATGACCCATTTGGGTCTCCAACTGTTTGATCGAGACGGAATGAGAGGTAACCGTCTGGATAAGGGGTCGGCACATCATCTTTCATTTCTTTCAATATCTTATCTGACCCCTCAACCTTGTTGAGGATACGAGAAAGCATATCCTCAGACCGGCCACCTTCCGAATCCTTTGGCTTTTGACGCTCGTGGGGAGGCACATACCTATCCTTCTCCCCATCCTTCTAATTGGGATTTCAATCCCTCCATTCTCGATCTCAATCCTTCTAACATTCATCCCTGTTCCAATCTTGGTTACCACCCTGCCTCGGGTAGTTTGAACGATAACCACCACTTTAGTTAGTTAGGATATTCACCTCTTCGTTGTACAAACCCTCAAACTTGGCCTCATCAAGATTAACACACCTGACACCCATGACATTGACACTTCGAGCACCAGCTCCCATGACATTTTTGGACAAAATGTCAAGTTGTGTCATGATCTTGGCCATGTTCTGGTCCCTTTCTTGGTCTTTCTCCAGCTGTTTCTTGGTAAACTTAAATGTGAGAGGGGAGACCTGATCTTTACGGGTGTACCAAGCCTGATTTATCGTGGTCATGCCATCCAAGAGATGAGTTGCTATCACATAAGGTTACTGCATTAAACCTACCGGAGAAAGTTGGTCAGCAACACCCTTGTTTACCGAGTTAAGGCTCCAGTAAAAATACTGGAACAACACGTTGTCAAGCAAGCCATGAGTTGGGTATTGGAGTACCAATTTCTTGAATCATAGCCAAGTTTCATGAATTGGTTCGCCCTCCAAACGCTTGAAGCTCTGAATATTGTCCCGAAGAGTCATCATCTTCGAAAAAGGAAAAAATCGCACATTAAATGCAGTGACCAGCTCTTCTCATAAAGTGATTGATTTACGTGGAAATTCAACCAGCCACTTACACATTTCTCCCATCAAAGAGAATGGGAACAACCTCAACCGAACCGACTCTTGGGATATATTCTTGAAGGAGAACAGTCCACAAACATCCACGAAATTTCTAATATGCTCATGGGATCCGCATGAGCCAAACCACTGAACAACCTTTTCAATTGCAAGAGCTGCAACATAGTACTTGTGATATGAGGGTCATTAGCATTAGGCTCGATGACATCGTTAAGGTTTCCGATGTCATCTTGGTGGCCTACTTGGCTACCATTGCTGCCGTTCACACTCATACTTCCTGTTGCAAAACATAAACGAGCAAAACAAACTAAAATTAAGTAAGTTCAACTATGACTAACAAAAACAAAATTCAACTTAACTAAAGAATCTTAAACAACACCACTCCTCGGTAGCGGTGTCATTTTGATTTCACGTATCAGGACACTCCTTCCAATTCTAAGTGCCAACAATCGTTAGTCAGTAATATATCCCAACTAAGTGAGTTGGGATCGAATTCCACAGGGAATTGTACGTGCTTAAGAATCAAGAGCCAAGTATGAATATGTTCAAGTCAATCATAGGTAAAGACATTTACGAATAAAAGCATAGTTCAAATTAAAGGGTGACACAAGTGTTAAATATGGGGAGTTTTGATTGTAATTATCAACTACAACAGCAACCAATAACACGAGTAAAAAAGTAATGAGACGAGTTCTTGGGATGTGATTGGATTATAGGCTAAGGTAGACAAATGGGTAATTGCAACAGATAGTAAATAACTGTAAATTAGTGAAGAAGCTAGACTTTAGAGGGGATAAACTTTCTCTCGAACAATTTACCCCTAATCAAATTGGTTTCTCTCGAACACCAATAAGCAGCAATTAAGAACATTCTACACTTTAGTCCATTCACTCTCTCGAGCTGAATGTGTGGAAAAGGGTTTAGGATTCACTCTCTCGAGATAAACCCATGACAACCTAATACCCACAGACCATCAAATCAGTAATCTTGGTTTTAAAACTTCTCTCTCAAGCATGCCAAAAAACGAAGGTAGAGTTGCATTTGCAACTACAACCCTTTAACTTAGATCACAATTAATGATTGAAATCACTTCTAAACAACACTTAAACTATCAATTAACAATACCTAGCAGCTAAATCAACACATAATCACACCGCAAGAATTATGGTTTTAGCTAGACATCATAAAAAATAAGAAATCGTCATCAAATTGTGTTTTCATCAACTAGGTACGATTAATTTCGTCTTTACAAAAGTCCAAATTGAAGAATCTTCAATACCCACTTTCAATTTCTCAAAAATGAAAATCTTCAAATCTTCAAAGCTAAGGAAAATATGTTTTTGTCTCAATACTCAGAGTTCCAACTTCAAAATCTAAAAAACAAGATACTTGATAATGAAAAGCTCTCTGATAGATTCCCTTAAGCTAAATGTTTGAAAATGTATTTATAGTCGCCAAAAATATGTTGTGAAGGACCATTCGACACAACAAGTTAAAATCACCGAACCACTTGGTGATCCGCCCTTTGGTTAGTTCCATCACCTTTTTGTTTTAGCCTTCAACATCTTTAAGATCTGTAACTTAGGGCGATCTAGTACTGTATCGCGGAACCAATCAGCTACACACCTACTACTCCTTTCTATTGCAGACTTGATTTTCTCCTTCAAGGCTTGGCACATTGGAACTTTAGGTGAGATCATGGCCATTCGGCGCCCACCCAATAGGTTAAGCGATCCTCAGGTCTTCTTTTCTTCGTTCTTTCAGCTGCCTTGTTCCTTTTTGCTTATTAGTGTCCATGTTTTGTTCTTCAATCCAAATGCTTGAAAAATCAAGGATTTACATCAGTTATTGGTACAAAATATGCATGTTGAGGACACTAAATCTATTAAAATAAAACCCTAAATGAGTCCAAATCGTGGACTCATCCCCCCTCCCCTCCCTCCCTCCCTTTTTCTTCTTTCTTATTTTTACTATTTTCAACCTTCACTAGCTTCTTCTTTTTCCCGAATTTCCAGCCTTTTCAATAGTTATTTTCTTCTTCGACATTCATCATTTTTTTTAAAAAAATAGCGTACTTACTTTTTCTTCTTCGAACCCTCTCTCTCCCACAAATTTGCCCATTGTAGAATAATAATTTTTGAAGTTATTTTTTTTCTTAACAACTCAAATGAAAAATAAAGGTTGTGCAAGAAAATTGATACACCCACATTTTTTGCATCATAACTAAAGGTTGTGTAAGAAAGTTGTGTAAGAAATATGAATTAGCTGTTGGGTTTTGTGATTAATGAAGGGCGGGAGGATGAAGATGAAGGAAAATTTTTAATATGGAAGAATAAAGGTATAAGGAGTGCTTCAATGGAGAAGAAGACATTTGAGGAAGACGACAAAATAAACAGAGAACAAAAAGATTAAATATTTTTTAAAAAAAAAATTGAACCCACAAATTTCATTTACTTCTAAACAAGAAATTTCACATTTTTTTTAACTTTAACTATTAAAAAAAAAAAAAAAACTATTAGTTATATATTGGCCAATAAAAAATGTCATGTGTATAATTTTATCTTTCAATTTTTTTTATATATTTATTATTTCAGGTGCTTTGAGGAGAGTTAGCTTAATTTGCCACCGCAGCTCTTTAGGTGACCCGTATAGTTAAAATACTAAAATAAATTTTGCTGTCAAATTCAAGGAGATTTGATATATTTACTCTTCTGAAAATAAAAAGCTTACATTAGTAAAAAAGATAATGGCACATATGCCCCTCTACTTTGAGATTATAGACTTAGCTTTCCTGAACAGCTCGAAGAAATTTCTTGAAGGAAAATGGCAGGTTTGAATGAACAGTTGAAGTCGTTGTTGTTGTTGAAAGGATGGAAATTGTACCATCTGAAACAGATGAACTGTGTCGTCGTCACTTGTGGCCTCTCACATCACACTTGTTTTTTCAGCAAACTACTCCGCCTTTGCTTACTTCTTCCTTCGTTCCCATTTTCGTATGCTTCTTCTCTCTTCAATCACATCACAAAACCCACTATACATATATGGAACATCATGTTCAAAGGATTTTCTAATGCTTCACACCCTCAAAAGTCCATTAGTTTCTACATTCAAATGCGCCAACATGGGGTTTTTCCTAATAAACATACTTTTCCTTTGCTTCTTAGAGCCAAGAATGAAAACCCACATCTCATTTTCTCACAAATATTTAAGTTCGGATACATTTCTGACCAATTTGTGCAGAATTCTTTGGTTTCTAGTTTTGCTAGCAGTGGGTACGTTGACCTTGCACGCCAAGTGTTTGATGATATTACGCATAAGGATGTGCTGTCTTATACTGCTTTAATTGATGGTTATGCCCGGAATTCTCTGCCAGTTAGAGCTTTAGAACTTTTCCTGGAAATGAGACAAGCACAAGTTAAGGTGGATGAAGTGGCTGTTGTAGCAGCTCTTTCTCCTGCTGGAACGTTAAGATGTGTTTGGTTTGGGAAGTGTCTTCATGCTTTCTATGTCGAGCCAGGGAGGGTTTCTAGGGATGTTTACATTGGTAGTGCTCTTGTTGATATGTATGCTAAATGTGGATTTTGGGACGATGCCTTGAAAGTTTTTGAAGGCATGCCTTACAAGAATCTTATTTCTTGGACTGCTATGATTGCTGGCTCTGTACACTGCAATAGATTTAGGGAAGCACTCTGTGTTTTCGAAGAGATGCTGTCCAGAAAGGTTGTGCCCAATCAAGTAACATTGACAAGCGTTCTCAGTGCATCTACTAAGCTTGGGGCATTGGAGAAGGGCAGATGGATTACTAATTATATAAAAGCTCACAACATAAAATTTAATACAGCACTTGCCACTGCTTTGATAGATATGTATGCAAAGTGTGGGTGCATTGACGAGGCATTGTTGGTTTTCGATAAGCTTCCAAATAAAGATGTTTATCTATGGACTGCTATGATAAATGGCTTGGCAACACATGGTGATGCTGCAAAGTCCATGACCTTTTTCTTAGAAATGTTGAGAAATGGTTTAAGGCCCAATGAAGTAACGTTCATTGGTATTCTCAGTGCGTGTTCTCATGGAGGACTCGTGGATGAAGGACGCCAATTGTTCTCATTAATGGACCAAGTTTACGGTGTAAAACCTAATTTAGATCATTATGGCTGTATGGTCGATCTTCTTGGTCGGGCAGGATATCTGGAAGAAGCTTGTAAATTGATTCAACATATGCCAATGAAACCTACTCCTAGCATATGGGGTGCTCTCTTTGGTTCTTGCATGATTCACAAGGCGTATGGATTAGGTGAATGGATAGGAAGATATCTAATCGACATACAGCCTTATCACAGTGGCAGATATACACTCTTGGCGAATTTGTATTCTACTTGTAAAAATTGGGAACGGGTAGCTCAAGTTAGGAAAATGATGAAAGAGGTGGGTGTGGAAAAGACCCGGGGGTGTAGTTGGATTGAATTGAACGGGGAAGTGCATGAGTTTATTGCCTTTGATGGTTCACATGCTAAGTCTGAATATATTTACACCATTTTAGATAACCTAGTCAGTCATCTACAACACATTACCATTTCTCCATGTGCTGATTCATTACTTCTTGAGAGAAGCTGAAAGTAATGGAACAGTGCAACATTGTTGATGAAACAATGGTTATCTAACCATGATGTGGTATGATGATTATAGATCATATATATCATAAAATCACCACTGAACTTTGTTGCGCAGACCACTGAACAATAGCTTGGGAGCCAGATGCAACAGTGCAACATTTGTAAAAATGGAAATTTTTTTTTATCTAACTTTCAGAAGGAACTTGCAAGACTGGGAAATAGAAGATTTTCTCAAACTCTTACAACCTCTCAATGGGTTCATAGGAAATGACATTGCACCAGACCAGTTTAGGTGGGGGCATACTCATGGACGAAAGTACAGAGTGAAGACAGCCTACAAGATAGCAACGAACCTGAATGTTATCACTGACAACTGGCCTTGGAAGCTAATCTGGAAGGTCAAACTTCCACCCAAAATTGTTTGTTTTAGCTGGACAGCAATGCATGAAGCCTGTCTAACACAGGACAACTTTGCCACATGTGTAACAGAAGAAAAAACTCATAGCCATCTGTTTCTGCAGTGCCCGGCTGCCAGAGACTTATGGTACATGTTCCTCACCCTTTTTGGCCTCAGATGGGTAATGCCAAACACTATCAGGAAAGTTTTTGAATGCTATAGCCACTAGAAAATTGACAGCACCATCAAAAGATTTGGAAGAAGATACAGCTGCCATCTTCTGGACTATCTGGAATGAAATATATAGGAGATGTTTTGATGGCCTCTCAACTAGTCAATATATGCTCAAAGCTAAAAGTTTTTTGTGTCTATATAGTTGGGTTTTTTTGTCCCCAATGGATTTCCCTAATAGACTTTTTAGATTTTGCTTACTCTATGATAGTGTACTAGAGATAACATACTAAGTGCTCACTCTTTTGTAACCACTTTGCATCTGCCATGAATGGAATCAATAACTTCATCTAAAAAAAGCAAACTCAAGTTAATTTCCATATCCTTGACTTTGAGAAGTGCATTAGAAGTATAGTGTTACTGTTAAAAATATGAAATAGAAAAATAAACATTTTTGTAAAAAAGAACATTAGAAGAGTTAGGTTAATAACTTAGGTATTCTTTCAGCTTAAACATTTTTTGTGTGATATTTTTGACACCTAATAGGTGTGTCTTGTATTCATTTAAGCTGGCATTTTGAATTCAAGAAAAACGTTCAAGATGTGTATAGCAAACCTAAGTGCTTACTCTTAGTAACAAGAAGGTGCTAACAGAAGGTACATGGAATCTCAAAGCTAAATCAGGAAAATCGCACCTCGGGGCAGCTTCCAACTTAGAAACAAGCTCCGTGCCTCTGCGCCAGTAATTTTTCCACCCCTATCTGTGTCCACTGCCATAAATACTTTTCTGTACTTCTGATAATCAGACTGTGTAATCCTTGGCCACGGAAGCTGAGGTTGACCAGGAAGAGAATTTCTACATGCACTAGGATTTGCAGCAGAACTCTGCACTGGGACCTGTTGGTTCGGCCTCTCAGTCAAATGAGCTAGCTGATGCTGGTGTACCGGCTGCTGAGGAAGTGTAGTCTGCGAATTAACTGAGTTAGCCTTTACAGGATGTTGGGCACCCGTAGATGCTCGATCTGTGGCTGATGAAACTGTTAAGCTGCTAGCTGAATATATAGTTGGTGTGGAGCTTTGATTTGGTTGAACTGATGCAACTGAAAAAACATCTCCAAAGAGTGAATCGGATGGAAATCCATTTCCTGCGACTAAAACAGCGTTAGGAACGTTGGCATCAAGCAGGTTACCATGCGACAAAGTTGCATTATTTGATTTTGATAGATCTGGTTGCACTGATGACGTGATTGCTTGTTGTGTTTGTTGTGCAGAAGGTGTCAATACGGCCAGACCAAATGCATCCCGACTTCTAGAACTGCCATTTGAATTAGGGCTTGGGAATTGGCACCTGCTTGTGAGTGACCAGGCTTACCAGCAAACAAATCAGTGGAACTGGGAGGGCGAGAAGCTGCAATAGTACTTCCAACTAGCATTCTTTGTCCGGAAACTTTTGGTTGAGATTGGAAACCAGGGCTAGGATTTGGGGGCCTAGGAGGCCCCACATAACTTTGCTGAGCTGGTAAGCCTTGCTGACCCCTAATGCCGAAAGTTTGAGTTGCTGTTGGAGTAGCACCACCAATTGGAGGAACTGTAGAACCAACCCTATTAATTGGTTGAGGACCTGGTATGACTGCAAGGTTTATTTGGGGAGCAGGAATTTTGGCTGAAGCTGGAGTGAATAGTGCAGCCTCCACTATTTCTGGAGTCAACTCTCGTTTTTGTGCTACCGTAACAAGCTTGAGAGCATTATAAAATTCTTGGCGACTAAGGTAGCCAGTACGAATTTGATCAGCATATGTCCATATCTACATAATGGAAAAGAAATGTGAATTTTAGTATTAACTATTAAGAAAATAATGGGAGATCGATAGCTCCAGATATCTAACAGAAGTCACGGAGACTACATAAACTACTTCTTACCCCATCTTGACCGTGTTGAACTTGAAATCTGTACCTGACTTTTGGCAAGCAGCATATTTATTATAGAGCTAATTAATACATCACCAGCTGGAATATAAAGGCACAGGCTGAACCATAAAGCTATTTTCTACTCTTTTTCCTCTTCTCAAGTAGCTCCAATATATTTTACTAACTAGTTCCTGGGTTCAATACATCAGCGGCGGTCTCTTCCTTCAATATCAGTTTGTGAACCACTATTCTTTTGCATGCATTATAAGAATTGAAACTAAAGGTACCAAATTATCAAAACATAGCGATGGTCTAAGGTGCTTGGAATCTTCACTTTCCAGTGCCACATACAATGAGTTTTTAAATCAAAACAAAAGATGGGGTGAAATCATAAATTAAGCATGTCTTTGTTATCGTTAAAAGAAAAAAGTCAACAACCACAAGGTACTTTAATGATAATTACAGGTTACATTATTGTTGAATGTGCAATGAACTTAAGAAGTCTATCATGACCTCTATACATTTGTAATAGCCATGTTACGAAAAAAAAATAGTAAGGTTATGCATCTGTACTTGACAATAATAATAACTCCAACTTATTGTCCCTGTGACCAAGGAGGAAATTGCATATGCACTGGAAGGGATCAACGATATGAAGGCACCACGGTGTGATGGATTTAATGCTTATTTCCTCAAGAGTCCTGGTCTGTGATAGGGGAAGAAGTCACTCAAGCAGTCTTGCAATTTTTCAATACTGGTAGAATGTATCATCCTATAAATTCTACTTCTGTTACACTAATTCCTAAGGTCGACAATCCCTCAGAAGTAACCAGAGTTTAGGTATGATGAACTTCCAAGTTCCAATACAGCCTTAATTAATAATCCGACATTATCCTTGTTGTAAATATTGGTTTAAGTTGAGATTAAGGGGTCGTTTGGTGGGAAGTGTTAGAAGAATTAGTCCATGGTATTATTTATTACTATGTTTGGTAGGAATTTTGGATACACCATATATGATATTATATTATGTATTATTAATACCTTCGGTGATATTAGTAATACATACGATTTAATACCATGAGATTTTTCTAAGTAAAAACATAAATATTCCTCAAATCATTTTACTTATTTTCTTAATTTTATGTTTTATAATTGTACTAGTAAATTTATTTAAATAAATTAGCTACAAATGTTATTGTTCAAAAAGAATTGTTTGTTGCTACATAAATTCAATACAATATTTGAAATGAGATTTGTGTAACATTTACTAATTGAAAAGGCAAATATATCATCATATGACGTTTGTGACCTTAATTGAATGTATTATTTGTTAATATATATGTGGGTTTCTAATTATTTGTATCTTGAACAATTTATAAAATTGCACACATATTAAAACTACAACTTGCAATTTTTATATGTAAATGTAGGGTTTATTCAATCTTACTATTGTATACCATCTTTTCGGTTTTAAAAGTGGATGATCTATCCTTTTTAAAATGAAAATTGACGTTTTGTGAATGATCAATTTACTAAAATGACAATTATTTGCCCTCAAATAATTCAATTGCGAAAATAGCAAACATGAGAGTAAAATTGTTCTTCTCCTAGAAAGTTAGAAGGTCATAACAAAATAATATTGTCCGACAATTATTTAGCTTGACCAATTACTTGAAATAGAAAGTCTCATAATAATTCAAGGTATAATTGAAAAGAAGCTTTTTGTAGAATATTAATTCAAACACAAGATGAGGTGGGAATCAATGAATCAAACATTTGATAAAAAAAATAAAGATTGTCAAAAACACACTTAAACTATTACATTTTTTTTAGTTTCATACCTACACTATTGAGAGTGTGAGTTTCATACCTAAATTATTACTTATTAGTTTGAGAAACACATCACTCTCTTCTATAACACTTTCATCATAGTGTGTGTAATATACTCTCTCTTTTATTTAAAAAAATTGTCAAATCACACTCCAAATGAAACAATATTTTACCTTGACAAAAATTAAATAAATTATAAGTATTATTAAAAATTAACGATTACAAAATTAGTATCCCAATTTTTTTTTATTAAAAAAACAACGTAAAAGATTTTTCTTACCCACCATCACTTCCTCTTCCGTACAACCCCCCCCCCCCCACCGCCTTTTTTTTTGTTTAAATTTATTTTTGATAAATAAATTTTTTTTATTTCACCCCCCCCCCCCTTGAAATACTAATTTAGATATTATTTTATTTTAGAAAAAAAATAATTCTACTCACTCCACCTAACCTTCCGCTTTCAATTTTTGTTCTCGTTTTTTGTTAGATATATACATATCAAAAATATTTTTTCTTACCTCCCAAGATATTTTTAAAATACATTTTTATTTATGTTATATTCGATACACAAGTAGAAAAAAAATCCTAAAAATATATGTACATATCTAACACAAAACTAGAAAATGTAAAAAAATAAATAAATAAATTAGGAGCAAAGGCTTAAATAAGATGGGGTAGAATTTTTATTTTTCAAAATAAAATAATATCAATTTTTTTGGGGGATTGAGGGGGGGGGGGGGGGTGGGGGGGTGGAGTGGAGCAAGAAAAATAATTGAAATTTAAATTTTTTTGAAAAACTTTTATTTAATTAATATTACTAGTTTATTATTTAATTTTTGCCAATGTGGAATATTATCCCCCCCTTGGGAATATTCGTCCTCGAATGAGATTCAAGATATCACACTACAACATTTTAGGCTTTTAGCCACCCTAGTAAAGTGTAGCCTAAACTAGCAAAAAGTGTGGCCTTTGATAAAAGACTACACTTTTGGACTTTAAGTAATGTTTTTCAGGGGGTGGCCAAAAGAGGCGTAACCTTTGACATTAGGCCACGCTTTTTTAAGTGTCACCATAATAGCTACACTTAAAGAGCATGGCCAAAGAAGGTATAAGGGCGCACTTTTTAGTAATTCATTAGCAACATCTTTTGTTTGATTATACTACACTTCAAAGTGTGGCCTTTGTTTTGTTATTTGGCACACTTAAAAAATGTTTCCTTTTATAACTCCTCTAGAACAACACTTATCAAGTGTAACTTTTCTTATGTACATTAAGCCACACATTGGACGTTTCTATAGCAACACTTTAGAAGTGTGGCAATGTTGTGCAAAATATTTGTTGCCACAATTTTTCATTTTTAAGAATAATAATTTTTATTTGTATATTTTCAATAATCACATATAATAATTAAATATATAAGCGATCTAAAGCACAAAATTAGCTAACAAATAAATCGAAGCTATATATTTCAAATAAACTTCAAGAAACATGTATTGTACAACCAATACTTAGACAAATATGTCTTGTACAACCAAACTTTGACAAACATATCTCTACTATCAATAAATTCCACAAAACCAACTGAATTCAAACATAACAAAAACTCTTCATCGTTCACTACAATAGATCGAGTTTACTTCATGCCACTATTCAAATTCAATAACCGGCATTTTCCTGCACATTCAAAATAAAATTATAAGCTAGTGAAATAAATCATGTGTATTTAATATGATCAAATTCACAGTAAGCCAAATTAATCCATAACAATAAATTCACAACAGAACAACCATAAACTAAAGCTCTCCTTAATACAATTCTAAAATTGAGTCATAACTATAAAGCTCTCCAAAATTAACAAATCTAAAATTTAGTCATAACAATAAAGTCCCAGGAAAGCTCTCCAAAACTAACAAAACAACAAAATGTTAAAGCAGAGCAACCTCTTTTCCAAAACTAACAAAACAGCAAAGCATGTTTAACAAAACTAACAAAATTGACCATCATAGCCGAGCAACCTCCATTCCTAGAGGAGGAATCAAATTCTAATCAGCAAAATGTTAAAGCAACTATGAATTAGGCAAACAAAATCTTTTGAAAAACTACAGCAATAATAGTGTACATGCAGAAAAATGTTTTCCAGACAATCAAATAAACCAACCAGAAAACAAGAGAAGAACTAGACAAAAAAGGGATACAAGCGATAAGATAAATCATGTTCAGTCTACCGCAAATCCATCTTCTTGATGTTGTTCTTGTAAGCATAAATTGAGTTGCAATAACGAGTAACAAACTACAGGAAAGAACAAAAAAAAGCAGTTACAATTCAAGATGGGAGTGAGAACAAAAGAAGTCAAATACTCTTTTGTGGCCGTCAGAACCCAGCATTTGTGTTATATATAGCCCTCTAGATCTCATTGCATTAAACCTCTTCATCTCGAAGCATATATATTCGTAAGAATCTAATTTAGATGGGTGTTCTTAAAATATAACAATGTTTTCTGGAACAATTTGCGCCCCATTGACTATATTATTGTGTGCCTGCTACGCCACCTGCAAATATACCATATAACTATACCTATTGAGGCTTAGATAGATGTGTATAGTTTGTACTAAGATAGATATGTGTGGCTTCAAGATCACTTTTGTCAACATAGAGTCCACACACAAGAGTATTCTAAATTCTTTATCAGGAAAAAATTGTTTGCATGAGCAGATTTATCTGATTTCAATTTTGGATGAATCAGAATTGGGGGAAGATAAATGTGCCAAGTAAATTATCTGAAGCGATCTTTAAACTCATGCCTGGAAAAATTGAGAAGCTAATTCAAGATACTAATGTATTGGAAGATGAAAGGATCACTTGTATTATTGCTGATTAAAGCCTTGGATGGGCTATGGAAGTCGCATACAAAATGGGATTCAAGAGAGCAACCTTCATAACTGCTGCAGCTGCTAATTTGATGCTTGGATTTAACATTCCAAAGTTGATTAATGATGCATAGAGGTTTCAGAATCCAGGTGGCAACACATGTACAAAGAGGAAAATTCATTTGCAGATTATCTAGCAAATCTTGTTATGGAGGAGTAAAACAAATGATAATACATATCTTTTTCTAAATAACCTAAGCAAGGTAAAATATTGCTTAATATAGACAATATGCAAGCTCCTAAAATAAGGTTTACTCTAAAAAATAATTCAAAAATAGATGACAAAAAATGAAGAAAAACACTACTCCAACATAAGGATTTTAATAGTGTTAAAAATATGAAAGTTGTTGGTACTAATATAGCATATAAACAAACCTCTCCACTTAGTGGATCTAACGTCATGTTGGTATGCTTAGAAATCTTGATCATGAAACGCTTTTATTTTTTGTTTTTGTTAGGACCTTCTCGGCGATGCTTGTAGCTTTGGCAGCAATTACCACCTATCCAATCAGTCTAGAAAGATGTCCATTGAAATTGTAATAGATTTAGTTGCAAAATGTAGAACTCAAAAGTAAAGAAAACTGAAGATCAGACTAACTTAGAAGCAGTTAAAACTTCTAGCAAAGAGATATTTATTAACGATGGGACAACAATGGCTTAGAAAACTTCAAGCAAGGGGAATTCTACGAATGAGAGAAACAAGAAGGAATTAGCCGGAACTTCTGCTATGTGAAATCAAAGAGAGCATTTTTTCTTCAAAAACACCTGACAGAAAATCTTTTCTAGGATTTTCACCAAGAAGAAATCGGGGGCAACTGCATGGTAATGATCATATAGATGTAACATAAAAAATCGAGGGCATTTGTAAGGTCAAGAGCTTTGATGGATTTATACGAGAATATAAGTCCAATACACTCGATGAGTTATTAGATGATGCAGGAAATTTGGAATATAGGTTGAGTTACTTTGAGCCAATTTTCTTTAGTTGGTTCTTAACCAGCTCAAATTCAACACAACCACATGATTGCCACCACTACAGATCCAATAGGTGTCCGATAATCTCTTAAGATCAGAGAGCCATAACTGAAGTATCATGTTTGAGATGGGTGTATAAGCATATTCTTTTATAAAAGATGAAAGTATCAAGATATGCTTTAATACATTATTAAGTTCACATGAAAGAAACGAAAACTAATAGACTTGTTAGAAGCAGCTGCCAGCATCTTATAGGAATTCAACATCTGTTCTAACTTTTTCCGTTCAAGCCATCTATCATAGACAGACTCATCACCATACCCAAACAAAGCAGCCATCTTCGCAAGCCAGTAGCTTGGCAGTGGTTTATCCAAGTCCGCCCATTCATAATCTCGACCATGATTGCGAAACAATGGATAAAGTTGCATGCCGTTCCATGGGAGAATGGCTATCAACACGTGTGTAATTCATGTTAAAAGATAGGAAGTACAGAAGATCTTAATATTAGAATCAGGTAAATTGTAAAGATGTTCGTTAAAAAGTTTACTCCCTACAAGTACTACTGACAAGAACAAAGAGTAACAAAGTGATTAACATAGAATTAATATTTATAATCCAATAATTTCATGTGTAATTATTTAGCCATTTAAAGTCGCAATGTAACATACATGGCCAAATAAATACAGAGTAGTTTCCATTACAGAGTAACAAGTGGTATCAATTATACTTTAATTCATGTTGATCAACTACTTCCTTGGTAAATGGCTACACAACACACTTATTTTTTTTAACCTAGGTAACTAACTCAAATCCAATTACAAGGTGGCCGTCAACTAGTTTTGATACAGTACTAGTAATACTAGTTCTTTTTCATAGCTATGTTAAGAAAAAAGAGTAGGGGAATTAAGAAAGGGATGTTGCCATTGAAGCATAGGTTGAAGGAGCATCTCCGTAGGAGTAAGAAAAGGATAGAGAATCCAGTAAGCAGGCCATTGCTCATTATCGAACTTGGATGTGCTCTCTATAACAACTAGTGATGCATATCTTTTATCATGACAAAAAAAAAATATCAAACATTTCACTCCATGGAAACACAGAAAACTGAAATAGTTAAGGTTTAAATGCATTACTCCCTCTACCCATCCCAATTTCTATGGCATAGTTCACATTTCGAGAGTCAAACTAAAAAAAATTGTCTATAAATTTCAACATACAATCTTTAAGGTTTGGTTTTTGAAGTTAAAAGATTTTTCTCGTTAAGCCCTTTAAATTCAAACTATGTGATATAAATTAAAACAAAGTAAGTATAAAGGAATATAAATACCTACACAGGATAGAGCAACATCATTGATGGACTGCATATGGAGATATATGAGCACATTGGCTTCACTGGTGGATTGAATTATTACAGAGCACTTGATCTGTAAGTTCCTACCTTTAGTGTCTATGATAAAGTTAGAACTAGCTACTCACCTCATAATGAATTTGTCATAATCTTGAAATGTAGAAACTGGGAACTGACAGCACCATGTACGGGGGCAAAAATAGAAGTACCAATTAAGTTCATAGTGGGAGATTTGGACCTAACTTATAATTCTGCAGGAGTCAAGAATTATATTAGTAAGGGTGGGTTAAAAAAATGTACCTTTGCTAGAAGATGTTATTATCTTGAAAGGGCTAGCACATTTTCTTCAACGAGAAATGCCTGATGAAGGTAACGAACACATCCATGTCTTCTTCCAAAGATTTTCTTCCTCTGAAATTCTTGCACTTTGATATTCCTTTGAAGTTACACAAAACCATAAAATGGAGTTGTACAATAATAATTTCATATGCTTTAATAAATTCTAGTATCGACGACATGCATCCTTTTCCACATACTATCACCTAACCTAAATAAAGTTGGTTTCCAATTCCCATTAAGAATTTCTTTTTATTTACTGCCAACACTTGACAGGTAGGAGTAGAAAGAAACAGTATACTGCCTTTGTTTCATTTTACTTGACCTTTATACTTGAATCAAATTTTTATTTTTACTTGTCCATTTTAGCAAATTAGGAGAAGTTTATTATTTTCTTTCCATATTACCCTTATCATTAAGTAAATTATATAAAAAATATAACAGAGGGAGTGTGTATATATATATATATATAAACACTAAAACAAAGACACTAAACATGAGGGGGGAAGTAATACACAGAAATCTACATTGTTGATTAAACTATGTTGAAATCAGATGCTCTTAAACAAATAGCAGCGGGATACCAATAACAATAATCAAAAGGATCTGATTGCATTCACACAAGGAATTTTTCACCCTAAAAAGGGTACAGTTAACTTATAAAGTATATCACTGAAGAAAAATCAAGCATCTATTTCTACTTGTAATTTTATTTGAAAAGATACAAGTTGGTGGTTTTTTTATTGTACAACATATCTGGGTAATCATGGGAGGGAAAATTAGAATATCCACAAACAAGTGGTTCAAGTTTACAACAAACAAAAAAAGATAACTTATAACATATAACACAGATCCAAGCGAACCATTGCACACAAAGAGTTAAATTTTGCAAGGGCTTTTTATTCTTTTTTACCAACAACAATGACCATAGTAGACTTAACAGTGAGTACCACAAACTCTGTGCCATACCATAGAATTGTTAAAGCAACAACACTTGGCATTATCAATTTTCATATTGGAATACCTTAAGCCCTTGACAAATGATCCATCAAGAAGCACCAATTCTAATTGCTAAAGCAGCAGCTTACGTTAATGAGTAACATGGTCATTGGTCAGTGCTAAAGAAACAAAAAACAACTATAAATCAATAATGGTAACGTCTAAAGACTAAAACGTATTGTAATAGAATTTAGCTAAACTATAAAATCAAAAAAGGTTTTTTAAAGCCGACAATTGAATCTTATACCATGTTTTTTGAAAATTCAAAGTAATTCAATTTATCATTTTTTTGGCTTCTCGAATTTACCCATAATTTTTGCCTTGATTCCTAGAGGAGTTTGCTCTATTTTCATCTCACTATTTTTATAGGAATTTCCGTCATCTCACTAGGCTGCTCATTATCATCTATTTTTGACTCTTCCTCTACCTTCTACTCATAACCATTTTAGGATGCTGAAAATGGGTAAAAGAAGGTAATAAGATTTTCTAAATGGACTGCTTAAACATAGAATCTTGGTACTTTTCATATTTAACAACAAATGCAGTCCTTAAAAGTAATGTCCAACAACATTTGAACTCAATATAAACTTTCATTACACACATATCTACTTACTCGGTACTTCAAGTTCAATCCAAAAATCCAATTCCCCTTCTCAAGTATTTTCCAACACAAAAATTTCATAAAAAAGACCTAAAACATTGCACACCAGAATTCAAGAAATAAAGCAACCACATAACAAAACAAAAATCATCATCTTTGTCTCTTAACAAGAGAACCCAAATGAAGACTAAACACCAAAAATAACAATACAAAAATCATAATGCAAGACACTAAAATAATATATATTGTAACAAGGGTTAGCTCTAAAAGAAAGAGGGAAATGAGGAAAATACCCAATCCATTAGCTTTATCCTCCAAATGAGGTCATGTAGGTTCAGACCCAACAACATCAGTGGCTTCTTCCTTAATTGTTCCATCAAGTTTCTGTACAAAATCGGACACTATTTCGAGATTCGGGTCTGACCCGACTTCAGTGTGTTGTTCAGGCGCGTTCAACTCCAAAATAGTAAAAATTTCAGAGTTTTCTTAAAATTTGTGTGAAGATATCAAAAACCCTACCTGAGATAGACTTTAATCAGAAGATGGTGGCATTGTTACTTCGTTGAAGTGCTGAAGCGAGAAACCTAACATCTTCCTTGACAATCTAATGCCCAAAATTGAAAGATGAGTTAGGGAGGAGGGATATCTCATAACTTTCAGTACCAATATAGGTAGAATTTAGAGAGATGAGAGGAGAATTAAGAGTGAGAATATTATTTTGCCCTTTTGCTGGTGAGTTCTGGGGGTAATAATTCCCCTAAAAGCAATATGGAGGGAAAATTATTTAGCTGAAATATTTTTGAGATTATTTAACGTAACACTTATAAAGTGTTGCCAATATTATTATAAATTCACCACGCTTTAAAGCGTAGCTATACATATAATTAAGTGTTGTTGGTTATTCTATGATTAGGCAACACATATAAAGTGTAATCTATCTTATTTAATGGCACATTTTTTAAGTGTTCTCGGGTTTTCTGTACTCAAAAGCTTTAAACAAAAGCTACACTTTAAAAGAATGCCCTTATATATTTTTTGCAACATTTATTAAGTGTGCTCTAGAATCAGTGTGGCCTTAGGCCAAATTTGTTGTAGTGTCATATGGAGGGTAGAAACTTAATCTAACAGCCCATCATTAATGCAATCACCTAAATGCACATGTCTGAGGAGGAAACATCAACTCCAAGCTAAAGCATGTTCAAAACATCATATCAGGAAGTCTATATGCAACTCATACTCAAATGCACATAAACATGTAGGAATCAATCAAGTCAACTCATTTTCTTAAAATTTAAATTTTTCATGAATCATGGATGATGGGAAAATCATGGGAATATCTAAGATACATAACACCAAAAGAGTAAACCCTAAAGAACTAAATACCTCAAGCTCGAGTAGGGACAGAAGGAAAGAGATGAGGATAACGGGACATCATATTGGCCTCGGCATCCCAAGTAGCACCATCAACTAATTCCTCCAAAGAACCTTCACGAAAGCAATTTCCTTCTTTCTCAACTTCTTTACTTTCCAATCTAAGATATCAATCGGAACCTCTTCATAAGAAAGATTCTCCTTAACTCCCAAACCTTCTAAGGGAACTATGGATGCCGGATCTCCAATACACTTCTTTAACAAAGACACATGGAAAATTGGATGGACCAATGCAACCTCATTAGGCAAATCAAGCTCATAAGCGACCTTACCAATTCACCTAAAAATCTGATATGAACCCACATAACGGGGACTAAGCTTCCCCTTCTTACCAAACCTCATTACATCCTTCATGGGTGAAATTTTCAAGTAAGCCTTATTATTAATATCAAACTCAAGATCTCTTCTTCTAACATCGTCATAGGACTTTTATCAACTTTGAGCCATTTTCAACCTTTCTTTAATAAGACAAACCTTCTTCATAGCCTCATGCACCAACTCAGGACCTATCAAGGAAACTTCACCCACTTCAAACCAGCCTATAAGATCTAACCTCATACCATATAGAGCCTCAAATGGAATCATACCAATACTTGAGTGGTAGTTATTATTGTACACAACTCAATCAAAGGCAAGTGATCATCTCTATTATCTTTGAAGTCAAACACATGCTCTCAACATATCTTCCAAAGTCTAGATAGTACACTTTGCTTGCATCGGTCTATGGATAAAAGGGCATACTAAGCTTAACACGAGTACCAAGACCCTTTTGAAAAGATTTTCAAAATTGAGAAGTTAATTGAGTACCAACGATCAGAGATAATAAATAAGGAAACTCAATGCAAACTCACCATTTCCCTTAAATACAACTTATCATAATTCTCCGCCGAATAAGAAACCTTGATGGGAATGAAATGAGCCAATTTCTTCATTCCATCCATAATAACCCAAATCGAGTCATGTTGTCATCGGGTATGTGGTAAACCAACGCTGAAGTCCATATTCAAATCTTCCCACTTCCAAGTAGGAATGCTAATCTCTTGGGATATACCTCCCAGCTTTTGATGCTCAACTTTCACTTGTTGACAATTAGGACACTTAGCAACAAATTCCACAATATCCTTATTTATCCCACTCCACCAATAGACATCTCGCAAGTCACAGAACATCTTGGTGGCTCCTGGCGAATGGAATATTGAGAACTATGAGCTTCTATTAAGATATGCTCTCTCAAGTCATCTACATTAAGAAAACACAAATAACGTTGATATTGAAGCACACCATATTTCCTTTAGGAGAAAGACTCTACGGACTTTTTAAGCACCGCTTGTTTAAATTCAACCAAAGTCGGATCAAGACATTAGTTAGCCTTTACATCTGCAACAAAGGACGATTATGAACCATTGTGAACCATAACACCATCTTTAGTAGAGTCAACTAATCAAACACACAATCGGGCAAGTCCATGGTAGAGAAGAGTCTATGATTCTACTATGTACTTGAGGAAAATTTTGCATGCGCATAGGGTCATGTATATGCTTAGCTTTTCTCTCTTCCACTATTTTAATCGTCAATCCTACAATATCCACTAGTCCTTGACTAATACATAGATCAAAAGATGGAAAATCACCACAAAATTGATGATTAAATGAGATACCTCTTGTAATCCTTTTTCAATTAGCCATTGAAGAGGAATCTTTGAGGTTTTCCTTATCCAAAACCCTAATCGAAATTGGAGAATTTACTAAGCAACTAAACAAACAAATATTTTTTAGAAAATACAAAATCGGTTTTAAAAAACCTAAAAATCACGGAAAGATACATACTTGAATAAATGAAATTGTTTTGAATATCTTTTGGAATATTTTTTCCAATTTCTGGAAAAAAAAATGGCACCTATGATGAGATATAAGTGGAAGATAAAATATTGAATAACAATTGAAAGGGAATTAGATGAGAGAGAAAAACTTTGTTTTGAAAAAATATGAGAGAGAACGTGATGGTTGAAACATGGGCTTGATGTGAGATAAATTAGGAACTAACCTAGGATACACTTTATTTGCTAAAATATTGATATATTGACATTTTTAATAATTATTTTAAAGTGTAGCTGTTTTTAATAATTATGTTAGAGATTTTGACTAGTTAGCTAATTTTTCCAAAAAAGAAAATGACCCATTTGAATATTGTCATTTTACTTGCAATAGTGGGCTCTTATATATTTGTAATTCGTTCGTTTTTATTTGTCCACTTTAAATTTTGTATGCCTCTTGAATTATGATAATATGATATTCTACAACAATAATCATATTAATTGATATATAATCATAAATTTTGAAAACAATTTGAAATAAGTAATTAATGTTGAGGATAAAATATTAAAAAAATAAATTAAAAATCTTGATATACTAAAGGTGAAATGTAAAAGTAAAAATATATTTGTAATATAGTGGACAATAGACATAAATGGAGGAATTCTACTATATGTCAATGGTAAGTGCCGAAAATTTCTAAGTCAAGACTCGAACCATTCTTCATTGTGAATAAGATTTTCCAAGTGATTTTAAATTTTCGTAGGTGTTTAAGATCACTAGATGTAACACCTCTAGTTTCAAAAAGAACTAAGGAGAAATTCGTTCAAGTCACCCATTAGTTTTCTTAAGTTTTGGGTCTACTTCAAACGACCATATCTTTTAGCACATAAAGAGTTAAGTGGTCCATGACCTATCAAATTAAAGATCTTTGAGTCCTCTTTCCAACGCTATCAAGTTTGCCTCAATTCAAGTTCTGAGTAAAAATTTATGACTAATTTACTAGTGATGCTCTAACCTGGAAGCTCCGCGATGGCTCCGTATTACGGAGTGAATACAGGCCTCACTGTTCGCTAGAAAAATATTCCGACTTCTAACTCGTTTTATTTATTTTTTTAAGGGTATTTTAGTCCTAAAAACTCTTAGGAGGTCATCTAAATTATCCTAAATGTGTAGAAAAATTTGTTTTGATAATCAAACCCTCTCATTCACTCCTAAATTTCTACGATCAAGAACTTCAATAAATGCTAAGGCTAGGGTTCATTGATGTGAGACCAAAAATATATATTTTAATCATTATTTGTCTCACATTTATTATTTATATTTTCTCTTTTTGAGCATGAATTTTATGAATTGTGCTGAATAATGTATTTTAATTGTAGAAGTAAATTGGTGTAAAGATGAAGAAGTTTGGAGCTAAAACAAATTAAAAAATTGAAAGAGGAAATCAAGAAGACAGCTTAATGAATTAAATTGAATATAATAATATTTAATATACATGAATTGCAAAAGAATTGAAGTTGAAGGAATGAGCCACGTGGCAGACTTTGATGCATCAGTGCGCTAGCACCAAACCGACCGAGCTTCACGCGCACAAGAATTCCAATCGGTTTTGATTTTGGATTCCTAATTTGTTTTGGACTCAATTATTTTATTTAGGGTTTTCTACATCTATAAATAGTTCATATAAATAATTATTGGAGGAGATCAATTAGAGAGCATCAGAGTATAAAGTTGTCAATACTTTTTAGGGTTTTCTTAGACATTAATAG
Organism: Solanum bulbocastanum; assembly: GCA_037074985.1. Taxonomy (NCBI): domain Eukaryota; kingdom Viridiplantae; phylum Streptophyta; class Magnoliopsida; order Solanales; family Solanaceae; genus Solanum; species Solanum bulbocastanum. The sequence goes on from CM073598.1 coordinate 7,362,351, forward strand.
ATAAAAGCCCTTGTTTTGGGACTGTGGTTATGAGTAATTATTGAACATCGATTGTTTTGAATTAATGTTGGTTATCACTTAAATTACTTTTGTATTCTTGTTTTAGTATTTCATGCTTGATCACCATAGAGATAAATATATTGTCTACTCTTAAACTCGGGAGACGCTAAGGTAGTTAGACCAAAGGATACAAAAAACTCGATCTTCCATTAAATTGAGTTGATTTGTGTTTAGAAATGACTCCCGGACGAACACCTAGCTTGGTTACGGAACATGATGAAATATAAATGTTTGCCATTTAGGACTACCTATCCCCGCTCAACGATGTAGTTAGACAGCTAATTGGAGTAGGCGATTAGAGGTCGGGAGACCATGATCATAAAATAAACCCTATAATTAGTAATTTGATAACCGTAGTTAATTCATGCATGAGATGTGATACATAAAACCCTATACATGTTGCAGCCCTGAAAATTTTCAACCATTGTAAGTAATCTTATTATTTAATTCCTACATTCTTTTCTTTATAAATAAAAAAATTATTTGCACTATTAAATAAATAATTAGACAAGTATAATTTAGTAAATAGTTAACTGACAAGTCATTTGGGTTTGATAATCCGGTTCTTTTAAGAGCCACTATATTACTTGCGCGACCACGTAAACTTGCGTGTGCAATTGAGAGCAACAAGTTTTTGGTGCCGCTGCCGGGGACTTAGAAATTGAATATTCTTCTAGGTTATACTTTTTCTTTTTATTTATTTTTATTTTTTTAATTAGTCTTTTTTTTTTCTGAACAATTAATCTTTTTTCTTTCTTTGAATAATTTGGTACTCTTATTAATATGGATGATTGGGATAAATCGTGGTTTAGTGATGAATATTCTTATAAATATCCTTTTAATTATTGTAATGGACACAACTTGGATATTGAGTGTCCTATATATTATATATGTGGTCGTCAATATTTTCATTGGAATGGTTGTCCTAAATCTTATTCCCTTCCCCCGAACCCCTATTATGATTCTTCTGTTATTTGTGATGTTGATAGGGGCGATGGAGTGGAGAGTGCAAAACAAGAGGCGTGTCATGTGAATTCATTTATGGAATGTAGGGACATGCTAGACAAAGTTAATTCAAAAATCAGGAAACAAACATTTGAATGCGCGAAATAGCACAAAAAAATCATAAAATTACTTAATAAGCTTGACGTTATACAATTAGAAATTACAGTCCAAGCTAAATTAGAATATAGAGAAGCCTTACAAGGAGAAAGTTATGAAGAAGCAGAGATAGTGAGCCAATCTTGGCTACAAGAACAAATTAAACTTCTAAAGTTTCAAGAATCTAATCGCGATGGTCTAATATACATGACAACCCAACTGATTGGAGGAAGAGGTTAGCTCACACAAGAAATAGATCAATTTGGCTCAGATATTCATGACTTAGAGGCTTACTTGAACAAAAGGATTGAGGCGTCTAAAGCCCAATTACCAATTGTTGTGGAAGATGACCAACTAGTGGAGCAAAAAGACGAATTCCAACCATTCAACTATAGCTTATTTCTTAATATCGATGTTGAGAAAGAGTACAAAAGTGAGAATGTTGTAAATAATGTTGTTTTGGAGTTGAGGTAATGTTGTAATTAATGTTGTTTTGGAGTTGAGGCAACTTGAATCTCATTCAAAATACTTTTCTATATCATCTGAACTAATAGATGAGTATATAGATGAGTAACAAAGGCCCCTACATCCTAAAGTTTTTTAGTCTACATAGACAAAACAACATTCCTCACATAAGGGCTAATAAGTGCAAGATGCGACATATATTACTTGGTTGCTTTATATTTATACCACCTCCCCTTGAGAGGAGCAGAAAAGTTGATGCAAAGTTAGGGGTACAATTCATAAGTTCAAAGTGGAAAGAAAAATGGTGAACTTACTTGTGTCGTGCCGCGACGTTAAATTAGGTGCTTATTGGGAGGCAACCCAATTAGTACTGTAACTTCTTATTTTATTTTTATTTTATTAGTGTCACTTTTTTTTCTTTTGGTTTTGTTTTTACAGATTATGGGAAATCTGAGTACCCAAAAGTTTGAAGCGAAGGAGCACTTTTGAGCTTAAGTGTGGGGTGCGTACGACCTTGATAAAAATTAAGAGAGCATGCTATTAGCTAGGCCTAGAGGCCTCAGGGAGTTTTTCTAACCATTGTTTTAAATTTTATTTGATGCTTTGGGGACATAACATCTTTTTAAGTGTGGGGTGGAGGAATGAATTCTTAGTTTTTACTGTTTTATTGAGTCTTTTCTTTTTTAGGATGGGTTCCTTGACTTTTGTTTTCTGTTCTTTTCCTGAGGATAGTCCTTTTGAATCGAATGTCTTTTATTTTTTTTTAGGAATAAGTTTTTCTTTTAATTTTTTTTTGAGAAAAAATGAAAGACCCTTTTGAGCGGTGTGATACTTGCTATTTAGGCCTAATTGGTGAGTAGTACTTTCTTGTGAATGCTTGATTGATAAGGAAATTGTTGACTCTTTGACACCTAAGTTTATGGTTGTTACTTTGTATATAGCTTATTTTATTTTGTAGTTTTTTATGATCCTGTCTCACTTAGAAGTGGAATTGATCCATCTTGATTGATATTTGTGCCATGTGTGGTGAGAATTTGTTTATTCCATGTTTTGCATCCTAGTCTAGAACTTGCCATGCATGTTACTGAAGTGAAATAAAAAGTGTTTCCTTTTTAAGAGACGATAATAGACTTTCTTTAATTTGTGTTATAAATTTTAGCATTTTCAGATATTATATCACTAGTTTGCCCTTTTAAGCATGTAACCTTTTGTTGGTAGTCATATTTTGCCCTTAACTATTTTTTTGAATCCCTAGTTTTTGCTCCTTGCTTCCTTGAGCATTATAACAGACTTATTCTAATTGTTAATTCTAAAGAAAAATGGATTGTTGAGTGAAAAAGGTAATCAATGATAGCTACAAGGTGATTAAAAAGTCCACTTTGAAAGAATATGATGAAAAAAAAGAACAAAAGAATGTGACATGAAAAAAAAATCCTTTGAAAAAGAAAAAAAAAGATTGAAGCATTCTTGAGATGATGAGAATTACTTGTGAAATAATTGTTGAAGAGAGGGCTGAAAATAAAGAGAAGAAAATAATGGGTGATAAAGTCTTAAAGTGCAAAGTGCTTAGGGAAGTGTAAGTCACTATTATATAGTTTTCCTACCCATCCCCTAGCCTACATTACAACCCGTTAAAATCCTATTTGATTCTATTAGAGTATGCTTAATTAATGGAGATTTACATTATGGGCGAGCTTCTGGTTCTTTGTGCATACATGTGAATTTTATTTCTAAGTGTGAGTTGTTCTTTGATGCTAAGTCCTTACTTTATATTCAATCTATTGAATTGAGTGTGTGGACTATTTCTTCTTGTGAGGACACTTTTTTTATGAAGGAAATGTGATTTTATTAACTTTCTTTGATGAGAGTAGGTGAGCACACTTAAATTTGATGAGTTCAAAGTCCTTCCTTGAAGTTAGGAGGTTAGAGATTTGTTGTTTATTTGGATGTCTTGCATAATGAGCAGGAAGTGTACTTGGCGTTTTGAAATTTGTATATGGCCTAATTGTTTGTGTCAACCAAAGTGATGATATTCCTAGCTTGATTTATTTGAGATGAGCTTTAATGTTTGCTCGAGGATGAACAAAAGTGTAAGTGTGGGGTTGTAACACCCTGTAGCTTAGTAGGTTAATTAGGGCTAAGTAAGAAGGCAACAAGTCAAGGGCAAGGGGCAAGAGCCAAGGGAAAGGAGCCAAGGTTGCGCCATCTTCCCAAGGGCCCATGACCACGTGAGCCTTCACAGCTCATGGTGCCACCCGTGGTGCTGAGGCAGTAGCCTCCTCGAGGCCGCCTAACTTGACCTCCTCCACACGAGCCACTTCACAGCTCGTGAAGGTCTTGACGGACAGTGGGAGGGGTCGTGAGGTTGACTTAGTTTTTGGGGGTTAAGGGGAAGGTGCCTAGCAACTGGATCATGACCACAAGAGGCACCACGGCTCGTGGAGCCTCACGTGAAGGGTTTTACTAGACCTAGAGTTTAAGGTCAACTTCAAATGATCATATCTCTCATCTCAAAACGAATTAGGTGGGCCATGACCTATCAAATTAAAGGTCTCTGAGTCCTCTTTCCAACGCCACCGAGTTTGCTCAATTCCCATCTCGAAGTAAAAAGTTAAACCCGAAATTGTAAAGCACTGTCAGGCTGAAATTCTTCACAACCTATTTGACTGGCCGTGGTGATGATGACAACCTGTGAAGGCCTCCATCATGCCATTTCGACAGTTCCAGTAAAGGGACTTCTTGGGTCTTTTCCCAATTATTTTAACTCAAAGCTATGTCATTTTGTCCAAGCCTAATACCCCTATATAAGTCATTTTAACCCCAAAACTCACCCAATTAAGAGTCTATTTGGATTGGCTTAAAAGTCGATCAAACCTACTTTTAAGTTTTTGACTTCTGGAAGTGTTTGGCAAATATAAAAAATAACTTAAAATAAGTTTAAAATGACTTAAAAAAAGTTACGAAGTATTTGACAAGGTAAAAAATGACTTAATATAAGTCAAAATGACTTAAAATAAGTCAGAAATCAAAAGTAGGTCTCCTCCTACTTTTTATTTTTTGACTTAAAAGTCTTTATGTTTTTACTTAAAAGCTACTTTTTTAAGCCAATCCAAATGGGATCTAAGTCATTTATTCCAAAACCTAAAATAATTCTCAAAGTTCATCCTCTCCAAAATATTTATCTCTCTACAATAAGAAGAAAAAGAAGAAGAAGAAGAAGAAGAAGAAGAAGAAGGAGAAGGAGAAGGAGGAGTAGGAGGAGGATAAGGAGAAGGAGTAGGGGGAGGATAAGGAGGAGATTCAAACTAGGGCTCAAGCTAGAGTTTGAAGGTCAAGCTTTTACAAATCAATTTCTTTGGGCATTGTGATATGAATACCTTTCATCCATGGAGTCTCTCAAAACCTTCAATTTCAAAAAATAGAAATCCCCAAAAGTTAGGGTTTGATTCCAAAGTCATGGGTTACTTTCAAACTTATTTCTAATGGTTGAATTATGTTATATTAAGAATGAATTGATGATTTCCTATGAGTTTTATGATGTATCCCCAAGAACCCATGTAATGCCCATATTTCTCAATTTTGATCTTATGTTGTGGGTATTGTTAAATGTTGATCCAATTGAGTGGATTATGGTTGTTTATGCTTGAATTGAGTAGATTCAATGATATTAGTGTGAATTTATATGTACCCATACCTACCTCATGTCTAGAAAGATGTAATTGATGTAAATGGGTTTTATGCAATGAAAGGGGAAATTGAGGATTTAGATGTAATCTTCTAAGATGGATGATATGTATAGTATATTGCTTGAGAGTTGAGCATATAGACATGAATTGAATTAGATTAAGGTATACATGATGATCTATGATTAGTAATGATTGAGATTGGGGCTATATGATGAGTTCTGACTAGAGTTGCTTAAGAGTAAAGCATGTATCAGAGATCATGATTAGACTTTCTTTAAGAGCTAGGTATGTATGATGAATGATAGTTGACAGGGCTTCTAGAGTAGAGAGCTAACATGTGAGTTATGACTAGGATGGTTTGAGAGTAAGGCTTATATCATAATTGTTGATTGGTAGATAGAGTTGTTGTGGAAGGATTTACCTACATGATCTACTCTACTAATGCATGAGGTGATTGAATCACTTGAATTACAATGAAATTCATGTCTAATTCTTGAATTCTAGATGTGTTATTTGGAAGTAAGTTTTGAACCTCAAAGAGGTAAAGTATGATATTATGCATGTTTTATAAAGTTTATAAAGTTTATGTAAATACTTTTAGAACATTTTGAGAGTAAAGTGTTTATGATTATGTTGTAATTGTTTTGTTATTGAAAGGATATTCTCATATACACACTTATGCATGCTTATGATATGATGTGAAAGCTTTTCTCACATAATGAAGATTCTAAGGTTGAAAGGATTTTTCACCTAATTGAATCTAAGACTTGTACGTAGACATGGACGGTAAAAGGTTATTCTCACGCATGATCTAAGAGTTGTCTTATGAATTGAACATGGATTGAGTGTTGAGACATTCTTCTATGGATATGAATTTAAGTCAAGACCTAATAAGTACTCTACGGGAATTAATGCTTAACACCGAGTGGATATTGTATATGAGATGAAAGCTTTTACACTAGTTGAGTCCGGGTTTCTAGAAGCAATCTCATTATCCCATAAACTATGTGCCCACATAGGATATTTAGCTAGTAGATCCACCAAATCTAAAAGTATGGTTCTACCTTAGGCAAGTAGGACAACCCTTTTCGGTGTGGGTAACACTGGATTCCATATTAAACTCACATGGTCTCATGTCAGTTAAGGTTTATTCCCACAATAAAAACAAAAATATGAATTATGAACTATGGTTACTAAAGAATCTTTTATATGAGTTCTCAAAGGTGTTATAGGTGATGATGCCTATGTTGGCTATGTTTATGACATTCTATTGTTCCACTATCTTTATGATGATATTTAAACTTGGTAAATTGCATACTCTCAAACGAAATGTCCTCTTTAACATGTTTTCAATGTTTTTTATGCATAATTATCATACTTAGTGCATTTTTGTACTAACGCTTATTTTTGCCTACATTTTTTCCCAAGTGTAAGGTCCAGGACTAGAATTGATTATACTTGTGGCTAGAGCTTGGATTTGAGTGTTCCCGAGCTTGGTGAGTCCTCATGATTCGAGGGCAAATTTTTATATGTCTAGTTTCTTTCATGTACTTTCCCTTTTTGGAAATGTTGTATGGGCTTGGCCCTATTTCATTCAATATTGTAATAGATGGCTATGATAAGACAAAGTGTCTAGACTTCCGCTTGTTTTTCTGAAAAACTTTTTAGACTTAAAGTATTGTTTTACTCTTATTGTTTTATTGCTTATGTTATGAAGACTAAGTGGCTTGTATGGAGTCCTTCGGGGTTCTATACGCCATGTTACATCTAGGGGGTACCCCTAAGTCATGACATGAATGCTGATGTGAGGTCAAAAATATATGTTTTAATAATTATTTGCCTCATATTTATTATTTATATTTTCTCTTTTTGAGCATGAATTTTATGAATTGTGCTTAATAGTGTATTTTAATTGGAGGAATAAATTGGTGTAAAGATGAAGAAGTTTGAAGCTAAAACGAATTAAAGATGAAAGATTAAAGTAGGAAATCAAGCATACAACTTAATGAATTAAATTGAATATAATAATATTTAATATACATGAATTGCAAAAGAATTGAAGTTGAAGGAATAAGCTGCCACATGGCAGGCTTTGGATGCATCAGTGCGTCTAGCACCAAACCGACCGAGATTCACATGTACAAGAATTCCAAATCGGTTTTGATTTTGGATTCCTAATTTGTTTTGTACTCAGTTATTTTATTTAGGGTTTTCTACATTTATAACTATCCCATAGAAATAATTATTGGAGGAGATCAATTAGAGGGCATGAAAGTATAAAGTTGTCAATGCTTTTTAGGGTTCTTTTCTTCTCCTTCTTTTATTAGACATTAGTAGCTAAAGACCCTTGTTCTGGGGCTGTGACAATGGATAATTGTTGAACATCAATTGTTTTGAATTGATATTGGTTATCGCTTAAATTTCTTTTATATTCTTGTTTTAGTATTTCATGCTCGATCACCATAGAGATAAATATATCGTCTACTCTTAAACTCGGAAGACTCTAATTAGGTAGATAGACCAAAGGATACAGAAAGCTTGATCTTCCATTAAATTGAGTTGATTTGTGGTTAGGAGTGACGCCCGGACGAACACCTAGCTTGGTTACAGAACAGGATGAAATATAAATGCTCGCCAATTAGGATTGTCTATCCCCGCTCAACGATGTAGTTAGACATCTAATTGGAGTAGGCAATTAGAGGTCGGGATACCATGATCATACAATCAACCCTATAATTTAGTAATTTGATAACCGTAGGTAATTCATACATGAGATGTGATACATGCTGCTGCCCTGGAATTTTCCAACCATTGAAAGTAATCTTATTATTTAATTTCTGCATTCTATTCTGTATAAATAAAAAAATTATTTACACTCTTAAATCATTAATTAGACTAGTTTAATTTAGTAAATAGTTAATTGGCAAGTCCTTTGGGTTCGATAATCCGATTCTTTTAAGAGCCACTATATTACTTGCACGACCACGTACACTTGCGTGTGTAATTGGGAGCAACATTCATCTTCCAAGATTGTCCTTTAAGTTTCTACAAGAACAATGTTCTTCCAGGTATGTAAGCTTTTATAGTTTTGGGTTCGTTCGCCCTCAAGCCAATAATGTGAATTTCATCCATAAATTTGTTCTTAAGGTTTGTTGATTGAGAATCTTGATGAACTTATTGAGGTTTTAGCTTCATTCTTTAATAATTGAGTCTTGTTGAGTTCTTAAGGTAAGAGGTCTTGCGAATAAGTGTTATTATTGATGAACTTTCTGTGGCTTTCATTGTAAAAAGTTCTGAGTTTATGAAATTCATGAAATTGGGCAATTGAATTGCGTTGGGTATGAATTGAATTAAGTTTGGGAGAGAGAAAAGATCGGGCAAATAATTACGCCCAAGTCCGCGTTGTGGAAGCACTTAAGATTTTCAGTATCTAGTCGATCACCCTCTCTCCACGTCGCGGAGAGGATACACAGTCCTCTGTCTCAAAAATTATTTCGCGACAAAAAATAAAATCATTCTCCACGTCGCGCCAGTGCTTTTCAATTCGTGTCAACACTCTCTTCTTATTACTAGTTATCAAAGCTTTGATTAATCATTGAGAGATCCTATATCCTAATCATATCTCTTAAATTCACATTTCAAATTAAAGAAAAGTTAAGAGGAAAGTCCAAGAGGCCATTTTGAGAAGTCTTTTGTAATCAACCATAATTTTGAGATAAGTCTTGAGGAACTAAGGATGAATTGAGAAGAGTATATTCATGAGTCTCTATATTGTTATTGAGATCCTCGAGTGAAGTTGTTCATGTCCATAATTCCACATGAATCCTATGAGTTGAGTATTCTTGAGATGAGTAGTATCTTTGAGTTCTGAGTCTTTGAGTTCTTGAGTTCTGAGTGTTGAGTTCTATAAGGTCAATGAGGTCCTTGAATTGTTTAGTTCATGTATATATTTCAATATGAACTCCATTTTGAGTTACAAGTTTTAAGAAGTCGGTGAAAACCAATTATGAGTTTTAAAACTGAGTTTTGAGGAAGTAAATGATGAGCTTTGAGAAAGAGCTTTCAAATATAATTGAGTTGAGTATAAGGGAACTAAGTATTCCCAAAAAGTATCATATTTACATTGAGAAAAGAGAAACTTTGATTTCTAAAAAGAGTTTATGAGTTCAAAGAGTTTTTTTGAGCAGTTACCTCTTTTAATAGGGTCCTTATTGCTTTTAAACCATATCTTAGTGGATCCACTTAGTTAAGGATGCTATATATCCCGATAAGGTATATGATAGTTTTGATAGCGTGGACATTGTATCATCACGTAACTCATAGTGATGGTTATCAGTTAGAGAACCTCCCAAATAAGAGTAAAGAGGTATTATTGTATTTTTATACATTTCGAGTTCTTGTCTATTGTTTACAAAGCTTTATGTATTGCATCTTATTATCATTGATTTCATATTGAGTTGAATTGAGTATTATTGAGTTGAGTTGAGTATTCTTGAGTTGAGTTGAGTATTCTTGAGTCGAGTTGAGTTGAGTTGACGCGAGGTGAGTATATCTTCTTTTTTATCAATTCAAGTTTATGTTATGTTTCAGTGTCCCCCTTACATGCTCGTACATTTAATGTACTCATCTTTTCATGATGTAGATATAGGTGTTCAGGGTCATCAACAGGCTCTCCATTGATACCACTTGCAGTTTCAACTAGCTTTGAGCCTCCTTGCTTTCAGAGGATTTAACATCCATTTTCTAGTTTGTTCGGTAGTTGTGGGTCTTGTCCAACTCCCTCCCATCATTCTATTAGAGGCTTCAAGATAGTAGCATTTAAGGAGTTTTTTCATATCCCTTTTGTGATGTTTTAAAGACTTGAGTTGATCAGTTATGTTTATTGAGTATTTCAGATTATATTGAATTAATTTATTTTCATTAATAATATCTTTATGAGTTGAGTTTGGATTTGAGGTTCCTATTTCACTTGACTAAGTCTTTCGCTGAGTAATGAGTCATATCAAGGGTTCGCTTGGGGACCAGCAATGGTTTTCGAGTGCCGGCCACATCAAGGGTGTAGGCTTGGATCGTAACAGTAAGATTCACCCAAAAATTCAAAGGACAAAGAAAATTTTGTTTCTTAACTCCGTTTTCTTTTTGTTGATAAAATTTTATTAAAAAATATTTGTGTTGTCGCTCATTTCATTTAACTTCTAAGTTATTTGTTTGACTATAAAAATTACAATTTATAGTTTCTTCAAAATTCAATATAAATTTTATTTTATTTGAAAATTAATGTTTGGTGGTGAAAATTTAAAATTTAATTTGAAGTTACATTTCAAATTTTAGAAAAATAATTTATAGTTTATTTTCTAACTCACTTTTAAAATAGTAATACACTCAAATCTAAAAATTATTTCAATTACTATAAAAGAACAAATTGCTATAAAATAAATTGCTATAAAAATTAATGTTGTTGCGCTCGTGCACAACAAGAGCTATCGTAACTAGTAAGAAAAAAAAATACATAACTACACACCTTGTTTTTTACCTTATTTTCTTAAAATCCCCACCGTTTCAATAAATTACATAAATCTTTTTTTTTCTTTTTTTTTTTAAAAGAAAATTTGAGGTCCATAGTTGGACCCATTTTATTAAGAATCATCACAAAAAATGAACCCATGCCAACACATAAATCCCTTTTTTTCTCAATTTCTCTCTTTTTTCCAGATACATCACTTTGACACTCACCCCCACGATTTTTGCTCCTTTTTCACGCCTCAATTCACTCCATTTATGACCAGTTACCTCTGTTACTCCATTTTTGAATTTCAAATCTTTTCTCTTTTCAGTTCATCAATTTCAAATTATTCAAGAGGTAGTTCTTCTTCATACATTTTTTTCCACTTCATCAGTTAACAACTTTTATTTTTGTTTATTTTACAAATTTCTGATACACATGAATGATGTTCCATCTTTTAGTATTGAGATTATCCAATTAATCGAAGAAGGATGCATCTTCGACTTCTAAATCAACTATGGACAAAACGCACAAAAAGGGAAAAAAGTAAGTTGTTGTTAGCTCCGATAAGGGCTTTGAGTCAAGATCCATGGATTACGCCATTGTTGAAAGTGAAAAAAATATACGGGAGCTGATACAAAGCAAAGGAGAAAGTGTATAGGGATATCTTCATTATTGTTTTTGCCTTTAGTAGATTAGATTGTTGATTTATTTTCGATTCAATGTTGTTCATTTTTTTCCGATACATATGGATTCAAATTTTTAATGTATCTGTTGATTTTGTTTCTTAAATTAATATATAATTTCTTCATTTCAACATTATGATACATTACATTTTTACTATGCATAATGTATCGAGTTCAAATATTAATTTTGATACATAATCCTAAGTTATTGACACACAAATTAGTATATATCATGTTAAAGTTATGTATTTTGATACATAACTATTACATGTTTCGTTATCTTTTACTACCAGATACATACACCCAAACTTATTCAACTGATTATGTATCTGTAGACATTAGTAAATATTATTATTGATAGACTTAAGTCATATGGAGCCCCTTAAAGTTGTCTGCATATTTCACTTAAACACTTTAATTGAACCTAGTACCTATCAAACACCTTATCCATTTAAAAGTGATTCCTATTAAACACAAAATGATGACATGACAAAAAGGGTGTATTTCACCCTCCTTTAAGCGCGTAAAGCAATTAGAAATTATTCTTTTTTTTCTTTTCTACTTATACGCCTAATAAATAAATAAATAAATAATAATAATAATAATAATAGTTAATGGAAAAAAAGGAAGGAAGTCTCTTCCCATCTTCCGGTATTATTGTTGTTGAAAATAATATTTCAACGAGGAATTGATTATTTTTTCCTGACAAAAGTTTCTTTTTTTTCTTGTAATTGTGATAAATGATTACTAGAGGAAAAAAGATGAAGAAAATGGGTGGAAGGTTCTAACGCTATTAAAATGAAAGGTGAATGAGGAGTTAGCTTAAATAAGCATTAATGATATGTTATCGACACCCAATGATTAATTTTTATTTCTTGTTATTATGGAATTCATCATCAATATCGTCTGTGAAATATTAATTTCAATTTCTTGTTCGTAGAATTCATCATCAATATCGCCTGTGAAAGAGATAAGCTTCGAGAAAGAGATGGAGGGCTAGAGGCGATGGGTTACTGCACTCGTTGGAAATTCAGTAGAAAGGAAAGCAAGGTCTGACGAAGAACAAGGGGAGAGGCAATGGTAATTTAATGGCCAATGAGGCACCAAAAAAGAAGGAGGAGGGTGGTTGTATTTCACTGGAAAAGAAGAAGGAGGGTGGGTGGGGGCGGGGTGGGTTAATCTAAAAAAAATGTTTTTTTTTTTAAATTCCTTTTGTTTTATTTGAATAGAGTTTCAAAAAGATTAATTCAATCGCCACATGTCATCACTGCATTAGTCCATTTTCTATGCATATGCGTTTGAGATGCACGCATATTTGTCCTTTTATTGATTATCATTTTGTGTCAAATAAGTATAAATTTGTTAAGATTTAAGTGTTCAATAGGTATAAGGACAAATTCAGGTGTCTAAATTAAATATGTGGATAACTTTAAAGGGCACGTATAACTTAAGCCTTATTGATACATAAACACTAATGTATCAGATACCACATGTATCTAATACATAGCAACATGTATAATACAATATAGTTTCTTAAAACAAAGATGAACAAATATTTGTATTGGATAGTAATTCTTCCCTCGAATGTATCAGGAATTCTCAAATAATAGGACAATTTTGTGAAAATTATTTGTGATTAAGTTACCAATCAACAATATTGTAACACCCCAAAAACTAGTAGGCTTAACTAGAGCTTGTCGTAAGTGTTAGAGTCGTAAAAATTGCTTCTCGTGCTTAGAATGAAGGGTTTAGGGTTTAAACGTCAAGGTACGACTCCCCAAGGACCAACCAAGGGTCCTTGAGGAGGACCCTAGAACAAACCCTTAAAACTGTCCAAAACAGAGACCCACAAACGGGACCTACGCCTCGTAGGGTGGTCCATGCTCCGTGGGTGGAGCCTCGTGGGTCAAGGCCAAGGTGAGGAGTTCCAGTAACTCAACCCATGCCTCACCAGCATAGGCTGTGGGTCCAACCACAGTCCATCAGTGAGGGTCGTGGGTGGTCACCTGGAGATTGCCTCTTGGCAGTTAAGGTTAGAGGTCTTTAGGTAATTTCCTTTTTAGTTAGTATGATGCGAGGTCATTTTTCATTTTTTTAATACAACTATATAAGTCTTTTTAAGTCATTAACCAACCCATTCACCTCATAAATCCCAAAACCCCAAATCAATAACCAACTTTTCCCAAAATAAACTCTCTCTAGAACTCCAAAGAAGAAGAAGAAGAAAGGTGAAACTGGGGTTGAGGAATCAAGATTTTCTCCTCAAATTTATGGTAAATCTTCAATAAGTTATGATAGCTCTTCATCCATGGGTAGCCTTCACCCATGGAGCCCCTTCAAAACCCCCAATTTCAAAGCTAGAAAACTCAAAAGCTAGGGTTTGACTTCAATCTCATGGATTCCTTTCAAATTCGTTTTTAATGATTGAATTATGTTTTTTTATGGATATATTGATGATTTTATATTATTTTAAGTTGAATTCCTCAAGAATCCATGAACTCCCCTATTTTTCCAAATTGGATCTCAAAGTGTGGGTATTGATTTATGAAAGTAGAATGTTATAGAATTATGAATGTAATGAATTGATTACTTTAATTATGTTATCATCCATGTCTAATGTGGTAATTCTATATGTGTTGATGAATCATGATCCATAGTCCTTCAAGGGCAAAATATGAGAATTATGCATGCTTATGAGATTTATGTATGTGTTTTTAGAACACTTTGAGAGTAAAGTGAATATGACTATGATCTAATTGTTGTGTGTTGATCTAATTGTTGTGTGTTGGATGATTATCCTCATGTACACACTTATGTATGAATATGACATGTTGAGAAAGGTTTTCTCAGATAATGATATACTTTAAATCAGTAGCTAAGGGCATCCCTTTCATGTGTAATTAAAGAGTTATCTTGATTGATATACCTTGAATTGGTAAGCTAAGGGCATCACTTTCATGTGTAATTAAAGAACTATTCTAATGATATACCTTGAATCGGTAGGCTAATGGAAGCCCTTTCATGAGTGACTAATGAAGTATTTTAACGCTTTGTCTTGAATCGATAGACCAATGGTACCCCTTTCATGAGGAGTTAATGAGTTATTCTAATTATGTACCTTGAACCGGTAGGCCAATGGCACTCTTTTCATGTGTAATGATGTTAATAGAGAATTAACTACTTCGTGGGAATTTAATGTTTAGCATCGAGTGGATATTGTGAGGTGGAAGCTCTCCCTAGTATGGCTGGGTTTCTAGTAACAACCTCTTTATCCCATAACTATGTGCCCACATAGGTTATTAGCTAGTGGATCCACCTAAGCTAAATGTTACCGGTTCTACCTAAAGCAAGTAGACCAACTCTTTTCGGTGTGGGTGACACCAGATTTCATGATAAGCTCATATGGTCCATGTCGGTTAAGGCTTATTTCCACTATGAACAATAATATGGTTATGAACTATGGCTCTTCAAGAAGCAGTACTTAGTGTGGGTGGGGGGTATGAGACTTCATCCATGCATTGTACAAGTAGGCTTTGAGAGTAGTTATGGTGTGTTCCTTTTATGTAATGATGGTTTATACAATGAAGTATGCTTAATGTTGATTGTTGCTATGAGTTGCTTTTCTTGGTATGACTCATAAGAGGTGAGGGTTTCCTTGTCTATGAGTATTAACCAAAGAAGAGATCAAAGATTAGTAAGTATGATTATGGTGGACTAAATGTGGTACTTAGTGTAGATGGGACTATAGGATCTTATCTATGCATTGCACAAGTATAACTTATGGTTACTTATGAGATGGTTCTATTATGCTATGATGATCTACATGTTAAATATGCTTGTGAATTATACTTTTATAGTAAAGTGCATGATGATTCTCAAACTTGGTAAAGTGCATGCTTTTCAACTAAAATGTCCTTTTTAGCATGTTCTCATGATTTTATGCATAACTATCGTACTTAGTGCATTTTTGTACTAACCCATATTTTTTATACATTTTCCCCAAGTGTATGGATTGACAGTCAATTTGATTCCCCTTGTGGCTAGCATTCTCCTTGCTAGTTGGTGAGTCCTCATGATTCGAGGACGTATGAGTCATTTGTAGTTTTTTTCTAGCAGTTCATTTCGGACTATGTTGTAAGGGTTGCGTCCCTATTTGATTCAAAGATTGTATTAGATGACTAATTAGACATGTCTAGACTTCCGCTTGCTTTTATAAAAAGACTTCGATTGTATGGATAAAGTTTTAAATTTTCACATCATTTCATTTATCTTATGTTATGATATACTATGGGGCTTGTATGAGACCTTTTGGGGTTGAGTATGCTATGTTACATCTAGGGGGTACCTCTGGGATGACAAACTTCGTAATCAGAGCATAATGTTTAGAATGATTCTAGGATGATGTTTCATAAGCCACGTCTAGTAGAGTCTTGTTCATGAGTGTAAAACGGGCCACATTTATGAATGAGAGGTTATAAAATATTTAGGAAATTTCACTTCTTTCACTATTCTTGAGTCGTGCCGTAGAGTTTAGCTCTATAAAATTTCTCTCCTAGTCTTTCTCTTGTGTCTTCAGGAAATGAATACACGAAGGGCTAACGCAAAAAGAACGGAGGGTGACAATATGAATGAGGAAGCTCTTTAAGGTAATTAAGTTCCTTAAACTAACCAAGCTTTGACTAATCCTTCGGTTATGTTGGATGTTGAGGTTAGGTCGGATTTTCTAATGTTGACCCAAGCCATGACAACTCAAGACCAAGCCATAACGGCCCAAGCCAATAAAGATATTGGGACTCATGTGAATGCCGCTTCGAGGGTTAGGGAATTTTCTATTATAAATCCTCCCGAATTCCATAGCTCTAAAGTGGAAGAATATCCCCAAAGGTTTATTGATGAGGTTTGTACAACGCTTGATATTATGGGAGTGTCTCCATAAGAGAAGGTGGAGTTGGTCACCTATCAATTAAAAGATGTAGCTTAAGTATGGTATGAACAATGGAAGAATGAGAGGCCAATATGAGCGGGTCCCATAGAGTGGGAGATGTTCAAATCGACATTCCTTGATAGGTTCTTTCCCCTAGAGTTGAGGGAACGAAATATGCAAGAATTCATTAACCTCGTCAAAGAGGTATGAGTATAAAAGAGTATGCTCTTAAGTTCACCTAACTATCCAAGTATGCTCCAACTATAGTGGTAGACTCAAGGGCTAAAATGAATAAGTTTGTGATGGGAATGTCCGACTTGGTAAAGGAAGAATATCGTATGACAATGCTCCATCATGAAATGGATATCTCTAGGCTCATAGTGTATGCCCAACAAATTGAGGAGTCAAAACTCAAGAGAAAGAATAGAGAGGTAAAAAGAGCTAAGTCCGATGAACAAGGAAAACCAAGGTTCAAAAGAGGTAGTCCAACTAAGATTCGCTAAATCTCAAGGAGAAAATGAAGGCGGTTCTTCTTTTGAAAGATCTACATGTGCTAAATATGGAAAGGAACATGGGGGTAAGTGCCTAGCCGACAGGGATGGTTTCTTTGGGTGTGGAAAGAAAGGTCATAATATGAGAGATTGCCCAAAACTCATGGAAAAAAGGGAGAGAGGCCAAACAAGCTTCTCTTAGTGGTTCGGATCCCAATGCTCCAAAGTATGGTCGCTTCTATGCATTCCGGTCTAGAAAGGACCAAGAAGACTCTCTGGATAAAGGCACTAGTATGCTGATAGTTCCCCATAGATATAAATGTTTTATTAAGATCCCTATGCTACTTGTTAGACTTTGATGTTAGCCTTACTAGGGGTTTTCTGTCAAAGGGGAGATGTTATGCTTAGATAGCAAGGTTTTGGAATGTCCCGATATCCTCATATCTTTCTTCTATTCCTATTCTAGCTTGAGACAAAGAGTTCCTTTTAGATTGTATTACGATTTGGAGTCATGTGTGTTTTAGAAATTTCCATGATCTCCTTATGTTATGCATGTTCTTGAGAAATTCATGTTTAGAAAGAAAATGTGTTTTTATGATTTACTTTCCCCATGTTGTTGTGCATTAGTATGAGTTGCCTATATGCTTCATGAGATGAATTGTCAAACATGCTTTAGTATGCTTTTGAGAGTTATTGTATAATTTGCTTTATGTTATTGAGTTGAGCATAATTTGAGTTGGAGAAGGTAGTTCTTCCAATGAATTTGAGAAATGTTGAAGTTTTCATGCATAATAGGTTGTTAAATGTAGTTCCTACTTCCTTGTGTTTCATTGAGTATGTTAAAATGGAGTTGATGTTTCCTCCTTTGAATTGTGCATTATTTTGATGTTTCATGAATGATGAACTACTAGTCTTGAGTCTTTAATTCCGTAAGGTGTCTAGATCGTCATCCGAGGACGAATGTTCTCAAGAGGGAGATAATGTAACACCCAGAAAACTAATAGGCTTAACTAGAGCTTGTCATAAGTGTTAGAGTCGTAAAATTTACTTCTCATGCTTAGAATGAAGGTTTAGGGTTTAACCGTCAAGGTACGACTCCCCAAGGACCAACTAAGGGTCCTTGAGGAGGACCCTAGAACAAACCCTAAAACTGCCCAAAACAGTGGACCTACGTATGGGACCTACGCCCCGTAGGGTGGTCCACACTCCGTAGATGGGGCCTCGTGGGTCAAGGACAAGGTGAGGAGTTCAAGTAACTCAACCCACGCCTCAACAGCACAGGCCGCGGGTCTAACCACGGTCCGTCAATGAGGGTCGGTGGTCACCTAGAGACTGCCTTTTGGCAGTTAGTAATTTCCTTTTTAGTTAGTATGATGTGAGGTCATTTTGTATTGTTTTAATACACCTATATAAGTATTTTTAAGTCATTAACCAACCTATTCACCTCATAAATCCCAAAACCCCAAATCAATAACCAACTTTCCCCAAAATAAATTCTCTCTAGAACTCCAAGGAAGAAAAAGAAGAAGAAACGTGAAGCTAGGGTTGAAGAATCAAGCTTTTCTCCTCAAATTTGTGGTAAATCTTCAATAAGGTATGGTAGCTTTCATCCTTGGGTAGCCTTCACCCATGAAGCCCCTTCAAAGCTCCCAATTTCAAAGCTAGAAAACCCAAAAGCTAGGGTTTGACTTCAATCTCATGGATTCCTTCCAAATTTATTTTTAATGATTGACTTATGTTTGTTTATAGATATATTGATGATTTTATATGATTTTAAGTTTTCCTCAAGAATCCATGAACTCCCCTATTTTTCCAAATTGGATCTCAAAGTGTGGGTATTGATTGATGCAAGTAGAATGTTATAGAATTATGAATGTAATGAATTGATTACTTGAATTATGTTATCATCCAAATCTAATGTAGTAATTTTAGACGTGTTGATGAATTATGATCCATGGTCCTTCAAGGGCAAAGTATGGGAATTATGCATGATTATGAGATTTATGTATGTGTTTTTAGAACATTTTGAGAGTAAAGTGAATATGACTATAATCTAATTGTTGTGTGTTGGATGACTATCCTCATGTACACACCTATGTATGAATATGACATGTTGAGAAAGGTTTTCTCATATTATGATATACCTTAAAACGGTAGGCTAAGGGCATCCCTTTCATGTGTAATTAAAGAGTTATTTGATAGACTTTGAATCGGTAGGCTAAGGGCATCCCTTTCATGTGTAATTAAAGAACTTTTCTAATTATATACCTTGAATCGGTAGGCCAATGACCCCCTTTTATGAGTGACTAATGAAGTATTCTAAGGCTTTGTCTTGAATCGGTAGACCAATGGTACCCCTTTCATGAGGAGTCAATGAGCTATTCTAATAATGTACTTTGAACCGGTAGGCCAATGACACCTTTTTCATATGTAATGATGTTAATTGAGAATTAACTACTTCGTAGGAATTTAATGCTTAGCACCGAGTGGATATTGTGAGGTGGAAGCTCTCCCTAGTATGGCCGGGTTTCTAGTAACAACCTCTTTATCCCATAACTATGTGCCCACATAGGTTATTAGCTAGTGGATCCACCTAAGCTAAATGTTACCGGTTCTACCTAAAGCAAGTAGACCAACTCTTTTCGGTGTGGGTGACATCAGATTTCATGATAAGCTCATATGGTCCATGTCGGTTAAGGCTTATTTCCACTATGAACAATAATATGGTTATGAACTATGGCTCTTCAAGAAGCAGTACTTAGTGTGGGTGGGGGGTATGAGACTTCATCCATGCATTGTACAAGTAGGCTTTGAGAGTAGTTATGGTGTGTTCCTTTTATGTAATGATGGTTTATACAATGAAGTATGCTTAATGTTGATTGTTGCTATGAGTTGCTTTTCTTGATATGACTTATAAGAGGTGAAGGTTTCCTTGTCTATGAGTATTAACCAAAGAGGAGATCAAAGAATAGTAAGTATGATTATGGTGGCCTAAAAGTGGTACTTAGTGTAGATGGGATTATGGGATCTTATCTATGCATTGCACAAGTATAACTTATGGTTACTTATGAGATGGTTCTATTATGCTATGATGATCTACATGTGTGAATATGCTTGTGAATTATATTGTTATACTAAAGTGCATGATGATTCTCAAACTTGGTAAAGTGCATGCTTTTCTGCTAAAATGTCCTTTTTAGCATCTTCTCATGATTTTATGCATGACTATCATATTTGGTGCATTTTTGTACTAACCCATATTTTTTCTACATTTTCCCCAAGTGTAGGGATTGGCACTCAATTTTATTCCCCTCGTGGCTAGAGTTTGGAATTGATCATTCTCCTTGCTAGTTGGTGAGTCCTTATGATTCGAGGATGTTGTAAGGGCTGTGTCCCTATTTGATTCAAAGATGTATTAGATGACTAATTGAGACAAGTCTAGACTTCCACTTGCTTTTTTATAAAAAGACTTCGATTGTATGGATAAAGTTTTAAATTTCCGCATCATTTCTTTTATCTCATGTTATGATATGCTAAGGGGTTTGTATGAGACCTTTCGGGGTTGAGTACGCCTTGTTACATCTAGGGGTACCCCTGGGTCGTGACAAATATAAATACCATTCAATTACTCCATTGTTTAGCTATCCCAAACCAATATGAATAAGGAATACAAATTCAAATAAGGTTTACAAAAAAGACAAAATCTATTACCTTTACAAATTAGAAGAGGAGGTTTAATTATTAGGATTTTTTACACAAGTACCTATTTGGCCCAAAAATATTACTTAGCCAATTCAGGCAAACGCTCGTAGTCATTTTAATGAAGAAATAGCTTGATTTTATGATTTATGAGATTGTGATTTAATTTTAAGATTTTTTTCTTTTTAAGCGTTACATATTACTATTTTTTTAAGCATCAGCTTCTAACATTATTAGATTCCTAAAAAGAGCGGACAGGGACGTATTGAACACACTTCCGCAGAGACCGATTTCATAGCCAATGTTCAATTCTTTTACTAGCAACTTCATCAGCTTACTTCACACCTGGGCTATTCGCTATGGCAGCTGCAACGGCATCGACTAGCTTTCATATTCGTCGGAGCTTCCAATGCAACGGCAACATACAAAACTCGTCTCCAAAACGGGTTAAAGCTTTTCAATCACCGAGCATAATCACAGGTTCCTTGGAAGCTCGACGTCCTCAGAATGTCTCCGGAGAGTTCTTTGTCGGTAACATTCCCACTTCATTCTATAGACAGAAGCAATAGTTTGAGTCAACTACTCGTCTATTTTCACTCATCACATCCAAATATCCCTATCCCTATCCCTATTTTTGCTTTGTAAAACAACTGTGATGGCAGATGACAATCATCTGACCCGCACTTATTTTAATTTCTAACTACGATGCTTGGTTAAAGCTTTACTCAAAGTTGATCATTTTTTTTTTGGTTGGTAAAGCCCAACTTACTCATCATTATCTCTACTGCCTTTTTTCTGTTTCTTCATTTCCATTAATCTTTCTCAACTGCTTATAGTTTGAACTGTTCATTAGTCACTATTGGGTAATAATTAGTAACATTAAAGTTCACTATTGGATACTTGCTTGCCTTTACCAATGATTCAATACATATGACATGACTCCAGATGTACTTCATGAATTATATAGGACTATGGTTTAATGATGCGAATTTCAATCAAGTTGTTATTTGATTTAATCATTAAGAACCCATGTTTAACTTGCAGATCATACATGCATAGACTGTGATACCTGTCGATGGATGGCTCCGGTAATTATCAATACTTCTTAATATCTTATACACTAGAATAGAATCATTTCACACTATGGTTCCCTTATTTTCTTTTAAGTTATATGTAATAAACCATGATACATGTGAACAATTGATCCACGTTTCATGGGATTCACATTTATAACAATAACAATGTGGATTACTATTCAAAATTGAGAATGAATTTTGATTCTTGGCGGTCTATAACAAGGTAAAACCTCTGTATGATGGGAAACTGGATTTACCCATATCTCTTGTTTAATCATTTTGTCTACTCTTAGTGGTGAAATGAGTTGGGCGTTATTGCCCTTTTGTCTTAACAATACTAGGAAACAGGAAGGATTTCCGCTGTTAGTTTAAACTTGGTGGTATGGATATTTAATTCAGGTAGAAGAAAGCTTTAGATTAGCTGTAATGCTTAAATAGTTGAGGAAGAATCTACAAGAACGGAACACACAAGCACAGTAGAAGGATTGACAACAATGTTCAACACTCTTACCAGAATTTAGGTGGTTAACGAAAAGGAAAATGTAGGTAATTTATCCGATGTGTAAACAACTTGAAGTGTGGAGATCAAAGGAAACCTAGAAATATGTTAATTGCATCAATACTTGGAATAAAAGTTATGCATTAATGTTAAGGAGCGGGACAACAACACCAAAGTTCTTTTATCCAATGACGAATGCCTAAATGAGGTACAGTGTTAAATTTTAAGGGACAATATACATAAAAATGGGAAAAAGATGGAAAACGTGGAACAATTGAGTGTGTATGTTCTCCAATGCTGTTGGATCACAAGAAAAATGAGAGGGGGGGGGGGGGGGATAAAATAATGATAACTTTATTGTTTATTCTAGCGAGAAGAATGAACTGTAAAGAACATTATGATAAGATGAGGTTGAGCAAGTAGTGAAGAACTGTTTTGCAGATAAAGACTGCAGGACCAAATGGTTTTACTCTTGCTCTACCCATATGTGTAGATTGTTGGCTAAATTATATATGACTGATGTAATTTTTCTACAACATATTGCAAAAAAGGCATCACCTTGGTCTAGCATTAATGAATTCTTCATATTTATGAACTTGTATATGTGTTCAGTGGTGTGGCAGACTGTGTTGTCAAAGACGTGCTTAAGACCTGAAGAGAAGCTCAAAACATGTTGAGCGCTTTGCCTCGCTTAATGTGCACTTCAGTGTCATTTTCAAGGCTCTAAGACATACTTTTCCTTGCCAATGATCGTTTCTTGAAGAGGCAACACTAAACAATTAATATTTCACTAAACAGACCTTAAAGATTTTTTGTGCTTTTCACTTTTGATAACTCTGGTGTTAAATCATCAGGACTTCTATTTCCATCCTATTGTATTCGGGTTTCATCTCTGTTGGATGTTGTTTCCAAACTGCAATTATTGAACGAGAACAAACATGAATTCTGAGAAATTGGTTATAATCGAAGCCAAATCTATAAATACATAGACTTGTTGAGGGCACTCAGTTCTACTGTCGCAGTGGTCCCCTTTAATTGGACATATGAAAACCTAATTTTGGGAGTGACAATTGCTTTATTTCTTGTACTTTTTAGGAGAACTTTACAAGAGCTGGTGATATGTCAGCAGTCTTTAAACAGCCCAGCTGCGAAGAAGAACGACTGGGAGCTCTTCAGGTGCTAGTTTTTTTTCCATCTATAATCTGGATTGGGAACATTGCTATTGATTATCTATTTCAAAATAGTCAAACAATAATCATTGTGGCGAAAGAACTTTAGGTGGAAAAGACGCTACTTGAAAGTATGCATAGCAGTTCTAAAATTTTATGTTAATATGGATTTAGCTTGGAGAAACTTTATCTGATGCGCTTATCTTATCTTTAGTTCCAAATACTTTATAGTTTCTCTGACTTTCTATTTGGATTAATGATGTTGCAAGGCCTTGCTATCATGTCCAACAAGTTCAATCCATACAGAAAAGCCTCCTCATGATATTTTAGAAGTTCAGAAGACTTTCCCAATTCCAATAGATGAGCATGCATTGCTGGTATATTCATTCTCCATTGCTGTGAAATTCATTGATACAGTATTCTCTATAAGTTTCTTTTTTAATCTTATGAATATGAAGTCTCCTGATATTTTATGGAAAAAAATTTAGCATGATTGACTAGTAAAATTTGTAAGTTATTCTTAATGCCACGTCTCTTTTCCTATCTGGCACCCACAGACGCATAGAACAGTGCAACATCACCAATTCCTGAGATTTGTGTCTGCTTTGTCTAAGAGTCTTCTACAACTTTCAGGGTGTTTACCACTGTGGTTATCATTCTGACAAGTCATTTGGAGCAGCTTCTTATTTGATCGTTCGTGCTGAAGGAAATATTCTCGTTGACAGGTATTTTAGTATTCATAGTTCATCACAGCCTGTTGATTTCACAATAAACAATACACAAGGGCGGCTGAAGAGAACTAATTAAGTGAATAGGGGAATGTTACCATTACTTGGAAACAATATAAGGGATGTTGGGAAGTGCTAGATATCTAGAATTTTCGAACTTGGATGCATATCAATTCAGTACTGACATAACTAACCATTTTCAGTCCAAGGTACACAACCAAACTGGAAAATAATCTTAAAATGTTTGGTGGAGTTCGTTACATGTTCCTCACGCACAGGTATGGTGATATCATTTTGCATCATGTCATCTCTAACATGCACTAACTTTTATTTTGATTACCAGCGATGATGTCGCAGATCATGAGAAATGGTCAAATCATTTAGGCTGCGAACGAATTCTTCATTCCCGGGAGGTAATATATTCAATTTGTTGACTTAATTGCGTGACTGATCATCTAAGATATCATTATAGAACTCATTCTTCTAGGAGGCAGAATATCGGGCAGCTGCTGTGCTGTTTCCAATAGCTAAGTTTACATATCCTAAAAAAGAAAGGAAACCAATGCAAATAGACACCTAATCAATACCTAATTAAAATAGGAGTAAATCTAGGAATAAATAAGGTACCTACTATATTTACACATGCTTTAGAATATTCCTAGAATTCTAACATCTTGCAACAAGAGAATCTACCCGATAAGACTTGGTTTCGCGTCTTTCATACTGAGAAGGTAACGGATAGCAGCATGATATGTGTACACAATCACCCGAGTCCCCGCAAGATAAGAACGGAATTTGTTGAAGGCATAGACCATGACCAATAGCTCTTTTTCAGTAACTCATCTCGACAACATCAAGAGTCTTACTGGTGCAGGTGAATAGAGTGAAATACCTTCTCCTTTCTTTCACCTTGGACAACCACCGCTGTGATATCGCTGTAGTCATACATAAGCTCAAATGGCAGATCCAATCGTGAGCTATAATAATTAGTGCAATCACCAATTCCTCCTTGAGTTCATCAAATGCGAAGCATGCTTCATCAACGATAAATTTAATATCCTTCTCAAGTATAGCTTCCACATAGGGTTCAACACCTTAGAGAAATCTTTAATGAAGTGCCCATTAAACCCTGTGTGGCCAAATAATCTCCGCACAGTGCACAGCCCTAATGGACATAGGGGATGGTAATTTTTTAATTGCTTCCACCTTTGCTCGATTAACTTCTAAGCCCCCTTTTGATACCTTATGTCTAGGACAATTCCCTCTCGGACCATAAAATGTGGCACTTCTCCCCGAGTGAGAACCAAATTTGTCTCCTCACTCCGTCCAAGCACTCGATCCAGGTTATTCAAGAAATCATCGAATGACTTCCCGAAGATAGAGAAATCATCCATGAATAACTCAAGTCCTCAACAAAGTCTTCGATCATTTCGCCCTCATACACCTCTGAAATGTTGTTGGCGACATTACATAATCCAAACGGTATTCGCTGGAAAGAATGTGTTATATGGGCAGGTGAATGTTGTCTTTTCTTGGTCCTCTAGAGCAATGACTATCTGATTGTAGCCGGAATGCCCCTCTAGGAAGCAATAGTATTCTTATCCAGCTAAGATGTTTAGCATCTGATCAATATATAAAGGATATCGGGTAATGATCCTTTCTTGTGGAATTGTTCACCTTTTAGTAATCCATGCATATCTCCAACCAGTCATAGTTCTTATTGGAATGAACTCATCTCTTTCATTGGTCACCACTGTCATCCCTTTTTTCTTAGGGACACACTGAACGGGCTCACCCAGATATACTCAGAAATAGGATAGATAATACACGTATCTAACCACTTGGTAACTTTCTTCTTGACCACTTTATTTTTTGTTTAGAAGGTAACCTTCTTGACCACTTCTTCCATCACATTATTTTATACATATAAAATGCTGGATCGATAACCTGAATGTCTGCCAATTTAGCCACCCGATTACCCTCTTGCGCTTCTGTAACACCTTCAATGATTTGTCTTTCTCCAACTCAGAGAGCTAAGATGATAGAATAATTGGCAAAGTTTCACCTTCACCCAAGTAAACTTACTTGAGGTGTACTGGTATGGGTTTGAACTTACATTTAGGAGCTTTTACAGTTGACAACTTGGGTGGGGGTCCCAATGGTCTGTTTAGCAGCTCAAAATTACCTTCTCTAATATAAATGCTGGCCATGCCTAATATTTGCACCCATTTGTTCGGTTTTGCACCTCCATAAATATTGCTGCAGACCAAACCTCTCTCTAATGAATCATTTGAAGTGATGGGAGGCAACTCAAATTATAGCCCCACCACATTAGTCATGGACAACTCTTCATAGTGCGCAGGCAGTTTCAGAGCATTGTATGCATTGAATACTTATACTTGGTCATGCACTCTCATGATTAACTGTCCTGCTACATCAATCAGTTCTCTGCCCATGGCTAGATGGGGACTTCCGGATCTGGCTCAAATCTAGGATGACAAATTTGCAGGAAAAATCAAAGCCCCAACTTGCATGAGTACATTGGTAGAAAAATAGTAGTGGGATTAGGGGTCCCCAAACCTAGCTTCCTGAAAACAGATGAGGACATCAAATTTATACTCGTCCCTTGATCACATAGTGCTTGGGAAATGACTTGTTTCCCAATGACATTTTCAATAGTGAAACTCCTAGGGTCTTTCAGTTTTGTTGGCAACTTCTTTTGAATCTGCGAAGTGTACTCTTCAGTATGTGCTACTGTAGCATACTAAGTGAACTGACTTTTGTTAGCCACAATTTCCACGATATGCTTGGTATACTTTGGGATTCCTTGCAGCATGTCTACCAAAGGAACATTAGCGTGCACCTGCTTTAGTAAATCAAGAAATTTCTTGTACTTTGCCTCCTCTTTCTGCTTTATTAACCGCTAAGGGAAGGGAAGTGGTGATTTGGTGACCACATGGTGTGGTTGCTTTGCCACAGACTCCTTCGCTGGCTAGGGATTGAAAGAGTAAATATTCGCCCGCGAAAACTTTTTTTATTGCAAAATTTAGGACAATACAATAAAGGACAAAATAAGGATTTGGTATAATAATACAATTTTTTTTATTTCTCTTTAGAAAACTACAAAGTTTAGTTATCTATTCAAACAAGATATACAAATTACTAATAGATTTAATGAAATCTCAAAGAAGCCCACGTTCAAGGTATTACTCAGTAGCCACTCCAGTTCAATTACATCATTTGCATTCACTTCCTTCTCAGCTTTACCTTGCTTTGTGTTTCCTCCAGTTCTCTACCATTTCTTAGAGTCACAACATTGGCCAGAGCTTTTGATTCAGCTCAGTGTCACTTGGAAGTGCTCCATGTGGTATTGTGTTCTGTGTACAACTAGCTACTCTGGCCGATCTGCCTCTAGATTCTGAACTGCCAAACTCCCAGGGTCTTTCAGTGAGTCTGACGTAGTCAGATGTGACCCCTATAGTATAGTGTGGTACAAGTATCACTGATCTCTAGGAAGTTCAGGATGTGCTACTGAGGATCCTCATGCCGTAAACTCAGGAATTTCCTGTTAGCATGAAGCAGTTGTAACATGCTCTGTTTCAGCTCGAACCACAGAGTGATGTTGGGCTTGACATGGTAATGTGACATTGCCCAAAAGTAGCATTGCCACTTCCTGCACTCTACCTTCAACGACCGTATCTAACAAGCAAGTGAACGAGTGCCTGTTGATAGTCAAATTGTAGCAACTCCCTCCTTCGCCTGTGAAGTGTCCCTTTAGGTTCTGAGCCAAAATCCTCATGGTTGTTATGATCCTTCTCAATACTTGAATAACCAGTGTTCAGGGAAGCGTGAAGCGGAAAAAAGCGATAAGGCCCCGCTTCACGCTTTAAGCAAAGCGCTCGCTTCATTGAAGTGAAGCGTAAATTAAAAGAAAAGAGACCAAAATAAATAAAGACAATATATATAACCAAAATTTCAAATTAAAAACCATAAATTAGACATCACAAATCCTCCATATAACATAACACAAGCAAAATCAAAGTTATATGCATGGTTCAACCTAATTTTTTTAACTCTACAATTCTTCTACTACAAGATTATCAAAATCTTGTATTCCTCCATTATCATTATACTGCTCATCATCTTCTTCAAGTCCATCACCATCTCTTTCAACTGCATACACTAGGAATAGACTTGTAGCTACTTCTTTTCCCCTCCTATGTGAGCTTGAAGTATTTCCTCTTAAATCATAACAGTTCTCCTCAACCCCACTTGCCTCCCCAACAACACCCCAAGTGAAGTCAGAATCTCCCTCAAAAATTTCTTCATCTTCAGCATTCTCAACTCCAGTTAGCCATTCATTGGCATCGTCAATATTGTCCAAAAGAAGAGGAAGAACTAGGTAAGTCATGCCTATTTTTATTCTTTAAAGTCGATCATGTATTACTTTGAAAAAATAAAAGCGTTGCTTTTCTCGCTTCACCGCTTCTTGTCGCATCACGCTTCAAGCCCAGAAGCGGTCGCTTCTTTTCACATGCCTCGCTTTAGCCAATTGAAGCGCTGAACCCTCGCTTCGCTTCGCTTCACCGCTTAAAACGATGAAGCACTCGCTTTCCTGAACACTGTGAATAACAAATATAATAATAGCTAATTCTAAGTAAACTATTAATTTTTATGCCCCCCAGCAACAACGCTAAAAACTTGTTTCTCCTGAAGGCACACACAAGCGCATGTGGTCGCCAAGTAATATAGTGATTCGAGAGTCGGATATCGTATCCACAGGGATTTATGATCAACAATTTAGTAGACTTCACTATTACTAATTAATTAAACAAGTATTTTCACCAAAAGTTGATTTGATTATAAACTACTACAAAAATATAAAACTAGGTTATTTATGCTAATAAGTAATAAATGAAGCGATTTGACACTTAGAATTAACACAGAGAGATGAGCATTCCAGGGTAGTGGTTGGTTCACCAATCCTATTGAGTTATCAAAATACTTTCTCCTAATCTGAATTATTGACAATTGCTACGGATTAATATGAGTAGTATTCTCTGGATTACTACTCGCTTGTTCAAAGTACATCGCCTCTTATATTCCTATGAAATTGATTAACGTTTACAACATTTAAGCAAACACGACAGCTAGGTATAATCCTATCCTAGTCGCAAAACCTTTGGGGAGTTAGATCATGCTCTCTTTAACCTTTCTCTAATCTAACACCGCCTTTCCCTAGTATATTAGTTATATAGTTGATATAATTTAAAATGTTTGCTACACAATCAAGCAATTAATCACAAGACTAAGAAACAATCACAAGACTGATCATTCAAACTAAGATAAAAGTCTTCTTCAAACAACAATATTTATGGCTTTTCCACAACCCCATAACAAGGGGTATCAGCCACTTATGTTCATGACAACAATCAGATGAATTTTAGAAGTGAAAAACAGCAACTAATAATTGGAAGATAGAAAAAGACGGATGGTTCGTGACTCTACTTTGCTCCAAAGCATAAAAACCTTGTGTAAAACGTCCTAATCCTTCCTCAAATGAGTGTTTGGGCTATTTATAAGAACAGGAAAATTTCTTAGAGGGACTATCCAAGCCCACAAAGGATTGGGTAAAATTCTGGACTCTAGCTGCTCTTGGATGCATTACATCGACCAACGCACCCAACAGGGGGTGCACTGTATCGACCAACACGGCCAACACTTAACCATTTCCGAAACTTCTTCAGTTTGATAGAGGACATGCCACATTGATGCAAGATAGATGTCGCACTGCGTCGATCACCGCATCCAACGCTTGGTGAAATTTTTCTTCTTTCTCATATCTGCTGGACGCGGCGCATTGGTCAACACTGCCAGTTTGGATGTGATAGAGCATGCACTGCACTGAGCCTTTGATTTCTATCACTTAGCACTCAAAAGTGATAGAAATGCGAGTAGAGTAATGTGTGAATACACCCAACATCTGCAGACATCCATGCCAACTTGTGGGGCCTTAAAAACAACTAGCAAATTTCCTTTAGTTTACTAGTTTATGTCTCTTTTTTATTCTGATTTTTGATATTTATTTTGTACTTAATAGCTTGTTTATATTTAGGATTTGTTTTCACGTAGGTTCCTCCGTTACCTAAATTTTCTTTAAGCGATTAGTCTTGCTCAGTTTTGTATGCAATACACTGGCTATATAAAAACCAATACAATGATCAATATAACTCAAGTTCATCAGCTACCATTATATTTTTACTCTTTAGTAACAAGTCAACTCGTTATATATCCCTATTGGTGTTAACCTCAAACTATTATTTATGATAAGAAGTGAGTCATGCTAAAGTCAGTGTGCTTCGTGAGTTGTTGTGTGCTTTACTTTAGGTGACTCCTTTGCATCACTTCGGATGCATATAGGGAGTTGTTTCTCTGTGCTATTTGTAGTCTTTTCTCTTTAAATATCACTCTTAAACAATGGTTTTTATATCTCTTATAAGATGAAATTGCAATCATAGACAATGGTATATTAATATTGACATTAAATTTATTTCAGGTAGATCACTCAACTGCTGCCGTAGAGATTAAGCTGGAGGGGAGTGGACCATGGAGCCTCGGTGAAGATGTGACACTTGTACATACACCTGGACATACTGAAGTGTGTAAATTGTTCTTGTACCTTAGTCACTTAGTCGACATATAGTTCATTATTTATCTTGTTACTTTAGGGATAACCATAATTGTGATTTTAACATTTTAGCAGTTGTCTGATGTTTCTTTCCTATCATCCTTGTGAATTCATGGTGGTCAAACTTTTAGAATTCCAATTGCTAACCGTCATGCTATCCACTTTTTATCATTGTAATTTAAGGATCCATGTGATAGTGATTTCAATATTATACAGTGACTTAGTGATTATTTCTAGTTATCTTGTGAATTATGGTTCAGAAATTCTAACTCTGTTTTGTGGTACCATCATAATGGTAGGGGTCAGTATGCTTGCTATACAAATCGCGTAAGGTGCTTTTTACTGGAGACCACTTCGCCATGGGTGAACTTGGCTGGACCATTTCCGAGAGATACAACCAGTTTTCAGGTGCATGTTCTTGACATTTTTATTATGCCATGATGTTATTGTTGTTGTGGTGGTGATAATGAAATGGGTAGTGGATATAGGGTGGAGATTTCCCCTTATAGGGTGAATGTTGGGGGAGCATATTCCAATGAAACTTACCTTGACAGTGCTCTCAAGATAACTGAGTAAAATGATGTAGTGGAATAATGAATCCATATTTCAGCCAAATGGAACTTGGGACTGCTTTCAAATATGAATTGTTCACGATCCCTCACATTATCTTTGCCTGCTTTACCTTTAGCAGTGGACCTAAAATAAATTCTGTGGAAGAAGAGATTGATCTTTTCTGAAAGACTTGTACTCTCTCTGTTTCACAAAGAATGGTCTAGTTTAACTTGACACGGAGTTTAAGAAAATAAAAAAGAATTTTGAATCTTGTGGTCCTAAATTAAAGTTATGTCAAATGTACAAAACTGTCATTTAATCTTGTGGCCTTAAACATACCACGTGGAAAACTGAAATTAAAATGTTACCAAAAAAAGAAAGAGGTCATTTTTTTTGAAACAGACTAAAGAGGAAAGGAGGTCGTTGTTTTTGAAACGGAGGGAGTAATATATATCGTATTCAGCAAGTTAGCAGATGTATGCACTTTCCGAATGAATCTGAAAATATTATTTGTATGGACAATCACTGTATGGACAAACTTAGATCTTAGGGATCTCCACTCTGAATAAGTAATTAACAGATGTCAAGGTGGGGCAATCTGCTCCATGGTCATTGCCTAGTTGGAGGTGGGGATAATGTGATTTCAATAATACTGTGAAAAAGTAAGTGGAGGAGATACAAATTCCCTTTATGGCTTCCATTTTGCTGCATCATTGAGCATTTGTGGGGTGATGAAGGGTGGAGAAAATCATATTTTAAATTTGAAACATGGTGGCTAGAAGTTGAGGGTTTCAAAGAAAAAGTTAGTGAGTGGTGGGAATCCTTCAATGTGAATGGAAGACCAGGATATATTCTGGCCGAAAAATTACAGATGCTGAAAGCAAAGCTTAAAGAATGGAGCAAAACCAATAAGAGAAATTGGAAGCAAAGGAAATAAGATATCCTGAATCAAATCTCAAGATGGGAAACAATTCAGGAACAAAGGCTGCTCACTGACGACGAGTTGATACAGAAGACTCATTTGGGTATGGAATTTGAAGGAGTGGCAAAGAAGGAAAAGATAGCTTGGAAACAGAGATCTAGAATCCAATGGCTAAAAAAAGGGGACAAAAATACTAAATTTTTCCACAGGATTGCAACCTCTCATAAAAAGTTCAACTCAATGGAGCAACTGGAGGTGGAGGGTGAAATCACCAAGGATCAAATCAAGATTAAAGAAGCAGCACAAGAATTCTATAAAAACCTTTACAAAGAGACTGAAGGGTGGAGACCTGATCAAAGAATATTGGATGTTTCAAGAATTACTGAAGAGGAGCGGGTGTGGCTGCAAAGACCTTTTGAGGAGGAGGAAATTTTGGGAAGTTTAAACATGTGTGCAAAAGAGAAAGCACCTGGCCCTCCTGATGGATTCCCAATGATGTTTTTCCAAATTTTTTGGACCCTATTGAAGGAAGATATTATCAAAACTATTCAGTGTTTTCACTCCAATCAAGTTTTTGAAAAGAGTTTTAATGAAACTTTGATTGCCTCAATTCCAATGAAAGCAGGAGCCTCCAATTTTGAAGGATTTTAGACCAATCAGCTTAGTAGGGGGTGTCTACAAACTCATTGCTAGGCTATTGGCTGAAAGATTGAAACAAGTGCTGGATAAATTGATCAACAAACATCAGATGACTTTTATGAAGGGGAGACAAATCATGGATGCTGCACTCATAGTCAGTGAATGCATTGATTCCAGAATAAAGGGAGGAAGCCCTGGTTTAATGTGCAAACTGGATATCCAAAAGGCTTTTGACCATGTAAATTGGTCTTTTCTCTTAAGTATCCTTAGCCAGATAGGCTTTAGGGGAAAATGGCTGAAGTGGATTGAGACATGCATTAAAACTGTCAAGTTCTCTGTGCTTGTGCATGGAGAACCTATGGGTTTTTTTGAATCAGAAAAGGGACTGAGACAGGGTGATCCTCTCTCCCCTTCCTGTTCATCCTAGCAATGGAGGGCTTTAATTCTATGATGAGGATTGCTACACAAAATAGATGGATCAAAAGGTTTCAAAGTGGGACCCTGGGGGGGGGGGGGGGGGGGGCGGAAAGAGAAATACCATCATCCTTTGTGATCCTGTAGAAGAACAGATGAGCTACATTAGAGTGATATTGATACTTTTTGAAGCAGTCTCTGGATTGAAAGTGCACTGGGGAAAAAGTAGTCTCTTCCTAGTGAATGAGGTACCTCAGATAAAAGAGATGACAGGCATACTAGGGTATAGTGTTGGGAAGCTGCCTACCGCCTATCTAGGCATGACATTGGGTAACAATCACAAAGCCTTGGAAATATGGGATGGTATTTTGGAGAAAACTGAAAAGAAGATTTTTGGATGGAAGGCTCAATATCTTTCACTTGGAGGAAGATTGATCCTCGTTCTTGATTCTCTGCCCACTTATGTGATGTCTCTATTCCCAATCCCAGGAAAAGTAGTGGAAAATCTGGATAAGCTAAGGAGAAAATTCCTATGGCAAGGCAACAAGGATGGAAAAGGCTATAGCTTAGTAAATTGGAAAACTCCTCTACTTAGCAAAGACAGAGGGGGGGTTGGGAATTCAAAACTTGAAACTACAAAATAAGAGCCTATTGAAGAAGTGGTTGTGGAGGTGCACTGAGGAGAGGATTGCCCTCTGGAAAGAGGTGATTATAGCTAAATATGGTGAGTTAAACCCTTGGTGTACAAAGAACACACAACATAACCTTATGGTGTGGGTGCATGGAGATCAATTAGAAGCTTGTGGCCACAAATGGAGACAAATTTATATATCAAGGTGGGAAGTGGCACTAAAACAAAATTTTGGAAGGATGTTTGGATAGATCAATCCCCTCTTAGGGATCTCTTTCCAGATCTTTTTCAAATTTGTGGAAATCCTGATGCTAATGTTGGTGATTGATGGACTGAACAGAGTTGGGATTAAGTTTTTAGAAGACTTCTCAATGATTGGGAGATGGAAAGGGTGGCTGAGATATTAGGGATGCTAGGTGGAGTGATCATAAACGCAAATGCCACAGACAGGATATTGTGGAAGCACAACAAATATGGCCTTTTCTTAGTCAACAGTGCTTACAGAAGAGGTCTCCAGGTGATGGCAGGGAGACCAAAACACCTCTGGAACTATTTTTGGATGGGGGATATCCCTACAAAAGTGAAATGCTTCACTTGGCTAGTGACAAAGCGAGCTTGTTTAACACAGGCAGTACTTCAGAAGAAGGGTAGACAACTGATCCCTAGGTGTTTTTTATGCAATTTGATAAGTGAAACTAACAGCCACCTTTTCTCGCATTGTAATTACACTGCTCAAATCTGGAATTTGTTCCTTAGCATTTCAATCTGAATTGGACAATGCCAGAATGTACATCAGACGTGTTGAAGAGCTGGGTAAGGAGAGGAGGTGCCAAGAGTCAGAGGAGATAGGTTAATACCATCATGTATATGGTGGTCAGTTTGGAAGGAAAGGAATAGTTGATGCTTCCAAAATAGATCCAATTCCATACACAAGGTCAAATGGAATTGTTTAGTATCTCTACTTTTTTGGTGTAAACAGTTGTGTATAGTAATACATATCAGATTGTAGATTTGTTAGGAAGTTTGTAATTGACACTTTTTGGTGGTGGCTAGCATGCCGTTAATGCTGAAGAATACAGCCTTATGAGTTTCAAAAAAGAAAAGAAGATAAGTTAGCCATCTTTTGTTCGTTCAGTTCCACCCAGATTTTTTTTATGAGGAGAGCTGGGTGGAAACTATTTTCTTCTCTGTGAAAGATTTTTGCTCAGTGTTTGTAGGATATATTTGAAATTTGTTTGGAGGTAGTGCTTTATTCATGTCTGCGCTTATTTAGCTTTAGGTTTCTTTCTACCTATTAATGTTGCTTTAGCACGAGATCTGATATGATCTCCTATAATGTTTGCAGTGCCCAAGCAATTGAGCAGTGTGAAGTTGATGCTCGACTTGGATTTTGAATGGATACTTCCGGGTGAGTAATGGTTGTCATATTGAAGATTGACTTGTTTGCGCATTTCTATACTGATACAGAGAACTAAATGGAGCCACACCACTTGGAAAATCAACAGGATACTAGGAACATATTATTAGCAAGCGATGGTAATTAGCATGTGCAAGGCAATTTACTTGGTAAACCATTTATTTGTGGTTTGAGCTAAGTGTAGTGTTTGACTCAGACACAACTTTCCCTCGTCTTCTGCTAGCAGACCATTTGTCTGTGGTTTGAGCTTTGAGAAATCTATATATGTGTAGTAGTTGACTCAGATACAACTTTTGCTTGGTGCTAGCAAATCACATATCTTTTACCATCATTGTTATTTTAGTATCTTACCTTGTAATGGGGATTAGACCAGGGGAGTTAAACTTGAAATATGTAGCAAATCCCCTCCCGTTCTGTTCTAACAATTTAGTGTTCTCTTATCTTGTTACATCACATCCCTCTGGTCACCATCAATAATAGTTCTGCTTGCCGTTCAGTTCTTAAAACCATCTTATTATGTTGAGTAGCAGTGCATTTTCTTCTAGTTTGGTCTTGCAGTTAAGGGTGTTAAATGGGTTGGTCTACTCAGTTGGTAAATCAATATGGTTTGAATTAATAAATAGGTCTTGAACTAGCTGATCAAACTTTACTTGGACTAGGTAGAATAACGACACACAGCCAACTCTGTCCAACTTAAGCTTGGACAAGTAACAGTTTTAGGGGTTGAAATCGACAATCTTAGGGTATCAACTAGAAGGGTTGGTCAAAATGAGTAGAGGTAGGGATCTGATCTGTCTGAAATATATTTGCATCTAGATGTTTGGGTCAAGATAGGTTGATCAATTTGTCATAACCCTACATGTCTACTCAAACTCTGGACAGGTTAGATAAGTTACAGTTTCATTTATCAAAATTGACACCCCTACTTGCAGTTTTCCTTTATCAATAGTTTTCAATGTTGTGAAATTCAATTTGCTTTGAACATTCTTGAATTTACTCCATTCCCTCAACCAAGAAGTCAAGGAGGATGTTTACCTTGATGTGTAAAATGGCTGTTTCATATTTTAGTTGAAGTCTTATGGCTTTCCACTGCACTTTCTAGTAACAGTACATGATTACTACAGATACCTCTGCCAAACAATTCATGCATATAGTTGCAATTGTTAAACTTAATCAACTGGTATTACTCGAGTCCAAAACTTGATAATCAGAGAAACGCAGAACACCATGTAGTTGACAAATCTTTTTCTTTGGTCAATGAAGGAAAGCTTAACACAGGAAAACTAGTGTAGCTCGTATGAATTGTTGTCGTGTTGACCAAAAGGCTTTTGAGTATACCTACAGATTCAGGCACTTGTTCATTTGATGACACATGGAAGTATCTGCATAGAACTGTCTGTTCCTTCAGTTTTACAGCTCAAAGATGTGGCAATTCCTTTAGACCCTCATGTTGGGATTTGTTAATTGATTGCATTTTCTCGTCTCATTTCAACCAAGTAAATTAGATAAATAATTTACCCAGTAATTTCTTGTTCTTCAGGTCATGGTAGGAGAAGTAAATTTAGAGATGTTGAGGACAAGAATTCGAGTTTAAGAGCTTTCCTGGAGACAAAAATGCAGCTGCTATGAATCCTGTTGCCAATTCCTATTGAAGGATTATGTAGATAAATAGTTTGTGAATCTAGTTCTTGTAATAATGAAAGTATAATTTTGCTTGGAATCTGTGGATCACAAATAAGCTTCTAGCCTAGCCAGCTTCCCTTATTAATGTCATGTAATGTATGATACTTGTCAGAAGAAAATTACTCGAGAACTTGCTCAGAAATTGTTGTATAATGAATCGAGTATTGGCAGGCAGATGACGTGCCCGAGGAATGCCATATTGCATTAGATATTCTCGCGCCTTTTGTTCTACTAATGACTAAAACTGCTGAAATTTCAGTTCATCAGGTATGCATTCAAACTCCCAATGCCCGCTGAGTTGTGCATTGGTCCAATCAGTGCTCGCCTCTCGCTAAAGGCGATTAAGTGAGGTGCGGCACCGTCGCCTTTTACTGGTGAGGCGTCGCGAGTTCAGAAAGGCGACCAAATGGGAGGGCGACTCGCAGCGCTTTTTTTTTTTTTTTTTTTTTTTTTTTTTTTTTTTTTAAAGATCTGATTTAATTATTAAAACGCAATATATTACGGTTTATTTGATGTTTTTGCAAACATAGGATTTCTTTTCTCCATCGCGACCCTCTCTTCTCCAGTTCTCCTTCCTCACACTACTTTGCGACTCTCTTCTCCAGTTCTCCTCCTCACTACTACGTGACATTCTTCTTCTCTCTCCTGTTCTCCTCACTATTGACGAAGAGACCTCATATGCTCACAGCATGTACGGTTTTAGATTTTTTTTTTCTTCATCTTCTTATGTTCTTCTCTTCTTCTTTCATATGCAGAAGAAGTGTAGACTCTCTTTTTATTTTGAAGCTACTGTTAATTGACTGTATTACTGTAATCTGCATACATTTTTTTTTGACAAAAAAATTCAATCCTTCTATATTATTTCTTCCCCACTCAATTTAGTTTTATACTAATCAATATAGTATTTGCTAATAATATATGTTATTGCTATTGGAATTTTGGATATTTATATAAGCAATTAAATATTTTAAATTTATGGTATTAATTGGCGCCTAAATTCAAAAAGGCGAGCGCATCGCCGTGAGGCCGTCCAAAACAGTAGGTCCAATGTTATTTGTGGTACCTAGTGCTGGCAATGCTGTCCCCATTTTTTGCTAACCTGCCAAAATGGGCTGAGGAGTGATTTTTAATAACCCATTAATTACACAAGGTATACCCAAAGTGTGTGGTCTTGATTTTTGTCTGCCATAATAAAAGACTTTAAAGATGTCTTTCTTCCTATTTATGTATAGAACAAGTACACTTTTGTACCTCTACACCTCAATATTTCTAAACCACTCCCCATGCTCAATTGTCTCTCCACATTATTTTTTTTTAAAAAAAATATTTTATTTATTGTTTTCTTTTCTGTTTCAATAATTTTTTTTTTCTGTTTTCTCAATTTTTTTCATTCTTCTCTTTCTTTATTTTTTCTTTTGCTTTTAATTTTTTAATCTTAAATCTAACTATTTTTTGGTAATGAACCGAAAGTTGAGTATTCCACAAAGAGAATCTTCTTTTTTTTTTGGCATGTAAGTAAACATAAGAATTTTATTTTTAAGTTAGTTAACAACATTAGTAATAGAATCGGCCACCTATCTATTATAGAAGAAAATGATGTATATTAACATCTAATTGATACAATAGTCTATGGAGAAGAATATTGTAGTTTTGAAATAGTGTTGCATTTTGATAATACTCAAACTACTTTTCAAAATCAATTAAAGAGCAAACGGTTGTCGTCAATAAAAATAACCAACTAAGAGTCGCGGCCGAATCCCACAGAGAATGACATATCGCAGAGAATTCTATCAAGAAATTTGAAATATAAATTCATTCATTTGTAATAGTAAGAACAAGTGGGTGGATGATTCCACCAAATTTAAGAAAAGGATTTGGTTATCAATAGTCACAATTGAACTAAAATTTGGAAAATCAAGTAAGTAACAAGTAATCTAGGGGTGCGGGGATTGGAAATCGATACACAATAGAGGTAATTGTGTTGTTATATAGTAATGAACATTCATAGATAAGCTGGGTCATCTTCATTGACACTAATCTTCTTTCGATATCATATAATTAGTTAATGTAATCTCCTTTTGGTCTCATCTATGTGAAAAAAACTAGACAACCCAATACCTTACTCTATTCTCTCTTTTGATGCAGAAATAGGACAAATAGATCTGCCAATAACCTCTATTTTCAAGCAAGTTACAGACATCAAACTTAAATTGCTAGTATCAAACTAATTACCGATTCCAATCAATCTCTTTCGAGCATCAGTCGGAGATCAGAAATAGGAATTAAGTTTGCAACCTTAACCCATAAGTTAACCACATGTTACTTAGTCCAAATCAATATATGAACACCAACAAAATAGAGCATAACACAATACCCATTACATTAAATCAATACTCAATCTCATGAATCCACCCCTAGATCTTGGGGTTTTAGCCACCTATCATAAAATGTAAATAACTTATACCTAGCATGAAGGCAGTGATGGGTCACTTGAAATTTAAAAATTACAAGCAAACCCACTTTGAATTCAACTTCAATTTATCAATTTCAAGAGCAAAAGTTGAAAAACCCCAAAAACTAAAAGTGTTCTTCACAAAGTAAAAATGTTTCTCTTTAAACTATTCAGAAATTTCTCACAACTTTTCTGACCTTCAAAACTCTAAGAATCCTCTTTTTCTCTCTCCTTTGGGATATTTATAGTTTCCCAAAATTTGGCCTAAAACTTACTGCATGACCCATTGGGCAACGTTAGTCGGGCTCGCCAATCACATCAGGCGAATCACCAACTACTTTTCAGCTCGCCTTTATCATGCTTTAGGCTTTAGGTGTTTGAACCTTAGTCGGCGAGCTCGTTCTAGTCTTCCTTTCACATTTGGCGTATCACCGAGTACCACCTTTGTTCGCCTTTCAAGCCTTCATTTTTTCTCCAAGTATTGTCACCTTCGGCGATGATTACCTTTATTCGCCCTTTGCATTAGGTGGGTCATCGTTTATCTTTTCGTCCGCCAACTTGTCTTTATAGATTCAATTGTTGTGCAGTGTTAGCTTGGGCGATGTCATACCTATTGGGCAATCCGCCCTTCAAGTTAGACGATCACCAATGTGAAGTTTACACTTCTTTTCACATTTTTTGCCCTTCTTTCATACATTCATCCTTGCCTTGTCCTTGGCCTTTATGATTGCAAATCATCAAAATATCATTCGAATAGGACAAAATTAGACATTGAGGACACAACTTATTGAGCTAAATAGGCCTCAAATGAGTGTAAATCTACCACTCATCAACACCCCCAACTTAAATTTTTGCTTGTCCTGAAGTAAATCAAGAGCACAAATAGCTCAAAAAGGGTGTCTACAACAGTTCTCAATGAGAGCTAACATGCAATTTCCATTACAAGACTACTCTGAACAACATGCTACACTTAGTTATGATAAAAAAAAACTTCAAATAATGACTAGCTGGTAACAAACTAAGCTCAAGCTCACAATAGCTTCTTTTCTAATGCAAGACTATGTTTCAAAAAATGCATTTAAGTGCCCTCACATCAAGAACGATTCAATGCTCTCATGAATTAAATCAATAAAGAAGTAAGGAATCAATACAACTCTCACTCTCACAAAAGAGAAATACATGCAAGCTTCATCCCGTAGGCTTGCCCATATTCCCCAATCATTACACAATCCAGTTTATGCAAGATATCAAGGGTATTTTAGGCTTGTAATGGGGATGAGGGTCAAGGTATGGTCAATTTGGCTCATTCACTTCACATTTTCAAAGCATTGGTGCAATCATCTTCATCTCTTCTCAAGTCTCTTTTTTTTTTCATTTCTTTTTCATTTGAGAGCTCAAACTTTGATTTGTTAATTGGTATCCCCTTTTTATTTCACCAAACTCTCTTTTTCATTTCAATTTTCAAATGTTGTTCATCACACATTTATTTTTATAAGGAGGGGTTCCTTCTTTTTCTAAAAAACTTCAAAGTTTTGTGTCATTTCATTTTCCTTTCCCTTTAACTTGGCTTTCATTTATCCTTACTTTCCACACCCCAACTTAGGATTTTGGACTAAGTTGACTGTTCAAACATACAAATACTTCAAAAAGGGTTTGTCTGAGAAGTTTGGGACAATTTGACTCAAAAGGCTTCAGTATGATTGTCAACAATTGGCTTAAGCTCAAATGGTGCAAAAATGGATGTGCACCCTCACAAGGTAGTCACATAAGGATATGAAATTTGGGTTCAATCTAACATATTCTACCCAAGATCATTCCTTACACTTACCAAGGCTAGACAATTAGACTAACAAAACAAATTCTAGGATCTTTCAAACATGCTTTCAAGTAAAATCTCACAAAATATGGCACTTCAAACACAATCATATATCAAAACCAAAAAAGATCAAAAGCTCACATGTGATGTTCATTGCAAGACTCACATCAAAACGCAACTAGTCATCACAAGATTCAAAAAGATTGCCGAAAAGTGCAACCACCTCGATTTCTTTCTTGCAACACAAACACTATACACCATGCTCATCGTGAGTACTATTCAAGATATCGATATTGAACACAATCGATCATCTAATTATTATCAATGAAATCTCAAGCATTTCACGATTTCCAAAACTCATGGGGTAATGGAAAATTTGAGAGAAAACAAAAGAGACCAAGTGAGATAAATCAATCAAAACACTATAATAAAAACAAAAGAAAAATCCTACATCATTAAAAAACTAAAAACAATGAAATACAAAATAAAGGTTCTCTCACCCTACCAAAAAGTAAGTGATGTTTCCTCAATAAAAAATAACAAAAAGTATGGGAGGAAAGGTGAAAAGGTTCCCCTGACAGGCTATGCTTGTGGAGTGTTCTTATCAGGAGTATTTCGAGGAGTGGAATCATTCGGGCATCAATGCTCAACAATAAGATCATAAGAGGCAGCAATGTAGGCTCATCCGAGGCATCAGTGCCCGACATAGAATTAGGAGGAATAATGGAGTCTGAAGAGACTCCACTAGTGATAATGGTGGAGGTATCCTCAAGGGATCACTCCAAAGTCGCACGAAACATCTTTTCCTCAACATCCTGCAACTCAATCAATTTTAAAGAAACCCTCTGCTCAGCCTCCTCTCTCCTTAGCTCATCCTCATCTGTCTCCTTAGGCAACTCATCATCAACCCTATCATTTTCTCTCGTAACATCCTCAACTCCAACATCAACTACATCATCAGTATTCGAATACTCAGCCACACCAGAAGCAAGCTCACTGCTAGACATAGTTGGGGGCATAGACACGGGTGCATCAGTTAGGAGAACCTCACTCCACAACATAGAAATGTCCATAGACCTCAGTTGCTCTACATCAGCCCTTAAGTGCCAATCTCACCTTACATAGTAGCAATCACCTCAAAACTACCCCGACCTTCTTCTAGGCCTCTAATCTAGCAGTGAGGTTGTCCAACCTCACACCATGTGACTCAATGAAAGCCTTACATTTATTCAACCTATATCTCAGTGGAGCTATAAGCCTCTTAATAGCTCGCTCTAACAACTTAGGCAAATCAACCTCAACCCTTTCAACCCTCACAACCCTCACATCCGTAGACCGAGCAAGATTTCCAATTTATATATCATGGCCTGG
The DNA here is from genome assembly GCA_037074985.1 of Solanum bulbocastanum. NCBI lineage: Eukaryota > Viridiplantae > Streptophyta > Magnoliopsida > Solanales > Solanaceae > Solanum > Solanum bulbocastanum. The sequence goes on from CM073598.1 coordinate 7,405,023, forward strand.
GTTAAGGAGTGACGGAAAATAGGAGCAGGGGTAGGTGCATCAGAGATAGTAGAGGTGGAAGTGGAAGGAAGTAAAGAAGAATTAGGTATACCTGATGGCTCCGTAGAAGGAGAAATGGAGTAGCTTCAGGAAATAGACTAGCCGGATCAACCACGTGCGTAGTGTGTGGTGGTGGAGGATTTCTCCAAGCCGCATTCATCTCATAGAGAATCAAACTTAATCCTCCAGATATCATTTGAGGAGGCCGGGGTGATATACACATCGGTCTTCCCCTGAAAGAGAGCTCCATCATCCTCACACAACTGTCAGGACTAGAAAAAAAAAGAGTTCTACTCCTATCGTGCTCTCAATAGCATCTCATCAACTGTAATTGACCTGACATTATATGCTCCCTATCGATTATGGTACCCACTAACACTGCCTTAAGATGCCGAATGATGGATTCATTTTGTGACAACATGATATTGATGCTATTGAACTCGAACTATTACCGAGCTCCTATGTTGAAATCTTTCTTCTAAATTCTCGCGCCGTTCGCCATCCAAGGTGGAGAAATAATAGATATCACGCTTGCCAGCCTTTCAGAGCATCAAGTTCATGGAGCATTGATAACACCCATAAGCTAATTGAAACATTCAACTATATAATCATACCCCCATGAATGGGGGTTTTAGACAAGTATAATAAAGAGCAAGAAATTGTTACCAACTATGTTTTCCATTAGATTTGGAAACATCCACAAGTCTCCAAATGCTCAAATGAAAGCTAAAAATCAGAAAAACCCTAAATCTCTACTCAAAAAGTGTAAGAACAATATTTAGAATGTTAAGGATTAAAAAACCTAGAATTGGACAATATGGGAACTGGATTATCTTTCGGAACTCATTTTTCTTCTTTTGAAAATTGTATTTATACGTTCCCAAAATTTCAGCATCGGATTCACTCGACGAAGTAAGTCGGGCTTCGCCAACTTGGTTGGCGATGCACCGAGTGCTGTTTTCATCACCTTCTTGGCTTGCCTTGCACCATCTCTTTTCTATAACTTTTGGCGATCTACATTAGCTTCGTCAAGAAATTTCGGTGAATCGCCGAAATACTTCTCCTATCATCTAGTTGGTCTTGTCCATGGGCTGGCCTGCTGGAACTTTAGGCTAGCTGAAGGTCTACTCGGCCACTCACCGAGTGGCTTTGGAGAGTACTAACTTTGCTTTCCTTCAAAATTTTCAGCTTTTTTTATATCTTATTTGCCTTGTAATGTCCGTTCCTTGCTCTTTTTCCTTTATTGCTGCAAATTAACATTTTAACATCAATTATGAGCATAAAATAGGCATTAAGGACACTAATTCATTAAATATTAAGCCCTGAATGAGTCGAAATGCCCATCTTATCAACACCCTCAACTTAAACTTTTGCTTGCCCTTAAGTAAACATAAGATCAATCAGTTCAACAGGGATGCCTACAAATAGTGCTACTTGAGACTCAACATGAATGCACATGAGATTTAATCTACCCAAGCAATGTCCAATCGTGTACTACAAGATTCAAACTGTGACTAGTCATCATCAAATAGAAGTCAAGTTCACAATGCTTACTTCAAATGCAAATTCAAACTCAACAAAAGTATTCTAATGCCTTCACACCAAGAATGATTCCATGACCACACAAAGCTCATCAAAATTTAAGAATTAAGGAATCAAAATCAACTCTCAAACTCTCAAAGATAAATACATGCATGATTCTGCTTATAAGCTTGCCCGTATTTTCCAATCAACATGACATTCAACCCAATCAAGATCACTAAGGTCTTTCAAGGTTTTTAACGGGGCAGAGGGTAAAGGTATGCTCCTTTTGGCTTAGTTACTTCTACCTTTATGAAGCATGACTTGCATTTCACTTCTTCTCCTTTTCATCCACTCTTTTGATTTTCACAATCCACCCTAATTACTTTCAAGCACAAACATTCTTGATAACGGTCATTGGACACCCCTTTTCTTTTATTCATGCACGAATTGCAACATTCTATTTCAATCTTTTTATTCTTTTTTTATATGGAGGGGTTCCATGTTTTTCAACACAATCCTTCAAGGGTGAATTTTCACAACGTTATTGCTTATTTTCTCTCTTCAATTTTCACCACACCCCCAACTTAGGCATTTAGTCTAATTTGATTAATCAAACAAACCAATGCTTCATGAAGGTTTAGGTGGGAAGGAAAGAGGCCAAGTGTGTTCATGTTTCATCCAAAGAAAAGGTTAGGCTAAAATTGTGCCAAGCTAGGTTTACACTCTTACAAGGTGGTCAAAAAGAGGTATAATAGGAATTTGGTTCACTCTTCCAAAATTGGTTCCTTAGATCATTTCTTTCATTCACCTACATTAGTCAATTGAACCAATGGGGCAAGTTCTAGTTATCACCAAGCACATATTTCAATGATATCTGACCACATAAGGCGTTCAACATAATCATCAATCATGACTCTATAAGTTAAGATTGCGTGCAACGATCATCGCAAGACTCATTTCAATAATCAACTAGTCACAACGAGATGCTAAAAGTTCAAACATGACTTATGCAACTCAAACTTGCCTCATTAGAGTTGCAAAAACATATTTTTCAATCAAGAGCACTATTTAAGTCATCGGTATTGATCGCAACCGATACTCAAATATGTGAGAGAACATCCACACATTCACAAATACCAAAATCAGGAGGCGAATTAAATAAGATAAAAAACCAACATTCACTTTAAAGACCAATAGTTACAATAATAAACATCCAAAACATGAGAGATACAAAATAAGATAAATACAACCTAAGGGGATAGGTATGATGTTGATTGCTTAATTCCTTGCATGAAATTCAAAACCCTAGTTGTGTATATTCTTTTAGTTCATGAATTACACTTGCTTGGTTAGTTTATTCAGATATGCATGCCTCAGTTTAAGAAATTTTCATTATTAATATATTAATGTTGCATTTTCAGTTAGCATGTTAGTCCTTTGAGTTATTCAGTATTACAGAAATTCAATTATAATATGTTACTTACATTCTAGTTGGGAGTAGGCTTAAACCAAGTGGACTAGGGTTCAACATACCAAAATAGTCCCAGAACTACGTGCCCCCGTAGGTTTATAAGTCCCCTTCGTGGGAATTACATTTTAGTAAGCACGCCAGTCATGCCTCTATACCTCTAGCAGGTATATTGGGTCCTGTCGATGGGGCATATATATCAAACTCCACATTTAGCTCATGTGGTTTTATGTCAGTTATTAGTAGCCCTCACAGTCAGATTCTAGTGTATTGACCCTGTTACTAGTTACATTTTTAGTATTCAGTTTTAGTATGTTATAAACTTGATCATTACATTTAATTAGTTCATATTCAGCATGTTAGCATATCCTTCATGGTTATCTTATATCGTTGATCAGTATGCTCCATTTCAGTTATGTTATATTTTTCATATTTATTCTATCCTACATGCTCAGTACCTTTCAAGTACTGATGCATACTCTGCACTATATCTTTCTGTGATGTAGATTCAGGTCCTCAGCATTCAGATCACATATAGATCCGTTCTCAATCTCCAGTTCAGCAGCATCCGTGGTGAGTCCTCATTCTTCGAGAATGATTGACAAGTTATCTTTTCCATTTTCAGTCTTCTAGTTTCAGTTTTGCTAGACTTAGCTGGGGGCATGTCCTAGCAGCTTTAGTCAGTTAGAGGCTTATTTCAGACATAGTTTAGATTCAATTATAGTTTGAGTTTGATCTCTTTTCAGGTGTCATTAAACTGAGTCATACATATTCAGATTTAGAATAGGTATTCCCCATCATTTCAGTTGATCTCATGTTTAAGCTTCCACACAGTGTATCTATTATGTTGAAAATCTTTAAGTATGCTTATGATATGCCAACTCATGGTTAGCTTGGGATGACTCATGATCCTACGTCCCGTGTTCACGACTTGGGGGTAGCTTCCGGATGTGACATATTTGATCCTCCACCTTAAGTTCTCTTGGTTCTAAGTTAAATCACAATGAAATAGTCATATTCATAAACATATAATCATACATAGAAAAACATAATTCAGATATTAATCCAATCTTATCATATAATAGCTCATTAAATCTTGAATCAAACATGTTTGAGAAAATATTTCACCATTCATGATTCCCGAAGGTGTAAGAAAGTCCTTTCACAATTTCATTAATGCTCATCCTAGAGAAATCTAGATCATAAAACTTTCCTTTTCATAAATCATGCATAACTCTTATGAAAATAACATTCATATACTCATAGCTTCCTCATAAATCCATGTCTTTTAAGAGTTCAAAGCCAAAATCTTAAACATTACATAGATTCATGTGAAATCAATTGGAAAGCGTGTAATTGTGTCAAAATAATCATAATAAGATCAAAATTGAACAGTTGAATCAACACAATATTAACCTATGAAGAATTGAACAAAAACCTAATCCATTTGATTAAATTCAACTTGGAGAATTGTGAAATCTTTGGGGCTCAATGGGTGAATGGAACCCACTGACAAAACCGTACTTACCTTGCTCTTAAAAGCCCCAAAACAATAGTTTAAAAGAGTACTTGATTTGGAAACCCTAGATAATTCATTCTTGATCTTGAGAGAGAATTTTTAAAGAAAATCTCAGAGGGGATTTTGGATTTGAGTGACTGAGAAAGTTGGGGGAAATTTAGAGGTTGAAGGGTAGTTATATGACATATAAATAAAGGTAAAATGAGATAATATATGCATTTAATTAATGGGAAAATACTCAAATATTCCTGTGAAGTAACTGATAGATGATTTCTATGGTTTGTACCTATGTTCCGCTGAGCTTTCTACAACATTTACTTGTCAACCATATAACCAACTTTAGAAACTCAAATAACCCTACTTCCCATGTGATCTTTCTACGATTCATTTAATTTCCTAAGATCCAAAGACCCCTTCAATAGCTCTCCATTTTTAGAATAAAATTCTACTATGTCTGGAACCGTTCTATGGAACAATCCTATGACCTGTGAAACTTCCTACGATTGTTGGTCAAATATCAAAGACATGAAATTTCACAAAACTCAACCTCATATCTACGAGTGCCATCTACAACCCATAAAGACTTTTACAAACCATAAATTGGTGTGGTAGGACACAACATGTAGCTCAAAACTAGACAATTCATTTATAACTTTAGCTTTCCAATTTCTGAGGTTTTATATATATATATATATATATATATATATATATATATATATATATATATATTGTAGGAATTGTAACTATCTTTTTGGTTTTCTTGAGTGTACATAGCATAGCCCACATGGTATGAATTTTATCCAAGGCAAGCTTTAGACAGCTTAGAGTAGCCACATAAGTTATGCTAATCATAGGCCTTTGATATTCTCAATTGGTTATAGATTCTTCTTCAATGTATAACCCATGAAGGGTGTGCTGAGATTTTGGAGGTTATGATTGCTTAGTCCTAGGTACGTTGAGCCTTTTGAGATCATCTAGACAGTTGGTGAGGTTTCATACGAGTTTTCTCTACCTCTAATATTCTTAGCTATCCACCCACTCTTTCATGTTTGATGGCTTCATCGGTATGTTCTTAATGAGTCTCATGTGCTTCAGTATGATGAAGTAGAGTTTGATGACTTTTTGACCTTCTCAGAGGAGCTAGTTGTTATTCTTTTAAAGGATGAGTGGCGGTTCGTTCAAAAGCCTTTCTTGTAGATAAGGTCTGCTGGAGGCACTGTCAGGTTAAGGAGTCTACCTGGGAGATCAAGCTTGATATGCTGGAGCACTTTTCTGGCTTGTTAAAACATTCAAGTACTTCTTAACTTTTACTTTTGTGGATGAAGGACCTTTTTAGTAGACTATGTTGTAATGACCTCCTGGTCATTTTGTATTTATGTCACCTATTCATCATTTCAAATATTCTTAAATCAATCCCAAGTTATTTTATAACTTGCTGGAACTAACAATTCTATCACTTGGTCATTTGATTGATTAATGTGTAAGTTTTAGTGTCTTGGAGCTTTTGAAATTTTACAATCACTTTTGATAAAAAGTTTAAGAAATGACCTTATTATATAATTTTGACAATTTTATCAACTTTGTAAAGGTCAAACTGGGCTAGTAGCATGGTCGGTGTTACACGCGAGTCTTTCATTACGAGTTTGTGCGATTAGACCTTTTAACTTCCAAGTTAAGTCCTAAGTTTGACTTTTGTCAAAATTCTAAGTAGACGAGCTCGGGTGAGAATTGTGCCAGCACAACTAGCTCTGGAAGGTTGTGTTTGGTCTAGAACGACCCGTTGTTTGGATCTCGAGGCCTTCAGGCTAATTGTGAGCCTCTTGTGGATTTTGGCTTGAAATTAAGTTCGTTATGTGACACATATTCTATCAAGACGACCTTGTATGAAAATTTTGTCTACTCCACTGAGTCCAAAATGTAATTTTTAATTGGTTTGTTTATCTCATTTTTGTGTACATGGTTCTAACCAATACTCTTTCTAGTTAGGTAGCTTACGCCCCTAGGTGTGTACTGGTTGGCTAGAGGGCCTAGATATACTGTCACTCTTTTGAGATTTGCTGGGATTTGATTGGATACGATCGTTATTTAGGCTGGGAGCCCGACTTTAGGTTTATGGTACTCTTCTCTTAGTGGACTTCGATATTCTGCATACTTTTTGGGCTTATAGGGATCCATTATGGTTTTGCATACACATGCACAAGAGTGTACCTTATGGGCTTATGGAGGTCAAGTTAGGTTTAGTTTAGTAGGACTTGGCTTTAGTTTTGGTATACTCATATGCTTTCCTTTACATCTGCTTTAACATCTTTTTGTGTCAAGATTCTATCTTTTCATTGTGTTTTAACCTCTTTTGCTCGGTCGACCGACAATGCGTTGTGAGTACCTTTTGTTTTAGTACTCATGCTATACTCTGCGTCTTTTCCGTGATACCGGTCCAAGTACCAGCTACTAGCTCTGATGGTTTGTGTCATCTTTTAGAACATTTGGGTATCAGAGACGAGGATGGGCACTTGGCATCTTGGATAAGTATGTCCTTTTGTGTATATATGTTACACTATTATTTTTCCTTTGAGACAGCTTGTTATGTTAAGCTTCTTATTTTTCCATTTATGTCTTATTCTTAATGCTTCTGTTATTTCTGTTTAATTCTACCCTTATAATCATTACTTGACATTCTGAGTACGATTTAACTTACCTACTGGGGGATTATACTAAGTGCCATCATTACTCGGGAAATCGGGTCAAGACAACTAATATCCCATACTGTTGTTATTTCTTAATTTTTAAATTTAGAGTAGAAATTCATAACATTTGATTAATTGTTATATTATCTTAATAATTTTCATATTTCAACATTTCTAATTTTATGAACAAATGAGTAAAAACAAAATTAAAATATTGACTTCCATGGTTGTGTTTCTGTACAGAAAACATTTTATATAATATATTTTAATCTAGATCATCATAATTATAATCGCTACCTAGGATCCCTCATTTTTTGTGAGGGTTTGATTCTCCACATCATGATCCCCTCCCCAATGCCCCTTCCACACCCTAGTTTTTTTTATTTGATTTTTTTAAAGGTAATCTCTCTTTTTTTTTTTATAAGAAATTTTTTCCAATGAACAACTTTGATCATAGAATTATCAAATTTTAGATTACAAAAATTAATCATAAAAAATTAAATTAAACTAGAAAACATGACCTTTTTTTAACTTAATAATGCCAAAATGTTAATGAATCTTTTATTTCACCTTATTATTTTAAATTGGATATTTTATAGGTCTTCTTTATAATTTATTTAATGTTTAAATTCATATTCTATTTTAGATGAGTTATTGTTTCACCCTAAAAAGTTTAGTGTGAAAATTTATTTATTACATGAATAATTTTTTTCAATTTTGAAGCTCAAGAGGTTTTTTTTGGAAATATTACCAAGAACAAGATTTGAATAATCACAACTATAAAAGAGAAACTAAATAAATAAATCACAAACTAGTAAACACGTGAATTTTTCATATATTTAATAAGTGAGTGAAATTAAAAACTTTGAAAAATAATTCATCAAACACTACATACAAACCCTTAATATAAGGACAAAGAAAAAGTGATGTGGAGAATCCTATACCACCCTTAGACATGCAAAACGTTAAAGACATAAATTGTCCATGGGACCACATAAACATATAAAACAATAATAATAAAAAGTGAAACACACTAGTCCAAAGACTTAATATATTATTGGTGGGGTTTGGATCTAGATCATTAATATTGTTTAGTGATAGGTCCTCCAGCAAAGTCACGACATCATCATTATTCCAATTTAGTAAATAAATCAATGAAGGACTTTCTGGAATGTCACTAGAGTAGTTCTGGGAGTTATTCATTTGAATTAATGTACCCATTGGGGGGATCTCCTCTGAAGGGCCCATCCTAAAAGTCATTGTTGTTGAATGTGTGGATTGAGGGACATTGGATGTAGACCCCTCGTCACTAACATTCTTTTTCATTGCTTGACGTACCAGTTCAAGGTTCTTCTTGATCACGTAACTTAGATCATTGAGATCGTAAGCATTCATGTCAACATAAATAGTTTTTCCATTCAACACTTCATGCATCTTATTTGTAATTTCCTTTACCCTATTTTCCTTTCTTACCTTTATTAGGTCTTTCTTCAACTTCTCTATTCTTTTCTTGATGAATTCATCTTTTGTTACCATATTTTTTCATCTCTCCATTGTTTCCAGTTCTTTAATCTTTTGGATGGTGTTGATTGCATCACCATGATTGGGGAACACCTTAGGTTCATCACTATAAGGACTATATATGATGGCAGCAATTTCAATATAACAAAGAGTCATGAGTTCTTATGCCTTTTTCAAGAACCCTATGTATCTTTTCTTATATGATACTTTTCTATCAGTTTCATTTTCAATCAAAGAAAATATTAATTTGTTTCTAGGCACGGGTAAAGAGGAGGAATATTAGGATATATATGTTTGTTTAAGAACAACTTTGTTGTTGTTGTTATTGTTCTTGTTCTTGTCTTTGCCTAAGATTGACCCGTATATATATATATATGAAAATTTTGAATTCGTAAAATTATTGATTAGTTTGAATTAGAGAATTTTTTATTGTCAATAATAACTGTTTTGGAATAATCATAATTGAGGGTGTATCACCTTAAATTATATGTAGTTTTTGGATCCGGTCTTATACTAGCCAAACATTTTTAGTTAATCATTTCTGATAAGGAAAATAATTAGTGTTGTTTAAATTTGAATAAGTAGTATCCACAAACCATGGTAATAAGTTTATTGCAAATATGTTTATTATAGTATTACATTATTATTTTTTCCAATTTTGGAAGAAATTACATTTAGAAGAAATTTTATACTACTTTCAAATTTTTAAAAAATTGAATCCTTCTTAATTGTCTTTTTATTATTATATGATACGCACCAACCTACTACATGACCCTCGGTGAAATTTTATTCTAAATTAGTTTTGAGGTTAATCAATATTCCATAATTGTAAAAAAAAAAAAAAAAAAAAAAAACTAATCAAAATAATATGACTACACATAATAGAAAAATTAAAAAGATAAATTTTAATCTTTTAAAGAAATGTTTTGTCACGATCCGATTTTTTTGAAACAACATTGGTAACTAGTGTCTACACCTGCATTACAAAGTCGATCAAAGTAGAGTATGAGTATCCAAAAAAAATTACTTAGTAGGCACCATAGGTTGATTGGGTAATAGAAGTAAACAAAATATAAAATACAAAAAATAAACACACAGAGAGGTCAAACAATGGGAAACAAAAATGAATGCACAAGAGTGTACTAAGAATTGATAAGAAATAAGTACAACTAGTGAAACTTAACTAGACGCCAATAAGCCCAGAAAGTACACTAGTGCACAAGCTTAAGTAAAAACTGAACATACCCCCATAATCCCGTAAAGTACACATAACATCTAGAATATAATAAAACAACTCGAGGATATGCCAATAACTTCCAGAACCTCTCCTAGACTAAAGTTGTTGAAAGGAATCAAAAAATAAAAAAATATCACCAGTTAGATCTTGAATCAGATAAAATGGTACGTCAAAATTAAAACTCCCAGCTGGAACTTGAATCAGATCCACTGGAAATATAAGGTAGGACCTCTTCATCAGAACTATAATCGGATGAATGGGTGTTACAATAGAGTCACATAGTCAGAACATGAATCGGGTCAAAAGGGAAATATAAGATAGGACCTCTTTGTCATTACTTGAATTGGATCAAAAGATACATAATTACACAATTAGGATTTAAACTGACCGAAGGGATGATACAAGCGGGGAAAGAACCTGGCTAAAAGAGAGATGCACCAGGAGCCTCATAACATGAGCAATAATAAGGTAAACATTCTCTAAAAACATAAAACATAATCCAATGACTCCTATATCCCTTTGCAATCACAACTTCGATTATATGAAAGGCACAAGACTACCTTAGACTCATCAGGGACCCACTCCTACTCATACTCCACAAGTCAATTCTAAATTACCAGTACACCCACAATATCCTATATACACGCCATGCCATTGAAGAGGATAAAACAAAAATACAAAAGAGCAAACTGAGCTAAGTTGTCTACTAATTATCATACCCCAATATTCTGTACAAGTCTACAAGGAACTAAGTTTTTGTAACACCCCAAATATTTCTTAGCTAAGATCCATTTCATTCTATAACACCTCGTACATCTACTATTAAAATTTGAATCCTTCAAAGTAAGTACATGAGCTTGAACCAGGTGATGCCATACTTGTTAAGGTGTATTAAGAACATTTAACAAGGGTACCAATAGTTATCTAGGGTCATAAGAGACCTGGAATACAAAGCTAAGTTCAAAGTAGTCCTATCTGTTAAGTTCTTTTATGAGTTCATATAACGGTGAAATTTTAAAAAACATATCTCTCAACATATAAAGAGTTAGGTGGCATATGACCTATATAATTCAGGGTGTATGAGTCATATTCCCAATGCCACTAAGTCTTCCTTATTTCAAGTTCAATATAAAAAGATATGGCTGTTTTACTTAAATGTGTTAGAGATAAGAAATTCAACGAGGACACCCACTTATTTGGCGACTCACTCAATGGGTTGGAGAATACCAAATTATCTCACCGAATATTCCTAAAAACTCTAAGTATATCTCTATTTTCGCGATCTAATTTCCAATTGGCGAACTGCCAAATATCTCAGTAAGGGGACGTGCTGATTGCTAATTTGGTTGACACGATTCTTTAAAAGGTCATTTTTTTTGTTTTTATGACCATCTTAATTTCCCAAAATGGCATTCTTGACCTTTTACCCATAATTAAATTTCCTAAGTCCATATTATAACTTAATATCATCATTTTATGTATAGAAACTCTCAAAATCGCTGATTCTCCTTTTTCGAAGATCAAGAACTCAAGGAAAGATATTTCTTCAATTTCCCAAGATCTAAAGGCTCCTTGATCAAGATTCTCTTTAAGATACCTAAGGTATTCAATTCAAGACTCTTCTCAAAACTTCATCTTCCAAAATTGTATTCAAGTTTCTCCAAGAACATTGCTCTTCCAAATTTGTAAGACTTCAATGAGAGTATTCTTTTTTCTTTCATGCCTAAAGTATTTTGATTCTCAAGAATTTCATAAGATTATTAGAAGTATAGCTTGGGCTTATATGAAATGATGATCTTTATTCAATAAGTTATGGTTTCATTATTTAACTTAAGTTTTAAAACTTTATGGTACAAATTTAGCATGATTTTTATGGTCATCCAAACCTTTATGACTTTTAAGGATGAAAACAAGTTTGATACTAATTACAATCTAATTACATGTTTTTTTATGATATAACTTTTGAGTTGAGCCTCATATATTATTTAAGATGGTAAGTCATTTTCACACCTATGAGCATTATATGAGTATATGTTATCATGATTTATGTTATTCTTTAGTTGAATTACCTTCGGTGCTTAAGTTAAGTTATTTGTTTAATTCATACCTATTACATACTCGTACATTCAATATATGATGTTATTCGAACTACAACTTTTAATAATGTAGAATTAGAAACTTAGAATCATCCACATGAGTTCTCTTGAGATCACATCATCCGCTCGTCAACTTTAGTGAGACCTCCTCAGTCTCGTAATACTCCAGATTTATCATTTGTTAATAATAGCATTTTGAGGTTTTGTGGGTTCTTGTCCCGACATCTATTTTTATACAGTAGAGACTTCATAGATAGGAAATTTTGGAGGGTCATTCTATATTCAGTTTCAGATGTTTTATCAAAAAATTTGTGATTCATACTAAGTATTTTTAGATAGTTTTGAGAGTCAGTGAATTTTTTTAAATATTTCCTTCAATTTTCATGCTTCTATATGCCACCTTCAATAGCATTCAACCAGTACAAGGGTTAATTTGGAGAGAAGCAATGGTTCTCGAGTGTTGCCCATGTTTGGAGTGTAGGCTTGAGGTGTGACAAACTTGGTATCAAACCACAGAGTTCAATTGCTCTAAGTGTCTGTGATGTCAATATGAGCTATTTATTGTTGTGAGTGCCTGACTTCTTTAAATTATGGACTATAGAAATTTAAGAAAAACTTCCCTTCTTTCATACTCTAAATCATTTAATAGAACTATGCCATAAGGAACTTATTGAGAGCATTTCTTAAGTTCATTCAACTACCCCTCATACTATAGGTGGTTGAAATAGGAAATGCCAAATCCTTTTCGATGTGTTAGTCTCTGATAAAGTTTTTAGAAAGTGAAGAGATCTTAGAAGGGTTGGAAAGAATACCATTAATGTGCATAAGTGTATTAATTCTAACTTACTCATATGAATCGTGCATTCGAGCTAAAAGCAAGATGTGCTCTCTAATTCTCATCTCCAAACCTTGTTTCTGGTGACACCATTCAAGAGGGAACTATGCTTTAGAATTATTTAGTAGTATTTTAATACAAAAGGTAGAATGAGTTATGAGCCAGTAGTAGAAGTGCCCAGAATTAGAAGTATGCACTTAGAAGATTAGAAACCTAAGAAATAGGGATAGTTTAGAAATCTAAGAAATGGGGTACTTTAATTTTGTCTTTCCAAGTATTTTATACGATTATGTCTTTTTCGTTGGTATTTACTTAAAATTGGGAGGAATTTTGAATGGAGGCCCTACTACTAGTAGAAGTTTGTTCTTGAGTAACAATTTCCTTGTCCCAAACTATGTACCCCCATAGGATTGTCTTAAATGACAAATTTACTACATCCACAAAAGCAATTAAGAATGAATGTGACAAAATTCTACCATGGCAAGTAGTTTCCCCCTTTTCAGTGTGAGGGTCCTATCAAATTCCAGGTTATAGCTCAAATTGTCTTATTTTTGGTTGATGGTAAATATACGACAAATGAACAATATTTTCCTCAAAGGTTTTATGAAAGTCTTCCTCATGTTTTAAGTATGCATTTCCATTAATTATGAATCACGCTTTCTTTAAAGAAATTTTATAAGTTTTACTTGGTTAGTATATCATGTTTAAAGTTCCTCAAATTATCATGCCTATGCTTTTATGCATTTCTCCATACTTAGATTATTTAATGTATTTATGTGTACTTGTGCCTATATTGTTTTATAATATAGGGTGTGATGTTCCTCATCTGGCTTGAGGCTAGCTCGATTTGTTCTACTAGTATGGTGGATTGGTCAGTCATCGTGCTTCGAGGAGAAATCCACCGATGATTTATTTTTCATATTGTCTTTTCATTTGCAGAATTTCATGTGATATATGTGTCACATTCCAACCACTCCTATGATGTTAGAAATGCTATGCCAAACGTAGTTTAGCATTCTACACTTATATTCAAATTCCTCGTATGATATAAGAGTTTTATTGTCTACTCTCTCATGCTATATTTCTTTTACATCATGCTTATGTCAAATGGATAGTTTAGGGCCACTTGGGGTCGTGTTTGCCATGTCACATCTACGGTGTACTTTGGGTTGTGATAAACTGGGTAATGATAGAATTAGGTTATTTAAAGATTATAGGATGTACGACAAGCTGCATTGAGTACAGTCTTGCTCATGAGTCAGAAGTGTGCCACATTTATGAATATGAGACTACAGTCCATTTAAGAAACTTCACTTCTTTCACTACTCTAAAGTCGTGCCATACAGTTCAGCTCTATGAAGTTCTTTCTCTTTACTCTTTTCATAATTTTTAGGATATGCCTCCTCAAAGAGCTAACGGAAGAAGAAATCTAGAGCCAGAGATTTCTTAAGTGTCGTTCGATCCTTTTGCCGAGCAAGTGACTTATTCTAAATTCCGAGTTGCTATCCAAATAAATGTTGAAGCTATAACAAACCAAGCTAATAGAGAGACTATTGCTCCCGTTAACCCAAATGTTGGTATATGGGCTATAAGGGCATGAGACTTCACTAGGATGTGTTTCATGGGTTTAAATTTGATGAGTATACTTAAGATTTCATTGATGAGATTTATAATATAATGGAAATTATGGGTGTGTCAATGGTATAGAATGCAAAATTGGCTTCTTATCAACTCAAAGGTGTTTCTCAAGTTTGGTTCAACTAATAGAAGGAAGAGAGGGCTATTGATGTGGGTCCTCTTGATTTTGAGAAGTTTAAAGGGAATTTTCTAAATCTTTTCTTTCTTCTCGATGAGATAGGTGATGGTGCTTGAGTTTATTAATCTTTGTCAATGAAATATGGGATTGAAAGAGTAAGCTTAAACTTTCACTCAATTGGCTAACTATGCTCAAACTATGGTTGTCCCCTCTAGGGTAAGGATGTGTAAGTTTTTATTGGGTGTGTCTTAATTTATGGTCAAAGAGTTCCATACCACCTTGTTTATCAAGGAGATGGATATCTCTCATCTAATGATACATGCCCAACAAATTGAAAAATTAAATTTATAGGAGATATATAGGGAGTAAAAGAGGGCAAGAACCGTTAATGGTGACTTTTCTCGTTCTAGGTCCGGCGGAAATGGTCATTCTCAACTGGTCAAGATTATTCAAATTCTCCATCTTCTAAGTTCAACAAAGATAGGTTGTCTAACCCTAAGCCTCAACGAAGTAATGGAAATGGATCTTCTATTCCCGTTAGCAAAAAATGTGGCTAGAGTCACTTGGGAAAGTTCTTAGCAGGTATGAGTATCTGCTTCGGTTGTGGGAAAAATGATCACAAAAAAGGGGATTATCCATTGAAAGATTGTAACGAAAAAGTCGATAAGCAAGAACAACCTAGTGGTTCTTGTTTTGGTTCTCCTTGTTAGAATAGGTTTTATGCTCTTGAAACTCAACATGATCATAAGGGATCTACGAATGTTGTTACCGATATGTTGAAAGTTTTTCATCTTGCTTTCAATTCTTTGATTGATCCAGGTGATTCATTGTTTTTGTTACTCCTTATGTGGCTATGAGATTTGACATTGATCCTGCAATAGTTTCTAGTCTCTTTTTTTTGTCTCTACACTAACTCATGATTCTATATTTGCTAAAACAGTATATAGAAGTTTTCATGTTTCTATTTCTCATAGAGTCACTCATATTGATCTTGTAGAGTTTGATATTTAAGATTTTGATGTTATTTTTGGGATGGTTTGGTTTTGTTTCTGCTGTGCTTCAATAGATTGTAGGATCCAATTGGTCACATTTCAAGTTACGAACAAATTTTTCTTAGAATTGAAAGTGGGGAATTATGCTCTTATGGGTCTGTTCATATCTTTCTTAAAGGTTGGGAATATGGTTTGTACTGTAACACCCCGTACATTTAAACATGCATACGACTAAGTTAATGTTGATGAAAGTATTTAAGCTCTAGAAGTAAGGTGGTAATTAAACTTATTGTTTAGAGTTTAGTGTTATGTTAAAGAATTATCATTCGAAAAATGGTATAAAATTAGTGAGTTGATTGCTTGACTAAATTAAACTAATAGGTGTCAAGTTGGTGCATCACCTACTTCAAGTTTTTGACTAACTTAATAAGAGCAAATAGTTGCATCATCTACCTTACTTATTCAGTACATTCTTTTGTAGTGACGTCCTTGATAGGGACGTTTTGTTTCATCTCGCAGGTACATGTACTCAAGATAATAGCATGTGTCCACTATAACAAAGGATACTCAACTTTCTTTGGTGAGCTCTATGTTTATTCGTGGCTTGTCGAGTCTCTAACATATATTTGATATTTTGTTATAGTTATCGTTCGGGTTTTGCATAAACATGCCAAAGTGAGTACCTTATATTTGCTTTGACATCTATTTGTGTCGAGATTCTATCTTTTCATTGTGTTTTAACCTCTTTTGCTTAGTCGGCCAACAATGCCTTGTGAGTACCTTTTCTTTTAGTACTCATGCTATACTCCTCATCTTCGTCGTGATGGAGATCCAAGTACCAGCTACCAGCTCTGATGGTTTGTGTCATCTTTTACAACATTTGGGTATCAGAGACGTGGATGGGCACTTGGCATCTTGGATCAGTATTTCTTTTCATGTATATATGTTACACTATTATTTTTCCTTTGATACAGCTTGTTATATTAACCTTCTTATTTTTCCATTTATGTCTTATTCTTAATGCTTATGTTATTTCTGTTTAATTCTACCCATATAATCATTACTTGACATTCTGAGTACGGGTTGACTTACCTATTGGGGGGTTATACTAGGTGCCATCATTACTTGGAAAATTGGGTCGGGACAACTAATATCCCATATTGTTGTTATTCTTAAATTTAGAGGAGAAATTCATAACATTTGATTAATTGTTATATTATCTTAATAAATTTTTATATTTCCACATTTCTAATTGTACGATCAAATGAGTAAAAATCAAATTAAAATATTGACTTACATGGTTGCGTTTCTATACAGAAAACATTTTATATAATATATATATTAATCTAGAATATTATAGTCATAATCTCTACCTAGGATCCCTAATTTTTTGTGAGGGTTCGATTCTCCACATCATAATCCCCGCCCCTAATTCCCCTTGGACACCCTAGTTTTTTTATTTGATTTTTTATAGGTAATCTCTCTTTTTTTTATGAGAAAAATTTTCCAATGAACAAATGTGATCATAAAATTATCAATTCTTAGATTACAAAAATTAATTATAAAAAATTAAATTAAGCCAGAAGAGATGAACTTTTTTAACTTAATAAAGCCAAAAAGTTAATGAATCTCTTACTTCACCTTATTATTTAAAACTGGATATTTTATAGGTCTTCTTTATAATTTATTTAATGTTTAAATTCATATTCTATTTTAGATGTGTTATTGTTTCACCCTAAAATGTTTAGTGTGAAAATTTATTTAATACATGAATAATTTTTTTTAACTTTTGAAGTGGAAGAGGTTTTTTTTGGAAGCAATACCAAGAACAAGATTTGAATAATCTCAATAATAGAAGCGCAAATAAATAAATAACTCACAAACTAGTGAACACGTAAATTGTTCATATATTTAATAAGTGAGTGAAATAAAAAAATTTAAAAAATAATTCATCAAACACGACATACTAACCTTTAATATAAGGACAAAGAAAAAGTGATTTGGAGATTCATATACCACAGTTAGATATGCAAAACGTTAAAGACAAATTGTCCATGAGACCACATAAACATATAAAACAATAATAATAAAAAGTGAAACACACTAGTCCAAATAGTTTATATATTGTTGGTGGGCTTCGGATCTAGATCATTAATATTGTTTATTGCTAGGTCCTCCAGCAAAGTCACGACATCATCATTATTCCAATTTAGTAACAAAATCAATGAAGGGCTTTCTGGAATGTCACTAGAGTAGTTCTGGGAGTTATTCATTTGAATTAATGTACTCATTGAGGGGATCTCCTCTGAAGGACCCATTTGTGATGTCATTGGAGAAGGCGCTGGAGTATACAATGGAGGACCTACAGTTGATGAAGGCATGATAAAAGTCATTGTTGTTGAAGGTGTGAATTGAGGGACATTGGATGTAGACCCCTCGTCACTAACATTCCTTTTCATTTCTTGACGTACCAATTCAAGGTTCTTCTTGATCACGTAACTTAGGTTGTTGAGATTGTAAGCATTCATGACAACGAAAATAGGTTTTCCATTCGACACTTCATGCATCTTATTTGTAATTTCCTTTACCCTATTTTCCTTTTTTACCTTTATTAGGTTTTTCTTCAATTTGTTAGCATATATTTTGATCCCTCCATTGTTGCCAATTCTTTAAACTTTCGAAAGGTGTTGATTGCAGCACCATGATTGGGGAGCACCTTAGGTTCATCACTATAAGGACTATAGATGATGGCAACAATTTTGATGTCACAAAGAGTCATGAGTTCTTGTGCCTTATTCAAGAACCCTATGTGTCTTTTCTGGTATGAGACTTTTCTATCAGTTTCATTTTCAATCAAAGCAAATATTACTTTGTTTCTAGGCATGGCTAAAGAGGAGGAATATGAGGATATATGTGTTTGTTCAAGAATAACTTTGTTGTTGTTGTTGTTGTTCTTGTCTTTGCCTAAGATTGACCCTTTTATATATATATATATATGAAAATTTTGAATTTGGAAAATTCTTGAGTAGTTGAATTAGAGAATTTTTTATTGTCAATAAGAACTATATTGGAATAATCATAAATGAGGGTGTATCATCTTGAATTATTTGTAGTTTTGGATTCGGTCTTATACTAGCCAAACATTTTTAGTCAATCTTTTCTGTTAAGGAAAAGAATTAGTGTTGTTTAAATTTGAATAAGTAATATCCACAAAACATGATAATAAGTTTATAGAAAATATGTTCATTATAGTATTACATTATTATTTTTTCCAATTTTGGAAGAAATGACATTTAGAAGAAATTATATACTAATTTCAAAATTTTAAAACAAGGAATCCTACTTAATTTTCCTTTTATTATTATATGACACGCACCAACCTATTACATGCCCCTCAATGAATTTTTTTTCTAAATTAGTTTTGAGGTTAATCAATATTCCATTATTGTAGAAAAAAAAAAACTAATCAATATAATATGTCTACACATAATTAATTTTTTTTTTTTTTTAAAAAGTTTAATCTTTTAAAGAAATGTTTTGTCACGACTCGATTTTTTGAAACAACATTGGCAACTGGTGTTTACACCTGCATTACAAAGTCGATCAAAGTATAGTATGAGTACCCAAAAAAAAATACTTAGTAGGCACCATAGGTTGACTGGGTAATAGAAGTAAACAAAATATAAAATGCAAAAATTAAACACACAAAGAGGTCAAACAATGGGAAACAAAAATGAATGCATAAGCGTGTACTAAGAATTGATAAGAAATAAGTACAACTAGTGAAACTTAACTAGACGCCCATAAGCCCAAACGGTACACTAGTGCGCAAGCTTAAGTAAAACCTGAGCAGACCCCCCATAATCCTGTAAAGTACACATAGCATCTAGAAACTAATAAAACAACTTGAGGATATGCAATAACTTCCACAACCTCTCCTAGACTAAAATTGTTGAAATGAATCAAAAAATAAAAAAAATCACCCAGTGAGAACATGAATCAGATCAAATGGTATGTCAAAATTTAAACTCCCATTGGAACTTAAATCGGATACACTGGAAATATAAGATAGGACCAGTTCATCAGAACTCTAATCAGATCAACGGGAGTTACAATAGAGTCACCTAGTCAGAACATGATTCGGCTCAAAAGGGAAATATAAGATAGGACCTCTTTGTCATTACTTGAATTGGATCAAAAGATACATAATTACACAATTAGGACTTAATTTGACCGAAGAGATGATAAAAGTGGGGAAAGAACCAGGCTAAAAGAAAGATGCACCAGGAGCCTCAAAATAGGAGCAATGATAAGGTAACCATGCTCTAAAAATAGAAAACAATCCAATGACTCCTATATCCCTTTGCAATCAGAACTTCAATTAAAGGAAAGGCACAAGACTACCTTAGACTCATCAGGGACCCACTCCTACTCATACTCCACAAGTCGATACTAAATCACCAGTACACCCACAATATTCTGTGTACACGCCATGTCATTCAAGAGGATAAAACAAAAATACAAAAGGGCAAGCTAAGCTAAGTTGTCTACTAATTATCATACCCCAATATTCTGTACAAGTCTACAAAGAACTAAGTTGTTGTAACACCCCAAATATTTTTTATCTAAGATCCACATCATTCTATAACACCTCGTCCATCTACTATTAAAATATGAATCCTTTAAAGTATGTACATGAGCTTGAACCAGGTGATGCCATACTTGTTAAGGTGTATTAAGAACATTTAACAAGGGTACCAAAAGTTATCTAGGGTCATAAGAGACCTGAAATACGAAGCTAAGTTCAAAGTAGTTCTATCCGTTAAGTTCTTTTACGAGTTCATATAATGGTGAAATTCAAAAAACCATCTCTCAACATATAAAGAGTTTGGTGGTATATATGGTGTATGAGTCTTATTACCAATGGCCTAAGTTTCCTTATTTTAGTTCAATATAAAAAGTTATGGTTACTTTACTGAAATGTGTTCGAGATGAGAAATTCATCAAGGACACCTACTTATTTGGCAACTCACTGAATGGGTTGGAAAATTACCGAATTATCTCACCAAATATTCCTAAAAACTTTAAGTATATCTCTATTTTTGCGATCTAAATTTCCAATTGGCGAACTACCAAATATCTCAGCAAGGGGACGTGCTGATCGCTAATTTAGCTGACACAATTCTTTAAAAGGTCACTTTTTTTTTATGATCATCTTACTTTCCAAAAAGTTGTATTATTGACCTTTTACCCATAATTAACTTTCCTAAGTCCATATTATAACTTAATATCATCATTTTATGTATAGAAACTCTCAAAATCCCTAATTCTCATTCTTTGAAGATCAAGAACTCCAAGAAAGATATTTCTTCAACTTCCCAAGATCTAAATTCTCCTTGATCAAGATTCTCTCTAAGATACCTAAGGTATTCAATCCAGGACTCTTTTAAAAACTTCATCGTCCAAGTTTGTATTCAAGTTTCTCCAAGAACATTGTTCTTCCAGATATGTAAGACTTTAACGAGAGTATTCTATTTTTCTTTCATGCCTAAAGTATATTGATTCTCAAGAATTTCATAAGATTATTAGAAGTATAGCTTGGGCTTATATGAAATGATGATGTTTATTCAATAAGTTACGGTTTCATTATTTAACTTAAGTTTTAAAACTTTATGGTACAAATTTAGCATGGTTTTTATGGTCATCCAAACCCTTATGACTTTTAAGGATGAAAACAAGTATGATACTAATCAAAATCTAATTACATATTATTTTAAGATATAACTTTTGAGTTGAGCCGCATATATTATTTAATCTGATAAGTCATTTTCATACCTTTGAGCATTATATGAGTATATGTTATCATGATTCACGTTATTCTTCAGTTGAATTACCTTCAATGTTTAAGTTAAGTTATTTGTTTAATTCAAACCTATTACATACTCGTATATTTAATATATGATGTTATTCGAACTGCAAATTTATATAATGTAGATTTAGGAACTTAGGATCATCAATAGGAGTTTCCTTGAGATCACATCATCCGCTTGTCAACTTTAGTGAGACCTCCTCACTTTCGAAATACTCCAGATTAATCATTTATTAATAGTACATTTTGAAGTTTTGTGGGCTTATTCTATATTCAGTTTCAGATGTTTTATTGAAAACTTTATGATTCATACTAAGTATTTTCAGATAGTTTTGAGAACCAGTGAACTTTTTTAAATATTTCCTTCAATTTTCATGCTTCTATATGCCACCTTCAATAGTAGTCAACCAGGACAAGGGTTCATTTAGGGAGAAGCAATGGTTCTTGAGTGTCGGCCATGTTTGGAATGTAGGCTCGAGGTGTCACAAACTTGGTATCAGACCATAGAGTTCAAGCTTCCTAAGTGTCTATGAATGCGTGTCAATAAGAGTTATTTATTGTTGTGAGTGCCTGATTTCTTTATATTATGGACTATAGAAATTTGAGAAAAATTTCCCTTCTTTCATACTCTAAATCATTTAATAGAACTATGCCATAAGCAACTTATTGAGAATCATTCATTTCATAAATTCATTCGACTACCCCTCATACTAAAGGTGGTTGAAATAGGAAATGCCATATCCTTTTCGATGTGTTAGTCTCATATAAAGTTTCCAGAAAGTCAAGAGATCTTAGAAGGGTTGAAAGAATACCATTAATGTGCTTAAGGGTGCTAATTCTAACTTATTTATATCAATTGTGTGTTCGATCTAAAAGAAAGATGTTCTCTCTAATTCTCATCTCTAAACCTTGTTGTAGAATTGCGTGTGATATATGGGTTACATTCCAACCACTCCTATGATGTTAGAAATGCTATGTCAAACGTAGTTTAGCATTCCACACTTGTATTCGATTTCCTCGTATGATATAAGACTTTTATTATCTACTCTCTCATGCTATATTTCTTATCCATCATGCTAATGTCAAATGGATAGTTTAGGGCCTCTTGGGGTCGTGTTTGCCATGTCACATCTATGGTGTACTAAGGGTTGTTTTAAAAATGGTAATGATAGAATTAGGGTTTTTAAAGATTATAGGATGTCTAACAAGCTACGTTGAGTATAGTCTTGCTCATGAGTCTGAAGTGTGCCACATTTATGAATATGAGGCTACAATCCATTTAAGAAACTTCACTTCTTTCACTAATCTAAAGTCGTTTAGCTCCATAAAGTTCTTTCTCTTTACTCTTTTCACGATTTTTAGGATATGCCTCCTTAAAGAGATAACGGAAGAAGAAATCTAGAGCCAGAGATTTCTTAAGTGTCGTTCGATCCTTTTGCCGAGCAAGTGACTCATGCTAAATTCCGAGTTGCTTTCCAACTAAATGTTGTAGCTATAACAAACCAAGCTAATAGAGAGAATATTGCTCCCGTTAACCCAAATATTGGTATGAGCTCAGCGATAAGGGTGTGTGACTTCACCAGGATGAGTTTCATGAGTTTAAATTTTATGAGTATACTTAAGAGTTCATTGATGAGATTTATAAGATAATGGATATTATGGGAGTGTTAATGGTATAGAATGCAAAATTGGCTTCTTATCACTTCAAAGGTGTTTATCATGTTTGGTTCAAGTAATAGAAGGAAGAAAGGGCTATTGATGAGGGTCCTCTTGATTTTGAGAAGTTTAAAGGTACTTTTCTCAATCTTTTGTTTCTTCTCGATATGAGATAGGTGATGGTGCTTGAGTTTATTTATCTTAGTCAACGAAATAATATGGCTGTGAAAGAGTAAGCTTTATATTTCACTCAATTGGCTAACTATGCTCAAACTACGGTTGTCGACTCTAAGGTAAGGATGTGTATGCTTTTATTAGGTGTGTCTGACATGGTGGTCAAAGAGTTCCATACCACCTTGTTTATCAAGGAGATGGATATCTCTCAACAAATGATACATGCCCAACAAATTGAAAAATTAAATCTATAGGAGAAATATAGGGAGTAAAAGAGGGCAAGAACCATTAATGGTGACTTTTCTCGTTCTAGGTCTGGTGGAAATGGTCATTCTCAATTGGTCAAGGTTCTTCAAATTCTCCATCTTCTAGGTTCAACAAAGATAGGTTGTCTAACCCTAAGCCTCAGCGAGGTAGTAGAAATGGATCTTCTATTCCCGTTTGCAAAAAGTGTGGCAAGAGTCACTTGGGAAAGTTCTTAGCAGGTATGGGTATTTGCTTCGGTTGTGGGAAGAGTGATCATAAGAAAAGGGATTATCCATTGAAAGATTCTAACGGAAAAGTCGGTATGCAAGAATAACATAGTGGTTCTTGTTTTGATTCTACTTATTAGAATAGGTTTTATGCTCTTCAAACTCCACATGATCATAAGGGTTCTCCGAATGTTGTTACCGATATGTTGAAAGGTTTTCATCTTGCTCTCAATGCTTTGATTGATCTAGTGATACATTGTTTTTTGTTACTCCTTATCTGGCTATGAGATTTGACATTGGTCCTGCAATATTTTCTACTCTCTTTTTTGTGTCTATGCCAGGTCATGATTCTATAGTTGCAAAAACAGCTTATGAAAATTTTCATGTTTCTGTTTCTGATAGAGCCACTCATATTGATCTCGTAGAGTTTGATATTTTATATTTTGATGTTATTTTTGGGATGGTTTGGTTTCGTTTCTGTTGTGCTTCTATAGATTGTAGGATCTGATTGGTCACATTTTAGGTTGCGAACAAAACTTTCTTAGAATTGAAAGTGGGGAATTATGCTCTTATGGGTCTGTTCATATATTTCTTAAAGGTTGGGAAAAGGGTTTCTACTGTAACACCCCGTACATTTAAACATGCGTACGACTAAGTTAATATTGATGAAAGTATTTAAGCTCTACAAGTAAGGTGGTAATTAAACTTAATGTTTAGAGGTTAGTGTTAAGTTTAAATAAAAGAATTATCATTTGGACAATGGTATAAAATTAGTGAGGTGCTTGCCTTACTAAACTAAGCCGGTAGGTGTCAAGTAATTGCATCACCTACTTCGACTTTTTGACTAACTTAGTAAGAGCAAATTGTTGCATCATCTACCTTACTTATTTAGTACATTATTTTGTAGTGACGTCCTTGATATGGATATTCTGTTTCATGTCGTAGGTACATGTACTCAAGATAATAATATCTGTCCAATATAAGCAAAGGATACTCAGCTACCATTGGTGAGCTCTATGTTTATTCGTGGCTTGCCGAGTCTCTAATATATATTTGATATTTTATTATAGTTAATGATATGGCGAGGTCCTGTCCCGACCTAAGCACAACGTCTATCTTTAAAAGGCTCTGAAGACTAATCTCAAAGTAAAGCGTGATTATGTCTTGTTTTCTAGTAATTTAGGCCTCAATGGCCAAGCAAGTACATCTATTTTGGGACTATCTTTGTTAGTCTTTTATCACAGTATTTTGGTTATACTTATTATAGAGTTATAACTTCATTATTGCATTTATGATAAGAAAGAGTTATAAGTTGGCTCCTTTGGGCCATTAGGGCATCGAGTACCTGTCTGTCTTAATGGGAATTTGGGAGTGAAAAAGTGGTATTAGAGCAGGTCATTCTAGAGAGTCTAAAAATCCCTGACTAGTAGAGTCTTACTCATGAATATGTTGCACGCCACATTTATAATTAGGGGGATGCTTAGACATTTATGACATGTTATTTTGTCTTATATTCTAGATCATGTGGTAGAGTTATTGTCACCACCCAAAGTACACTCTAGTCGTGACATATGGTACAAGACCCCGAGAGGCGGGCACACAAGTACATTAGCAAAATATTGTCAACATTGTCTCAAAACCTTTTAGGACATTGATTAATGTTTCAAACACACCTCATCCAATTCTAGGTGTGAATGATTGTTAAGCAGTATAAAACCTAACTAATTGAGTTGGAGTCGAATTCCATAGGGAGCGGTACATGTTTCAAATTTGATTTGGAAGTACAAATGTGGTCAAATCAGCCATAGGAATAGATATTATCAAAAAAGACATATCAAATAAAAGGGGTGACAGGAATGCCAGATGGGGGGATTTGGTTTTCCAGTTATCAACTACAATCAATCAAATAATAATGAGATAACAACAAGGAGAGAGATTCTCGGGATGTGATCGATTATAGGTGAATTTCGATATACGGGTAATTGAAACTACTAGTAAGCAACTAAATATCAGTGGGTAGGCTAGAATAAAATTGAAATAACTTTCTCTAGAACAACTATTCCGCTTTAAGTGATTTCTCTCGTACATCAACAAGCATATAAGATCAGCCCAAAACTTTAATGCATTTTCTCTCTTGAGCAAGATGGACAGGACTTGTTTTAGGATTCACTATCTCGAGCTAAATCCATATCAACCCAATACAAACAAATCATTAATCCGGTAATTTTAGTCCTAAAACCTCTCTCTCGAGCAAGCCAAGAATACTAACATAGAACTGCTTTTGCAACTACAATTCATAGATTAAACCTCAATTAGAATTAGACTAGTAATTAACAATACCCACACACTAATTCAACCCATAATCACATGATCATACCCTAAGAATTGGGGTTTTATCCGGACATCATAAAAAGATAAAAACCGTTATCGAATCGATTACCCATCAACTGGATAAGAGGAGTTCAAGCTTTACAATGCTCCAATTTGAAGAAAATTAGAAACCCACTTTTGAAACCTCTAAGTTGAGTCTCAAAATCTTCAAGTCTACTAAGAAAACTGTCTCTAAGATCAAAATACTATTCTCAGGACAAAATTCAATCAAAAAGCCCTTAAACTAAATACTCAAAATCTTATTTATAGTTGCCAAAAATAAGCCACGAAGGGCTCTTAGGCGAAGTAAGTCGAGCTCGCGGAACCACTCGATGAGTTGCCTTTTGGTCCCTTCCATCGCCTTTACGCCTTGACATTCAGCATCCTCAAGGTCTGTAACTTTGGGCGATCTATCTTGGCTTCATAGAACTACTCGACGATCCACCGACTGCTAGTTTTCATCGCCAATTTGGTTCTTTCCTTCAGGGCTTGGCACACTGGAACTTTAGGCGGTCTAATAAGCCACTAAGTGACACACCGAGTGCTCTTAGCGATCCTCAAGCTCACCATTCTTCATTTCTTCAACTTGTTTTGTTCCTTTTTGCCTGTTAGTGTCCTTGCTTTGTTCCTAAATCCATATACCTGAAAATCAAGGACTTAACATCAGTTTATGGCACAAATTAAACATTTGAGGGCACTAAATCTAAAAGAACAATGCCCTATATGAGTCCAAATCTAGGACTCATCAACACCCCCAACTTAAACTTTTTCTTGTCCTCAAGTAAAACTCAAGTTCAGCAGTTCAATAAGGATGTCTCAAATAATGCTGCATAAGACTCAACATAAATGCACACAACAAGACTCAAATTACCCATGCTATGATCAATTGTGCACTCAAAGATTCAAATTGTGACTCACTATTATCAAAGATACTCAAATTCACAATACTTGTTTCAAATGCAAATTCAATCTCAACAAAGGTACTCAATGCCCTCACAACAAAAATGATTCCATATACACACACAATTTTTCAACAGTTTATAGTTCCGAAATCACATACAACTCTCACACTCACAAAGATGAACACATGCATGATTTCCCTCATAAGTTTGCCCTTATTTTCCAATCAACATTTGCTTCAGGTCACTCAAGATCATAAAGGTCTTTTCAAGGCCTGTAATGGGGATGAGCGTAAAGGTATGGTCATTTAGGCTGGCTTTCACTCTCATAAAGTGTGTCCTGAACATCACATTTCTCCTTTTCTTTATCATTTCAAACATGCTCATAATCCGCCTCATTATTCAACTTCATATGAATTTTTGGACACCCCATTTCTTTTGATATTTTCATCATTTATTTCACAACTTTTTCATTCTTTTTTCTTTGCTTCTTTTCTCTTTTATCTCTTTTTTTTTACATGGAGGGGTTCCATATTTTTCAAAACCATTTTCAAAAGGGGGCATTTTCTCACACTTCTTGATTTTCTTTCTCTTTTCACCACACCACCAACTTAGGCTTTTGGCCTAAGTTGGCTATTCAAACAAAACCACACTTCATGAGAGTTATGGGTAAATGGATAAAGAGGGGTCACCATTGCTCAAGTTTCTTCCAAGACAAGGGTAAGGCTCAATAAGGTTCACGAAAGGTTCACACATCTCACAAGGTTGGCCACAAAGAGGTATACTTTCAAATTGTTTCACTCTTCAAATTCGTTCCCTAAGACCATTTCAAGTGCTTGCATCACTTAGTCAACCAAACCAACAGGGCAAATTATAGCTGTCATCACATAATTGTTCAAAGTAATCTGAACACACAATGCATTGGCACCAATATCAAACAAGACTCCACACTTTCAGTAGTGTGCAATGTTCATCATAAGAGGCTCATTCGATAACCGACTAATCACAACGAGATGTTGTCCACACATTATCTATGCAACTTCATTTGGCCTCATCGTAGCAGTACAATCATTTGGTTTAATTAAGTGCACTATCTAAGTCATCGACATTGATCATCACCGATACTCAAATTAGCACAAGAACATCCATAATCAAACACACAAGAGGGGGCAAAAATTTTTCAAAGTTGGTCAGAAACCATTTCCATTCAAAAATAAGGAGCTACAAGATCAAATACCCAAAAGAATAGAATCAAAACACAATTTCAAACCAAACCTCATTATATGCACAAAAAGTAATCACAAGAGGTAGGTATGGAAATACCTCACCCCACCCACAAAAGAAAAGCAGTTGCCCTCAAATAAAACTTAAAACAATAAATATCAATAAAAACGAAAGAGAGAGAGAGGTAAGGAATGATCCTGTCTACATAGTCACTCCATTTATCTGGGCATCAATGCCCAGGGTCACACTCTGACCATGGGCATCAGTGCCCAAGGTAACTTAGCACTCGCTCCATTGGAGCCTACCATGGAGTGTCCCTCATAGAAGCCCGCTGGATAGTCTCAAACATAGCACCCTCTAAGTCGGCTAAATCATCATATACAACAACCTCTCTCTCCTCAAGCAGTTCCTAATCGGTCTTAGCCTCATACTCGGCAGAAGCAACGTCCTCTAGAGTGTCATCTCCGGTGGTAGCCGGAGGTACCTTAGTACGGGCTGGAATCTCGATACTTGGATCCTCAGGGACATCAACTGCTCCAAAGAGTGAAGTGAAGTCTGTGGATTTCATATAGTCCACATTCTTCCTCAAATAAAAAACCACGGCTTTCAAAGCCGTAAGCTCTGAAGAATCTCCCTGTCGACTCTCAAAAGTCTCTACTCTCGTCATGAGAGAATCAATAGATGTTCAGAGGGGTGTCAAAGTAGCTAAGATGGCTCATTCAATCATCCAATGTACCTCGGCCTCTAGACAAGAAGCCCGCACATTAGCAGACTGGGCTAGGTACCCCATCTTGAGGAGCATGACTTGAGTGATCCTAGTAGGATGGGAAGCAGCAGAAAATCCTGGGGCCTAGGAAGGAGTGGAAGTGGGTTTACCTGAAGGCCCGGAGGCCAGAGTAGGCAAGGATGCCTCTGCATGTATGAACTCAACATCGACCTCTGGGGAAGCATTCACTGGAGTTGCTTTCTTCCTATCTTCCTCATACCATTTGTACTCGTCATCTATGCATTGGATATCTATGAAGGATGTAGTTGTTACTTCAATGTCCTTCATCTCATCACGAGGAACTCCATCCCGCCGACATAGCTCTGTAATAAGTACTGGGAAAGGAAGGGATGTTTAGCGATGTTTGGCCCTTATGGCCATCTCGTGCTCTATGATCAGCCCCAAGTTGAGCTACTTCTTGGTGATGATGGATACAAGGAAAGCTACCTTTGGGTGGAGGAGGATGGACTCATTCTGCGAGGGCATGATAGAACTACTGATGAACCTGAACCAATACCGGGCTGCTATATTTAAATTCTTCTTCTCAATTGGCACTCCAGCCTCAATCCACCTCTAGGTGGTGTCAAAAATGAGGGGAGAAAGCCCCTTTAGGTCATCCAGACTCTATGTTGTGGCCAAGCCCTCGTACTTATGCTCAAATCCTATAGCTTTATCAAGTACAACATTGATCTCCCCTGTACCACTACAAATTCCACTGGTCTGAAGGTGCTGGCCTTCTTCTTTCCCTGGGGCACTAAATCACCATATGTGATGTAATATTCTCTAGTCGTTATAGGAATGTGTAGGCCTCGGGTCCTAGTGAAAATGTTGAATTTGTGGAACTATAGAGTGTCCCATGTAAGAGGGTATCTGTCCATCACACCGTCCATGGACAATCTTTTTTATTCAAGAATGGTCCTCAATCCCTCGACCTTTAGACTATTGAGTAGCCGGGGAGGAGGATTGTTCCCGAGCTAGCATTGTATCATCAGCAGGTAGGGTAGACTCTGGGGTCTTAGATGAACCTTAACGACCAATGGCATGAATCTCAGCTTGTCGGGACTAAAGTGGTTGGTCATCCTAAAGCTTAGAGAATGCTGCCTAAGAATCAAAAGACTCCCCATCACTGTCGAAGTTGTGCTTCGGTATCTCAGCTATGGGTGCTTTGCCCTTATCCTTACCTCCCTTTGGAGGTTCTTTATTTCCTTTTTTGTTGGAAGCAACTGCTTTCTCATTTATTATGATGCCCTATGCTTGTTTACGGGACAGCATGCCACTCTCGTCCCGGTTTTTCCTAGCCATATATGCAAAATACATCAATAAGAATTAGAAGTAATCCAACAAAAGATGTAGAATACATATTGCATAAAGACTTGCCGAACCAATCGGTTAGTCGCCTAGTCACTTTGGCAGGCCAGATCGGTCTCGCCAAAAGGACTGGCTTGAAAATTTCCCAAAAAATGACTAGTCGGCAATATACAGGGCCTTTTGGCGAATCTCCAACATCACTTGGTGAGCTCAAACTAGCCCGTTAAATGTTACGATGAGTTTTAGGGGTTAGGGGCACTGAAAGGGCGATGAAAAGAACCTTTCAGCGAGCTCAGGCTTTCTGCCAAAAGTTTCAGACTTTACTATAGCTAAATCATGAAATAAAAGATGATCAAGGGGGACGTTGGCAAACCGCCGAACAATTTGGCGAGCTCGGCCCACTCACCGAATTGCCCAGCGTACAAAATTTCAACCACTATTCTCAAAATAAAGCCCGCAACCCCCGAAAACAAAATCAAACTACACATTATGCAATTAGGACAAGACCAATTCGACCCAAGCCACCGGGGTACTCAGACTTTCCCCGGTTTCGCCAAAATTGGCCATTTGACGACTTTTGCCCTTAAGAATGACGTCAAACACTTCATCATTGGGCAAAGTATGTCATTTAGAAAAATTAGGGGTTAATCATGCTTCAACCAACTAGACCCAACAAAATTTTTACTGTAACACAACAATTTATGATCAATTTTAAAGCACAAAACTTGGGAAATCAACAATTGAGGCAATTTAAGCATAATTACGAAACTAAGATGGGCAAATTAAGACATCAACTATGATTTCAGAATAGGCCTAGCACACATCAACATGGTTTTACTAAATGCACTTGAGTTCAACTACTAATCGAGAGTTTAGGGTTGGAAAACCAACTTTTTTGCTGAATGAAGAATTTAAAAAACTAGGCAGCAATGAAATCCAAATTCGAGCACGAGATCAAGAGCATAAAGTGATAAAAATACAAAATTATCAAAAATATAGAGTGCGGGTGAGATTGTACGAGGCTAAAATGAGGGAATATGAAAGATTTTGAAAATTTGAACCGTTTGGCCTTTTAAATCCTTTCAGATCGCGGCCTTTTCAGCGGTATTAGTCATCTTCGCCAAACCACTTGGCGATCCACCGAGTGGTGACTTACTTCACTAAGTTTTACAGGATCTCGACAACAAAATCGGGCTCCCCGACCTGTTCGACGAGTCGCCGATTTGTCCCTAGGCTAGACCCCCATCTGATATTTTTGTGAGTCCAACGACGATCCAAGTCGGGCTCGCCGACCTCTTCAGTGAGTCACCGACTGGACTCTTGGCTTGCCAATCTACACTTTTCAAACACATTCACTTTTCAACCTGCTCAATCAACACACATTATTTCAAAAACAAACACAAAGCAATAAAAACTTGGTTTGCCTCCCAAGAAGCGCCTTAGTTATTGTCGTGGCACGACGCAAGTACCCATTCAAGTTTCATTCTTAGGGTTCGCCATAGTATCACTAGGAAACCCCCCTTGTTGTCTTAGGTTTAGATGTGAAGAAATTTGACCCATTTGGGTCTCCAGCTTCTTCAAAGAGACAGAATGAGAGGTCATCATCTGGTTGAGAGTCGATACATCCTCTTCATTTCCTTCAACACTTTATCGGTCCCTTCAACCTTATTACGAATACGTGAGAGCATGTTTTCCATGCAGCCACCCTTAGAATCTTTGGGCTTTTGATGCTCATGGGGAGGCACATGCCTATCCTTCTCCCCTTCTCTTTCCTTCTAAGGGGTGTTATGATCACACAACTCTTTGTCATGGTATCCCTATCCCTCATATCTATTCCATCCTTGGTTTCCACTCGGCCTTGGGTAGTTGGCACGATAACCTCCTCCTTGGTTGGCTAGGAAGTTCAATTCCTCATTGTACAACACTTTAAATTTGGCCTCCTCGGGTCTACACCACCAACACCGACATCATTAACACTTCTTGTACCAGCACCCATGACATTTTTGGCCAAGATGTCTAGTTGGGTCATCATCTTTGCCAAGTTTTGGTCTCTCTCTTGATCTTTTTCAATATGTTCCTTTGTCAATTTATAACTAAGAGGAGAGACTTGGTCTTCGCGGGTATACCATGCCTTGTTAATCTTAGTCATGCCATCAAGGAGTTGGGCTGCTACTATATAAGGTCGTTGCATTAACCCTCCCAGAGAAAGTTGATTTGTCACTCCCTTATTCACCGAATCAAGGCTTTTGTAGAAGTATTATAGAACTACATTATCGGGCAATCCATGAGTTAGACACTGCAACACCATCTTCTTAAACCTTAGCCAAGTCTCATGGATTGGCTCACCCTCCAAACGTTTGAAGCTTTGAATACCGTCCCTAAGTGTCATAATTTTCGAAGGAGGGAAAAATTGCACTTGGAATACGTTAATAATCTCCTCCCATGAAGTGATAGAATCGCTTGGTAACTCAGCCAACCACTTGCTTACTTCTCCCATTAGAGAAAATGGGAACAACCTTATCCAGACCGATTCTTGAGATATGTTCTTAAAGGAGAACGGTCCGCAAACATCAACAATATTCCTAAGATGCTCATGGGGATCCTCATGAGCCAACCCATCAAACAAACCTTTCAATTGTAAGAGCTGCAGCATGGTGCTTGTAATGTGAAACACTGTGTTTCCTTCAGCTGGAAGTAAACGAATGGCACCAACACCACCCACTAGATTTGGGTCATTGAAATTCAAATCATTGACATCATTGAGATTCCCGATGTCATCTTGGTGGCCCACTTGGCTACCATTACTCCCGTTGATGCTCATTTCCTCCTCTATTTTAACACAAGCAATACAAAACCAAAACTAAAAGTAAGTAGATTCAAAAAGAATACAATTCAACTTCACCAAAAGAATTTCAAAAAAATCCACTCCCCGGCAGCGGCGCCATTTTTGATTAATGTTTCAGACACAACTCATCAAATTCTAGGTGCGAACGATCGTTAACTAGTATAAAACCCAACTATTTGAGTTGGGGTCAAATCCCACAGGGAGCGGTATGTGTTTTAAATTCGATTTGGAAGTACAAATGTGGTCAAATCATCCATAAGAATATATATTATCGGAAAAAAACATATAAAATAAAATGGGTGACACGAATGTCAGATAGGGGGATTTGGTTTTCAAGTTATCAACTACAATTAGTCAAATAACAATGAAATAACAACAAGGAGAGAGATTCTCAGGATATAATCGATTATAGTTGAATTTTGATAGATGGGTAATTGAAACTACTAGTAAACAACTAAATATCAGTGGGTATGCTAGACAATAATTGAAATAACTGTCTCTCGAACAACTATTCCACTTCAAATGATTTCTCTCGAATATCAACAAACATAGCAATTAAGAACAATTCAAAACCTTAATGCATCTTCTCTCTCGAGCAAGATGGGCAGGACTTGGTTTAGGATTCACTCTCTCATGGTGAACCCATATCAACATACAAATAAATCATTAATCAATAATTTTAGTCCTAAAACCTCTCTCTCGAGAAAGCGAATAACACTAACATAGAACTGCATTTGCAACTACAATTCATAGATTAAACCTCAATTAATGGTTAAACACACTTCAAAATAAAATTTAGACTAGTAATTAACAATACCCACACACTAATTCAACCTATAATAACATGATCACACCCAAAGAATTGGGGTTTTAGCCAGACATCATAAAATGATAAAAATCGTTACCTAATCAATTAGCCATGAACTGGGTAAGAGGAATTCAAGCTTTAAAGTGCTCCAATCTAAAGAAAATTAGAAACCTATTCTGAAATCTCCAAGTTGAGTCTCAAAACCTTCAAGTCTACTAAGAAAACTGTCTCTAAGATCAAAATTCTATTCAAAATTCGATTAAAAAGCCCTTAAACGAAATATTCAAAATCTTATTTATAATTGTCAAAAATAAGCCACGAAGAGCTCTTTGGTGAAGTAACTCGGCTCGCCAAGCCACTCGGTGAGCCGACCTTTGGTCCCTTCCATCGCCTTTACACCTTGACATTCAGCATGCTCAAGGTTTGTGACTTTGGGCGATTTATCTTGGCTTCGTGGAATTGATAGGTGATACTTCGACTACTCCTTTCATTGTCAGTTTGGTTCTTTCCTTCAGGGCTTGGCACACTGGAACTTTAAGCAGTCTGATAAGCCACTCAGTGACACACCGAGTGCTCTTGGCAATCCTCAAGCTCTTCAATCTTCATTTATTCAGCTTGTTTTGTTCCTTAAGTCATGTTAGTGTTCTTGCTTTGGTCCTCAATCCATATACCTGAAAATTAAGGATTTAAAAGTAGTTTATGGAACAAATTAAACATTTGAGGACACTAAATCTATAAAAACAAAGCCCTAAATGAGTCCAAATCCAGGACTCATCAGACATCAAGAGTGATCGGGACGTAATTTGTACATCACATAAATACTTGAACTTGAATACAATAGGAAATAAAAGTTCCATACTCGAAACATGAGGACTCACCAATCTTCAATATCTACTAAGGAGATCTCTAGCCACGGGAATGCGAAACCAGAGTGTCGGACCCTACATATGTATTAGAATGTAGGCATGAGTATGTGTTAGTACAAATAATGTACCAACTATGATAACCATCAATAAAAGTAATCAAATAATGTTAAAAAGGCTTTTCGTGACATGCAAATACAAAGTTTAAAATATAAGTAAGAAATTTAAAACACAATCGTGATCATGGTCAATGCAAGTAGAAATCTTCTTATATCACATATGCAATACTTCTTGAAGTAACCTTAGTACATTTTTGTCGGAGTTTTTCCATTAATCGTAACTCATCTTATCATTATGAGACATCAATATTTGCCTTTTGTCCTATCATTATGGGACATGAGTATTCGCCTCTTTTCTTATCATCAAGTGACTTGGGTAATCGTTGCTTTTCTTATTATTAAGAGGACATGGGTTATCGTCGGTTGTCTTATCATTCATAGGACATGGGTAATCACCGCATTTTTTATCATTAAGAGGACTTGGGTAATCGATTATTGTTTTATCATTAAGTGGCATAGGTAATCGCTGCTTGCCTTATCATCCATGGAAGGCACATTAAGTATCCAATCTAAGCTAGGTTTCATTAGAATAGCTCGTATATCTCGATGCAAAGTTTTGTTTCAAAAACCTTTCAAATCTAAACATCCTTTATTTGATAAAACTCTTTCACAATTATGCTTTCATGTGTATGTGAGAAATTCTTTCACAACAACAACAACAACAATGCTCAAACTTCATCCAATTCTAAGTGTTGTCAGTTGCTATCAAGTATAAACCCAACAAAGAGTTGGGATTGATCCCATAGGGAGTGATATGGTAGAGAATTCAGTTATGAAGTGAAAGGAGTGTTTTAATCGATTATAGGCGTAGACATTTTTGAAACCATTAAAGTAAATAGTAGGGGTTTGAAAATTAATGTATTATGGGGGGATTAGAGTGATCAACTAAAAACTACGAACACACAGGGTAATCAAGTAGAGATGGATCCTTGGGAATGTGATCAATTGAATACCAATTTCACTATATGAGTCGAATCCCCGACTCATCATCACCCCTAACTTAAACTTTTGCTTGTCCTTAAGTAAAACACAAATTCAATCAGTTTAACAGGGATGTCTATAAATAGTGCTACTCAACACTCAACATGAATGCACACAAGAGGTTCAAACTACCTATGCAATGCTCAATTGTGCACTACAAGTTTCAAACTGGTACTATCCATCTTCAATTAGAACTCAAGCTCACAATACTTGTTTCAAATGCAAATTAAAGCTCAACAAAAGTATTTGAATGCCCTCACAACAAGAATAATTCCATGCTCACACAAAGGTCAACAAAATTTCAGAATTAAGGAATCAAAACAACTCTCACTCTCTCAAAGACAAATACATGCATGATTCTACCCATAGGATTGCCCGTATTATCGAATCAACATGAAATTAAGTTCAATCAAGATCACAAAGTTATTTCAAGACTTGTAACGGAGATGAGGGTAAAGGTATGATCATTTTGTTTTAGTGACTTCTACCTTGATGAAGCATGGCTTGCATATCACTTTTTCGCCTTTTTTTTTTCACTCTTTTTTATTTTCACAATCCACATTATTTTGTTTAAAGCATGATTCCTTTGATACCCCATTTCTTTTGTCCATTGCACAAACTTTATTGCATCATCCTCTTTCTTTTTCAATCTTTTTCTTCTTTTGCTTTTCTTCTCTCTCTGCCTTTGTAATATGGAGGGGGTTCTATATTTTTCAATACAATCCGTCAAGGGAGATTTTTTACAAACTTCTTATCTTTCCTTCTTTTTCACTACACCCCCAACTTAGGCTTTTGACCTAAGTTGTCTATTGAAATGGACTAATGCTTCATGAAGGTTACAGGTGATGGGAAAAACACTCAATAGTTGTTCATGTTTCAATCAAAGAAAAGGTTAGGCTCAAATGGTGCCAAGCTAGGTTCACACTCTCACAAGGTGGTCACAAAAAGGTATACTAGCAATTAGTTCACTCTCCACAAATTGTGCCTAAGAGCATCTCTATCATTCGTTTATGTTAATAAATTGGACTAACATGTCAAGTTATAGTTATTATCAAGCACATATTTCAAGGAAATATCACAACACATGGTAGTCAACACAATCATCAAATAAGATTCTACCGTCTTACCTCACGTACAACGATCATCACATAATTCATTTCAACAATCAGCCAATCACAATAAGATGCTAAGAGTTCACACATGACTTATGCAACTCAAATTTGCCTTATTGGATTTTCAAAAACATATCATTCAATCAATAGCACTATTTAAGTCAATGGTGTTGATCACAACCGATACTCAAATATGCAAGAGAACAACCACATTCACAAATATCAAGAGGATGAATTTTTCAAAATTTGATCAAAAACCAAACTACATTCACTAAAAGAACCCAAAAGAGATAGGTATAAAGATACCTCACCCCGTCATACAAAACTAACAATTGTCCTCAATATAACTATCATGAATATAACTGTCACGACACATGGGTACACCCTAGATGTAACATGGTGTATACGACCTCAAGGGACCCCATACAGGCCACTTAGCATTCATAACATAAGAAATAGAACAACAGAAGTAAAACAATATTTGAAGTCCAATATTTTCATAAAAGAAAAATAGGAAGTCTAAAACACTTGTCTCAATAGCCATCCAATACGATAAAATGAAATTGTTCCTAGCCCATACATCATGTCTAAAACTGAGAATATAAGAAGTATCTAAGAATAGTGAAAGTCTGTCCTCGAAGCATCCGGACTCACCAAGGCTTGGAAATCTCGAAATCAATCACTAGCCACGAAATTAAGAAACCTGACTGTCGGACCCTACACTTTGGGAAATGTAGGAAAACTTATGCTTTAGTACGAAACAATGTACCAACTATGGTAGTTATGCATAAAACATTTAAATCATGCTAAAAAGGGACATTTCATGACATACAGCTGACCAAGCTAAAACATGACATAAAAGGATTAGAAAACATAAGTTATGAAACATGGTTGATGCAAGATAACATCATTAAAACCTTTGAGCACATATGATATACTTCTTGAAGTACCCTTATTTCATTACTATGTTTGGAACCATTCAACAGAACAATCCTACGACCTGCCAAACTTTTGACGGCTATAGGTCAAATATCAGAAACTAGAAATTTCACAAAACTCAACCTCATATCTACAAGTGCCATCTACGACCCATAAAAACTTTTACAAACCATAGATTGGTGTGGTAGGACACAACACATAGATCAAAATTAGACTTTTTTTTAAAACGTTGGCTTTCTAATTTCTGAGGTTTTATATATATTATAGGCATTGTCACTCTGTTGGGTTGGCTTGAGTGTACATAACCTAACCCACATGGTATGAATTTGATTTAAGACAAGCTTCAGATAGCTTAGAGTATCCACATAAGTTATGCTAAGTGTAGGCCTTTGATGATCTCTGTTAGTGATAGATTCTTCTTTAATGTATTACCTATAAAGGGTGTGATGAGATTTGGGAGGTTGTGAATGCTTAGCCCTAGATACATTGATCCTTTTGAGATCATTTAGATAGTTGGTGTAGTTTCATATAAGTTTTATCTACCTCTAATATTCTCATTTAGCCTCCCACTCTTTCATGTTTAATGGCTTCATCGGTATGTTCTTAATGAGTCTCTTGTGGTTTAGTATGATGAAGTAGAGTTTGATGAAGTTTTGACCTTCTTGGAGGAGCTAGTTACTATTCTTGCAAAGGGTGTGTGGCTATTGCTTTCAAGAGCCTTTTTTGTGGATAAGGCCTAGTGGAGGCACCGTCAAGTTGAGGACTCTACCTAGGAGATCAAGCTTGATATGCCGGAGCATTTTCCTGGCTTGTTAAAGCATTGAAGTACTTCTTGACTTTTACTTTTGCGGATGAAAGACCTTTTTAGTAGACTATGTTGTAATGACCTCAAGGTCATTTTGTATTTACATCAGCTATTCATCATTTCAAATATTATTATATCAATCCCAAGTTATTTTATGACTTGCTGGAACTAATAGTTTGGTCACTTAGTCATTTGATTGATTTATATGTGAGTTTTAGTGTCTTGGTGCTTGTGAAATTTGTATGACCAGTTTTGATAAAAAGTTTAAGAAATGACCTTAGAATATAATTCTGAAAATTTTACCAACTTTGTAAAGGTCAAATTAGGCTAGTAGCATGGTCGGCGTGACACTCTAATCTAGATGAGTCTGTGCAATTAGACATTTTAACTTCCAAGTTAAGACACAAGTTTACTTTTGTCAAAATTCTGAGTAGAAAAGCTCAGATGAGAATTCTGCCAGCACAGTTAGCTCTGGAAGGTTGTGTTTTGTCTAGAACAACCCGTTGTTTTGATCTCGTGGCCTTTAGGTTAATGTGAGCCTCTTATGGATTTTGGTTTGATATTAAGTTCGGTATGGGACCCATATTCTATCAAGAAGACCTTGTATGGAAATTTTATATGCTCCACTGAGTCCAAAATGTAATATTTAATTGGTTTGCATATCTCATTTTTGTGTATAGGGTTTCGAACCAATATTCTTTCTAGTTGGGCAGCTTACGCCCCTAGGAGTGAATCGGTTGGCTAGGTGGCCAAGATTTATTGTCACTCTTTCGAGATTTGTTGGGATTTGACTGGATACAATGGTTATTTAGGTTAGGAGCCCGACTTTAGGTTTGTGGTACTCTTCTCTTAGTGGACTTAGTTATTTTGTGTACTTTTCGGGCTTATAGGGATCCGTTCGAGTTTTGCATAAACATGCAAAAGTGTGTACCTTATATTCACTTTGACATCTATTTGTGTTGAGATTCACTTTGACATCTATTTGTGTTGAGATTCACTTTGACAATGCCTTGTGAGTACCTGTTTTAGTACTGATGCTATACTCTGCATATTTTTCGTGATACAGGTCCAAGTACCAGCTACCAGCTCAGATGGTTTGTGTCATCTTTTACAACATTTGGGTATCAGAGACAAGGATGGGCACTTGGCATCTTGGATCAATATGTCTTTTTGTGTATATATGTTATGCTATTATTTTTCCTTTGAGACAACTTGTTATGTTAAGTTTCTTATTTTTCCATTTATGTCTTAATATTCTTAATGCTTGTGTTATTTTTGTTTAATTCTACCTTATAATCATTACTTGACATTCTGAGTATGGGTTAACTTACCAACTGGGGGGGGGGGGTTATACTAGGTGCCATCATTATGCGGGAAATCGGGTTGGGACAACTACTATCCCATAGTGTTGTTACTTCTTAATTCTTAAATTTAGAGTAGAAATTCATAACATTTGATTAATTGTTATATTATCTTAATAATTTTTCATATTTCAACATTTCTAATTTTAGGAACAAATGAATAAAATCAAATTACAATACTGACTTACATGGTTGTGTTTCTATACATAAAACATTTCATATAATATATTTTAATCTAGAATATCATAGTTATAATATCTACCTAGGATCCCACATTTTTTGTGATGGTTCGATTCTCCACATCATAATCCCCTCTCCCAATTCCCTAGTCCACACCCTATTTTTTTATTTGATTTTTTAAAAGGTAATCTCTCTTTTTTTTAATGATAAAAAATTTCTAATGAAAAAATGTGGTCATAAAATTATCAATTTTTAGATTACAAGAATTAATTATGAAAAATTAAATTAAATCAGAAGACATGAACTTTTTTTAACTTAATAAAGCCAAAAAGTTAATGAATCTCTTACTTACCTTATTATTTCAAACTGGATATTTTGTAGGTCTTTTTTATAATTTATTTAATGTTTAATTTCATATTCTATTTTAGATATGTTATTGTTTCACCCTAAAAAGTTTAGTGTGAAAATTTATTTAATACATGAATAATATTTTTTAACTTTTCAAGTGCAAGAGGTTTTTTTGGAAACAGTACCAAGAACAATATTTGAATAATCTCAACAATAAAATCGCAAATAAATAAATAAACACAAACTAGTAAACACGTAAATTGTTCATATATTTAATAAGTGAGTGAAATAAAAAACTTTGAAAAATAATTCATCAAACACGGCATGCAAACCCTTAGTATAAGGACCAAAAAAAAGTGATGTGGAGAATCCTATACCACACTTAGACATGCAAAACGATAAAGACATAAATTGTCCATGGGACGACATAAACATATAAAACAATAATAATAAAAAGTGAAACACACTAGTCCAAAGACTTTATATATTATTGGTGGGGTTTGGATCTAGATCATTAATATTGTTTAGTGATAGGTCGTCCAGCAAAGTCACGACATCATCATTATTCCAATTTAGTAACTCAATCAATGAAGGACTTTCTGGAATGTCACTAGAGTAGTTCTGAGAGTTATTCATTTGAACTAATGTACCCATTGGGGGGATCTCCTCTGAAGTGCCCATTTGCGGTGTCATTGGAGAAGGCACTCGAGCATACAATGGAGGATCTACAATTGATGAAGGCATCATAAAAGTCATTGTTGTTGAAGGTGTGAATTGAGGGACATTGGATGTAGACCCCTCGTCACTAACATTCTTTTTCATTACTTGACGTACCAGTTCAAGGTTCTTCTTGTTCACGTAGCTTAGTCGTTTAGATCGTAAGCACTCATGTCAACGGAAATAGTTTTTCTATTCAACAGTTCATGCATCTTATTTGTTATATCGTTTACCCTATTTTCCTTTCTTACCTTTATTATGTTTTTCTTCAACTTATGTATTATTTTCTCGGTAATTCATCTTTCGTTAGCATATTTTTTGATCCCTCCATTGTTGCCAATTCTTTAAACTTTTGAAAGGAGTTGATTGCAGCACAATTATTGGGGAACACCTTAGGTTCATCACTATAAGGACTATAGATGATGACAGCAATTTCAATGTCACAAAGAGTCATGAGTTCTTGTGCCTTTTTCATGAACCCTATGTGTCTTTTCTTGTATGAGACTTTTCTATCAGTTTCATTTTCAATCAAAGAAAATATTACTTTGTTTCTAGGCAAGGCTAAAGAGGAGGTATATGAGGATATATGTGTTTGTTCAAGAATAACTTTGTTGTTGTTCTTGTCTTTGCCTAAGATATATATATATATATATATATATATATATATATATATATATATATATATGAAAATTTTGAATTTGGAAAATTCTTGAGTAGTTTGAATTAGAGAATTTTTTATTGTCAATAATAATTGTTTGGGAATAATCATAAATGAGGGTGTATCATCTTGAATTATATGCAGTTTTTGGATCCAATCTTATACTAGCCAAACATTTTTAGTCAATCTTTTCTAAAAGGGAAAAAAATTAGTGTTTAAATTTGAATAAGTAGTATCTACAAAACATGATAATAATTTTATAGCAAATATGTTTATTATAGTATTACATTATTATTTTTTCCAAATTTTGGAAGAAATTACATTTAGAAGAAATTTTATACTATTTTCAAATTTTTAAAAAATTGAATCCTACTTAATTTTCTTTTTATTATTATATGATAGGAACCAACCTATTATATGACCCTTGGTGGTTTTTATTTTATAAATTAGTTTTGACGTTAATTAATATTCCATAATTGTAAAAAAAAAAAAAAAAAAAAAACCTAATCAAAATAATATGTCTACACATCATAGAAAAACTAAAAACATAAATTTTAATCTTTTGAAGAAATGTTTTGTCACGACTCGATTTTTTGAAACAACATTGGTAACTGGTGTTTACACCTGCATTACAAAGTTGATCAAATAATAGTATGCGTACCCAAAAATTTTTCACTTAGTAGGCACCTTAGGCCGACTAGGTAATAGAAGTAAACAAAATATAAAATGCAAAAATTAAACACATTGAGAGGTCAAACAATGGGAAACAAAAATGAATGCACAAGAGTGTACTAAGAATTGATAAGAAATATGTACAACTAGTGAAACTTAACTAGAAGCCCATAAGCCGAGAAGGTACACTAGTGTGCAAGCTTAAATAAAACCTGAACAGACCCCCATAATCCCGTAAAGTACACATAACATCTAGAAACTAATAAAACAACTTGAGGATATGACAATAACTTCCATAACCTCTCGTAGACTAAATTGTTTAAAGGAATCAAAAAATAAAAAAAAATCACCCAATTAGAACTTGAATCACATCAAATGGTACGTCAAAATTAAAACTCCTAGTTGGAACTTGAATTGGATCCACTGGAAATATAAGATAGGGCCTCTTCATCAGAACTCTAATCGGATCAACGGGAGTTACAATAGAGTCACCTAGTCAGAACATGAATCGGGTCAAAAGGGAAATATAAGATAGGACCTCTTTGTTATTACTTGAATTGGATCAAAAGGAACATATTTACACAATTAGGACTTAAACTGACTGAAGGGATGATACAAGCGGGGACTGAACCTAGCTAAAAGAGATGCACCAGGAGCCTCAAAACAGGAGCAATAATAAGGTAAACATGCTCTAAAAATAGAAAACATAATCCAATGACTCCTATATCCCTTTGCGATCACAACTTCGATTATAGGAAAGGCACAAGACTACCTTAGACTCATCAGGGACCCACTCCTACTGATACTCTGCAAGTCGATGCTAAATCACCATTACACCGATAATATCCCGTGTACATGCCATGTCATTCAAGAGGATAAAACAAAACTACAAAAGAGCAAGCTGAGCTAAGTTGTCTACTAATTATCATACCCCAATATTCTGTACAAGTCTACAAGGAACTAAGTTGTTTTAAAACCCAAAAAATTTCTTATTTAAGATCCATATTATTCTATAATACCTCGTAGATCT
Source organism: Solanum bulbocastanum (assembly GCA_037074985.1). Taxonomy (NCBI): domain Eukaryota; kingdom Viridiplantae; phylum Streptophyta; class Magnoliopsida; order Solanales; family Solanaceae; genus Solanum; species Solanum bulbocastanum. The sequence continues at coordinate 7,448,871 of CM073598.1, forward strand.
ACTATTAAAATTTGAATCCTTCAAAGTAAGTACACGAGCTTGAACTAGGTGATGCGATACATGTTAAGGTGTATTAAGGACAATTAACTAGGGTACCAAAAATTATCTAGGGTTATAAGAGACTTGAAATATGAAGCCACGTTCAATGTAGTCCTATTTGTTAAGTTCTTTAATGAGTTCATATAACAGGAAAATTCAAAAAACCATATCTCTCAACATATAAAAATTTAGGTGGAAAAAAACCATATCTCTCAACATATAAAAAGTTAGGCCTATTCTCAAAGAAAGATATTTCTTTCATTTCCCAAGATCTAAAGGCTCATTGATCAAGATTCTCTTTAAGATACCTACGGTATTTGATCCAAGAATCTTCTAAAAACTTCATCTTCCAAGATTGTATTCAAGTTTCTCCAAGAACATTGTTCTTCTAGGTATGTAAGACTTCAACGAGAGCATTCTTTTTTCTTTCATGCCTAAAGTATTTTGATTCTCAAGAATTTCATACTATTATTAGAAGTATAGCTTGGGATTATATGAAATGATGATCTTTATTCAATAAGTTATGGATTCATTACTTAATATTTAAAACTTTATGGCACAAATTTAGCATGATTTTTATGGTAATCCAAACCCTTTTGCCTAATAAGCATGAAAACAAGTATGATACTAATTAAAATCTAAATACATGTTATTTTAAGATATAACTTTTGAGTTGAGCCTCATATATTATTTAAGATGATAAGTCATTTTCATAACTATGAGCATTATATGAGTATATGTTATCATGATTTATGTTGTTCTTTAGTTGAATTACCTTCAGTTTTTAAGTTAAGTTATTTGTTTAATTCATACCTATTACATACTCGTACATTTAATATATGATTTTATTCGAGCTGCAACTTTTCATAATGTAGATTTAGGAACTTAGGATTATCAACAGGAGTTCCCTTAAGATCACATCATCCACTCGTCAACTTTAGTGAGACCTCCTCACTTTCAGAATACTCTAGATTTATCATTTGTTAATATTAGCATTTTGAGATTTTGTGGGTTCTTGTCCCGACACCTATTTTTATACAGTAGAGGCATCATAGATAGACAATTTTGGACGATCATTCTATATTCAAATTCAAATATTTTATTTAAAACTTTATGATTCAGACTAAGTATTTTTAGATAGTTGTGAGAGTCAGTGAACTTTTTTAAATATTTCCTTTGATTTTCATACTTCTGTATGCCAGCTTCAATAGTTGTCAACTAGGACAAGGATTCATTTGGGGAGAATCAATGGTTCTCAAGTGTCGGCCATGTTTGGAGTGTAGGCTCAAGGTGTGAAAAACTTGGTATCAGACACAGAGTTCAAGTGTCGTAAGTGTCTACAAATGCGTGTCAATAGGAGCTATTTATTGTTGTGAGTGCCCGACTCTTTAAATTACAGACTAAAGAAATTTATGAAAAATTTCCCTTCTTTCATACTCAAAATCATGTAATAGAACTATGTTATAAGGAACTTATTGAGAATCATTCATTTCTCAAATTCACTCGACTACCCCTCATACTAAAGGTGGTTGAAATAGGAGAGGCCATATCCTTTTCGATGTGTTAGTCTCAGATAAAGTTTTCAGATAGTCAAGAGATCTTAGAAGGGTTGGAAAGAATACCATTAATGTGCTTAAGTGTATTAATTCTAATTTATTCATATGAATCGTGCGTTCGAGCTAAAAACAAGATGTGCTCTCTAATTCTCATCTCTAAACCTTGTTTCTGGTGATACCATTCAAGAGGGAACTGTGCTCTGGAATTCTCTAATTTAGAAATGGGGTACCTTAATTTTGTCTTTTCTTACATGATTATGTCTTTTTCGTTGGTATTTACTTAAAGTAGGGAGGACTTTTGAATGGAGGCCCTACTATTAGTAGAGGTTTGTTCTTGAGTAGAAATTTCCTTATCCCAAACTATGTACCCACATAGGATTGTCTTAAATGACAAATTTAGTGCATCCACAAAAGAAATTAAGAATGAATGTGACAAAATTCTACTATGGTAAGTAGTTTCCCCCTTTCTGTGTGAGGGTCATATAAAATTCCATGTTATAGCTCAAATTGTTCAAAGGTTTTATGAAAGTCTTTCTCATGTTTTAAGTATGCATTTTACCTTGATTATGAATCATGTATTCTTTAAAGAAATTTTATAAGGTTTACTTGGTCAGGCATATCATGTTTTTATGCATTTATTCATACATATATTATTTAATGTATTTATGCATACTTTTGCCTATATTGTCTTCTCATATAGAGTGTGATGTTTCTCATCCGGCTTGTGGCTGGCTCAATTTGTTCTACTAGTACTATGGATTGGTCAGTCTTCGTGCTCCGAGGAGAAAGCCACCGATGATTTATTTTTCATATTTTCTTTTCATTTGTAGAAATGCATGTGATATATGGGTTGCATTCCAACCATTCCTATGATGTTATAAATGCTATGTCAAACGTAGTTTATCATTCCGCACTTATATTCAAATTCCTCGTATGATATAAGACTTTTATTGTCTACTCTCTCATGCTATATTTATTTTCCATCATACTTATGTCAAATAGATATTTTAGGGCCTCTTGGGGTCATGTTTGCCATGTCACATCTACTGTGTACTTTGGATTGTGATAAACTTGGTAATGAGAGAATTAGGATTTTTAAAGATTATAGGATGTCTGACAAGTTGCGTTGAGTATAATATTGCTCATGAGTCTGAAGTGTGCCACATTTATGAATATGAGGCTACAACCCATTTAAGAAAATTCACTTCTTTCACTACTCAAAAGTCATGCCATAAAGTTCAGCTCTATGAAGTTCTTTCTCTTTACTCTTTTCATGCTTTTTAGGATATGCCTCCTCAAAGTGCTAACAAAAGAAGAAATCTAGAGCCAGAGATTTCTTAAGTGTCGTTCGTTCCTTTTGCCGAGCAAGTGACTCATGCTAAATTCCTAGTTGCTTTCCAAATAAATGTTGAAGCTACAAAATACCAAGCTAATAGAGAGACTATTGCTCCTGTTAACCCAAATGTTGGTATGTCAGTGATAAGGGTGTGTGGTTTCACCAAGATGAGTTTCATGGGTCTAAATTTGATGAGTATACTTAAGAGTTCATTGATGAGATTTATAAGATAATGGAAATTATGGGCATGGCAATGGTATAGAAGGCAAAATTGGCTTCTTATCAACTCAAAGGTGTTTCTCAAGTTTGGTTCAACTAACAGAAGGAAGAGAGGGCTATTGATGTGGGTCCTCTTGATTTTGAGAAGTTTAGAGGGACTTTTCTCGATCTTTTCTTTCTTCTTGATATGAGATAGGTTATGGTGCTTGAGTTTATTAGTCTTAGTCAATGAAATATGGGTGTGAAAGAGTAAGCTTTGAATTTCACTCAATTGGCTAACTATGCTCAAACTATGGTTGTCGGTTCTAGGGCAAGGATGTGTTAGTTTTTATTGGGTGTGTCTGAAATAGTGGTCAAAGAGTTCCATACCACCTTGTTTATCAAGGGGATGGATATATCCATCTAATGATACTTGTCCAAAAAATTGAAAAATTAAATCTAAAGGAGAAATATAGGGAGCAAAAGAGGGCATGAACCGTTAATTGTGACTTTTCTCATTCTAGGTCCGGTGGAAATGTTCATTCTATAGTTGCTAAAACAATTTATAGAAATTTTCATGTTTCTGTTTCATAACTCATATTGATCTTGTAGAGTTTGATATTTTAGATTTTGATGTTATTTTTGGGATGGTTTGGTTTTGTTTCTGTTATGCTTCCATAGACTGTAGCATCCAATTGGTCACATTTCAGGTTGCAAACAAACCTTTCTTAGAATTGAAAGTGGGGAATTATTCTCTTATTGGTCTGTTCATATCTTTCTTAAAGGTTGGGAAAAGGGTTTCTACTGTAACACCCCGTACATTTAAATATGCATAGGAGTAAGTTAATATTGATGAAAGTATTTAAGCTCTAGAAGTAATGCGGCAATTAAACTTAATGTTTAGAGTATAGTGTTATGTTTAAGTTAAAGATTTTTCATTCGAAAAATGGTATAAAATTAGTGAGATTCTTGGTTGACTAAATTAAGCTAGTAGGTGTCAAGTAGGTGCATCACCTACTTCGACTTTTTGACTAACTTAATTAGAGCAAATAGTTGCATCATCTACCATAATTATTAAGTACATTCTTTTGTAGTAACCTCCTTGATAGGGAAATTTTGTTTCATGTCGCAGGTACATGTACTCAAGATAATATCATTTGTCCAATATAAGCAAAGGATACTCGGCTACCTTTGGTGAGCTCTATGTTTATTCGTGGCTTGTTGAGTTTCTAACATATATTTGATATTTTATTATAGTTAAGGGTATGGCGGGGTCCTGTCCTAACCTAAGCGCAACGTCTATCTTTAAGAGGCTCTGTAGACTAATGTCAAACTGAAGCGCGATTATGTCTTGTTTTCTAGTAATTTAGTCCTCAACGCCCAAGCAAGTATATCTATTTTGGGACTATCAATGTTAGTCTTTTATCACAGTATTTTGCTTATACTGATTAAAGAGTTATAATTTCATTATTGCATTAATGATAAGCAAGAGTTATAAGTTGGCTCCCTTGGGCCTTTAGGGCATCAAGTACCTTTCTGTCTTAATGGGAATTTGGGAGTGAAAAAAGTGGTATTAGAGTAGGTCATCCTAAAGAGTCTAAAATGCCCTGTCTAGTAGAGTCTCACTCATTAATGTGTTGCATGCTACATTTATAATTTGGGGGATGCTTAGACATTTATGAAATGTTATCTTGTCTTATATTCTAGATTGTGCGATAGAGTTATTGTCACCACCCAAAGTACACTCTAGTCGTGACATGTCGTTTAAGACTCCAAGAGGCCTTACACTAGTACATTAGAATGCATCTTTCAAGATAATATAAATCAAAAGATTTTAAAATATAATTTATATCATAATGAGTTTTATAAAATGAAGCGGAAGTCTACGTTGTCTCAAAGCCTTCTAGGACATCAATAGTAATCGGGACGTAATTCGTACATCACATAAAATACTTTAAAGTAAAGAGAATAGGAAATAGAAGTTCGGTCCTCGAAACATGAGGACTCACCTATCTTCAATATATACTAAGGCGATATCTAGCCACGGGAATGCGAAACTAGAGAACCGGACCCTACATTTGTATAAGAATGTAGGCATGAGTATGTGTTAGTACAAATAATGTACCAAGTATGATAACCATCCATAAAATTAACAAATAATGTTAAAAAGACTTTTCGTGACATGCAAAGACAAAGTTTAAAATATAAGATAAGAGATTAAAAACATAATCGTGATCATGGTCAATGCAAATATAATTCTTCTTAAATCACATATGCGATACTTCTTGTAGTAACCTTAATTCATTTTTGTGGGAGTTTTGCCATTAATCTTAACTCATCTTATCAGTATGAGACATCGGTATTCGCTTCTTGTCCTATCATTATGGGACAGGGGTATTCACCTCTTTTCGTATCATCAAGTGACTTGGGTAATTGTTGTTTTTCTAATTATTAAGAGGACATGGGTAATCACCGCTTGTCTCATCATTCAGAGGACATGGGTAATCGTGCATGTTTTATCATTAAGAGGACATAGGTAATCAATTCTTGTATTATCATTAAGAGGCATTGCTTGCCTTATCATTTATGGAAGGCACATCAAGTATCCAATCTAAGCTAGGTTTCATTAGAATAGCTCATAAATCTCGATTCAAAGTTTGGTCTGGAAAAGCTTCCAAATCTAAGAATCCTTTATTTGAGAAAACTCTTTAACAATTATGCTTTCATGTGTATGTGAGAAATTCTTTCACAAGAACAACAACAACAATGCTCACACTTCATCCAATTCAAAGTGTAGTCGGTCACTATCAAGTGTAAACCCAACAAAGAGTTGGGGTTGATCTCATAGGGAGTGATATGGTTGAGAATTCAGGTATGAAGTGAAATGAGTGTTCTAATCTATTGTAGGAATAGACATTTTCAAAACAATTAAAGTAAATAGCAGGGGTTTGAAAATAAATGTATAATGGGGGAATTAGAGTAATCAATTAAAATCTACGAACACACTGGGTAATCAAGTAGAGAGGGATCCTTGGGAATGTGATCAATTGAATACCAATTTTTCTGAATGGGTTATTAATATTTATTAAAAGTAGTTGAATTTTATTGGGTAGGCTAGGCTTTAGGTGTAATAGGCGTTTTTCAATCAACTATCATGAATTAAATGAGAACTCTCGAACCTCGACAAGCATAACCAAGATAGACAGCCCAATACCTCAATTAATCTACTCTTTCAAGCTAGATTGGTAAGATTGAATTTAGACCCACCTTTTGAAGCTAAGTCCACAATAATCCAATCACTACAATCATCAATTAATAGTTTTTACTCTAAAAACTCTTTCTCAAGAAAGCTTAGAATACTATGTTAGAATTGCATTTGCAACTACAATTCATCAATTAAAACTCATCTACTAATTGAATCAACTTCAAATCGACAATAAAATATGTAAATACTAACACTCATAAGCTAATTTAAGCATTCGATCAAATAATCACACCCCTAAGAATGTGGGTTTAGATATAGAGAGTAAAGAGCAAGAAATAGTTACCAAATAAGTTTTCCATTAGCTTAGGTAACAATCTACAAGTTTTCCAAGTGCTTGAATTAACTTCCAAAAACAATAAAACCCTAAAATCTACTCAGAAACATAAAGAACATTGTTACGGATAAAAGACCCAATGTAGGAATGCTCAAAAACTCAAAACTATCACCCAAAAAAATCAAAACTCCTGAACTCTTTTTTTAATATCTCATTTACACTTTACCTGATTTTCAATTTCTGGACTAGTAGGCAAAATAAGTCGGGCATCACCAAGTGTTTCTTCCATTGCTTTCTTGGACTGAATTTTCACCCTCTTTTTGCGATAACTTTAGGCGATCGAGGTCGGGCCTGCCGACCTCTTCGGCGCTGCGCCAAGTGCCCCTTTTTCTCGACTTTTGACTTTCCTTTTTATCTATCACTCTGTAACTTTAGGCGCTCATAACTTCCTTCGCCAATCCAATCGGTGGTTCACCGAGTCACCCATTCTATCAATGATTTGGCTTTGTCTCTAGGTTGGCCTGCTGGAACTTTTGGTCGAGTTGAAAAGCCATTCGGCCAGTCGCTGTAAGGCTTTGGCAATAATCAAACTTTCTTTTCTTCAACTTTTTCCGCTGTTTTGCTCCCTTTTGCTAGGTAATTTCATGCCTTGCTTTTTTGCCTTCATTGTTGAAAATTAGAATTTAAAATCAGTTTAGAGCATAAAATAGGCATTGAGGACACTAAAAATGTAGATATTAAGCGCTAAATAAGTCAAAATACCTGACTCATCATCACTCTTGTAACACCTTGTATGCTAGAACTACCAAAATGCAGATTTTCAGAAGCTACAGGTGCAACCCATGGATGCCACCCACGGACCGTAGGGTGACCCATGATCCATGCTGGTGGTCCGTGGATGGCCACCTGCAACCCTCCCCATAATCAGCCCAAAAATTTGTCAAAGGGTCGACCCATAACCGGACCCATAGACCGTAGGTCAGACCATGGACCGTGGTCCACATCAGTGGATCAGACCCCCAGATCCCAACCTCTAGTCGCGAATGATGGGTCACCAGGACAGATCATCGGTTCATCCACGGACCATCGGTGACACCGACAACTTTAAAGTCAGGAGTCGTTCGGTCTTTTCTCTATGCGTTGGACCCCTAAACTACATCGTTTAACCACTAAACTACATAGTTTAACCCCTAAACTACGTAGATTTGGTCAGTTTTAGCCTTGAAACATAAGTGGAACTTACCCAAGTCAGATCATTCACCAAATTTCATAAAACATAGAACGCAAAGAGGAGAAAGAGGTGACCAAACCCTTCCCAAGAACGCAGTGGGTCTCCATCAGTTCCAGCCCTAAAATCGAAAGATTTTTTGGTGGAATTCATCCGGAGGTATGTGGGATTTCACTAGTGGGTTCCTTTCGCCCATTAGGTAACTACAATTCAATCAGAATCTTGATTCCCTTGATATATTATCTAGACCTAGGGTTTCTTGAATGTTAGAAATTGTTGGGTTTTATCTGTTAGAATGATCTAAATCAAATTATAATGTTGTTGCTCAGTTTGTTGCATGAAATTCATAACCCTAGCTATGTAGTTCCTTTAGTTCATGAATTACACATGCTAGGCTAGTTAATTTAGTTATATACATGCTTCAGTTTACGAATGTCATATTATCATATATAATTGTTGGATTCTCAGAGCTTGCATGTCAGAACATCGAGCTATCCATGTTTCATTAAATTCAATCATAATGTGTTAATTTCATAATCAATTGGGTGAAGCTTAATATCAAGTGAACTTGGGTCAGTCACCCTTAAGTCCCAGAATTATGTGCCCCGTAGGTTGTAACTCCCCTTTGTGGGCATCATTTTAGTAATCATTCCAGTCATGCCTTTATACCTCAGGCAGGGTATATTGGGTCCTCTCGATGGGGAGTATACATCAAACTCCACATTTACCTTATGTGGTTTTATGTCAGTTATTAGTATCTCCCACAGTTCAGTTAGATTCTATTGTATTGACCATGTTATTAGTATAATTCAGTATATAGTCTCAACATATTATAAACTTGGTCAGTGCATTCAGTTAGCTCATGTTCAGTATTTTTAGTATCCAATATGTTCAAATTACATCACTGCTACTATGCTTTGGTTTAATTATGCTTATTGTTCAACTTTATTCCATCCTCCATGCTCAATACCATTCAATTACTGATATATACTCTGTGCTACATCTTCTCGTGATGTAGGTTCAGGTCCTCAGCTTCCAGATCATGCATAGATCGGTTCCCGATCTCTAGTTCAGCAGCATCGATGGTGAGTCCTCATTCTTCGAGGATGGTTGGCATGATTGTCTTTCCTTACTTTTAGTTTTAATTTCAGTTTTTATAGATTTAGCTGGAGCATGTCCCAGTATTTCTAGTCAGTAAAGGCTATTTTCAAACATAGATAGATTTAGCTATAGTGTTAGAGTTGACTTTATAGTTGTGGTTTAGCTATAGTGTTAGAGTTCACTTTATAGTTGTGGTTTAAACTTTCATTTTTCAAATATTCAGATTTAGTATATTAGTATTCCCTATAATTTCAAATTATCTCCTGATTTAGCTTCCGCACATTATTTATTAATTCAGTTTATCTTTAGTATGCTTATGATAAGCCAGCATGGTTAGCTTAGGGTCACTCGTGATTCTAGGTCCCGTATTCGTATCCATGAGGTAGCCTCGGGGTGTGACAAACTTGGTATTAGAGCATTAGCTTTAAGTGTCCTAGGATGTCTGAAAAGCTGAACTACTTTTCATGGGTGTTAAGTGCACCACATCTAATGAGGGAAGCTAAGAAGTGTTTTAGGAAAAATTCACTTTCTTGTTACTCTTATCGTGCGTTAGGTATGATCTAATTCCTTATTTCTAACTCAATGTTATGCACTTAAAATCATGCCTCATCATATAGCTTACGCATGAAATTCTAATACACACAATGATAACGTAGTTCCTCTAGTTCCAATCCATGAGGTTTCGAATGCAGTGCTTTGGAATGCGATTCAGCTTTTGGCTCAGAGTCTGACAAACTAGAACAATCAGTAGCTTCCAATTCCTACAAATAGAAATGGTGGATCAGTGGTAGCTATAGTTTGAGATTATGTTACAATGAATCCGCCTTAGTTTTTAGGGTCCCAAGTTGGTGAGGGCCCATATAATTTCATTGATGAGGTTAACAAAATGGTTGGAATGATGCAAGTGACTGATAGTGACATGGTGGAATTGGCATCCTACCAGATTAAGGATGTAGCTCACATATGGTTCACTTAGTGGAAAGACAACAAGGGCTACTTTGTCTTTTGTAACTCCTTATATAGCAGTAAATTTTGATGTTAGTCCCAAAACTCTCTTAGAACCCTTTTCAATCTCTACTCCAGCTGGTGAGCCAGTTATAGCTAGACGTGTATATAGAAATTGCCTTATCAGAGTTTCTCAAAAAGTCACCTCAGCAGATCTTGTAAAGTTAGAAATGGTAGACTTCGATGTCATTATAGGCATGGATTGTTTACATTCTTTTTATGCCTCAGTCGATTGTAGAACTAGGATTGTTTGTTTTTAGTTTCCAAATGAACCAATCTTAGAATGGAAGGGTAGTAGTTATCGCCTATGGATAAATTCATTTCTTAATGATGAGTCCACATTTTGGACTCATTTAGGGCTTTATTTTAATATATTTAGTGTCCTCAAATGCATATTTTATGCCAATAGCAGATGTAAATCTTGATTTTCAGGTATTTGGATTGAGGAACAAAGCATGAACACTAATGATAAAAAAGGAACAAGGCATCTGAAAGAACGAAGAAAAGAAGACCTGAGGATCGTCTAAACCAGTAGGAGAGTAGTCGAAAGGTCATGATCTTGCCTAATGTTACAGTGTGCAAAACCCTGAAGGGAAAATCAAGTCGCTGATAGATAAAAGCAGTCGGCGAGTTGCCGAACGGTTCCGCGATGCAGTGTCATAACGCCCAAAATTATAGGGCTTGAAGTGCTAAAGGCCAAAGATTAAAGGTGATAGGAATGACCAAAGAACGGATCACAGAGTGGATCGGCGATCCCAACTTATTGCACCGAATGGTCCTTCGCAACACATTTTTTGACAACTATAAATACGCTTTTAAATTCTTAGTTTAGGATCAGTTTTATCAGTTTTTAGGAATCTTTGATCATTGTTAAGTTTTCAAGTTTGAGAATAGAGAGACAATATTTCCTTAGCTCTGAATATTTGAAGATTTCCATTTTTGAGAAATTGGAAGTGGGTGTTGAAGATTCTTTATCTTCGACCACTATAAAGACTATATCAATCCTACCCAGTTGATGGAAACACAACTTGGTAACGATTTTTACCTTTTTACTATGTCTAGATAAAATCCTAATTCTTAGGGTGTGATTATGTGATTATGGATTGATTTAACTATTGGGTATTGTTAATTGATATTTCATTTGCTATTTAAAATTGATTTCGTTTAGTAATTGTGGTTGAATTTCATGGGGTTGTTGTTGCAAATACAATATTAGCTTCATGTTTTTGTCTTGCTCTAGAGAGAGGTTTCAAAACCAAAATTACTAAATAAATGGTCTGTGGGTATAGGGTTCTCATGGGTTTAGCTCGAGAGAGTGAATCCTAAACCCTTTTCCATGCATTCAACTCGAGAGAGTGAATGGACTAAAGTGAAGGTTGTGCTTCATTGCTGCTTATTGGTGTTCGAGAGAAACCAATTTTATTCGGGGTAAATTGTTTGAGAGAACGTTTTCCCCCACTAAAGTCTTTCTTATTCACTGATATACAACTGTTTATTATTAATTACAATTACCCAGTTGTTTACCTTAGCCCATAATCCAATCACATCCCAAGAATCCCGTCTCCATATTCATATTTTCGTGTTATTTGCTGTTTTAGTTGATAATTGAATACAAAACCCCCTTTGATATTTGATAGTTGTGTCACCCCAAACTTTCATTATGCTTTTATTCGTAAATATTTTTAGCTATGATTGACTTGAGCATATTCATGTTTGACTATTATTACTCAAGACCACTCCCTATGGGAATGATCACAACCCTTAGTTGGGTTATATTACTACTCACGATCGTTGTCACTTAGTATTGGATGAAGTGTCCTTATACATGAAATCACTTACCTTAATGCCAGAAAAATGATCTCTAAGGGTTGTCTCTATCATCTAGTTCGGTTTAAGGATTCAAGCTCCAAAACTCCAACTCTTGAGTCAGTTCCTCTAGTGAATAAGTTCCTAGATGTGTTTCCAAAAGATCTTCCTGGAGTTCCACCCGAAAGAATATTGACTTTGGAATTGATCTCCTTTCAGATACCTAACCTATTTCTATTCCTCCTTACAGAATGGCTCCAGCTAAGCTTAAGGAATTGAAAGAGCAGTTGAAAGACCTTCTAGATAAGGGCTTCATCAGACCTAGTATTTCTCCATGTGGTGCACCAGTGTTGTTTGTGAAGAAGAAGATGGTTACCTTAGAATGTGCATTAACTATAGGCAGTTGAACAAGGTCACAATCAAGAATAAGTATCCCATCCCCAATATTGATGACTTATTTGACCAACTTCAAGGTGCTATTTATTTCTCAAAGATAGACTTCAGATCCACTTATCATCAGCTCAGAGATAGAGATAGTGGCATTTCGAAGACAACCTTCACAACTCGGTATGGTCATTATGAATTTTTAGGTATGTTACTTGGACTAACCAATACTGCTGTAGCTTTCATGGATTTAATGAACAGAGTGTTCAAGCACTATTTGGACTTGTTTGTTATTGTCTTTATTGATGATATCCTCATTTACTCTAGGAATGAGGAAGAACATGTGAATCACTTGAGGGTTATTATGTAAACTCTCAAAGTTCGCCAGTTATTCGCTAAATTTAGCAAGTGCGAATTTTGGTTGCAATTAGTTACTTTCCTTAGGCATATTGTATCTAGCGAAGGGATCCGAGTGGAATCTCAGAAAATAGAAGCAGTGAAACAATGGCCCAAATCTATCTCTCCTATAGATATCAGAAGTTTCTTGGGTCTAGCAGGTTATTACAAAAGGTTTGTGGAAGGATTTTCATCCATAGCCTCTCCCTTGACTAAGTTGACTCAGAAAAAGGTCAAATTTCAGTGGTTAGATGATTGTGAGAAAAGCTTTGCAGAACTGAAAACTAGGTTGACTACAACTCTTATTTTGACTCTACTGGAGGGTTTAGATGGTCATGTGATCTATTGTGATGCATCTAGGGTCGGCCTAGGTTGTGTGTTGATGCAGCGAGATATGGTTATAGCGTATACTTTTAGACAACTTAAGGTGCATGAGAAGAACTATCCGACTCATGACCTCGAGCTTGCAACAATGGTGTTTGCACTTAAGATTTGGAGACGTTACTTGTATGGTGTTCATGTAGATGTGTTCACAAACCATAAAAGCTTTCAGTATGTGTTCACCCACAAAGAGTTGAATCTTCACCAGAGGAGATGATTTGAGTTCTTCAAGGACTATGATATGAGTATGCATTACTATCTTGGTAAGGCCAATGTAGTAGCAGATGCCCTTAGCAGACTATCTATGGGTAGTGTAACACATGTTGAAGAAGAAAGAAAGAACTAGTAAAGGATATTCACAGACTTGCTCACTTAGAAGTTCATCTTATAAGCATATCAGATGGTGTGGTAATAGTTCAGAATAGATTAGAATCTTCATTGGTAGCGGAGGTCCGATATTTATCCAACTAAAAGTTGCAGTTCACCAACAGAGAGTTGAGGTTTTCTCCCAAGAGGGAGATAGTGTGCTTTACTATCAGGGTCGATTATGTGTTCCTAATGTGAGAGAGTTGATACAACATATTCTTGTACAAACCCATAAATCCAGGTATTCTATTCATCCAGGCACCACTAAGATGTATTGTGACCTGTGGGAAGTCTTTTGGTGGAATGGAATGAAGAGAGATATAGCTTATTTTATGGCTAAGTGCCCCATTTGTTAGCAAGTGAAGTTAGAACATCAAAAACTACGGGGTATGACTCAAGATATCAACATTCCTAATTGGAAGTGGAAAGTGATCAACATGGACTTCATTATAGGTTTACCTCGTACTCTCAGACAACATGACTCCATTTGGGTGATAGTTGATAGAGTTACTAAGTTTGTGCACTTTTTGGCTGTTAAGACTATAGATTCGACGGAGGACTATGCTAGACTTTACATTAATGAGATAGTTAGGTTGCATGAGGTTCCTTTGTCTATCATCTCAAATAGAGGTCCTCAGTTTACCTCTCATTTTTGGAAATCATTTCAGAAAGGTCTTAGTACTCAGGTTAATCTTAGGACAACATTTCAACAATAGACGGAAAGGACATGTTGAGAGCTTGTGTGATCGACTTCAAGGGTAGTTGAGACAATCACCTTTCTCTTATAGCATTCGCCTATAATAATAGCTATCATTCCAGCATTCAGATGACCCCTATGAGGCATTATATGGGCATTGATGTAGATCTTCAACTGGTAGGTTTGAAGTAGGTGAAGCAGCCTTGATAGGGCCAGATTCAGTTTATGATGCTATGGAGAAAGTGGAACTCATTAGAGATGGACTTAAGACAGCCCAAAGTCGCCAGAAGTCTTATGCAAATGTAAGGAGAAGGGAATTAGAGTTCTTAGTTGATGATTGGGTTTTCCTTAAAGTGTCACCTATGAAGGGATTGATTTGATTTGGCAAGAAAGGGAAGCTCAGTCTTAGATATGTAGGCCTTTATAAGATCCTGAAAAGGATTGGTAAAGTGGCTTATGAGTTAGAGTTGCCAGCAGAATTAGCAGCAGTGCATCCAGTTTTTCACGTTTTGCTATTGAAGAAGTGTGTGGGTGATCCAGTATCCATAGTGCCATTAGAGAGTGTGGGTGTGAAAGATAGTCTCTCTTATGAGGATGAACTAGTTGAGATTCTTAACCATCAAGTTAGGAGATTGAGAAACAAAGAAGTCTCTTCACTTAAGATTTTGTGGAGGAGTCAGTCCATAGAGAGAGCTACTTGGGAAGCAGAAGCAGCTATGAAGGCCAAGTATCCTCACCTCTTTCCTTTTGATTCCACTCCAGCTTGAGGTAATAGTTCCTCTTCAATTTTTCAGTCATTCATGCGTAAATTCAGTCTTAGTATCTTGTTCCTTCAGTTTGTATTTGTATTTTCAGCATATTTGCATGTTCTTGGAACTTAGCTCAGTTAGAAATTAGTTTTAGTATTTTTGTGGTTGGGTTGCAGCTCTTTCCCTCCATTTCAACTAGTTTAGTTTTCATTCGAGGACGAGTGCTCCCAAAGGGGAGATAATGTAACACCCTGTATGCTAAAACTACCAAAATGCAAATTTTCAGAAGCTACCGGTGCAACCCACGATTCGTGCTGATGGTCCGTGGATGGACACCTGCAACCCTCTCCAGACTCAGCCCAAATTTTTCTAAGGGTCGACCCACTGACTGTAGGTTAGACCACGGGCTGTGGTCTACGTCCGTGGATTAGACCCCCAGATCCCAGCATCTAGTTGCAAATGACGGGTCACCAGGATAAACCATCGGTCCATCCACGGACTATCGGTCTGGTCCATCAGTGAACCCAACAACTTTTAAGTCAGGGGTCGTTTGGTGTTTTCCCTATGCGTTGGATGCCTAAAGTACGTAGTTTTGTTTAGTTTTAGCCTAGAAACATAAGTGGAACTTACCCAAGTCTAATCATACACTAAAATTCATAAAACATAGAATACAAAAAGGAGAAAGAGGTGACCAAACCCTTCCCAAGAACGCAGTGGATCTCCATTAGTTCCAGCCTCAAAAACGAAAGATGTTTTCATGGAATTCGTCACCAGATATGTGAGATTTCACTAGTGGGTTCATTTCTCCCATTAGGTCACTAGAATTTAGTCAGAATCTTGATTTCCTTGATATTATCTAGACCTAGGGTTTCTTGAATCTTAGAAATTGTTGGGTTTTAGCTGTTAGAATGATCCAAATTAGATTATCATGTTGTTGCTCTGTTTCTTGCATGCAATTCAAAACCCTAGCTATGTAGTTCCTTTAGTTCATGAATTACACATGCTAGGCTAGTTAATTCAGTTATAACATGCTTCAGTTTACGAATGTCATATTGTCGATATAATTGTTGCATTCTCATATTTTGCATGTCAGAACATTAAGCTATCCATGATTTACAGAATTCAGTCACAATGTGTTAATTTCATAATCAATTGGGAGAAGCTTAATATCTAGTGGACTAGGGTCAATCACCCTCAAGTCCCAGAACTACGTACCCTACACAGGGGTTGTAAGTCCCCTCTGTGGGCATCATTTTAGTGATCACGCCAGTCATGACTCTATACCTCTGGCAGGGTATATTGGGTCCTCTCAATGGGGCGTATACATCAGACTCTACATTTATCTCATGTGGTTTTATCTCGGTTAATAGTAACTCCCACAGTTCAGTCAGATTATATTGCATTGACCATGTTATCAGTATAGTTCAGTATTCAGTCTCAGCATGTTATAAACTTGGTCATTGTATTTTGTTAGCTTATTTTCAGTATTTTATGTATCCTTAGTATGTTCAGATTACATCACTGCCATTATGCTTTAGTTCAGTTATGCTTATTGTTCAGATTTATTCCATCATGCATGCTCAGTACCTTTCAAGTACTAACAGATACTCTATGCTACATCTTCTCCTGATATAGGTTGAGGTCCTCAGCTTCCAGAACATGCATAGATTGGTTCCCAATCTCTAGTTCTGCAACATCAGTTGTGAGTCCTCATTCTTCGAGGACGGTTGACATGATTGTGTTTCCTTGCTTTGAGTTTTAGTTTTAGTTTTGCTAGATTTAACTGGGCATGTCCCAGCATTTCTAGTTAGTAGAGGCTATTTTGAGACATAGATAGATTCAGGTATAGTGTTAGAGTTTTATTTTTAGTTGTGGTTTAAACTCTCATTTTTCATATATTCATATTTAGTATGTGGCTATTCCCCATCATTTTAGATTATTTCATGATTTAGCTTCCGTATAATATTTATTGATTCATTTTATCTTTAGTATGCGTATGATATGCCAGCAGGGTTAGCTTGGGGTCACTCGTGATCCTAGGTCTCGTGTTCGCGTCCAGGGGGTAGCCTCTAGGTGTGACAACCCCTAACTTAAACTTTTGCTTGTCCTCAAATAAAACACAAGATCAATTAGTTCAACATGGATGTCTACAAATAGTGCTACTGAACACTCAACATGAATGCACACAAGAGGTTCAAACTACCTATTTAATTCTTAATTGTGCAGTACAAGTTTTAAACTATAACTATACATCATCAATTAGAACTCAAGCTCACAATGCAGCTTCAAATGAAAATTAAAGCTCAACAAAAGTATTTGAATGCCCTCATAACAAGAATGATTCCATGCTTACACAAAGCTCAATGAAATTTGAGAATTGAGGAATAAAAAACAACTCTCACTCCATCAAAGATAAATACATGCATGATTATACCTATAAGAATGTCCATATTTTCCAATCAACATGACATTAAGTTCAATCAAGATCACAAAGGTCTTTCAAGGCATGTAATGGGGCTAAGGGTAAATGTATGATCATTTTGTCTTAGTGACTTCTACCTTCATGGAGCATGTCTTGCATTTCACTTTTTCTCATTTTCTTTCACTTTTTTTGATTTTCACAATCCATCCTATTTTGTTTGAAGCATGATTCATTTGATACCCTATTTCTTTTGTCTATTGCACAAACGTTATTGCAACATCATCTTTATTTTTCAATCTTTTTCTTCTTTTGCCTTTCTTCTCTCTCTCTCTCTTTCTCTCTCTTTTATATGGAGGGGGTTCCATATTTTTCAACACAATCCATCAAGGGCGATTTTTCACAAACTTCTTATCTTTCTTCTTTTTCACTACACCCCCAACTAAGGCTTTTGGCCTAAGTTGTCTATTTAAATGGACCAATGCTTCATGAAGGTTATAGGTGATGTCACAAAGAGGTAAAAGTTTTTCATGATTCAATCAAAGAAAAGGTTAGGCTCAAATGGTGCCAAGCTAGGTTCACAATCTCAAAAGGTGGTCACAAAAAGGTATACTAGCAATTTAGTTCACTCTCCACAAATTGTGCCTAAGATCATCTCTATCATTCGCTTACATTATTAAATTGGACCAATGGGGTAAGTTATAGGTATTACCAAACACATATTTCAAGGCAATATCACCACACATGGCATTCAACACAATCATCAAACAATATTCTATAGTTTTAGCTTGCGTGTAACAATCATCACATGATTCATTTCAACAACTAGCCAGTCACAATAAAATGCTAAGAGTTAACACATGACTTATGCAACTCAAATGTGCCTCATTGGAATTTCACAAACATATCATACAATCAAGAACACTATTCAAGTCAACGGTATTGATCATAACTGATACTCAAATATGCATAAGAACAACCATATTCACAAACATCAAGAGGTGTAATTTCAAAATTTGATCAAAAACCAACCAACACTCACTAAAAGAACCCAAAAGAGGAAGGTATAAAGATACCTCACCCCACCATACAAAACTAAAAATTGTCCTCAATACAACTATAATGAATGTAGTTTTCACTACCCAGGGGTACACCCTATATGTAACATGGTGTATAGGACCTCATACAAGCCAATTAGCATTCATAATATAAGAAATAAAACAACTGAAGTAAAACAACATTTCAAGTCCCATTTTTTATAAAAAAATAACAGGATGCCTAAAATACTTGTCTCAGTAGCCATCTAATATGATAGAATGAAATTGTTACTAGCCCATACTTCATGTCCAAAACTGAGAATATAAGAAGTAACTAGAATAATGAAAGTTCGTCCTCAAAGCATCACGGCTCACCAAGGCTCAAAAATCTAACTGTTAGACCCTACACTTAGGGAAATGTAGGCAAAAGTATGTGTTAGTACAAAACAATATACCGAGTATGATAGCTATACATAAAACATTTAAATCATGCTAAAAAATGGACAATTCATGACATGCAGTTGACCAAGCTAAAACATGATATAAAAGGGTTAGAAAACATAAGTTATAAAACACGGTTAATGCAAGATAACATAATTAAAACCTTTGCACACATATGAGATACTTCTTGAAGTAACCTTAGTTCATTACTATGTGTGGAACCATTTAACGGAACAATCCTACGACCTGTCAAACTTCCTATGACTGTAGGTCAAATATCAGAAACTTGAAATTTCACAAAAATCAACCTCATATCTACGAGTTCCATCTATGACCCATAGAATTTTTTACCAACCATAGATTTGTGTGGTAGGAAACAACACATAGCTAAAAATTATGCATTTCTTTTACAACTTTGGCTTTCCAATTTCTGAGGTTATATATATATTGTAGGCATTTTCACTCTCTATTTGGTTGGCTTGAGTGTACATAGCCTAGACCACATGGTATGAATTTGATTTAAGACAAGGTTCAGAAAGCTTAGAGTATCCACATAAGTTATGCTTATCGTAGGCCTTTGATGTTCTCAGTTGGTGATAGATTCTTCTTCAATGTATTACCATGAAGGGTGTGATGAGATTTGAGAGGCTGTGAATGCTTAGCCCTAGGTACGTTGAGCCTTTTGAGATTGTTTAAATAGTTGGTGAGGTTTCATACGAGTTTCCTCTACCTCTAATATTCTCAGTTATCCACCCACTCTTTTATGTTTGATGGCTTCATCGGTATGTTCTTAATGAATCTCATGTGCTTCAGTATGATGAAGTGGAGTTTGATGACTTTTTGACCTTCTCAGAGGAGCTAGTTGCTATTCTTGAAAAGGATGTGTGGCGGTTGCTTTCAAGAGCTTTTCTTGTGGATAAGGTATGCTGGAGGCACCGTCAAGCTGAGGTGTCTACCTGGGAGATCAAGCTTGATATACCGGAGTACTTTCCTGGCTTGTTAAACCCTTAATGTACTTCTTGACTTTTACTTTTGTGGATGAAAGACCTTTTTAGTAGACTATGTTATAATGACCTCAAGGTCATTTTGTATTTATGTCACCTATTCATCATTTCAAATATTAATAATTCAATTTCAAGTTATTTTATGACTTGCTGGAAGTAACAATTCGGTCACTTGGTCATTTGATTGATTTATATGAATGTTTTAGTGTCTTGGTGCTTTTGAAATTTTTACGGTAAGTTTTGATACAAATTCTAAGAAATGACCTTAGAATATAGTTCTGACAATTTTAACAACTTTGTAAAGGTCAAATTGGGCTAGTAGAATGGTCGGTGTGACACGCAAGTCTTTCAATACGAGTGTGTACGATTAGACATTTTAACTTCCAAGTTAGACATTTTATCAAAATTCTTAGAAGACAAGCTCGGATGAGAACTGTGCCAGCACAGTTAGCTCTAGAAGGTTGTGTTTTGGCTTAGAACGTCTTGTTGTTTGGAACTCGTGGCATTTAGGGTAATTGTGAGCCTCTTGTAGATTTTGGCTTGAAATTAAGTTTTGTATGGGACCCATATTATATCAAGACGCCCTTGTATGGAAATTTTGTCTACTTCACTTAGTCCAAAATTTAATTTTTAATTTGCTTGCATATCTCATTTTTGTGTATAGGTTTCCAAGCCAATACTCTTTCTAGTTGTGCAGCTTACTCCCCTAGGAGTGGACGGGTTGGCTAGGCGGCCTAGATTTATTGTCATTCTTTCGATATTAGCTTGGATTTGACTGGATACGATGGCTATTTAGGCCAGGAGCCCGACTTTAGGTTTGTGGTACTCTGCTCTTAGTGGAATTAGTTATTCTGCCTACTTTTCAGGCTTATTGGGATTCGTTTGGGTTTTGAATAAACATGCCTAAGAGTGTACCTTATATTCTCTTTGACATCTATTTGTTTTGAGATCTATATTTTCATTGTGTTTTAACCTCTTTTGCTCAGTCGGCCGACAATGCCTTGTGAGTACCTTTTGTTTTAGTACTCATGCTATACTCTGCATCTTTTCCGTGATGCATGTACCAGCTACTAGGTCTGATGGTTTGTGTCATCTCTTACAACATTTGGGTATGGATAATCACTTGGCATCTTGGATCAGTATGTCTTTTTATGTATATATGTTACGCTATTATTTTTCCTTTGAGACATCTTGTTATTTTAAGCTTCTTATTATTCCATTAATGTCTTATTCTTGATGCTTATGTTATTACGGTTTAATTCTACCCTTATAATCATTACTTGAAATTTTGAGTACAGGTTGACTTACCTACTGGGGGGTTATACTAGGTGCCATTATTACTTGGGAAATTGAGTCGGGACAACTAATATCCCATATTGTTGTTATTTCTTAATTCTTAAATTTTGAGTAGAAATTCATAACATTTGATTAATTTTTGTATCATCTTAATAATTTTTCATATTTCAACATTTCTAATTTTACAAACAAATGAGTAAAAATCAAATTACAATATTGACTTACATGGTTGTGTTTCTATACAGAAAACATTTTGTTTAATATATTTTAATCTAGAATATCATAGTTATAATCTATACCTAGGATCCCTCATTTTTTGTGAGGGTTCGATTGTCCACATCATAATCCCCTTCCCAAATTCCCCTTCTATACCCTAGTTTATTTATTTGATTTTTATAAAGGTAATCTCTCTCTTTTATATGAGAAAAATTTTCCAATGAACAAATGTGATCATAAAATTATCAATTTTTATATTACAAAGATTAATTATCAAAAATTAAATTAAATCAAAAGGCATGAACTTTTTAAACTTAATAAAGCAAAAAGTTAATGAATCTCTTACTTCACCTTAATATTTCAAACTAGATAGTTTATATGTCTTCTTTATAATTTATTTAATGTTTAAATTCATATTCTATTTTAGATGTGTTATTGTTTCACCCTAAAAAGTTTAGTGTGAAAATTTATTTAATACATGAATAATTTTTTTTTAACTTTTGAAGTGCAGGAGGTTTTGTTGGAAACACTACCAAGAACAAGATTTGAATAATCTCAACAATAAAAGTGCAAATAAATAAATAAACACAAAAAAGTAAACACGTAAATTGTTCATATATTTAATAAGTGAGTGAAATAAAAAACTTTCAAAAATAATTCATCAAACACGGCATACAAAGTATAAGGACAAGGAAAAAGTGATGTAGCAAATCCTTTACCACACTTAGACATGCCAAACATTAAACACATAAATTTTCCATGGACCACATAAACATATAAAACAATAATTATAAAAAGTGAAACACACTAGTCCAAATACTTTATATATTATTGGTGGGGTTTGGATCTAGATCATTAATATTTTTTAGTGATAGGTCCTCCAGCAAAGTCACGACATCATCATTATTCCAATTTAGTAACTCAATCAATGAAGGACTTTCTGGAATGTCACTAGAGTTGTTCTGGGAGTTATTCATTTGAATTAATGTACCCATTAGGGGGATCTCCTCTGAAGGGCCCATTTGTGGTGTCCTTGGAGAAGGCACTAGAGCATACAATGGAGGATCTACAATTGATGAAAGCATCATAAAAGTCATTGTTGTTGAAGGTGTGGATTGAGGGACATTGGATGTAGACCCCTTGTCACTAACATTCTTTTTCATTGCTTCACGTACCAGTTCAAGGTTCTTCTTGATCACGTAACTTAGATCGTTGAGATGAATTCATCTTTTGTTACCATATTTTTCAATCTCTCCATTGTTGCCAATTCATTAAACTTTCGAAAGGTGTTGATTGCAGCAACATGATTGGGGAAGACCTTAGGTTCATCACCATAAGGACTATACATGATGGTAGCAATTTCAATGTCACAAAGAGTCATGAGTTCTAGTGCCTTTTTCAAGAACCCTATGTGTCTTTTCTTGTATGAGACTCTTCTATCAGCTTCATTTTCAATCAAATCAAATATTACTTTGTTTCTAGGCATGGCTAAGGAGGAGGATAATGAGGATATATGTGTTTGTTCAAGAATAACTTTGTTGTTGTTGTTGTTGTTGTTGTTGTTGTTCTTGTCTTTTCCCAAGATTGACCCTTATATATATGAATCCGGTCTTATACTAGCCAAACATATTTACTCAATCTTTTCTTATAAGGAAAAGAATTAGTATTGTTTAAATTTGAATAAGTAGTATCCAAAAAACATGGTAATAAGTTTATAGAAAATAAGTTTGTTATAGTATTACATTATTATTTTTTCCAATTTTGGAAGAGATTACATTTAGAATAAAATTTATACTACTTTCAGATATTTTTAAAAATTGAATCCTACTTAATTGCCTTTTTATTATTATATGATACACACCAGCCTATAACATGACTCTCAGTGAAATTTATTTCTAAATTAGTTTTGAGGTAAACCAATATTTCATAATTGTGTAAAAAAAAACTAATCAAAATAATATGTCTACACATAATACAAAAAACTAAAAAGATAAATTTTAATCTTTTAAAGAAATGTTTTGTTACGACCCACTTTTTCGAAACAACATTGGTAATTGGTGTCTACACCTGCATTACAAAGTCGATCAAAGTAAAGTATGAGTACCCAAAAAAAATTTACTTAGTAGGCACCATAGGGCGACTGAGTAATAGAAGTAAACTAAATATAAAATACAAAAATTAAACACACAGAGAGGTCAAACAAAGGGAAACAAAAATGAATGCACAAGAGTGTACTATGAATTGATAAGAAATAAGTACAACTAGTGAAACATAACTAGACGCCCATTAGCCCAGACAGTACACTAGTGCGCAAGCTTAAGTAAAACCTGAACAGACTCCCATAATCTTGTAAAGTACACATAATATCTAGAAACTAATAAAACAAGTCGAGGAAATGAAAATAACTTCCACAACCTCTCCTAGACTAAAATTGTTGAAAGGAATCCAAAAATAAATAAAAAAATCACCCAATTAGAATTTGAATTAGGCGTCAAAATTAAAACTCCCATTAAAGAAATTGAATCAGATCCACTGGAAATATAAGATAGTACCTCTCATCAGAACTCTAATCGGATCAATGGGAGTTACAATATAGTCACTTAGTTAGAACATGAATCGGGGCAAAAGGGAAATATAAGAGTCATTATTTGAATTGGATCAAAAGCAACATAATTAAACAGTACTTAAGCTGACTAAAGGGATAATACAAGCTGGGACTGAACATGGCTAAAAGAGATCCACCAATAGCCTCAAAACAGGAGCAATAATAAGGTAAACATGATCTAAAAATAGAAAACATAATCCAATGTATCCAATATCCCTTTGCAACCACAACTTCGACTACCTTAGACTCTTCAGGGACCCACTCCTACTCATACTCCAAAAGTCGATACTAAATCACTAGTACACCCACTATATTTTGTGTACAGGCCATGTCATTCAAGAGGATAAAACAAAAATAAATACAATAGAGCAATCTGAGCTAAGTTGTCTACTAATTATCATACCCCAATATTTTGTACAAGTCTACAAGGAACTAAGTTGTTGTAACACCCCAAATATTTCTTAGCTAAGATCCACATCATTCTATAACACCTCGTACATCTACTATTAAAATTTGAATCCTTAAAAGTAAGTATATGAGTTGGAACTAGGTGATGCCATACTTGTTAAGGCGTATTAAGGACATTTAACAAGGGTACAAAAATTTATCTAGGGTCATAAAAGACCTGAAATACGAAGCTAAGTTCAAAGTAGTCCTATCCGTTAAGTTCTTTTATGACTTCATATAACAATCAAATTCAAAAAAATATATCTCTCAACATATAAAGAGTTAGGTGGCATATGACCTGTAAAATTCATGGTCTATGAGTCTTATTCCCAATGCCAAGTTTTACTTATTTCAAGTTCAATATAAAAAGATATGGTTGTTTTATTGAAAAGTGTCCGAGATGAGAAATTAAACGAGGACACTGACTTATTTGGCGACTCACCAAATGAATTGGAGAATAACTGAATTAAAACTTTAAGTATATCTCTATTTTCACGATCTAAATTTCCAATTGGCGAACTGCCAAATATCTCAGCAAGGGGAGCTCTTGATCGCTAATTTGGCCAACGCGATTCTTTAAAAGGTCATTTTTTTGTTTTTATGATCATCTTAATTTCCCAAAATGGTATTCTTGATCTTTTACCCATAATTAACTTTCCTAAGTCCATATTATAACTTAATATCATCATTTTATGTATAGAAACTCTCAAAATCCCTAATTCTCCTTCTTCGATGATCAAGAACTCCAAGAAAGATATTTCTCCAATTTCCTAAGATCTAAAGGCTCCTTGATCAAGATTCTCTTAAAGATACCTAAGGTATTCAATCCAAGACTCTTCTCAAAGCTTCATCTTCCAAGATTGTATTCTTGATTCTCCAAGAACATTGTTCTTCCAAGAATGTAAGACTTCAACGAGAGTATTTTTTTTTTCTTTCATGTCTAAAGTATTTTGATTCTCAAGAATTTCATAAGATTATTAGAAGTATAGCTTGGGCTTATATGAAATGATTATCTTTATTCAATTATCTATGGTTTCATTATTTAACTTAAGTTTTTAAACTTTATGGTACAACTTTAGCACGATTTTTGTGGTCATCCAAACCCTTATGACTTTTAAGCATCAAAACAAGTATGATACTAATTACAATCTAAATACATACTATTTTAAGATATAACTTTTGAGTTGAGCCTCATATATTATTTAAGAGGATAACTCATTTTCATACCTATGAGCATTATATGAGTATATGTTATCATGATTTATGTTATTCTTTAGTTGAATTACCTTCGGTGTTTAAGTTAAGTTATTTCTTTAATTCATACCTATGAGCATTATATGAGTATATGTTATCATGATTTATGTTATTCTTTAGTTGAATTACCTGCAGTGTTTAAGTTAAGTTATTTGTTTAATTCATACCTATTACATACTCGTACATTAAATATATGATGTTATTCGAACAAGAACTTTTCATAATATAGATTAAGGAACTTAGGATCAACAACAGGATTTCCCTTGAGATCATATCATCCGCTCGTCAATTTTAGTGAGACCTCCTCACTTTCGGAATACTCCAGATTTATCATTTGTTAATAGTAGCATTTTGAGATTTTGTGGGTTTTTGTCCCGACACCTATTTTTATACAGTAGAGGCATCATAGATAGACAATTTTGGAGGGTAATTATATATTCAAGTTCTGATGATTTATTGAAAACTTTATGATTCATACTAAGTATTTTCATATAGTTTTGAGAGTCACTGAACATTTTTAAATATTTCCTTCAATTTTCATGCTTCTATATGCCCCTTCAATAGTAGTCAACTAGGACAAGGGTTCATTTGGGGAGAAACAATGGATCTCGAGGGTCAGACCATAGAGTTCAAGCGTCCTAAGTGTCTATGAAAGTGTATCAATAGGAGCTATTTATTGTTGTGAGTACCATACCAATGGAACCACCCATGGACCGTAGGTGGGGCTCCATCGTTAAAATGGTCATAACCCTTAGAAAAAAAGAAATTATGTGGCCAATAACCTACTAAATGATAGATAATTGAATCCTCTTTCCAACGCCACAAAATTTTCTAAAATCCCATCTCCAAGTAAAAAGTTATGCTCGTTTTAGTGAAGCCTTGTCGAACAGACTTGACCTACGACCCAACCTACAGTTGGTAGGTTGACCTATGTCTTATAGGTCCCTTCGTGGGTGGTCTTTGGCAACTTTTAAGTTAGGGTCATTTAGGTCTTTTTCATATGAGTTAGGCACTTAAACTTCATCGTTTTACATCTAAATTATGTCATTTTACTCAGAATAAGTCTAATAACTTAGACATATCTGGAACCTTTTTTCACCAAAAATTCATCAAACCTAGACCAAAAGAGGAGAAAAGAGGCAACCCAGACCCTTGCAGGAACGTAACAAGTTTTCTTCAGTTCCAGCCCTAAAATTGAAAGATTTCTACGTGAATTTTGTCACCAGGTGTGTGGGATTTCACTAGTGGGTTCCATTCACCCATTAGGTCCCCAGAATTTAGTCAGATTCTTTATTCTCAACATCATGTTTAGACTTAGGGCTTCTAGAATTTCAGATTTATGTTGTGATTAAGCTATTAGATTAATCCAAATTAGATTATCATGGAATTATTGCTTAGTTCTTGTTTGAAACTCAGAGCCCTAGTTGTGTAGATTCGTTTAGTCCATGAATTACACTTGCTAGGTCAGTTTGTTTAGTTATACATGCTCAAGTTAAGAATGTTTCATTATTAGTACACTAATGTGGCATTCTCAATTAGCATGTCAGTATTTTGAGCTATTCAGTTTTACAGAAATTCAGTCATAATCAGTTAGGAGTAGACTTAATATCGAGTTAGACTAGGATTAGTCACCCTCATAGTCCTAAACTACGTGCCCCCATAGGTTAAGTCCCCTTTGTGGGCATCAGCCTTAGTGATCACGCCATGCATTCCTTTATACCCCTGGCAAGGTATATTGGGTCCTACGATGGGGTGTATACATCAAACAATCATGCATTTATACCCCTGACAATGTATATTGGGTCCTCTCAATGGGACGTATACATCGGACTCCGCGTTTAGCTCATGTGATTTTATGTTAGTTATTAGTAGCTCCCATAATTAGATTCTAGTGTATTGACCAGGTTATCAGTTACAGTTCAGTATTCAGTCTTAGTATGTCATGTGCTTGGTCATTGCATTCAATTAGCTCAATACTCAGTATTTCTATCATGTTCAGATTATATCCTTGCTTTATTGCTTGTTTAGTTATTGTTTTATTTTATCCTGCATGCTCAGTACCTTTCAAGTACTGACGTATACTCATGCTACATCTTCTCGTGATGTAGGTTCAGGCCCTCAGCTCTTATATCACGCATAGATCGGTCCCCAATCTCCTGTTCAGCAGCATCAGTGGTGAGTCCTCATTCTACGAGGACGATTAACATGTTACCTTTCCATCTTTAGTGTTTTAGTTTCAGTTTTGCTAGAGTTAGCTGGGGACGTGTTTCAGCATCTCTAGTAAGTTAGAAGCTTATTTCAGACATAGTTTAGATTTAACTTTAGTTTTTGAGTGATTGTTCAGTGTCACTAAACTCTTAGAATATATTATATATAATCAGACCAGTTATGGTTATTCCCCACTATTAGTTATCTCATATTTTAGCTTCCACATTAGTTCATATTTTCATATATAAATTCAATTTCCTTATGGTATGCCAGCTCAAGGTTATCTTGGTGTCACTCGTGATCCTAGGTCCTGTGTTTACGTCCAGGGGGTAGCCTCGGGGCGTGACAAACTTGGTATTAGAGCATTTGGTTCAAGAGTCCTAGGATGTCTAAAAAGTCGCACCAAGTAGAGTTCTTTTCATGGGTGTGAAGTGCACCGCATCTAATGAGAGAAAGGCTACGAAATGTTTTAGGAAAACATCATTTTCTTGCTATTTTTATCATACGTGAGTATGAAATCTATCCAATATCCTTCTGAATCCTTCTCTTTGCATTGTGGAAAATGCATCCTAGAAGAGCTAACGTAAGTGATCAACCAATAGCTCCAGCAGACCCATTGAAGGAGCAAGTCATGCATGCCGAGTATAGGCCGCTTAGCAAGTACTTGCTCAAGCCATGAATACCCAGGTCAATCAGTAGGTTGTAGTCCCAGCTCTGCCACAAACTAACACTGCTATAGCAAAAATCCAAGACTTTACTCGGATAAACCATTTAGAGTTTCATTGGTCTAAGTCAGAATAAGATCCACAAGAGTTTCTCGATGACATCTAAAAGGTAACAAATATTATGGGCATCACTTGAGTCGAGAGTGCATATTTGGCCACCTTTTAGTTGAAGGGAGTGGCCTACACTTGGTACCAGCACTAGGAGGAATCATTTGGTATTAATGCATGTCCAAAAACTCTTTTAGAACCCTTCCAAGTCTCTACTCTAGTTGGTGACCTACTTATAGCTAGACCAGTATACAGAAACTACCCGGTCACAATGTCTTAGAAAGTCACCTTATCAGATCTTGTAGAGTTAGAAATGGTAGATTTTGATATCATTCTAGGCATGGATTGGTTACATTCATATTATGCTTCAGTCGATTGTAGAACTAGGATCATTAGGTTTCAATTTCCAACTAGCCAGTCTTAGAATAGAAGGATAGTAGCTTAGTGCCTATAGGCCAAGTTATCTCTTACTTAAGGCCAAAAGAGGTGATCTAGAGGGTGGTGTAGCACATGTTGAGGAAACAAAAGAAGGAATTAAAAAAAAGATGTTCATCGTCTTGCTCGCCTAGTAGTTTGCCTTAGGGACACATCAAATAGTGGTGTGATAGTGCAAAATAGATCAGAACCTTCATTGGTAGCGGAGGTTAAGGAAAACTTCCAAGGGGGAGATGGTCACTTATGTATTCCTAAAGTGGATGAGTACATGAAGCAGCCTTGATTGGGCCAGATTCAGTTCATGATGCTATGGAAAAAGTTCAGCTCATCAGAAATAGACTTAAAATAGAAATCCTATGCATATGTAAGGACAAGAGACTTCGAGTTTGAGATAGACGATTGGGTTTTCCTAAAAGTATCACCATGAAAAGGGTGATGAGATTTGACAAACTTGGTTGGGAAGTAGAAGAAGCCATGGAGGCCTAGTATCCTCATCTCTTTTCTTCCGATTCCATTTAAGCTTGAGATAACAATTTCCTCTCCAGTATTTCAGCTTACTCGTGCTTAAATTTAGTCTTAGTATCTTGTTCCTTCTATTGTTCTTACATTTTCAGCCTATTTGCATGTTCTTGGAACTCAGTTAAGTTAGAAATCAATTTCTAGTACTTAGTGGTAGGGATTGCAGCTTCTTCCCTCCATACCCAGCTTGCTTAGACTTCATTCGAGGACAAATCTTCCCAAGGAGGGAGATATTGTAACACCTCAGATCTCAAAATGAAGAAAAATCCTATTTTTTAGAAAACTGGTGCTAGTACCGATGGAACCACCCACGGATCGTAGGTGGGACCATCGACCGTATGTGGGGTTCCATCATTAAGGCCCAAATCTCTATAGTCTCTTATCCCACCCATGATTGACCAGTACAGTCCGTGGTTGGACTTACGGACTGTAGGTCTAACCGTTGGTGAATGTCAGCAGCCAATTAGAGGGAAATTGCTGATGGGGTCAACTTCAAATGGTCATCACCCTTAACACAAAAGGAATTAGGTGGCCCATGACCTACTAAATGATATATAGTTGAATAATCTTTCTAACACCACCGAGTTTGCTAAATCTCATCTCAGAGTAAAAAGTTATGCTCGTTTTAGTGAAGCCCTATCAGGCAGACTTGACCTATGACCCAACTTATGGTTGGTAGATTGACCTACGACCTATCGGTCCCTCCGTGGCTGGCCTTCGGCAGCTTTTAAGTGAGGGTCATTTAGATCTTTTTCCTATGTGTTGGGCACTTAAACTTCATCCTTTTACACCAAAACTACGTCATTTTTCCTATGCATTGGGCAAGGTATATTGGGTCCTCTTGATGGGGTGTATACATTGGACTCCGTATTTCTCTTACATGGTTTTATGTCGGTTATTAGTAGCTTCCATAGTCAGATTCTAGTGTATTGACCAGGTTATCAGTTATAGTTCAGTATTCATTCTCAGCATGTCATGTACTTGGTCATTACATTCAGTTAGATCAGTACTTCGGATTCCTATCATATTCAGATTATATCCTTGCTTTATTGCTTGTTCAATTATATGTTTTATTCAGCTTTTCTCTATCTTAGATGCTCAGTACCTTTCAAGTACTGACGCATACTCTGCGCTATATCTTCTTGTGATGTAGGTTCAGGCCCTTAGAACTCAGATCACGCATAGTCGGTCCCCAATCTCCAGTTCAGCAGCATCAGTGGTGAGCCCTCATTCTTTGAGGACGATTGATATGTTACCTTTCCATCTGTAGTCTTTTAGTATCAGTTTTTCTAGAGTTAGTTGGGGACATGTCTTAGCATCTCTAGTTAGTTAGAGGCTTATTTCAAACATAGTTTAGATTTAGTTTTAGTTTTTGAGTGATTGTTCAGTGTCACTAAATTCTTAGTGCATTATATATAATCAGACTAGTTATGGGTATTCCCCACTATTAGTTATCTCAGATTTTAGCGTCCACATTAGTTCATCTTTTTATATATAAATTTGGTTTGCTTATGATATGCCAGCTCAGGGTTAGCTTGGGGTCACTCGTGATCCTAAGTCCCGTGTTTACGCCCAGGGGGTAGCCTCGGGGCGTCACACATTTACCTTGATTATGAATCATGTATTCTTTAAAACAGATTTATAAGTTTTACTTGGTTAGACATATCATGTTTAAAGTTCCTCAAATTATCATGCCTATATTTTTATGCATTTCTCCACACTTAGATTATTTAATGTATTTATGCATACTTGTTCCTATATTGTCTTATAATATAGGGTGTGATGTTCCTCATTCGGCTTGTGGCTAGCTCGATTTGTTCTACTAGCACTATGGATTAGTCAATTTTTGTGCTCCGAGGAGAAAGCTAGCGGTGATTTATTTTTCATATTGTCTTTTCATTTGGAGAATTGCATGTGATATATGGGTTACATTCCAACCACTCCTATGATGTTTCAAATGCTATGTCAAACCTAGTTTAGCATTCCACACTTATATTCAAATTCCTCATATCATATAAGACTTTTATTGTATACTCTCTCATGTTATATTTCTTTTCTATCGTGCTTATGTCGTTCGATACTTTTGCCGAGCAAGTGACTCATGCTAAATTCTGAGTTTCTTTCCAAATAAATGTTAAAGCTATAAAAACCAAGCTAATAGAGAGACTATTGCTCTCGTTAACTTAAATGTTGGTATGTCGGTGAAAAGGGTGTGCGATTTCACCAAGATGAGTTTCATGGGTCTGAATTTGATAAGTATACTTACGAGTTCTTGATGAGATTTATAAGATAATGGAAATTATGGGCGTGTCAATGGCATAGAAGGAAAAATTGGCTTCTTATCAACTTAAAGGTATTTCTCAAGTTTGGTTCAACTAACAGAAGGAATATAGGGCTATTGATATGGGTCCTCTTGATTTTGAGAAGTTTAAAGGGATTTTTATCGATTTTTTCTTTCTTCTCGATATGAGATAGGTGATGGTGCTTGAATTCATTAATCTTATTCAATGAAATATGGGTGTGAAAGAGTAAGCTTTAAATTTCACTTAATTAGCTAACTATTCTCAAACTACGGTTGTCGGCTCTAGGGCAAGGATGCGTAATTTTTTATTGGGTGTGTCTGAAATGGTGGTCAAAGAGTTCCATACCACCTTGTTTATCAAGAAGATGGATATCTCTCATCTAATGATACATGCCTAACAAATTGAAAAATCAAATCTATATGAGAAATATAGGGAGTAAAAGAGGGCAAGAACCATTAGTGGTGACTTTTCTTGTTCTAGGTACAGTGGAAATGGTCATTCTCAGCTGGTCAAGGTTATTCAAATTCTACATCTTCTAAGTTCAACAAAGATAGTTTGTCTAACCCTAAGACTCAATGAAGTAGTGGAAATGGATCTTTTATTCCCGTTTGCAAAATGTGTAGCTAGAGTCACTTGGGAAAGTTCTTAGCAGGTATGGGTATTTACTTTGGTTATGGGAAGAGTGATCACAAGAAGATGGATTATCCATTGAAAAATTCTAACGGAAAAAGTGATAAGCAACAACAACCTAGTGGTTCTTGTTTTGGTTCTCCTTGTTAGAATAGTTTTTATGCTCTTCAAACTCAACATGATCGTAAGGGTTCTCCGAATGTTGTTACCGATATGTTGAAAGTTTTTCATCTTAATCTTAATCTCAATGCTTTGATTGATCCAGGTGATACATTGTTTTTTGTTACTCCTTATGTGGCTATGAGATTTGACATTGGTTCAACAATAGTTTCTAGTCTCTTTTCTGTCTCTACACTAGTTCGTGATTATATAGTTGCTAAAATAGTTTACAGAAATTTTCATGTTTCTGTTTCTCATAAATTCACTCATATTGATCTTGCAGAGTTTGATATTTTAGATTTTGATGTTACTTTTCGGATGGTTTGGTTTCGTTTCTGTTGTGCATCAACAGATTGTAGGATCCGATTGGTCACATTTCAGGTTGCGAACAAACCTTTCTTAGAATTGAAAGTGGGTAATTATGCTCTTATGGGTCTGTTCATAAATTTCTTAAAGGTTGGGAAAATGGTTTCTACGGTAACACCCCGTACATTTAAACATGCATACGACTAGAAACAAGGTGATAATTAAACTTAATGTTTAGAGTTTAGTTTTAAGTTTAAATTAAAGAATTATCATTCGGAAAATGGTATAAAATTATTGAGGTTCTTTCTTGACTAAATTAATCTTGTAGGTGTCAAGTAGGTGCATCACCTACTTTGACTTTTTGACTAACTTAATAAGAGAAAATAGTTGCATCACCTACTTTGACTTTTTGACTAACTTAATAAGAGAAAATAGTTGCATCATCTACCTTACTTATTCAGTACATTCTTTTGTAGTGACGTCCTTGATAGGAACGTTTTGTTTCATGTCGTAGGTACATGTACTCAAGATAATAGCATTTGTCCAATATAACCAAATGATACTCAGCTACCTTTGGTAAGCTCTATGTGTATTCGTGGCTTGTCGAGTCTCTAACATAATTGGATATTTTATTATAGCTAAGGGTGTGGCGGGGTCCTGTTGACCTAAGCACATCATCTATCTTTAAGAGGCTCCGTAGATTAATGTCAAAGTAAAGCTTGATTATGTCTTGTTTTTTAGAAATTTAGGCCTCAACGGCCAATCAAGTGTATCTATTTTGGGAATATCTATGTTAGTCTTTTATAATAGTATTTTGCTTATACTGATTAAAGAGTTATAACTTCATTATTGCATTTATGATAAGCACGATTCATAAGTAGGCTCCCTTAGGCCTTTTGGGCATCGAGTATTTGTCTGTCTTAATGGGAATTTGGGAGTGAAAAAAGTGGTATCAGAGTAGATCATCCTAGAGAGTCTAAAAAGCCCTGTCTAGTAGAGTCTTACTCATGAATGTGTTGCACGCCACATTTAAAATTAGGGGGATGCTTACACATTTATGAAATGTTATCTTGTCTATATTCTAGATCGTGCGAAAGAGTTGTTGTCACCTCCCAAAGTACACTCTAGTCGTGACATGTCATTTAAAACCCCATGAGGCCCTACAAGATAATAGAAATCAAATGATTTTAAAAGAGAATTCATATCATAATGAGTTTTATAAAACGTAGCGGAAGTCTACATCGCCTCAAAGCCTTCTAGGACATCAAGAGTGATCGGGACGTAATCTGTACATCACATAAAATACTTTTAAGTAAAGAAAATAGGAAATAAAAGTTCGGTCCTTGAAACATGAGGACTCACCATACTTCAATATCTACTAAGGCAATCTCTAGCCACGAGAATGCTAAACCGGAGTGTCGGACCCCTTCATTTGTATAAGAATGTAGCCATGAGTTTGTGTTAGTACAAATAGTGTACAAGGTATGATAACCATCCATGAAAGTAAACAATTAATGTTAAAATGACTCTTCGTGACATGCAAAGACAGTTTAAAATATATGATAAGAGATTAAAAACATAATGTGATCATGCTTAATGCAAGTAGAAATCTACTTAAATCACATATGCGATAATTCTTCAAGTTACCTTAGTTCATTTTTGTGGGACTTTTTCCATTAATCTTAATTCATGTTATCATTATGAGACATCGGTATTCGCCTCTTGTCCTATCATTATAGGACTCGGGTATTCACCTTTTTTCTCATCATCAAGGTACTTGGGTAATCGCTGCTTTTCTTATCATTAAGAGGACATGGGTAATCGCTGCTAGTCTTATCATTCAGAGGACATGGATAATCGCCGCTAGTCTTATCATTCAGAGGACATGGGTAATCGCCTTATGTTTAATCATTAAGAGGGCATGGGTAATCAGTTCTTGTATTATCATTAAGAGGTATTGGTAATCGCCGCTTGCCTTATAATCCATGGAAGGCACATCAAGTATCTAATATAAGCTAGGTTTTAATAGAATAGCTCATAAATCTCGATTCAAATTTTGGTTTCAAAAATCTTTCAACTCTAAGAATCCTTTACTTGAGAAAACTCTTTCACAATAATGCTTTCATGTGTATGTAAGAAATTATTTACCACAACAACAACAACTCTCACACTTCATCCAATTGTAAGTGTAGTCGGTCGCTATCAAGTATAAACCCAAAAGAGTTGGGGTCGATCCCATAGGGAGTGATATGGTAGAGAATTCAGTTACGAAGTGAAATGAGTATTCTAATCAATTGAAGGAGTAGACATTTTTGAAACAATTAAAGTAAATAGTAGGGGTTTGAAAATTAATGTATAATGCGAGGATTAGAGTGATCAATTAAAAACTATGAATACATGAGGTAATCAAGTAGAGAGGGATCCTTGGGAATGTGATCAATTGAATACCAATTTCGCTATATGGGTGATTAATATTTACTAAAAATAGTTGAATTTTATTGGGTAGGCTAGGCTTTAGGTGTAATAGGCGTTTCTCAATCAACTATCATTAATTAAGCGAGTTCTCTCGAACCGCAAGAAGCATAACCAAGATAGACAACCCAATACCTCAATTAATCTACTCTTTTAAGCTAGATTGGTAGGATTGAATTTAGACCTACTTTCTGAAGATAAGTCCACAATGACCCAATCACTACAATCATCAATTAATAGTGTTAACACTAAAAACTCCTTCTCAAGAAAGCTTAGAATACTATGCTAGAATTACATTTGCAAATAAATTCATGAATTAAACTCAACTACTAATTGAACCCACATGAAATCGACAATTAAATCAATAAATACTAACATCCATAAGCTAATTTAAGCATTCAATCACATAATCACACCCCCAAGAATAGAGGTTTTAGCTACACAGAGTAAAGAGCAAGAAATAGTTACCAACTAAGTTTTCCATTAGCTTAGGTACCAATCTACAACTTTTCCAAGTGCTTGAATTAACTTCCAAAAACAATAAAACCCCAAAATCTACTCAGAAACATAAAGAACATTATTAGGGATAAACAACTCAATGTAGAAAAGATCAAAACTATCACCTAAAAATATCAAAACTCCCGAACTCTCTTTTAAAATCACATTTATACTTTTCTAGATTTTCAATTTTTTGGACCAATAGGCGAAATAAGTTGGGCCTCGTTGAGTGTTCCTTCCATCGCTTTCTTGGACTGACTTTTCACCCTCTCTTTGCGGTAACTTTAGGCGAAAAAGGTTACATTTCATGACATGCAGTTGACCAAGCTAAAACATGATATAAAAGTGTTAGAAAACATAAGTTAAAAACATGGTTAATGCAAGCTAACATCATTAAAACCTTTGAACACATGAGATACTTCTTGAAGTAACCTTAGTTCATTACTATGTCTTGAACCGTTCAATGGAACAATATACGACCTGTCAAACTTCCTATGACTGTAGGTCAAATATCAAAAACTTGAAATTTTGCAAAACTCAACCTCATATCTACGAGTGCCATCTATGTCCCATAGATTGGTATGGTAGGACACAATACGTAGCTCAAAATTAGGCATTTCTTTTACAACTTTGGCTTTCCAATTTTTAATGTTTTATATATATTGTAGGAATTGTCACTCTTAGTTTGGTTGGCTTGAGTGTACATAGCCTAGCCCACATGGTATGAATTTGATTAAAGACAAGTTTCATACAACTTAGAGTATCCACATAAGTTATGCTAATTGTAAGCCTTTGATGTTCTCAGTTGGTAATAGATTCTTCTTTAATGTATTACCCATGAAGGGTGTTATGATATTTGGGAGGCTATGAATGCTTAGCCCTAGGTACATAGAGCCTTTTGAGATCATCTAGACAGTTGGTAAGGTTTGATACGAGTTTTCTCTACCTCTAATATTCTCAGCTATCCACCCACTCTTTTATGTTTGATGGCTTCATAGGATGTTCTTAATGAGTCTCATATTCTTTAGTATGATGAAATAGAGATTCATGACTTTTTGACCTTCTCGGATGAGCTAGTTGCTATTTTTACAAAGGTTGTGTGGAAGTTGTTTTCAAGAGCCTTTCTTGTGGATAAGTTCTGCTGGAAGTACTGTCAAGTTGAGGAGTCTACCTGGGAAATAAAGCTTGATATGACGGAGCACTTTCTTGGCGTGTTAAATCTTTGAAGTACTTCTTGACTTTCACTTTCGTGGATGAAAGACCTTTTTAGTAGACTATGTTGTAATTGTCATCAAGGTCATTTTGTATTTATGTCACCTATTTATCATTTCAAATATTCTTAAATCAATCCCAAGTTATTTTATGACTTGCTGGAACTAACAATTCGGCCACTTGTCATTTGATTGATTCATATGTAAGTTTTAGGATATTGGTGCTTCTGAAATTTTTACGGTCAGTTTTGATAGAAGGTTTAAGAAATGACCTTAGAATATAGTTCTGACAATTTTACCAACTTTGTAAAGGCCAAATTTGGCTAGCGGCATGGTCAGTGTGACACGCGAGTGTTTCAATACGAGTCTGTACGATTAGACATTGTAACTTCCAAGTTAAGACCTAAGTTTGACTTTTGTCAAAATTCTAAGTATACAAGCTCGGATGAGAATTATGCCAGCACAATTATCTCTGGAAGGTTATGTTTGGTCTAGAACAGCCCGTTGTTTGGATCTCGTGGCCTTTAGGCTAATGTGAGCCTCTTGTGGATTTTGGCTTTAAATTAAGTTCGGTATAGGACCCATATTCTATCAAGACGAATTTGTATGGAAATTTTATCTGCTCCAGTGAGTCCAAATTGTAATTTTTAATTTGTTTGCATATCTCATTTTTGTGTACAAGGTTCCGAACCAATACTCTTTCTAGTTGGGCAGCTTACGCCCCTAGGACTAGACTTGTAGGCTAGGCGGCCTAGATTTATAGTAACACTTTTGAGATTTGCTGGAATTTGACTAGATACGATGGTTATTTAGGCCAGGAGCCCGACTTTAGGTTTGTGGTACTATTCTCTTAGTAGACTTAGTTATTCTGCGTACTTTTTGGGCTTATAAGGATCCGTTCGGTTTTTCCGTAAACATCCAAAAGAGTGTACCTTATATTCGCTTTGACATCCACTTGTGTCGAGATTCTATCTTTCATTGTGTTTTAACCTCTTTTGCTCAATCGACCGATAATTCCTTGTGAGTACCTTTTGTTTTAGTACTCATGCTATACTCTACATTTTTTCCGTGATGCAAGTCTAAGTACCAACTACTAGCTATAATGGTTTGTGTCATGGTTTACAACATTTGGGTATAAGAGACGAGGATGGGCACTTGACATCTTGGATCAGTATGTCTTTTTATGTACATATGTTACACTATTATTTTCCTTTGAGACAGTTTGTTATGTTAAGTTTCTTGTTTTTCCGTTTATGTCTTATTCTTAATGCTTGTGTTATTTCTGTTTAATTCTACCCTTATAATCATTACTTGACATTCTGAGTACGGGTTGACTTACTTACTGGGGGTTATACTAGGTGCCATCATTACTCGGGAAATCGGGTTGAGACAACTAATATCCCATACTGTTGTTATTTCTTCATTCTTAAATTTAGAGTTGAAATTCATAACATTTGATTAATTGTTATATTATCTTAATAAATTTTCATATTTCAACATTTCTAATTTTACGAACAAATGAGTAAAAATCAAATTAAAATATTGACTTACATGGTTGTGTTTTTATACAGAAAACATTTTATATAATATATTTTAATCTAGAATATCATAGTTATAATCTCTACCTAGGATCCCTCATTTTGTTTGAGGGTTCGATTCTCCACATCATAATCCCCTCCCCCAATTCCCCTTCCACACCCTAGTTTTTTATTTGATTTTTTTACAGGTAATCTCTCTTTTTTTATTAGAAAAATTTTCCACCTAATAAATGTGATCGTAAAATTATCAATTTTTAGATTACAAAAATTAATTATAAAAAATTAAATTAAACCAGAAGACATGAACTTTTTTTAACTTAATAAAGCCAAAATGTTAATGGATCTCTTACTTCACCTTATTATTTCAAATTGGATATTTTATAGGTCTTCTTTATAATTTATTTAATGTTTAAATTCATATTCTATTGTAGATGTGTTATTTTTTAACCCTAAAAAGTTTAGTGTGAAAATTTATTTAATACATGAATAATTTTTTTTAACTTTTGAAGTACAAGAGGTTTTTTTGGAAACAGTACCAAGAACAAGATTTGAATAATCTCAACAATAAAAGTGCAAATAAATAAATAAATCACAAACTAGTATACACGTAAATTGTTCATATATTTTATAAGTGAGTGAAATAAAAATCTTTGAAAAATAATTCAGCAAACACGGCATACAAACCCTTAATTTAAGGACAAAGAAAAAGTGATGCGGAGAATCATATACCACACTTAGACATACAAAACGTTAAAGACATAAATTGTCCATGGGACCAAATAAACATATAAAATAGTAATAATAAAAAGTGAAACACACTAGTCCAAAGACTTCATATATTATTGGTGGGGTTTGTATCTAGATCATTAATATTGTTTAGTGATAGGTTCTCCAGCAAAGTCACGACATCATCATTATTCCAATTTAGTAACTCAATCAATGAAGGACTTTCTGGAATGTCACTAGAGTAGTTCTGGGAGTTATTCATTTGAATTAGTGTACCCATTGGGGGGATCTCCTCTAAAGGGCCCATTTGTGGTGTCATTGGAGAAGGCACTGGAGCATACAATGGAGGATCTACAATTGATGAAGGCATCATGAAAGTCATTGTTGTTGAAGGTGTGGATTGAGGGACATTGGATGTAGACCCCTCGTCACTAACATTCTTTTTCATTGCTTGACGTACCATTTCAAGGTTCTTCTTGATCACGTAATTTAGATCATTCAGATCGTAAGCATTCATGTCAACAGAAATAGTTTTTCCATTCAACACTTCATCCATATTATTTGTAATTTCCTTTACCCTATTTTCCTTTCTTACCTATATTAGTTTTTTTCTTCAACTTCTCTTTTCTTTTCTCGGTGAATTCATCTTTTGTTACCATATTATTTTTATCTCTCCATTGTTGCCAATTCTTTAAACTTTCGAAGGTGTTGATTGCGGCACCATGATTGGGGAACAACTTAGGTTCATCACTATAAGGACTATAGATGATGGTAGCTATTTAAATGTCACAAAGAGTCATGAGTTCTTGTGCCTTTTTCAAGAACCCTATGTGTCTTTTCTTGTATGACTTTTCTATCAATTTCATTTTCAATCAAAGCAAATATTACTTTGTTTCTAGGCATGACTAAAGAGGAGGAATATGAGGATATGTGTGTTTGTTCAAGAATGACCTAGTTGTTGTTCTTCTTGTTCTTGTCTTTGCCTAAGATTGACCCTTATATATATATATATATATATATATATATATATATATGAAAATTTTGAATTCGAAAAATTCTTGAGTAGTTTGAATTAGAGAATTTTTTATTGTCAATAATAACTATTTTGGAATAATCATAAATGAGGGTGTATCATCTTGAATTATATGTAGTTTTTGGATCCGGTCTTATATTGGCCCAACATTTTTAGTCAAACTTTTCTTAGAAGGAATAGAATTAGTGTTGTTTAAATTTAAATAGGTTGTCTCCACAAAACATGGTAATAATTTTAAAGCAAATTTGTTTATTATTGTATTACATTATTATTTTTTCCAATTTTGGAAGAAATTACATTTAGAAGAAATTATATACTACTTTCAAATTTTATAAAAATTGAATCCTACTTAATTGTCTTTTTATTTTCATATGATACGCACCAACCTATTACATGACCCTCGGTGAAATTTTTTTCTAAATCAGTTTTGAGGTTAATCAGTATTCCATAATTGTAAAAAAAAAAAAAAAAATTAAAATAATATGTCTACACATGATAGAAAAACTAAAAGGATAAATTTTAATCTTTTAAAGAAATGTTTTGTCACGACCCCATTTTTTGAAACAACATTGGTAACTGGTGTCTACACCTTCATTACAAAGTTGATCAAAGTATAGTATGAGTACCCAAAAAAAATTTACTTAGTAGGCACCATAGGCCAACTAAGTAATAGAAGTAAACTAACTATAAAATTAAAAAATTAAACACACAGAGAGGTCAAACAATGGGAAACAAAAATGAATGCACAAGATTGTACTAAGAATTGATAAGAAATAAGTACAATGAGTGAAACTTAACTAGACGCCCCTAAGCCCAGAAGGCACACTAGTGCGCAAGCTTAAGTAAATCCTAAACAGACCCCTATAATTCTATAAAGTACACATAACATCTAGAAACTAATAAAACAGCTCAAGGATATGACAATAACTTCCACAACCTCTCCTAGACTAAAATTGTTGAAAGGAATCAAAAAATGAAAAACAAATCACCTAGTTAGAACTTGAATCAGATCAAATGGTACGTCAAACTTAAAACTCCCAGTTGACACTTGAATTGGATCCACTGGAAATATAAGATACGACCTCTTCATCAGAACTCTAATCGGATCAATGGGAGTTACAATAGAGTCACCTAGTGAGAACATGAATTGAGTCAAAAGGGAAATATAAAATATGACCTCTTTGTCATTACTTGAATTGGATCAGAAGGAACATAATTACACAATGAGGACTTAAACTGACCGAAAGGATGATACAAGCGGGGACTGAACCTGGCTAAAAGAGATGCACCATTAGCCTCAAAATAGGAGCAATAATAAGGTAAACATGCTCTAAAATTAGAAAACATAATCCAATGACTCCAATATCCCTTTGAAATAATCCCAACTTCGATTATAGGAAAGGCACAAGACTGCCTTAGACTAATCAGGGACCCACTCATACACATAATTCACAAGTTCATGCTAAATCACCAGTACACCCACAATATCCCATGTACACGACATGTCATTCAAGAGGATAAAACAAAAATACAAAAGAGCAAGCTAAGCTAAGTTGTCTACTAATTATCATACCCCAATATTCTGTACAAGTCTACAAGGAACTAAGTTGTTGTAACACCCCAAATATTTCTTAGCTAAGATCCACATCATTCTATAACACCTTGTACATCTACTATTAAAATTTTAATCCTTCAAAGTAAGTACATGAGCTTGAACCAGGTGATGCCATACTTGGTAAGGTGTATTAAGGACATTTAACAAGGGTACCAAAATTTATCTAGGGTCATAAGAGACCTGAAATACGAAGATAAGTTCAAAGTAGTCCTATCCGTTAAGTTCTTTTATGAGTTCACATAACGGTCAAATTCAAAGAACCATATCTCTCAATATATAAAGAGTTAGGTGGCATATGACCCATAAAATTCATGGTCTATGAGTCTTATTCCCAATGCCACTAAGTTTTCCTTATTTCAAGTTCAATATAAATAGTTATGGTTGTTTTACTTAAATGTGTCCGAGTAGAGAAGTTCAACGAGGACACTTACTTAATTGGCGACTCACCGAATGGGTTAGAGAATAACCGAAATATCTCACCAAATATTCCTAAAAACTGTAAGTATATATCTATTTTTGCGATCTAAATTTCCTATTGGCGAACTTCCAAATATCTCAGCAAGGGGACCTGCTGATCGGTAATTTGGCTGACGCAATTCTTTTAAAGGTCATTGTTTTGTTTTTATGATCATCTTACTTTCCCAAAATGGTATTCTTGACCTTTTAACCATAATTAACTTTCCTAAGTCCATATTATAACTTAATATCATCATTTTATGTATAGAAACTCTCAAAATCCCTAATTCTCCTTCTTCAAAGATCAAGAATTCCAAGAAATATATTTCTCCAATTTCTCGAGATTTAAAGGCTCCTTGATCAAGATTCTATTTAAGATACCTAAGGTATTCAATCCAAGACTTTTGTCAAAACTTCATCTTCCAAGATTGTATTCAAGATTCTCCAAGAACATTGTTCTTCTAGGTATGTAAGACTTCAACGACAATATTCTTTTTTCTTTCATGCCTAAAGTATTTTGATTCCCAAGAATTTCATAAGATTATTAGAAGTATAGCTTAGGCTTATACGAAATTATAATCCTTATTTAATAAGTTATGGTTTCATTATTTAACTTAAGTTTTAAAACTTTATGGTACAAATTTAGTATGATTTTTATGGTCATCCAAACCCTTATGACTTTTAAGCATGAAAAC
Organism: Solanum bulbocastanum; assembly: GCA_037074985.1. Lineage (NCBI taxonomy): Eukaryota > Viridiplantae > Streptophyta > Magnoliopsida > Solanales > Solanaceae > Solanum > Solanum bulbocastanum. Next base: position 7,491,948 of record CM073598.1, read on the forward strand.
AAGTATGATACCAATTACAATCTAAATAACTATTATTTTAAGATATTACTTTTGATTTGAGCTTCATATATTATTTAAGATGATAAGTCATTTTCATACCTATGAGCATTATATGAGTATATGTTATCATGATTTATGTTATTCTTTAGTTGAATTACCTTTAGTGTTTCAGTTAAGCTGTTTGTTTAATTCATACCTATTACATACTCGTACATTCAATATATGATGTTACTCGAACTGCAACTTTTCATAATGTAGTTTTAGGAACTTAGGATCATCAACAGGAGTTCCCTTGAGATCACATCATCCGCTCGTCAACTTTAGTGAGACCTCCTCACTTTCAGAATACTCCATATTTATCATTTGTTAATGTAGCATTTGGAGGTTTTCTTGTCTTGACACCTATTTTATACAGTAGAGGCTTCATAGATAGACAATTTTGGAGGGTCATTCTATATTCAATTTAGATGTTTAATTGAAAACTTTATGAATTATACTAAGTATTTTTAGATAGTTTTGAGAGTCAGTGAACTTTTTTAAATATTTCCTTCAATTTTCATGCCATCTTCAATAGCAATCAACCAAGACAAGGGTTCGTTTGGGGAGAAGCAATGGTTCTCGAGTGTCGGCAATGTTTGGAGTGTAGGCCCGAGGTGTGACAAACTTGTTATCAGAACACTGAGTTCAAGTGTCCTAAGTGTCTATGAACGTATGTCAGTAGGAGCTATTTATTATTCTGAGTGCCCGACTTCTTTAAACTATGGACTATAGAAATTTAATAAAAATTTCCCTCTTTCATACTCTAAATCATGTAATAGAAGTATTCCATAAGGAAATTTTTAAGAATCATGCATTTCTTAAACTCATTCGACTAGCCCTCATACTAAAGATGGTTGAAATAGGAAAGGCCATATCCTTTTTGATGTGTTAGTCTTAGATAAAGTTTTTAGAAAGTCAAGAGATCTTAGAAGGGTTGGAAAGAATACCATTAATGTGCTTAAGTGTTTTAATTCTAACTTATTCATATGAATCGTGCGTTCGAGCTAAAAGCAAGATGTGCTCTCTAATTCTCATCTCCAAACCTTATTTCCGATGATACCATTAATAAGGGAACTGTGCTCTAGAATTCTTTAGTAGTATTTTAATACAAAAGATAGCATAAGTTAAGAGCCAGTAGTAGAAGTGCCCAGAGTGAGAAGTATGCACTTAGAAAAATAGAAACATAAGAAATAGGGATAGTTTAGTAACCTAAGAAATGGGGTACTTCAATTGTGTCTTGCCAAGTATTTTATATGATTATGTCTTTTTAGTTGGTATTTACTTAAGATCGGAGGACTTTGGAATGGAGACCCTACCACTAGTAGAGGTTTGTTCTTGAATAGCAATTTCCTTGTCCCAAACTATGTACCCCCATAGGTTTTTTCTTAATTGCATCCACAAAAGAAATTAAGAATGAATGTGATGGAATTCTACCATGGCAAGTAGTTTCCCCCTTTTCGGTGTGAGGGTCATATCAAATTCCAGGTTATAGCTCAAATTGTCTTATTTTTGGTTGATGGTAAAATATCCGACAAATGAACAATATTTTCCTCAAAGGTTTTATGAAAGTCTTCCTTTATGTTTTTAATTATGCATTTACCTAGATTATGAATCATGTATTCTTTAAAGAAGTTTTATAAGTTTTACTTGGTTAGGCATATCATGTTTAAAGTTCCTCAAATTATCATGCCTCTGTTTTTATGCACTTCTCCATACTTAGATTATTGTATATATGCATATTTGTGCCTATATTGTCTTATAATATAGGGTGTAATGTTCCTCATCTGGCTTGTGGCTAGCTCGATTTGTTCTACTAGTATGCTGGATTGGTCATTCTTCGTGCTCCGAGGAGAAAGTCACCGATGATTTATTTTTCATATTGTCATTTTATTTGCAGAATTGCATGTGATATATGGTTTACATTCCAACCACTCCTATGATGTTAAAAATGCTATGTCACACGTAGTGTAGCATTCCCCACTTATATTCAAATTCCTCGTATGGTATATGACTTTTATTGTCTACTCTTTCATGCTATATTTTTTTCCATCATGCATATGTCAAATGGATAGTTTAGGGCCTCTTGGGGTCGTGTTTTCCATGTCACATCCACGGTGTATTTTGGGTTGTGATAAACTTGGTAATGAGAGAATTAGGCTTTTTAAAAATTATAAGATGTCTGACAAGCTGCATTGAATATAGTCTTGCTCATGAGTTTGAAGCGACATATTTATGAATATGAGGCTACAATCCATTTAATAAACTTCACTTCTTTCACTACACTAAAGTTGTACCATAAAGTTCAGCTCTATGAAGTTCTTTCTCTTTACTCTTTTCATGATTTTTATTATATGCCTCCTCAAAGAGCTAACGAAAGAAGAAATCTAGAGCCAGAAATTTCTTAAATGTCGTTCGATCCTTTTTTCCAAGCAAGTGACTCAAGCTAAATTCCGACTTTCTTTCCAAATAAATTTTGAAGCTATAACAAACCAAGCTAATAGATATATTATTGCTCCACCTAACCCAAATGTTAGTATGTCAGCGATAAGGGTGTGCCACTTCACGAGGATGAGTTTCATGGGTCTAAATTTGATGAGTATACTTAAGAGTTCATTGATGAGATTTATAAGATAATGGAAATTATGGGTGTGTCAATGGTACAGAAGGCAAAATTGACTTCTTATCAACTCAAAGTTGTTTCTCAAGTTTGGTTCAACTAACAAAAGGAAGAGAGGGCTATTGATGTGGGTCCTCTTGATTTTGAGAAGTTTAAAGGGACTTTTCTCGCTCTTTTCTTTCTTCTCAATATGAGGTTATGGTTCTTGAGTTTATTAATCTAAGTCAATAAAATATAGGTGTGAAAGAGTAAGCTTTAAATTTCACTCAGTTGGCTAACTATGCTCAAACTATGGTTGTCGGCTTTAGGGCAAGGATGTGTAACTTTTTATTGGGTGTGTCTGAAATGGTGGTCAAAGAGTTCCATACCACCTTGTTTATCAAGGAGATTGATATCTCATCTAATGATACATGCCCAACAAATTGAAAAATTAAATCTATAGGAGAAATATGGAAGTAAAAGAGGGAAAGAACTATTAATGGTGACTTTTCTCATTCTAGGTCAGGTGGAAATGGTCATTCTCAAATGGTCAAGGTTCTTCAAATTCTCCATCTTCGAAGTTCAACAAGTATAGGTTGTCTAACTCTAAGCCTCAATGAAGTAGTGGAACTACATCTTCTATTCCCGTTTGCAGAAAGTGTGGTAAGAGTCACTTGGGAAAGTTCTTAGCAGGTATGGGTATTTGATTCGGTTATGGGAAGAGTGATCACATGAAGAGGGATTATCCATTGAAAGATTCTAATGGAAATTTGATATTCAAAAAAGCCTAGTGGTTCTTGATTTGGTTCTCCTTGTTAGAATAGGTTTTATGCTCTTCAAACTCAATATGATCATAAGGGTTCTCCGAATGTTGTTACCGATATGTTGAAAGTTTTTCATCTTTATCTCAATGATTTGATTGATCCAGGTGATATATTGTTTTTTGTTACTCCTTCTATGGCTATGAGATTTGACATTGGTCCTGCAGTAGTTTCTAATCTCTTTTCTGTTTCTACGCCAGTTCGTGATTCTATAGTTGCTAAAAGAGTTTATAGAAATTTTCATGTTTCTTTTTCTCATAAATAGAGTCACTCATATTGATCTTTTAGAGTTTGATATTTCAGATTGTGATGTTATTTTTTGGATGGTTCGGTTTGGTTTCTGTTGTGCTTCCATAGACTGTAGGATACGATTGATCATATTTCAATTTGCAAACAAACCTTCCTTAGAATTGAAAGTGGGGAATTATGCTCTTATGGGTCTTTTCATATCTTTCTTAAGGGTTTGGAAAATGGTTTTTACTATAATACCCCGTACATTTAAACATGCATATGACTAAGTTGATATTGATGAAATTAATGAAGCTCTACAAGTAAGGTGGTAATTAAACTTAATGTTTAGAGTTTAGTGTTAAGTTTAAGTTAAGGAATTATCAGTTGGAAAATGGTATAAAATTAGTGAGGTGCTTGCTTGACTAAATTAATCTAGTAGGTGTCAAGTAGGTGCATCACCTACTTCGAATTTTTGACTAAATTAATAAGGGAAATTAGTTTCATCATCTAACTTACTTATTCAGTATGTTCTTTTGTAGTGACCTCCTTGATAGGAACATTTTGTTTCATGTTACATGTACATATACTCAAAATAATCAATATAAGCAAAGGATACTCAACTACCTTTGGTGAGCTCTTTGTTTATTCGTGGCTTGTCTAGTCTCTAACATATATGTGATATTTTATTATAGTTAAGGGTATGGTGGGGTCTTGTCTCGACCTAAGCACAGTTTTTATCTTTAAGAGGCTCTCTAGACTAATGTCAAAGTAAATCATGATTATGACTTGTTTTCTAGTAATTTAGGCCTCAACGGCCAAGCAAGTATATCTATTTTGGGACAATCTATGTTAGTCTTTTATAATAGTATTTTGGTTATACTGATTAAAGAGTTATAACTTCATTATTGCATTTATGATAAGCACGATTCATAAGTTGGCTCCCTTAGGCCTTTCGGGCATCAAGTATTTGTCTGTCTTAATGGGAATTTGGGAGTGAAAAAAGTGGTATCAGAGTAGATCATCCTAGAGAGTCTAAAAATCCATGTCTAGTAGAGTCTTACTCATGAATGTGTTGCATGCCACATTTATAATTAGGGGGATGCTTAGAAATTTATGAAATGTTATCTTGTCTTATATTCTAGATCGTGCGATAGAGTTATTATCACCACCCAAAGTACAATCTAGTCATGACATGCCGTATAAGACCCCAAGAGGCCTTACACAAGTACATTAACATACATCTTACAAGATAATAGAAATCAAAAGATCTTAAAAGACAATTCATATCATAATGAGTTTTATAAAGCAAAGAAGAAGTCTACAATGTCTCAAAGACTTCTTGGACATCAAGAGTGATCGAGACGTAATCTGACATCACATAAAATAATTTAAAGTAAACAAAATAGGAAATAAAAGTTCGGTCCTCGAAACATGAGGACTCACCAATCATCAATATCTACTAAGGTGATATCTAGCTATGGGAATGCGAAATCAGAGCGTCGGACCCTATATTTGTATAAGAATATAGGCATGAGTATGTGTTAGTACAAATAATGTACCAAGTATGATAACCATCCATAAAAGTAACCAAATAATGTTAAAAAGACTTTACGTGACATGCAACGACCAGGTTTAAAATATAATGTAAGAGATTAAAAACATAACCGTGATCATGGTCAATACAAGTAGAAATCTACTTAAATCCCATATGTGATATTTCTTGAAGTTACTTTAGTTCATTTCTGTAGGATATTTTCCATTAATCTTAACTCATCTTATAATAATGAGACATCGATATTTGGCTCTTGTCCTATCATTATGTGACATGGGTATTCACCTCTTTTCTTATCGTCAAGTGACTTCGGTAATCGCTGATTTTCTTATCTTTAAGAGGACATGGGTAATCGCCGCTTGTCTTATCATTCAGAGGACATAGGTAATCGCCGCATGTTTTATCATTAAGAGGACATGGGTAATCAATTCTTGTATTATCATTATGAGGCATGGGTAATTCCTACTTGCCTTATCATCCATAGAAGGAACATCAAGTATCCAATCTAAGCTAGGTTTCATTAGAATAGCTCGAAAATCTCGATTGAAAGTTTGGTTTCGAAAACCTTTCAACTCTAAGAATCCTTTATTTGAGAAAACTCTTTCACTATTATGCTTTCTTTTGTATGTGAGAAATTCTTTCACAACAATAACAACAACGCTCACACTTCATCCAATTCTATGTGTAGTCGGTCGCTATCAAGTATAAATGCAAAAAAGAGTTGGAGTCGATCCCATAGGGAGTTATATGGTAGAGAATTTAGTTACGAAGTGAAAGAAGTGTTCTAATCGATTGTAGGAGTAGACATTTTCAAAACAACTAAAGTAAATAGCAAGGGTTTGAAAATTAATGTATGATGAGGGGTTAGAGTGATCAATTAAAACCTATGAACACATGGGGTAATCAAGTATAGAGGAATCCTGGGGAATGTAATCAATTGAATACCAATTTCGCTATATGGGTGATTAATATTTACTAAAAGTAGTTTAATCTTAGTGGGTAGGCTAGGCTTTAGGTGCAATAGGTGTTTCTCAATTAACTATCATGAATTAAGCTAGTTCTCTCGCACCTTGCCAAGCATAACCAAGATAGATAGCCCAATACCTCAATTAATCTACTCTTTCAAGCTAGATTGGTAGGATCAAATTTAGACCCACTCTCTTAAGCTAAGTCCACAATGACCCAATCACTACAATCATCAATTAATTGTTTTAACTCTAAAAACTCTTTCTCAAGCAAGCTTAGAATATTGTGCTAGAATTGCATTTGCAACTACAATTCATCAATTAAAACTCAACAACTAATTGAAAATCCACTTCAAATGAAAAATTAAATCAGTAAATACTACCACCCATAAGCTAATTTAAGCATTCAATCACATAATCACACCCCTAAGAATGGGGGTTTTAGCTACATAGAGTAAAGAGCAAGAAATAGTTACCAACTAAGTTTTCCATTAGCTTAGGTAACAATCTACAATTTTCCAAGTGCTTGAATTAACTTCTAAAAACAATAAAATCCTAAAATCTACTCAGAAACATAAAGAACCTTATTAGGGATTAAAAACCCCAATGAAGAAATGCCCAAAAACTCAAAACTATTGCCCAAAACCATCAGAAATCCCGAACTCTCTTTTTAAAATCACATTTATACTTTTCCAGATTTTCAATTTTAGGACCAGTAGGCAAAATAAGTTGGGAATCGACGAGTGTTCCTTCCATCACTTTTTTTGACTGACATTTCACCCTTTTGTTGCGGTAACTTTAGGCGATCGAGGTCGGGCATGCCGACCTTTTCGGTGTTGTGCCAAGTGCCCCTTCTTCTCTCCTTTTGACTTTCATTTTTACCAATCACTTTGTAACTTTAGGCACTCAGAATGTCCTTCATCGATCCAATCGGCGGTTCACTGAGTCACTTATTCTATCACCGATTTGGCTTTGTCCCTAGGCTGGCCTGCTGGCACTTTTGGCGAGCTGAAGAGCCACTCGGCGAGTCACCGAGAGGCTTTGGCAATCAGCAGACTTTCTTTTCTTCAGCTTTTTTCAGTTGTTTTGCTCCTTTTTACTCAATAATGTCATTGTGTTGTTGTTTTTCCTTCATTACTGCAAATTAGCATTTAATAATCAGTTTAGACCATAAAATAGGCATTGAGGACACTAAAACTCTAGATATTAAGCCCTAAATGAGTCGAAATCTCCAACTCATCATCACCCCCAACTTAAACTTTTGCTTGTCCTCAAGTAAAACACAAGATCAATCAGTTCAACAGGATGTCTACAAATAGTGCTACTCAACACTCAATATGAATGCACACAAGAGGTTCAAACTACCTATGTAATGCTCAATTGTGCACTACAAGTTTCAAACTGTGACTATCCATCATCAATTAGAACTCAAGTTCACAATGCTTGCTTCAAATGCAAATTAAAGCTCAACAAAAGTATTTGATTGCCCTCACAACAACAATTATTCCATGCTCACACAAAGCTCAACAAAATTTCAGAATTAAGGAATCAAAAACAACTCTCACTTTCTCAAAGACAAATACATGCATGATTCTACCCATAGGATTGCCCGTATTTTCCAATCAACATGACATTAAGTTCAATCAAGATCATAAAGGTCTTTCAAGGCTTGTAACGGGGCTGAGGGTAAAGGTATGATCATTTTGTCTTAGTGGCTTCTACCCACATGAAACATGGCTTGCATTTCACTTTTTCTCCTTTTCTTTTACTCTTTTTGATTTTCAAAATCCACCTTATTTTCTTTAAAGCACGATTCCTTTGATACCCCATTTCTATTGTCCATTGCACAAACTTTATTGCAACATCCTCTTTATTTTTCAATCTATTTCTTATTTTGCTTTTCTTCTCTCTCTTTGTTTTATATGGAGGGAGGTTCCATCTTTTCAAACACAATCCATCAAGGGCGATTTTTCACAAACTTCTTATATTTCCTTCTTTTTCACTACACCCCCAACTTAGACTTTTGGCCTAAGTTGTCATTCAAATGGACCAATGATTCATGAAGGTTACAGGTAAAGGGATAAAGAGGTAAAAGTTGTTCATGTTTCAATCAAAGAAAAGGTTAGGCTCAAATTGTCACGACCGTAGCCTACACCCTAGATGTGGCCGGCACTCGAGAACCATTGTTGGTCCTAAGTGACCCCTCATCATGTCAAACTACAAGCGGAAAACTAACTCAAGCATTCAAAGCTTAAAAACTGAACAAAATTCATGAAACTAAATTACAAAGCTTAACTCAAATGAAAAACTCTGAATAAAAATAAATTATTCAACTCGCCATAAAATAGGCAACTTAAGTCTATAAAACATTTCACAAAATAAATGAACAGACTTCTGAAACTCCACTTTCTATCTATGAAGTCTCTAAATGACAAAGATGGAAGTCAGGACAAGACCCACGACATCCTAACAAGTGATATAACTGAAAGTACAAGTGGAACCCTCCAGAAGCAAGGAGGCTCACCATAGCTAACTCGAACTCTATATGGTATCAACGAATCTCTTGTTAATGATCGTGAATACCTGTATCTGCATCATTTCATGATGCAGGCCAAATGACTCAGTACGTGGAATGTACGAGCATGTAAGGGTAATTCTAAAGCATAAACATAGGCTTGAACCTGATAATAAGGAAACATACTTACCTCTTCTCAACTCACTCAACTCAACTCATAGAAACATGGTTCAACTCGACTCATAGAAAATAAGACTCAACTCAACATACTTCTTCTAATTACATACCCTCTCGGTACACCTCTTAATGCACTTGTTACTCTTGTGACTTAGCCACACTTCACTGCCTTATCTAAAGGTTAGAGTCTCTCACTTGTACAACTCATATTTTTTACAGCTATCATCTCAATTCCTTATCTACTCTATGTCAAGCCTACCAGATCAAATCCCAAGATTGACATCATTACCCTCATGTTACCATTATTTGGATCATGACACTAATCTCAAATTTAAGACTAATGTTCATTACTAAACCCGAATATGAATACGATTGCTCGCCTAATATGTTATATCTCTTTACTTGATTAGTTATATAACTTTCTAAACATCATGATCCTCTCAAACAAATCATAAGCCTAGCTTAGACTTGTCACTTCATGAATATTTTTGCTCTTCTATTTGAAATGTACACTTGGTCATTACCTACACAATTACACTTCATCATAAGCTCATTTCTATTTAAAACACACTCTACCTCCTATGATGGAATCTTTACAACTCATCACTTCTTAGTCTAACCATAAGGGAAAACTCCTCATTAATAACTTACTAGGTGTATGACTATAGTAAAATAGCTTGTCTAAACACCATCTTCCTTACTTAGATTATTAAACCTCTGCATACTTTCCTCTTGACTTAAGGGCACTCTTTACTACTACTACTCATAATCTCGTAGTTCATACTATCTTTTAGGGTGAAGAAACTACTTAAGCTCAAACTTACTTATAAGGATCTCAGCTGCAATAAGGCTTAGAGAAGAGAGTACAACTCGTTTTTAGTTCAAACGCATGATTCATATGAACATGTGTGCATTTTCTCAAACTCAACACTTAACTCACGCATGGGCTTCTCTCAAGGCCCTTTGGAGTCTCATGACTTCCTCAAGATTTTTCTAAGAGTAACTCATTGATAAAGAACTGACTTTTATGTTCAACCACCTGTATTATGAAGGGTAGTAGAATGGATCTGAGAAATGCATGAGTTAGATGAAGTCTCTATGACATATTTCTATTACACCATTAACAGTATGAAAAAATGGAAACTTTTCCTAACGCATTTATAGAAGTGAGGCCCTTACAACCACAAATAAGATCCTACTTGACACAATTTCATAGACACCCTACGACTCTTGAACTCTATGCTCTGATACCAAGTTTGTCACAACAAGAGCCTACACCCTGGATGTGGCCGACACTCGAGAACTATTGTTGGTCCATAAGCGAACCCTTATCCTGGCTGACTACAAGCGAAAAACTAACTTAAGCATACAAAGCTTAAACACTAAATAAAAATTCATGAAACTCAATTATAAAGCTTAGCTTAAATGAAAAACTCTGAATAAAAATAAATTATTCAACTCGCCATAAAATAGGCAACTTAAGTCTTTAAAACATTTAACAAAATAAATGAATAGACTTATGAAACTCTACTATCTATCTATGAAGTCTCTAAATAACAAAGATGAAAGTCGAGATAAGACTCACGATATCCTAACAACTGATATAACTGAAAGTATAAGTGGAACCCTCTAGAAGCAAGGAGGCTCACCATAGCTAACTCGAACTCCATATGGTGTCAATGAAGCTCCTATTGATGACAGTGAATATGTGTATTTAGATCATTAAATGAAGCAGGCGAAATGATTCAGTAGGTGGAATGTACGATCATGTAATGGGAATTCTAAAGCATAACCATAGGCTTGAACATGATAAAAAGGAAACATACTTATCTCTTCTCAACTCACTTAACTCAAATCAACTCAAAGAAACATGATTCAACTCGACTCAGAGAAAATAAGACTCAACTCAATAAGGAGATATTCAACTCAGAGAAAATAATGGGAATTCTAAAGCATAACCATAGGCTTGAACATGATAAAAAGGAAACATACTTACCTCTTCTCAACTCACTTAACTCAAATCAACACAAAGAAACATGGTTCAACTCTACTCAGAGAAAATAAGACTCAACTCAATAAGGAGATATTCAACTTAGTGAAAGAAAGAACAACTCAATAATAAGATACTCGACTCTGGATACTCAATTTGGATACTCAACTCAATATAAAGCAACAATAAAAGATGCAAGATATGAAAAGCTTTTAAAACAGTAAAAAACAACTCAATTTATTTAAAAATACAATAATAACTTAGTTTGTATACAGCGATACAAAATAACTCTGTTTGTATATAAAAATACTAAATAAACTTTGTGTATATAAGAATACAAAATATCTCTATGGGAGTTTCTCTAATTTACAACCATCACTATGAGCTATGTGATGATATATCATCTCGCCCACACTGCCAGAACTGTCTTATAGTTTGCCAGGGTATAAGACCTACTACTAAGTGAATCCACTAGTCTATGCTAAAAAGAATTAAGGAATCATCCAAAAAGTATGATCCTTTCTACCCACGTTGGTTACATGGCTTATGGAGGCTGTGAGTTGTATGAACTCTCCTATATATCGGTGCTCAATACTACTCCCAAAATATAATAGTTCATATGTTTAAAAGCATAACTCTTTCTGTGTTTTGAGATTATTACTCCTAAATCTTTCTCCTTAAAGAGATGGTACTCAAATTGCTCAAAACTCATTTGGAAATCTCAGTTTCCTCTCATCATAAATGTAAAAACATTTACTCTTGGGAAAATTTATTTCTCATATATCATTTTAAAGAAAATGAACTCAGCTCTACTCTTCTTCAACTCAGTAATCAAGTCTTTTAAAATAAGTTTTAAAACAATTTGTAAAAGGACCCATTCTTAAGGGTGTGATTATGTAGTTGAATGCATTAATTAGCTAATGGGTTTTGCTATTTAATGATTTTATTGTGGATTTAAAGTGGCTTCAATTAATACTTTATGTTTTAATTGAGGAATTGTAGTTGCAAATGAAATTCCAATTTAGTAGTCTAAGCTTGCTTGAGAAAGAAATGTTAGAGTTAAATTGTTAGCTGATGACTGTAGTGATTGTGTTTTTACAGATTTATCTTGAGAAAGTGGGTCTGAATGCAATCTTGCATAGCTAGCTTGAAAAGGTAGATTGATTAAGGTAATGGGTTGTTAATCTGTGTTGTGCTTGTCGAGGTTGGAAAGGACTTGCTTGATTTGTAATAGTTGATTGAGACATGATTATTTCACCCAAAGCCTAGCCTACCCACTGAGCTCCAACAACTTTTAGTAAATAATAATCACCCATTGTGTGAATTTTGCATTCAATTTATCACACTCATAAGAAACCCTCTCTATTTGATTATGCTCGATTTTAGTAGTCATAACTTGGTTACCCAAATTCCCCCATTTGACATCAATTGTCAAAACCTTTTCATTTATTTTATTGCTATAAAAATGTCTACATCTACAAAAGATTAGAACATTATTTTACTTTTTAATCGAATTCTTTATCATATCACTCCCTATGGGATCGACCCCAACCCTTAGTTGGGTTTATACTTATTAGAGACCACCTACACTTAGGATGAAGTGCAGTTGAGTGTTATATAAAATGGTGCCATTGCCGGGGAGTGGTGTTTAGAATTCTTTTATTGAAGTTTAGCAGTGAACTAGTTTTGTTGTAGTTGAATCAACTTATTTATGTTCTTTATTGGCTGCTCTAAAATAGGTGAAGAGATGAGTGTTAATGGGAGAACTGCCTGCCAACTAGGGAACAACAATGGCATTGGGAACTTGCATAATGCCAATGGAGATTAGTTGGGAAGTTCGGGTGCCATTCGATTGCCTCCAACTGTTGGCAATACAGTGTTCCACGTGACCAGCACTATGTTACAGCTGTTGCAAATGAAGGGTCTCTTTGGAGGACTTGCTCATGAAGACCCTCATGACCACATCTGAAACTTTGTGGATGTGTGTAGGCCATTCTCTTTCTAGAACATCACTCAGGAGTTAGTCTGACTTTGTTTGTTTCCCTTTTCTCTAAAGGGGGAGGCAACGAAGTGTTTGGCCGATTTACCAAGGGAATCAATCACTTCTTAGGAGGAGCTCACTGATGCGTTTTATGTATGGTTTTTCCCTTCCTTGAAGATGTTGAAGTTGAGGGATAATATTCAGAACTTCAAGCAAGTGGATGGCGAGCCTATTCACGAGACATGGTTGAGGTTCCAAAATTTGCTGCTCCAATGTCCAACTCATGGAATACCGAAAAATGTATTGTTATAATATTTCTGCCGGAGCCTCGACTCAGTCAACAAAGGGGTGGCGGACCAGCTCATTCGAGGAGGAATCATGTAACAACTTTTTGATATAGCATCTACCATTCTTGATGAGATGACAAAGATTAATCGTGCTTGATATACTAGAGAAGATCAGGTGACTCCTTTGAACTTTGGGATGACAAAGGAAAAAATAGAAAAAAATCAAGAGCGAGATGAAAACATGGCCAAAATGATGACCCAAATGGACCTATTGAAAAAGCATGTCATGGGAAATGGTTATGAGGCTATGAATCCAGCTGGATCGATATTTGAAAACAAAGAGGTACAACAAGTTTCAAGACTAGAGGAGGGTTCTTGGTTGAGCTCTATAAGGACGGGCGAGAATCAAGGTTGGAACACTTTTAGTGAGGATGGATGGAGAGGTTACAATCGAGATCGATCCGATCAACATAGATTTTGGAGGAGAGAAAATGACGATGATGCATGTTACGTGTACATAGGTGATAGTCCAATATCTAAGGACAATTTTGGGAGCTTTCGGGTAGATGATTTGTTGTCTCGCATTCTAAATAAGGTGGAAGGATCGAACGAAGTGCTTAAAGAAATGAAAGAAGATTTCTCATCATTTAATAAGAAGGTGAACTCTTACTCAGATTCCATCTAGCAACTTGAATTCCAAATAAGTCAACTTTCAGCCCAATTAGAGTCTAAACCACAAGAGAGTTTTTCCAATGCTATGATGGTGAATTCAAGGATTAATCATGACAAATTCTTGGCGATGTTGACTCGAAGTAGAAAAGCAATGGGTGGTGACGTAAAAGTAGATGGTAATGCAAATACCAGTAAAGAAGGAAATGATGCCATTGATGTAGAGAGGTCTGGCCAAGAACCGAAAATTGATCCATCCAAAGAGGTTGATGATATTTCAAGACAAATCCTCAACGAAGAATTGTAAACATAAAATGAGGAGGCTGATTTTTCATCGAAACCTACAAAACCGATGCCCAAAGTCAACCCACCATTCCCTCAAAGACTAAAAAAAGGGATGAAGATGCAAAATTTCAAAAGTTTCTGTCTATTTTCAAGTCTTTGTCTATAAATATTCCTTTAGTGGAAGCATTGTTGGAAATGTTGGGCTATGCAATGTTCATGAAAGAATTGGTCACCAAGAAGAGGACTATGGATTTTGAAACGGTGGAGGTGTTTCATAGTTTCAGTGCCATCATGACAAGCAATGTGGTTAGCAATAAAGCTGATCCGGGAGCATTTACTATTCCATGCACTATTGGGATACTTCAATTTGCCAAAGCATTGTGTGATTTGGGGGAAATCATTAACTTGGTGCCATATGCCATTTTTAAGTAACTTGGGTTGGACGAACCTAAGTCTACAACAATGCTTCTCATAACCAATCAATCTATTAAGCATCTCATTGGCATACTTTATCATATTTTGGTGAAAGTGGATAGGTTCATATTTCTGGCCGACTTTGTTATTTTGGACTACGAGATTGATGTCGAGGTACCTATTCTATTAGGTAAACCATTCTTAGCTACCGGTAGAGCACTTGTGGATGTTGAAAGCGGTGAGTTGAAGTTTCGGGTAAATGATGAGGAGGTTATTTTCAATATGTGAAAATCAATGAAGCAACCTAGTGATATTCATGTGGTCTCAACCATAGATGTGATTGACGATGCAGTGGCTAGTGTGAGTGAAGTGTTTTCTGTGGGTGAAGCCTTAGTTGTCATCCTTTCGAATTATGATGAGGAAGAATTTTAGGATTATGATTATGTTGTGGCTACTCTATCCGATTTAGGTTCTCATTCTAAAAGTCCATTGAAGCTTGACATTGATCTAAAAAATTGGGAATGTCCCCCCGCTAAATCATCCATCAAAGAGCCACCGGAGCTTGAGATGAAAGTTCTCCCGTCCCACCTTCGGTATGTGTTTTTAGGAGCAAACAACACCTTGCCCATCATCATTGCCGCAGATCTAATTGAATGGCAAGTAAACATACTTGTCAATGTGTTGAAATGATACATTAAGGCCATCGGATGGATAATTACGGATATTGCGGGGATTTGCACTCATAAAATCCAATTGGATAGTGAATGCAAACCAAGCATTGAACACCAAAGGAGGCTAAACCCACAAATGCAAGAAGTGGTGAAGAAAGAAATCATTAAGTGGCGTGATGCAGGTGTGGTATACCCTATTACAGATAGAAAATGGGTAAGCCCCATGTAATGTGTACCAAAGAAATGAGGTATCACGGTGGTTCCAAATGAAAAAGTGGAACTTGTGCCTATGAGACAAGTTACCGAGTGGTGTGTATGCATGGACTACCAAAAATTGAATGCTTGGACCAAGAAAAATCATTTTCCTATGCCATTCATGGACCTAATTCTTGATAGGCTTGCGAGGCGTGGCTTTTAATACTTTTTAGATGGGTATTCCAGGTACAACCAGGTTTCTATCCACTAGAGGATTAAGAGAAAACAACTTTTACATGTCCTTGCGGGACCTTTGCTTTCAAAAAATTCCTTTTGGGCAATGCAATGCGCTGGCGATATTCCAACAATGTATGCTCTCTTTCTTTGCCGATATGGTTGAAGATTCAATGGAGGTCTTTATGGATGATTTTTCACTTGTGGGTGACTCATTTGAAACATGCCTTGAACATCTTGGAAAGGTACTACAAAGATGTGCCGAAACCAATATTGTTCTAAATTGGGAGAAATGTCACTTCATGGTCAAAGAGGGTATTTTTTTTTTGTCACATAAAATTTCAGGAGAAGGAATCCAAGTGGATCAAGCTAAAGTAGAAAGCATTGCTAAACTACCTCCTCCTATTTCGGTGAAAGGCGTTTGGAGTTTTCTAGGCCATGCAAAGTTCTACAGGAATTTTATAAAGGATTTCTCCAAGGTAGCTAATCCCCTTTGTAAGCTACTAGAAAAGGAATCCACTTTCAACTTTGATGAAGCTTGCCTAAAGGCATTTTTATGCTTAAAAGAAAAACTAGTGCCAGCTCCAATCATTGTTACACCCGATTGGAGTGCCCTGTTCGAACTCATGTGTGATGCTAGCGGTGTAGCTTTGGGATCTGTTCTTGGTCAATGAAAAATCAAACTATTTCACCCGATTTATTATGCTAGTAAAACTTTAAATGTAGCTCCAAAGAATTATACCGTCATTGAACAAGAATAGCAAGTGGTGATGTATTCTTTTGAAAAATTTAGAGTGTATTTGTTCGGTACTAAAGTGGTGGTGCACAAGGATCATGCTGCAATCTGATATTTGATGGCTAATAAAGATGCAAATCCAAGGTTGATTCAGTGGGTGTTGTTGTTGCAAGAGTTTGATTTCGAGGTCAAAGATCGAAAAGGGTGTAAGAACTAAGTGGCAGACAACTTGTCTCGGCTAGAAACCAATAGTATTGATCTCAATGACAGGGACATTAAGGAAGAATTTCCCGATGAGGTAGTGATGAGGGTACCCATGGCAACCCCTCGGGTATGCTGATTTGCAAACTATGTAGTATGTGGGATCCTTCCCAATGGACTGAACTTATACCAATGGAAACGATTCTTGTTCAACGTTAAAAAGTACTTTTGGGACAAACCATACCTATTTAGGGAATGAACTGACCACATAATTAGAAGGTGCGTACCAAAAATGCAATTCTCGATGCTTGTCATGCATCGCTTGTAGGTGGACATCATAGCGGGGTGTGCACAACCGCTAAAGTGCTTCAAGGTGGTTAATACTTGCCATTATTATACCACGATGCTCACACTATTTTCAAGAAATGTACTCAATGCCAAAATCAAAGAGGAGTGTCGAGAAAATATGAGTTACCTCTACAGCCTATTCTAAAGGCAGAGTTGTTCGATGTTTGAGGAATCGACTTCATGGGACCATTTGTGAGCTCTTTCGGAAAGAACTATATCTTCATGGTGGTTGACTATGTTTCTAAATGGGTAGAGGTTGTAGCTTTGCCCAACAATGAAGGGAGGAGTGTTGTGCAATTCTTGAAGCGATACATTTTCACAAGGTTTGGCTCCGCGTCAAATTATTAGTGGCGGGGGGGTCTCATTTTTTGCAACCGTTTGTTCACTTCATTGTTGGGCAAATATGGAGTTAAGCATAAAGTTTCGAGCCCTTATCATCCACAGACAAGTGGACAAGTTGAAGTATCAAAATGAGAAATCAAGGGAATTTTGACAAAAACATTTAATGCAAATCAGACTGACTGGTCTCGAAAGTTACATGATGCTCTTTGGGCATAACATACCCTTTTCAAGACTCCAATTGGCATGTCTCCATACCAATTAATATTTGGAAAGTCTTTTAACCTACCAATCAAGCTTGAACAGAAGGCATTGTGGGCATTGAAGGCATTAACCTTGAATTGAGGGATGTTTCGAAAGGTAGAGTAAATCAACTCCATGAGTTAGAAGAATTCCGATTGCGGGCATATGAGAGTTCAGCCCTTTACAAGGAGAAAATGAAGAAGTGGCATAATGCCAAAATCCTTCAGCAAGAGTTTAAAAGTGGTGACCTTGTTTTGCTTTACAACACTTGTTTGAGACTCTTCCCAGGGAAACTCAAGTCAAAGTGGTCAGGCCCATTCAAAGTAACTCGAGTGTTCACAAATGGGGCAATTGAGATTGAAAGTAAAGAAGGATTGACATTCAAAGTAAATAGGCAACGCTTGAAGCTTTCTTTTGGAGAATGTCTAGATATCTCAGTAATTAAAGTGGTGTATTTGGAAGATGCTTGAAAGCATTTCCATGTCATGCCACGACGTTAAATAAGACTCTTCTTGGGAGGAAACCCAAGTTTTAGTCATTTTTGAATAACGTTTATTGAATGTGTAGGTTGAAATCCTCAGTTTTGAAAGAATGGAAAATGGGCGATGGACTGGCTCTCTCAGCGAATCGCCAAGCAAACCTCCAGATTGCCCAAGTGCACCGCTCATCTTAGGGACAACTTGTTGAAGTGATGTCTGTTGTGAAATGTCATATGTGATACCTCTAAGACAAATTATTAACTTAGCACATTCATTTTTTGTGTTAAACCTTGTTAGGGTATCATAGAGATTCAATTGCCTTTTGGTGGTGCAGTATCTATATAGTGTACTGTTTTTAGGTTGGACTACTGCAATAGTATTCTAGTGTTCATATACTTCATGTGTTCTCCATTGATGAGAAACTAACGGTGGGGGGGGGGGGGGGGGGGGGGGGATTTGGGTACTTGACCCTCGTACGGCTATTTGTATGATATAGGCCTTTAGAATTTTGGTTGTAGTGGTGTTCTATTTTTTATTACTTTCTATTGTCCCTTGTTCTTCCATTACATTTTTTTAGACTATTTTGTATAGAGCTGAGGGTATACCGGAAACATCCTCTCTACCCTACTTTGTATGTCTACACTGGGTATGTTGTTGTTATCGTTGTCGTTATTGTTGCTAACATATGTGAAGGTTCTCCTTTTACTATAGACTAATTCATTTGGGAAGAGATAAAATATTGGAAGTGGTTTGTGTATTTTTTCCAAGTGTTTTGCTTGTTACCTGAATGTTGTTAGTATGCTCTTCTCAAACTTGGAGCTTGTTTTTTGTCCTGTGACCTTGTATCTCCCATATGTACAATTTATGCATACAAAAGTCCTTGTCTTCGAGCGGAAGCACTACCCTTGTATATAAACAAGTTTTGAAGTCGACGAAAAATTAATCAGATAGGTGTAGGTCTCTGCTAAACCTTCCTGGAACAAGTACTTCATCCATACTGCAGAAACATTTGGGGGGGGGGGGGAGGGGGGGGAGAGGGGGGGAATATGGAATCAGGGTCAATTCCTTGCTGTAGAGGTAGGACAGTAACCGCATTGTGTTTACTGGCCCGTGATGGAGTAAATTTTCAAATGGGTAGATCTTCATCTTCATCCTCTTCATCATCAAAGAACTGATAAGGTGAGATCTCGTATGATTTATCTAGACCTTTCTTGGTACCACACTCACTATCATCATTTTCATAATCAGTAGAGTTATTAGAAATGTAACATCTTCTTGGTGATGGCGTTGCTTGAAATGAATCATTTCTCAAAGTTTCAGTTGGCTTGGGTTCACTCTTTTTCTTATTAAAGGTCTTTCCAACTCTTTATTTTTCTTTTTTGCAACATATCCACGTTAGTATTACATTTCTTTTTAGCCATCATCTTTTCATAATTAGTGGGAAGTCCTGTATCTCTCTCCTCTCTTTTAGCATGAATTTTATCGCCCTGCTCTCTCTGCTGTTGTCGTGATTCTTTGATGGAGGAACTTATTGAATATGATCTTGCAAGGAAGACGATTATTAATAATAAGATAAAGAAAAAGAGATACCATAAGTCGTTTCAATTCTTATTAGTGTAAAATTTGTGGCCTATGATAAACCAATAGATATAAGAGTATGTAAAGTGAATGCATGCTCTTCCAGAGCTACTTATTACCTTTCAAATCAGATATGTCTTGGTTTTATGACAATTTTCCTAGTTCAAACTTCATGACAGGACAGCTTGCACTCAAATAACCTTGTTAATATCTCCTTTTTCAAGGTAGAGCAGTCTTCAAATGTCATCTTGCTCATCTAGTTTGTAAGTTTTCCTTCTATGAAATTCCACTTCAAATTTTTCTTGCCATACCTTAATTGTGACATGTATATAAACTAGGATTATTTTGTCACTGAATGTGATTAGATATATGTTTAATTGCAGGTGTTCAAGTATGACTCAATATTTCTTATCTATGCTCTTATGGTCCTCACCTCATCTAGTTCTGTACTTTTTAGTTTTCTCTTTTGATTCTTGTTTCAAACCTCCTGTTGAATGAGTTTTGAAATTGATACCGTGATTCAAATTAACAATTGTTTCTTCTACAACTTAGCTTATCAGTGAATAAGTTCAATGCTTAAGCACGATATTAAAAAGTAGAATGAATAGATGTATGTTTTATTATCTCTTTTCCTTCTTTAAAATCATGTTTAACTTTGTTGTGTATCTATGAGAATACATTTAAGGCCTTCTGACAATAACATGTTGCTACATTAGGGATCGCAACAAGCAACATTTAAAGTTCATGGTTTTTAAAAAAACTAGGCACATGCATTACGTGTTCTTCTTATAATTGCTGGTCTTTAGGTGTCACCTCAGCTTCCTTTTCGTTCACATTGACATGAACAGATTTCCCTATCACTTCCTGCACAATTTTCCTTCCTTCTTTATATTATATCCTCTTATCATGCAAATTCCTATCTATTGTATTCCCTTAATCAAACATAGGAGGTACTATCTTCTTTATCTCACCCCTGCAGATATGGCCAAACTGCATACATGTACTCCAGAACAATGGTTTCCAATCTTAAGTAGCAGGTTGAGTAATGGTTCTTCCTTCCAAATCAATTATCATAATCTCGTTAGGATGCTCTTGTGTTTTATTAATATCAACTAGAATTCTTGCATTAGAAATTCTAGTTTGCTTCTTGGTACATTCTTCCACAAATAAAGGTTCTCCCAGTGTGCTAGCATTTTACTTAGAGATATAGTTCCCCGACAGTTTAGTGGAAGGTTATACAATCTGATCCATGGAGGAACTGTACTCGGAAACTCCTTTTGAAAATTAATGGTGGGAGTCGATATCTTCATCAATAATGGCATACAACTCATTGTGTACAGTCCAGAGAATAGTATATCATCCATATCCTGCATGCTTTTAAATCTTACTATGTAGAATCCTTCATCATGCAAATACAACTCTGGTGTAGAGACATTATTTCAGTTTCTAGCAATATAGGATTTCATGTATGTGATGCTAGGACGTGTAAAGTATTAACACAATATTTGATTTCTTACTGTATTGCTCTGGATCCTCTTTCTCCAGTGTAACCATAGAATTGCCATCTATTGCTACTGGGGCCATAAAGTTAAGAGCTATATGTAATGACCCTCCTAGTTATTTCTATGTCTTGACTTCTGTGTATCGTTAGAGCATTTTTGTAGCGACCCCAAGTCATTTATGACTTGCTGGGACTGACAATTCGGTCACCTGGTCGTTCGTTTGGTTGTTGTGCGAGTTTTAGTGTTTTTGGAGCTTATGAACCTTGAACGATCATTTTCTATCAAAAGTTCAAGAAGATGACATCGAAATCCAATTTTGATGATTCAGCTTCGGAAGAGTCATTTTAGGCTGGTAGCATGGTCGGCATGACTCCTAAGGTTTTCAGTGTGAGTCGGTGCGATTAGGCATTTTACCTTTAAGTGTAAGCCTAAGTTTGACTTTAGTCAACATTCTGAGTAAACGCACTCGGATGAGAATTCCATTAGCGCGGTCAGCTCCGGAATGTCGAGTTTGGTCTAGATTAACCATTCTTTTGTGGTCCGAGGTTTCTGATATTTTTTCGAGGCCTTTTGTGGTTTTTGACTTAAAATGGCATTTGGGTGTGGGACCCACTTTTTGTTAAGCTGACCTCGTATGGAAATTTTGACTATGTCATTGAGTCCGAAATATTGAATTTGGTATGATTGCATATCTCGTTTGCATGCACAAGGTTCCGAAAGGGTTCAGAGTGCCCCGTCAGAGTTTTTAAGTTGCTGAAAATCTGGTGCATTATGCAGAAAATTCAGGAACTGTTCTAAATCTTTAAAAGGGTATAACTCTCTCATTTCAAGTCCAAATTCAGTGATTCAAAGGTTCATCATGTGGGGTTTTTCTCAAGGAACACGTTGGTGAGCTCCGAAACTGATTTGGGGTCCCCGTTTGAGGTAAATCTCGTAAAATACCTGCTGCCGCGACCTTTTTGTGAGCTTGGTTTTGGAATTTTTGAGACTTGTTTTCTCAGCCATTTTAGGTCCGATTTCAGTGATTCTTGAGGCTATCTTGGGTGATTTTTCGAGGAGAACATCTTGGGGTTATCAGAATTCACTGTAGACCTCCCATTTCTTGTAAATTTACTGATTCAACTGCTGTCCCATTTCTAGTTCTTGAGATAATCCGGGTTTTTGTTGCTTGTTGATATTGTGATGTTCTCGATCCTCGAATTGTATTCCATTTTGGGACATGAGCTCGGGGAACTGATTGGGACCTACTTTTGGGATTAATTCCGAAATTTCCAACACGAGTCCCACTTTCCCCATTTTGACCCCGAAATTGACCCGTCTCCGTTTGTTGTGATTTTGGTGTCTAAACGACCGTACTAACGTTATGATCCTATATCTGATAGAGTGACAACGTTCAAAGGTCGTTCAGGAAGGAAAGCTCTGGCAAAGTGATTTGGAGCACGCGCAATCGGCCTTAAGGTAGGCTATGACTTCCTTTCTATTAGATTGAACTTAATTTTTGTAAAAGCATGTGGATTGGAGTGAATTGGCGATGGGTACTAGTTTTTTAGTTTACTTTGATTAGATACCTTATATTAGGATCGATTGGCCTTATTTCGGGCGTAGTACCATGTTAGTCGGGTTAGTAGAATCACATGCTTATGTGCTAAATACTATTGTATGCTTATGTTGTGTGTTTCATGCTTTGTTCATTGTCAACTGTAAGCATGATGTCCTTATTCTAGGTTAGGCTAGCGTTGCCTTAGACTTATGGCTCGTGTGGGCTGGATAACCTTGACTTTCTGTCGACATCGTTCGGATGGCTTAACTCCTTGTAGACTAGAGTAGCAGACTTGTGTCTGATAGTTTGAGCCTTAGATTAGGCGTTATCGCTGCTTATTGCACTTATGTATCTTCTCCCTTTAATTCTGTCGTTCCGATGCTTCCTCGAAAGTTCGGTGCATCACTAGAGACGTGTGATTGAGATAGTATAGTCTTGGAGCCTTTTCTGTGATTTCTTGGAGTGGACGGTGTTCCACGGTGGCTATTGTTGGATTGGATCCTATTGGAGATACCATCACTCTCGGGATCGTTCTTTCTAGTTGGGTTGGGAACGTATATCTGGCTAAGTAGACTCGGTGATTTCAGCAATCGCCCCCGAGCTTCTCTTTATAGCTAGGTTGGGAGTGTGCTGCTGGCTGGGTGTCCCCGGGTCGCTCTTTCTAGCTGGGCTAGGAGCTGACTACATGGTAGGATGACTTATGATATCAACCTCACCCTCGGGTCCCTCTTTCGAGTTGGGCAGGGAGTGGACTGTTTGGTAGGGAGCCTCCTGGGGTCACTCTTTCTAGCTGGGCTGGGAGTGCACTACTGGATGGGTGGAATCTGATGGGTTATCTTGGTTACTTTGGGCTGGGAGCCTAGTTTTCTTCTTTCTCAGTAGACTTAACTTTTTTGTGTAAATATCGGGCTTATGGGGGTCCAGTTAGGTTTAGTTTAGTTGTACTTAGTTTATTTCTGGTATGCTCATGTGCTTCCTTTTCTTATCCGCTCTGACCTGTCTGTGTCTATATTCTATCCTTTCTACTTGTTTTTACCCATTTTGCTCAGTTAGCCTTTGATGCCTACTGGGTACCTGTTGTTTTGGTACTCATGCTATGCCCTGCATCTATTTTGTGATGCAGGTTCCAGTACCAGTTACCAGCGGTGAGTAGCTCCTGCCTTCTTTTGCAGCTGTGATTCGGAGACGAGGCCGAGCACTTGGCATTTTAGGTTTGTCATGTCTCCATCGTTTGTTTTAGCTAGTCTTGTTGCCTTTGAGACACGCTTGTTGTGGTCCACTTTTGGGACTTGTACTCTTTATTAGATAGCTCTTTACTAGTGACTTCCAAGTTCTGGGAGGGATTCTATATATATTTATTTTGATTTGCTTCCTCCTTGTTGTCCTTGTTTAGACTTTTGTTTTCGCTAGTTTCTGCCCTTACACCCATTGCTTGATGTTATTGGTTACGGGTTGGCTTACCTAGTGATAGGGTATAGTAGGTGCCATCATGACTCGAGAAATCAGGTTATGACACCATATCACTCGCAGCAGTCTGATTATGCGTAAAGAGTCTATCTCTACTAACCTCTACTCTAGGTTGTACTAGCTACCAGGAGTATCCTTCGTCTAGTTGTAGAACTTGATCCCACTTCTCCTACAGTTCGGGTCAGTGATGATACTCTCGAATTCATTATAGCTTCCTTCTTCTTACTGATTTGTGTCCCTGGATCTGGTGATTTCAAGCCTTCCTTCTACTTCATAGTTACTGTTTCATTGGTTTTAAGGAAGCTATTTTGGTCATTCAATAGTTCCTCCATCCTCTCAAACTCTCCCATTCTTCCTTACTCATACTGCTCTGTTTTGTGTCATTTCCATCCTTATGCAATCATCCTCATCGTTGTCTCGCCATTGATGGGCACATATTAGCAAGCTGAACTAATCATGCATCGAGAGTTGATTATATTCAAGCATTTTATTAGCAAACAAAACCTCCTTTGCATATTACTGTTATGGCTGAAGTTGCACGTAGTGTTAAGGTTTGCACTACCAAATTTATGTAGTATACTTTGATTGTACCAACTTTGGTGTTGTTTATATTAATTTAGAAATTAGAAAATGTGTACCAATTAGCATGGGATACATGTGCAAGGCATGTTTCTAGAACTAGTTTTAAAAAATTGACTAGTAATTTATGGAGTTAAGATTGTTGTTATTCAGTGTAGTGAAAAAATTTAGAGATAGATAATGTCGTTAATGATTACATTAACACTTTGATTTATATTGGATTGATTCTTTACTTTTTTTAATTGCTGTCAAGTTGTAATTACATGTTAATATTTAGCTATATATTCTCGATAACATGAATCACATATGGCAAAGTTGAATACAATAAGAATACAATGAACTCAAAGCCTCTAATCATTTAGAGAAGATGTATTTTTCTTGTGTACAGTTGTAGAATATAACATAGGTATTCTTGATCTCTTTGTGACTAAAGATATCTGCTTCCAATTACGATGATTTTTTTACTTCAGTGATTAACTTAACTTATACTGCTTGTATACTTCTTTTTCCTCCATCTAAAATCAATTTAAGTAACATTTAGCATGTGTATTGTACTTCAACTTAGTTCAGTCATTTTACTTCAGTGATTAACTTAACTTATACTGCTTGTATACTTCTTTTTCCTCCATCTAAAATCAATTTAAGTAACATTTAGCATGTGTATTGTACTTCAACTTAGTTCAGTCATTTTTATCAAAATGCTTCTCTAACTTACCTTCGAAGTACCGTTTCCATGTTTTGGTAGTTCACTGTCTCAATTAATGGAGTTATCATCTCCTAAATCTTCTCTAGCTTACCTTATGACCACTACTTCTCTCTATGGATAGTTCTCCTTCTTAATTATTGAAGTTATCCTCTTTGTCCCCCCCCCCCCCCCCCCCCCCCGGCCACCTTCTAAGAGATGAAATTCAATGCAATGCATACCACATTCATTGTAAATGAATACAATAGATGTAGGACATTTAAATTAGTCCAACATTTAGACTTCTCCAATTGAACTACTATTAAGTAGTATACCACTCCTTTTCCTCAAATGGATAAAAGAAGTTGAAAAACTAAATTTCATATGAATGCCAAATTACTCGAAGGTAAATGACAACTATCCATCCAATTATTTTACAAGATGGTAAAGTTAGTTTCGTTATTTAGACAGAATATGCAGTAATAATTTGACTAATTCTCATTTTTTATTTAAGGAATAGATTTTTTTTTTCTCCTTACATATGGTAAATTGTAGTACGACATTATTTGCTTTGAGTGTTTTGTCGATACCATCATCTAGACAGCTTTTCTAGATTTGTGTAACACAATAATTATATCTATTTTCTTTTGCTATTTATTGTAATTGACACTTTAATTATATTGTAATTTTCTTTTGGACAACATCTGATGTTTCATGTTCAATGAGGAAAAAGGTGAACTTCATTCGAAAAGTTTTATATACGTTGTAGATTTCAATATGAGTATGCCCAGAACAATTGTTAGTGCATACAACTTTACTATTCGGATAAACTTGTGTACACCCTATTATAATCGTGACTACATCCATTCCCTTGTCGTAAATTGGCCTTATGTTTTGATTCTAAATTCTCATTTTTATAAGATCTAGAGGTTTATAATAAGAATATATAAATTATAATGTATTTAGATTAACAGTTTCACACATAAATTTAGTAGGGTTTTTTTCAGGTTCAATCGCGATTATTAGGATCTGATAAATATTTGTAAGAAGGAATTATCCTTTCATTTTCTGTAAATGTTATACTTGGCCTCATATGCATATATGATGGGTTATGTGCAATCAAGATATATTTTAAAATGCATTGTTAACCCTCATGTCATACTGGCAGCAATAGTTTTAATCATAATAAAAGTATTTTAAATATTGGGATACAATTTACACCAACATATAAAGATTTATATACTAAATAAGTCACCTCATATTTCCACTTTGATCAATTTTCAATATAATTATGTGTTACATCGTTTAAAATTTTATAGATATTTTTTAAAATATTCTATTCTTAATAAACTAATAAAACGTTTAAATACTTTAAATATTTTTCTTTAAAATCCATTTAAACATTTTGAATATGTACACGATTAAATTTTAGTAATTTATCTTGTTTAATAACTTAAGTAATAACTTAGACGTGCAATATGCAAGTGCAAAGCACGTGTCTAGACCAGTTATTACTATAAGTGGGAAGGTCCAAAGTAAAAAGTTGAATTATCATTTTGCCCTTTAACTAAATTAAAATTTGATTAATTATTTAATTAAATACAAATATTTTAATCACATAATGGTAGAATTTGAAGTTCATAAGCCCTTTAATAATTAAATTGTTATTTTCTTGATAAATGAGTACATTAATATTTCTTTTAGTCATAATCATAAATCTCATAACATAAGAATTTGAAAAATTATGATTGATAAAACAATATAACCGAATTTTTTATATTCTAAAATAGCTACATTTTTCCTTCTAAATAGACTCTACTGTTAAATATTGAAGTAAAGAGTTTGAAGAGGTGTCATCATTCATATATATATATATATATATATATATTACTAAAAGTGGGAAGATATGAAAAGTTAGATTACCATTTTACCCTTAGGTTAAATTAAACATCTAATTAATAAATTATTAAATAATAATATTCTAATTATTATTTGAATTGTTAGTTATTTATTATATTGACAATGAAAGAATCATTATATTTATTTTAATAGTATTTGACCTTTCAATTTTCTATGTGACTTTTCATGTTTTCATAATTTTTGTGAAGCTCCAAAGATGAAAAGTTAGATCATCATTTTACCTCTAGGATTAAATAATAATATTTTAATTAATTTGAATTGTTATTTATTTATTATAAAGACAATGAAAGAATCATTATATTTATTTTAATACTATTTGATCTTTCAATTTTTCGTGTGACTTTTCATGTTTCCGTAATTTTTGTCCTATAAATTTAACTTTTCCAAGAAAGACTTTCATTTACTACTCCTACAATTCTTGTGTGTTGGAGCACTAAACAGGTGAAATAATGTCACAATTTGTGGTGAAAGTTGTGAGATCCCCTTATACAGTCATGAGAATAAACAAGAATTCAACTATTGAAGTATCGAAGTTTGGTGTGTTAGTTATACTTATTTGTAGTTTAGTAAGACTTTTATATCTCTCTTCATATAGTTGAATTGTTGTTTTGTTAGCAACTTGCTTTAATTTTAGATTTTTATTTTGTATGCTCAAATATTCAGTTTTCATTATAGAGACAAAGAAAAAAAAATCATAAATGTCTGGCTCATGTGTATCTTTTTTTTTTTTTTTTGTTCTCTATAGTTATAATTTTACATAATATACAGTAACTTTCATCCTTAAGAATGAATGTGATAAAATGTTTACTCTTTTTTTTTTTTTTTTGGAAAAAAAGAAGAATGTGAACATATATCATTAGATTAATGGTGGATACGTTATGTATGAAGAGAAAATTAAATTCTAGATAAAAATTGTAATTTTGTTCATAAATATCCTAATTTTCAAAATATAAATAATAAGACTTTTTATACTTTAGTTTTAAATATTTATAATTAACTAATTAGCTTAAAGTCCCTGTGGATAAAAATTTACTATAATATTTTGAACACATTCATTATAATTATCCAGAGATTCAAAAGGGCAAAGTAAAAAAGTGGAAAAATTTTGTATTCCTTTCACTCAAAGTTAATCTTACACCATTTTTGGTACAAAAAGTAAATAATTTCCTCTAAGCTTTTAATTGACGAAACATTAATATTGCACCACAATTTGCAGAGGATTAATCTCATGCAATCTTTTGATCTGCTAACATTATTCTACCAAAAAAAATGAACTCTTAACACTATCGAGAAATTTAATTTAGATTGTTGTTATCTTTTCCTTTTTGCTTTACTAGCTTATTTTTTGACTTGTAAATAGAGTTTATTTTATTAACTTCTTATATTATTATCTCGGTGCATTCACTTGGAGATCATGAAATTGGAGTGTCACAACTAGTAGTAAGACAAAGTAAGAAACCTCAATTAGACATATTTTATAAAAAAGAACTCAAATCATATTTTTAATAGTATTTATTTTTTTAAGAAATAATATACTCATTAAGGCGGGTTACACGCGCAAATCACGTTCCCAGAAACTAGTAATAGAAAAGGAGCAACTTATGTTCTTCTCAAAAAAAGAAAAAGAGAACTTATGTTCTACTTCAGTGAAATATATATTAGAAGTTTTATAGAAAAATCATAGAAGTTACTTAATGCGATCCTTTGATTTTGCAAATCAAGATTTGAAGGATAAAGAATCTCCTTTGTTAAAGTAAAGAGCAAGTTGAAGTTCAAGAGGCCTTTTATTTTGTCAAGGATGTTTAAAGAAGATATCTTATGTATATATGCTGCAAGTATTTTTCTTTTAAGAGATGATAAAAACTTGGATGATATATCTTTTTTTAGTTCTTTGTACTGACATTGAAGTTTTATTTCAATATTAATTATATAGTATGTTTTTGAATGTGTTGTATAAAACTATAATAATTATTTAGTAGTATTTTTCATAAAATAGCTAATCAAAATGTGGTCTTAGCAACACTTTTACGATTAAATTGTTAAATGGACATTAGTGAAGAGAAATTTAGTTGTTAAAAGTATTGATGTTGAAAGCAATATATAATTAACGAAAGGAAATTTTGTCGCTAAAAGTCGACTTTTTGAAGATTTGATGAGAAATTCAAGACTTTTAACAACGGGATGACAAATTTAGTGAAGGGAAATCATGTTACTAAAAAGGACATTTAAAGATCGAAAAATTCAGTCGTTGATGACCGAACTTTTTACGGTCACTATTGACCTATAGCAACCACATTTTGACTTTTAGTGACCATTTTTCCCCTAACTATAACTCATTTTTCTTGTAGTTATGCCGATTGAAAAAACACAAAAAAGAAGAGAAATAATTGATCGATTGGTAAAACACAAATATGTGAGGAAAATGGTCAAATTTGGAGACCAATTCCAAAAATCAATTTCCGTCAATTCAAGAGGAGTTTGATATATGTCACGGTCCTATGTGTAACACCCCATATCCGAAAACAGACCTTAGTGCAAATTTCCAAAATTTACAGGTGCAACCCACGGTTGCCCCCACGAACCGTAGGGTGACCCACGACCCGTGCTGGTGGTCCGTGGTTTTGCAACTGCAACCCTCCCCAGACTCAGCCCCAGAAAATAATCTAAGTGTCAACCCACGACCGAACCTACAGACCATAGATTAGGTCACAGACTGTGGTCCGTGTCCGTGGATCAACACCTCCAGTTCAGCCCCCAGTCACAACTGACGGTTGACCAGCACGGACAGTCATTCGATCGACAGTCCGTCAATCCCATCCATCGATGACCCCAACATCAATTAAGTCAGGGGTCTTTTGGTCTTTTCCTTATGCTTTGGACACATAAACTACATCGTTTAACCCCTCAACTACGTGGTTTTGGTAAGTTTTAACCTAATAACTTAATTAGAACTTACCCAGTCCTAGTTCAAGAACGCAACAATGTTTCTTCAGTTCCAACCCGAAATCAAAAGATTTCTCCATCAAATTCATCACCAGGTATGTGGGATTTCACTAGGGGGTTCCTTTCGCCCATTAGATCCCTAGAATTCAGTCAGATTCTTAATTCCCTTACTATTATTTAGACCTACGATTTATAGAACTTCAATAGATTATCATAAACTGGTTGCTTTATGATCCTAATCAGATTATCATGTCGTTACACTGTTTCTTGCATGAATTTCAAAACCCTAGCTATGTAGTTCCTTAGTTCTTGAATTACCCTTGCTAGGTCAGATATATTAGTTATTTCAGCTATACATGCCTCAGTTTTTTGAATGTTTCATTATCAGTATATTAATGTTGCATTCTCAGTTAACATGTTAGTATTTTGAGCTATCCAATATATTACAGAATTTCAGTCATAACTTGTTAATTACTTAATTGGGAGAAACTTAATACCGAGTTGGACTAGGGTGAGTCACCCTCATAGTCCCAAAACAGCGTGCCCCTGTAGGTTGTAAGTCCCCTCTGTGGGCATCATTTTAGTGATCATGCCAGCCATGCCTTTATACCCTTGGCAGGGTATATTGGGTCCTCTCGATGGGGCGTATACATCGGACTCCTCTTTTAACTCACGTGATTTTATATTGGTTATTGGTAGCTCCCATAGTTCAATCAGACTTTATTACATTGACCATATTATCAATACAGTTTAGTTTTCAGTCTCAGCATGTTATAAATATGGTCATTGCATTCGATATTTTATGTTCAGTATTCTCAGTTCAGTATCATGTTTATATCATATCATTGTTCATTATATGCTTTGGTTCAAATATGATGATTATTCAGCTTTACTCTATCTTGCATGCTCAATACTATAACACCTCGCTTTTTGAAAGAATTAGAAAGACATAGAATTGGAAAGAAACCATTTTTGGAAATAATCAAATTTGGAAAGTTTGACAATTTTAAGCTAAGTATGAGTTTAAGGTCGAATTCAAACGACCATAAATCCTAGCACAGGATGAGTTAGGTGTGCTACGAGATACCATAGGAAATATCATTGAATTATATTTACAACTCCACCAAGTTTGCTTAAGTTTCGAGTTCGTATTAGTGAGATATGTCCTTTTGAAGTTAGCTTTCCAGTTAAGGAAAGTTACCCAAAAATAGTGAGGGTTATTTTGGTCTTTTCCTTGTCCAATCAGATTTAATTCATTTTTAGTAAGGTTTTAAGGGTCTAATCATATTAGGTTCAGTTTTATAATCCTAATATACGCTTAAGGTTTTAGTTGAGAGTTCAAGAATAGAAAAGAAGAGAAAAGAGGAGATGATCAAAGCGTTCGTCAAGAGTCTTGTGTTTTCTTGTAGATTTTCACCGTGGGTTTAATCCCTAAGAAGTATGTAAGCTTCCATAGTGTTGGGTTAGTTCACCCACACGCCAAACATGTTATTTTCAATGTAATTTCACTCTCAAAAGTTGAAGGATTTAAGTTCTTGATAGGTGTTGTTGAAGTTCATTCTAAATCTTGTTTTGTTGGGGTTTTGAAGATTTCTTGAGATGAAAGTGATTGTTTTGAGTGGATTAGTGTTTACTTAGGTTGGGTAATTGAATCTAAGGAAAACTTGAGAAAAGAAATCTATTAAAAATGATTTAAGATCAAAAAATGATAGGCGAAATTCGTTGAACTTGGCCTGGGGAGAGGCTGGGGCGGCGCTCCCCAGATGCACCCAAGGGGCTGGGGCGGCGCACCTGCAGTGCACCCATATGCAGCCTCTGAAGTTTGGGGCTGGCGGCCCATACCCGTAACGCGCCAGGGTCGCCTACCCCCATTTCTTTTCCATCGGTTGTCCCATCTGAGTCCCTTTTAAGTGTACGTTCACTCCCCTTAATTTTAATCACTCTAAACTACTTCTAAACACCTAGAAATCATTCATAACATGATTATAACCTTGAATTCATAATTCAAATTCAAGGTATAGTTAAGAGTTAAGTTTTGATAATTCTTTCAAACATTTTAAGAAAGTCCCTTTGAGTTCGTTTGTGGAGTCTTCTACTACTTGTAGTAACTTGTTTGAAGACTCAAGTAAGTTTGTATGAGAGTGAGGAGAATGTATTCATGAGTTTACACGATCACCTAAATTCTTCATATCATGAACCATAACTCTTGAATTCATAATTCACATTCAAGAGAGAGTTAAGAGTAGAGTCTAAGAGAGTCTTTGAGTTTGAGTGTGAATCCTTTGAGATCAAATATTGATTTTAACTAATATTTGAATAAATAAGTAAGAGAATGAGAAGATTTGTATACATGAGTTCCTTATTGATATTTTGACCCTTGAGTCGAGTCGTTCATGCCCATAACTTCTGCATGAACTCCATCAGTTGAGTACCTTTGAGAGGAGCAGTATCTACAAGTTCTAAGTCTTAAATATTGAGTTCCTAATCCCCTGTGAGATTATATTTCTAATCATGGTACTATTACATGTTATCCATGAAGTCCTTAGTTGAATTTTTCATGCCCATAATTCCGCATGAACCCTATAAGTCGAATAATCTTGAGATGAGAAGTATCTTTGAGTCCTTGAGTTGATTAGTTCATGCTCATAATTTTGCATGAACCCTCTGAGTTGAGCTTTCTTGAAATGAGTAGTATCACTGAAGTTCTCGAGTCCCAAGTATTGTGTTCTATCTATGGTTATTGAAAACCAAGCATTGAGTCGTTCACGACCATAATTCGGCATGAACCATATTCTAATCTAAGAAGTTTTTTACAAATGTTTTAACTTTGTTTTAAGATTTAATCTTTGAATTGAGTAAAGAGTAAGAGTAAATTTCATTTCTTCAAAGATTATATAGGAAATAAATATTCCCAAGAGTTAAAATGTTTACACATTTGAACAAGAAAGAAAACACCGATTTCCAACAAAGCTTTTAAGCCATGTTTTGAGTAATTATCTCAAACCAAAGACAGAGTTTTGTTTTTTTAAAAAAACATATGAGCTAAGTATATTTTTTGGAGTAGTATTAAGCACCTATATGGGGATGCGAGTTCATAATAACTCAAGTCTCCATAAACAATGTAGTCATCATAGGTAGAAAGGATCATACTTTTTAGATGATTCCTTTGTGCTTTTTTACAATAGACTAATGGATCCACTTAGTTAAGACGTTCTATATGGCAAAGTATAGGACAGTTCTGACCGCATGGGCAAGACGTTGTAATTTCACTTAGGCACATAGTGGTTGTTTTTTGTTAGAGAAACTCCCACAGAGTTATATTGTCTTTTTATATACATTGAGTATTATTGTATTTTTCAATACATTGAGTTGCTATCTACAGTTTTACAACTTTCCATGTATATTGCATCTTTTACTATTGCCTTATCCTTGAGTATCATGAGTTGAGTCTTTGTGTCGAGTATCTTATTGTTGAGTTTCACTGAGTTGAGAACCTTATTACTGAGTTGAGTATCTTATCCTTGAGTAATTCTAAGTTGAGTAAGTTTGAGTAGTTTTGAGTATCCTTGAGTATTCCTTGAGTTGAGTAATTTTGAAAAGAGGTAAGTATGTTTATTTTTATCATGTTCAAACTTAAGTTATGCTTTAGAATTCCCCTTACATGCTCGTACATTCCATGTACTGAGCCATTGGCCTGCATCCTTTCATGATACAAACTCAGGTATTTGAGATCATCAACAGGAGCTTCGTTGATACCACATGGAGTTCGAGTTAGCTATGGTGAACCTCCTTGCTTTCGGAGGATTTCATTTACCTTTCAATTATATCAATTGTTAGGATGTTGTGGGTCTTGTCCCAACTTCCATGTTTGTCATTTAGAGGCTTCATAGATAGACAGTAGAGTTTCAGAAGTTTGTTCATTTATTTTGTTAAATGTTTTAAAGACTTAAGTTGCCCATTTTTGGGCGAGTTTAATATATTATATTATTCAGTGTTTTCTTTTGAGTTAAAGCTTTGTATTTTAGTTTCATGAATTTTCATTCAGTTTTTAAGCTTTTGTATGCTTGAGTTAGTCTTCTGCTTGTATTCAGCCAAGATGAGGGTTTGCTTGGGGACCACTAAAGGTTCTTAAGTGCCGACCACGTCCAGGGTGTAGGTTCGGGTCGTGACAAACTTGGTATCAAAGCACAGAGTTCAAGTGTCCTAGGGTGGCTATGGAACCGTGTCAAGTAGGATCTTATTTATGGTTGTGAGTGCCCCACTTCTATAAATGAAGGACTACCGACATTTAAGAAAAGTTTCCTTTCTTTCATACCGTTAATAGTGCAATAGAGCTAAGTCATAGAGATTTTTTCATACTTGTCTGTTTCTCAGATTCAGTAGACTACCCATCATACTAGAGGTGGTTGAAAAGTAAAGCGTAAAAATCTTTATGGATGAGTTGTTCTTAGCAAGAGTCTTAAGAAATTCATAAGACTCCATAGGGGCTGGAGCGAATCTCAAGAGTAAGTTAAGCGTTCAGTTTTAGAGGAATGCACCCATATTCATGTGAATCATGCATTTGAGCTAAAAGCGATTTGTACTCTTTTCCTTAAGCCTTGTTTCAGCTGAAATCCTTATGTGGAGGTATGTTTAGAGCTTGTGTAATATTTCCACCCCATAAGGTAGCATGAGTTACAAGATCATGAGCAGTAGTAGTGGAAGAGCCTAGAGTTAGAGGAAAGTATGCAAAGGTTTAGTGATTTAAGAAAGGGAGATAGTGTTTTGAAGAGCTATTTTATTATAGTCATGCACCCATTAAGTTATTGATGAGGAATTTTCCCTTATAGGTATAGTAAGAGTTGCTAGTCAAGATGAGACAGTATATATTTGTTAATAAGAATAGAGTTGATGTCGTTGTGCCATCGTATTAGAGGAGACTAAATTCATGTGTTGAGTAAGAGAGCAGAGTATTTATGAAGTGATAGATCTAAGCTAAGCCTATGATTTGTTTTAGAGGGTTATGATGTTCAGAAGGTTATAGAACTAATCAATTAATGAGGTATAGTATAGTAGGCGAGCAATCGTATTGATATTCGAGTTTAGTAATAAACATTAAGCTTGAATTTGAGATAAGTGTCATGATCAAACGAATAGCAATATGAGGGTGATGATGTTAGTCTTGTGATTTGGTCTAGAAGACTTGACATAGAGTAGGTGAGGAATTGAGGTGATTAGCTGCAATAAAAATGAGTTGTACAAGTGAGAGACCCTAACCTTTTGATAAGGGTAGTGAAGTGTGGCTAAGTCACAAGAGTAAGAAGAAGCACTAAGAGTGTACTGATAGGGTGTGTAATCAAAAAGGTTAAGAGAAACACCTTAGAAAGAGGTCTTAGTGCCTACTTATTGAGAGTTCGGTAGTCATGAGGTAAACTTCTCCCAAGTGTTGCAGAAAAAAAGGATGTAGACCAGTTTGGAGATGATGGAATAGGTCCATAACTTTTGAGTGTCAACTTTAAACCTAAGGGGGAGATGACAAAATGTGAAGTAAAGTCAAGTGTTTGAGAGTAAGCTAGTAATGAGTTCCAAAGAGTATGGGAAATATCCTTCCGGAGGTACTTTTAGTAGTGGAGTCATGTTAGAAAGAAGAGGTTAATGATCATATCATGATAGTGATGGTGTGTTTATTCCATCTAAGGTTATTAGTGAGGAGGATGAAAAAGATGGCGTGTCCTATGAGAAATAGTTAAAAGGGATCCCTTAGTTGGTTTCCAATAGTAATGCGGACAATTCTAGTTAGTATGGTAGAGATGATAAGAGTAACCCCATCTCATACCCAGTACAACCGTCATTCGAGGACGAATGATCCCAAAAGGGAGATATTATAACACCTCGCTTTTTGAAAGAACTAGAAAGACTTAGATTTGGAAAGAAACCACTTTTGGAAATAATCAAATTTGGAAAGTTTGACAATTTTAAGCTAAGTATGAGTTTTGGATCGACTTCAAACGACCATAATTCCTAGAACAGGATGAGTTAGGTGTGCTACGAGATACCGAAGGAAGGATCTTTGAATTGTATTTCCAATGCCACTGAGTTTGCTAAGTTTCGAGTTTGTATGATTGAGATATTCCCTTTTGAAGTTAGGTTGTCCAGTTAAGAAAAGTTACCCGAAAATAGTGAGGGGTATTTTGACCTTTTCCTTACCCAATCAGATTTAAATAGTTTTTAGTAAGGTTTTAAGGGTCTAATCCTATTAGGCTCAGTTTTATAATCCTAATATATGGCTAGGGTTTTAGTTGAGATTTCAAGAAGAGAAAACAAGAGAAAAGAGGAGAAAAAAGGAGAGGATCAAAGCGTTCGTCGAGAATCTTGCATTTTGTTGCAAATTTTTTCCATGGATTTAATCCCTAAGAGGTATGTAAGCTTCCATAGTGTTGGGTTATTTTACCCACATGCTAAACATGTTATTTTCAGTGTAATTTCACTCTAAAAAGTTGAATGATTTAAGTTCTTGATAGGTGTTCTTGAAGTTCATTCTAAATCTTGTTTTGTTGAGGTTTTGATGATTTCTTGAGATGAAATTGATTGTTTTGAGTGTTTTATTGAGTGGATTAGTGTGTACTTACATTGCGTAATTGAATGTAAGGAAAACTTGAGAAAAGAAATCGATTAAAAGTGATTTAGGATCAGAAAATGAGAGGTGAAATTCGTCGAACTTGGCATAGGGAGAGACTGGGGCGGCGCGCCCCAGATGCACCCAAGGGGCTGGGGCAGCACCCCTGCAGTGCACCCATATACAGCCTCTGAAGTTTGGGGCTTGCGCCCCATGCCCGGAACGCGCTAGGGTCGCCTGCCCCCACTCATTTTCCATTGGTTGTCCCATTTGAGTCCCTTTTAAGTGTACCTTCACTCCCATTGATTTTAATCACTCTAAACTACTTATAAACACCTAGAAATCATTCATAACACTATCATAACCTTGAATTCATAATTCAAATTCAAAGTAGAGTTAAGAGTTAAGTTTTGAGAATTTTTTCGAACATTATAATAAAGTCCCTTTGAGTCCATTTGTGGAGTCTTCTACAACTTCTAGTAACTTGTTTCAAGACTCAAGTAAGAGATCATGAGAGTGAGGAAAATGTATTCAGAGTATACACTATCACCTAGATTCTTCATATCATGAACCATAACTCTTGAATTCATAATTCAAATTCAAGAGAGAGTTAAGAGTAGACTCCAAGAAAGTCTTTGAGTTCGAGTGTGAATCCTTTGAGATCAAATATTGATTTGAACTAAGATTTAAGTAAATAAGTATGAGAATAAGAAGATTCATATACATGAGTTCCTTATTGATATTTTGACCCTTGAGTCGAGTTGTTCATGTCCATAAATTTCGCATGAACTCCATCAGTTGAGTACCTTTGAGAGGAGTAGTATCTTCAAGTTCGAAGTCTTGAGTATTGAGTTCCTAATCCCCTGTGAGATTATATTTCTAATCGTGGGACTATTACATATTACCCATGAAATCCTGAGTTGAATTGTCCATGACCATAATTCTGCATGAACCCTATAAGTTGAACAATCTTGAGATGAGAAGTATCTTTGAGTCCTTGAGTTGAGTAGTTCATGCTTATAATTCCGCATGAACCCTCTGAGTTGAGTATTCTTAAAATGAGTAGTATTATTTAAGTTTTTGAGTCCCAAGTATTGAGTTCTATCTATGGTTATTGAAGACCTTCCATTGAGTCGTCACAACCATAATTCGGCATAAACCATATTCTAAGAAGTCTTTTACAAACTTTTTAACTTTGTTTAAGACTTAAGCTTTGAGTTTGAGTAAAGAGTAAGAGTAATGTTCATTATACTGGAACTTAGTATTCCCAAGAGTTAAAATGTTTTCACATTTGAACAAGAAAGGAAACACCGATTTTCAAGACAACTTTTAAGCTAAGTTTTGAGTAATTATCTCAAACAAAAGAAAGAGTTTCCTTTTAAAAAAACATATAAGCTTAGTATATTTTTGTGAGTAGTATTGAGCACTAATATGGGGATGCGAATTCATAATAGCTCAAGTCTCCATAAACCATGTAACCATCATGGGTAGAAAGGATCAAACTTTTTAAATGATTCCTTCGTGCTTTTTAGCATAGACTAGTGAATCCACTTAATTAAGGTTTTCTATATGATGGAAAATTATATGATAGTTTTGGCAGTGTAGGCAAGATGTTGTATCATCACTTATGCTTATAGTAGTGGTTGTCAGTTAGAGAAACTCCCACAGAGCTATATCGCATTGCTATATACACTGAGTATTATTGTATTTTTCAATACATTAAGTTGCTATCTACAGTTTTACAGCTTTCCATATATGTTTCATATTTTTTTATTGCCTTAACCTCGAGTATAATGAGTTGAGTCTTTGTGTAGACTACCTTATTGTTGAGTTTCATTGAGTTGAGAACCTTATTACTGAGTTGAGTATATTATCCTTGAGTACTTCTGAGTTGAGTAAGCTTGAGTAGTTTTGAGTATTATTAAGTTTCCTTGAGTTGAGTCAATTTGAAAAGAGGTAATTATGTTTCTTTTTATCAAGTTCAAGCTTATGCTATGCTTTAGAATTCCCCTTACATGCTAGTGCATTCCATGTACTGATCCATTTGGCTTGAATCCTTTCATGATACAGACTCATGTAGTCGGGATCATCAACAAGAGCTTCGTTGATACCACATGGAGTTCGAGTTAGCTATGGTGAGCCTCCTTGCTTACGGAGGATTTCATTTATCTTTCAGTTATATCAATTGTTAGGATGTCGTGGGTCTTGTCCCGACTTCCATCTTTGTCATTTAGAGGCTTTATAGATAGATAGTAGAGTTTTAAAAGTCTGTTCATTTATTTTGTTAAATGTTTCAAAGACTTACGTTACCTATTTTAAGGTGAGTTGAATATATTATATTATTCAGAGTTTTCTTTTGAGTTAAAGCTTTGTATTTAAGTTTCATGAATTTTCATTAAGTTTTAAAGCTTTTGTATGCTTGAGTTTGTCTTTCGCTTGTAGTCAGCCAAGATGAGGGTTCGCTTGGGGACCAGTAATGGTTCTCGAGTGCAGACCACGTCCAGGGTGTAGGCTCGGGTCGTGATAAGTACCTTTCAAGTATTGAAGCATACTCTGCGCTACATCTTCTCGTGATGTAGGTTTAGGTTCTCAGCTTCCAAATCACGTATAAATCGGTTCCCAATCTCCAGTTCAGCAGCATCAGTGGTGAGTCGTCATTTTTCGAGAACGAGTGACATGATTGTCTTTTAGGCTTTTAGTCTTTAGTTTCAGTTTTTGCTAGATTTAGCTGGGGCATGATCCAACACTTCTAGTTATTAGAGGCAACTTTCAAACATAGTTTAGATTTAGCTTAGCATTCGAGTTTGATATTTCTTTTGTTATTAAATTCTTAGATTTGTTTATTCAGATTTAGTATATGGGTATTCCCCATCATTTCAAATTTATCTCATGATTAGCTTCCGCACAATATTTATTGCTTCAGTTTACTATTAGTATGCTCATGTTATACTAGCAGGGTTAACTTGGGTCAGCCTTGATCCTAGGTCCCGTGTCTGCATCGAGGGGGTAGCCTCGGGGTGTGACACTATGAGTCTAGTTTCTTCAGAACCAATCCAATTGTCATTTGAATGCTCCAACACTAACAAAAAGATATTTTGGTGAGATTGTCCATGACTGTAAGACCTACCCGATATGGGGACCAACTTCAAACATCGATTTTCATCAATCCAAAAGATTTTTAACGTTGATTTTTTGGAGATATCATAGTACTACAAGTTTAGTTTCTTCATGACTAAGTGGATAATCATTTGGATACTCCTTCACCAAGAAAATGATATTTTGGAGAGATTGCACATAACTCCGAGAAAAACTACCTAAATTGAAGACCAACTTTAAAAATCGATTCTCGTTAATCTAAAAAACATTTAACGTTGATTTTTAGATATGTTGCAATAGTACAAGCCCAATTTCTTTAGAAATAAGCCATTCGTCATTTGAACCCTCCAACACTAAGAAAAAGACATTTTTGTGGGACTGCACAAAATCAACGCACCAAATTTGGAGTTCAACTTCAAAATTGTTTTTATATTCAGGAGGATATTTTTCAATGATTCTTGATCAATCCTTTATACATGGAAGATCCTTATATAGAAGTTACTTTGAGTAATATTCATTTCTTGCATAAGGAAAGTTGTGGTAAAATTGGAAGAAGCAAATCAAATCAATTCTTACACATCTAAATGGAAGATGCTAGCCCTTAAAAAGAAAGCAATAATGCATTCCTAGAAAATTAAGCAAAGGAAAAAAGTTGGTAGGATTATTAAATCAATAATTGTTTCCAAGTTGAAGATTTGAAAAAATGTGCAAATCAAGCTATGTTCTTATTTTATTCAAAGTCCAACTTTGGGGACTTTTGTTGCAATCAGGAATGTTGGTGTCCAAATTAGAATTTAAGTCTATGGTGAAGGTTTATTCCAAACTTAAAATTCATACTACTATGTCCACATTGATTTGGTTATCTCTCCCTAGAGAATCCTCAGTATCATCCCTCAGGTGGATTAAAATAACAAAAGTCCTATGAGTATATCGTAATGGAGTTGCACACGACCTTAACATACAACTTGTTTCATTGCAAGAAATGGATTCACGCAAATGTCTTAAGAGTAATATTGTCGGATCCATTATACTTCAAGTCTCGCCATCAAATGTCGGCAAACAACACTTTAACAAGCCTTGAAGTAGGGGGCATTGTAGACATATAAATTTTATTTGAATAAATTCATACAAAATTTGAATTATATCTTTGTTTATTTGAGTTGAATAATATAATTTGGGCTTTACAAATAAATTAAATAATTTTATTAAATTCAAGCCTAAAGTCTGTTTAACCTTGAAGGCAAAACCTAAGTGACATGTTAGGATAACTATGCATCCAAGACCAACAAGATGAGACCACATGTCAAAATGATGTGGTAGTCCCAGTCAAATTCAAGAACCAATCACAATTAGCCATGTGTTAAAATTACATTATTTGGCCAATCATAAACAACCTTGTCCACCCACTATAAATAAAAATATAGAATACACAAGAAATTCTGAAAATAATTTGAAAAACACTTCAACAAGCATTTTGCAAACATTGGTAAAAACTACAACATCAATTACATAGTTCTTCGAAGGAGTGGTCAACGAGGTTTTTCCCAGCGATCGACTTGAAAAGACAAAGTGCTTTCGGTGTTTCTAGAGATCAAACACATCTTAAGAAGCTCTACAACATCCTACATTAGAGAAATACACTATTGCCAGCCCTCGAATCATGGTGAAATCTTAGGAGAGAAGAATCAAGATAACAACATAATTGTACTCACAAATTCATCAATAAAAAATCACATTTTTCTTTTATTTATTTTGATTGCTGTTATTTTTCAGCACTATAAAAATTTGTTGCGAACAACTACTTCATCCATTAAAACACTTTTTAATCTTCATCATATGTAGACTCAAATCATGGATTATTTACCATCATACTAGTTACCTAATAACCATTTTTGCACAATCAATTTTCCTTCTTGCAACTTCACATTACTTTGAGTCACTGATCCATCAAATATGCTAAACTCTCCTCCCACCTCTTTTCTTATCCTTGTATTACTCTAAGAAAAACCTTTCCACCTATTCTCATCCATCAATATCTTAAAAAAATCACTTGCCCTATGGCTAAACTTCTCTTTCATCGTAATCATCTTAAACCCTTCCTTCTACTTCTCTTTCTTAACCTTTGCCTTCTCATCCACAGTCACCTCAAAGGAAAGGCAACATTTTCGGTGCCAATGGGTTTCTTAACTACTTGTTTTACCTAACCTTCCTTCATTGCAGGACCACCATTCGCCATAGCATTTACGTACGCCCTAACTTGCTCTAAAACAAAGAGTTGTCTTGATAGAATGTATGCGTCCACTAACGATCACAGGACCAGGTCCTTAGTACAGTTTAAGTGCTAAAAGTAAACAATTGCAAGTATATAAAGACACACGATTTTACGTGGAAACCTCCTTGCTTAAGGGAGTGAAACCACGACCTGTCACACAGGATTTTCAACTGTTTTCACTAATCACCAAGCAAAAGTGAAACACAAACTTCAACTTACAACAATGAAACTAACCTCCTAATCTCAACCTAAGTAATATCCAAATTACTTAAATGAGCCAAAGCAATGCCCACATTGACCACTATATTGACTATTTCTAATCAATATAGACTTTTATCCGTAAGACACAAAGTTACTCCTAACTATGCTCTTACATGACTCATATAAAGTTTTGAAACATTCCTAACAAGAGTGAAACGAATCCTACAAGATAAGCACAAATACAAGCAATCAAAACATCAGCAAGTTCAGAAAGCAAGTCTTCAGTCGATCATGTCCCTAGCTGTTTTGTATGAAGCTTGATTTTTCTGTCTTTGAATGAACGGGTAGTTAGTAGTTGTTCATTTTGATTATATCAATCCACAAAGAATTATTGACCATTTGAACAACCTCGTCGATTCCTATTGGTTAAGTATGCTAGCGACTCAACC
The DNA here is from genome assembly GCA_037074985.1 of Solanum bulbocastanum. Taxonomy (NCBI): domain Eukaryota; kingdom Viridiplantae; phylum Streptophyta; class Magnoliopsida; order Solanales; family Solanaceae; genus Solanum; species Solanum bulbocastanum. The sequence continues at coordinate 7,534,740 of CM073598.1, forward strand.
AACCACTAACAAGACAGCTTTTCCAATTGTACAACATATTGCCCTAGATGAGAACACTTTGCAGAGGACCGAGTCCCTACATTTGTGAGGATCATCAAAACATCTGAAAACCTATCATGTCTTTTTAGAAATGCATCCTTCAATCTCTTTTCCAATAAGTCTTTCATCCTTAACCGTACCCTTAACTTTTGGATCTTCATCAGCATCCTCATCGGTAATATAAGGGAATTCAACATTCCCTTCAATTTTCAGTGTACTATTAATGCCAACTTCCTTCACTTCCCATTCCCAAGAGAAAACCAAATTCAATTCTTACCCCAGAATATTTCTATATATTCATATAAGCTTCTCCTTCGAGATTTTTCATGCAGATTTTGAGGTTACCTTCGCCGTTAATTAGGGTTTTGTTGACTAAAGGGTTATAGGAAGTTTCGACACTATTCAAATTAGTCAGTTTCAACCTAGTGCCAATTGTGAACATCAGTGCCATCAGGTTGATCTTCTAATACGATCCATCGTTTGTCTCCTTCTCCAGTATGATTCGTTCTATGGCGGCGGTGAGGTAGAGTACAATGTCGACAATATGAGCACGTGAGAGAGGAATTGATTCTGTGTTGCAAGAGTATGTGATGGACCAATGGAATGCAGTGAGAGAAAAAAGGAAGGGGAAAAAGATTAGAGAGATGAGTTTGGGGATCTAATTTGATATGAATTCATTTGATTTAATGGGTTGGGTTCGGATTTAAAGTGGAAATCAGTTAATTTTAATTGAAATTGATTAATTTTAGTTGATTTGGGGGACTTTCATCCAATTGAGGTGTACGGGTGACAAATTTGTAGACAACAAGGGCATAAATGACTACATAGATAACAAATGGTAAAACTAATAATTCATCAAAAGTTGAGGGGTAACTTTGACGTTTTCTCTTTTAAAAACATATATAGTAGTAGAGTAATAATTAAAGTGTTGGGCGTTGGAGGGTCATAGAAATAAAAGGTGCAATTAGAAGCAGTTAGAAGTTGGAAAGTGATAACGTGTGGGCACATTTGTGTGTTTTGTTGAGTGGCACCAAAAAGTTCCATGGCAGCAAAACTTGTACTCTCTCCTCTCTCTGTGCCCTGGAGTTTCCAGAGTGGGCAGAAACCGCATGTATGTCTTCGAACAAGACCCATAAGCCGCTTCACAGTTAAAGCCTATAACGATGTGCTTTTCAGTGCTGCTAGTGCTGCTACTCTACTTTATCAAGAAAACCCTTCTTCTCTCTTCTCACTTGCAGCAGCAGCAGCAGATGCTGGTTATTCACTGGCTAGCTACTACACTTCTCTAGGTCTCTTTGTCATTTCTGTTCCTGGTCTTTGGTCCCTTATTAAACGATCTGTTAAATCCAAGGTCATTACTATTTCTTTATTTCATTTGATTCTTTTTCTCTATTGGGTTTGTCTTGTAATTGATGGTGAATTTTTGGATGCAGATTGTGCAGAAGACATTTATTAAGCAAGGGATAGATGAGGGAAAGAAAACGGCTAACCAGGTTGCTGGGGAAATTCTTTCCTTCTTCACTCGAAATAATTTCGCTGTGTTGGATAGAGGAGAGACTATAACGTTAGTAGTATCCCTTTTTACTTATCTTATCCCCTTTGAGCAACTTTTATCTACGGAAAGGACTTATAAATATTATTAAATTGGCAGAAAACAGTGTGAATTGGACAATTGCATCCTCCAGTTGTATTATTATTTTCATTCTTTAGGTGTAATGGATGCGAATAGCTGGTGTTTGTCTTTGGCCTAAAATGGCTGCATAGACTTGTCTTTTCTCATGCTTATTATTGAAATGTTATTTTCAGCTGAAAGTGAGAGTTCTTTTCCATTCTTTGCATCTGAGCGCACTCTGTAGCTTTCTTGTTTACTTCTTTCCGGAAGCTTGTGCCTCCTAATGAAGTGATGACGTTTTGAAAACCGTTCATCATCGCTACTGTTATTTGATTATCTTCATGTAGGTGAGTGACACCGATGCTGTTTTCACCATATCATGTTTTGTTTGCCCGTATGAGGCCTTTCTTCCAGAAAATTCAATCCAATGCTTCCGATTTAATAAAATGCGTTTTCTAGCAAGCAAAGAGGAGTTCATTCATATAAGTATATTTATCATGCCTTGACATGTGAGAGTGTTTTTTGCCTCAATAGGGAAAACTTTATTAATAACAAACACCTACATAGATTGTTTCAGCCTCTCTCTCTATTGATATATTAGTATAACTTTTGCATTATGAAGGTTTGAGGGAATGATGGTTCCAAGCCGAGGACAAGCAGCATTGTTAACTTTCTGCACGTGTGTAAGCTTGGGAAGTGTTGCCCTAGTTCTTACTATAACAGTTCCAGATGTAGGCAATAATTGGTTCTGGATTACTGCCTTAAGTCCGTTAGCGTAAGTACTGCTAATAAAAGAAAAATCATCTGTCAACTCTGATTTTGAATGGCTGTTGACTGGAAACCATATTTAAATTGGGAACAGGGGTGTATATTATTGGACTCGAGCATCCAGAAAGGAGCAGATCAAGGTGAAAATGATTGTAGCAGATGATGGAAGCTTGTTGGAAATTGTTGTTCAAGGTGATGACCAAGAAGTAGAGAAAATGCGGAAGGAGCTACAGCTGAGTGAAAAAGGCATGGTTTATGTTAAGGGCTTACTTGAAAGGTGATATAACTTTGTTTTCTTGTAAGATATATATGTCTGAAACATACTCCTCCATGATGCTTGGTCAACAACATTCTTATGTTGTATCCTGGAAAGTTCTAAGAAGCTGTAAATTAATCGCACATGCATATATTAGTCAGAAGTTCTTGTGCAATAGGGGTGAATGTGTCTACTATTTGTTTGTTACTTTCTTACTACAACCGTCTATGACTTGATCTCCATTTTTACTTAAAAAAATCCTTGTTACGAACCTTCTCTAACATACATAATCTTAAGGAGAAAAGGCTGCAAAGAAAGGGGGAGAATGAACTGCCCGTTTCATAATTTGTTTAAAAGATTGTATCTTTTGTCTGGCAGAAACACTGTGTACCAGGAAGGTATTTGTGGGATATTAAGATGAATGAGTTGTGTGCAAACAACTAAAGGTATACAATTGAGCAATGATGATAACATAACTCCCCCCAAGCCTCTGAAAATATGATAATCCATCATCAGAACATTCTCCCGTTTGCTAGAGGAGCTATATATCAGCTCCAGTAAATAGAAAATGCTAGGTTTCTTAGATTTGAACAAGGCAACCATCATCATCCAACATCAAGTACAAATAGATTCCATACTTGGCCCATGTTACTGGCACTGCTACAACACACAGTTGATCCATATGGACAACTCTTTGCACTAGATAGGTTATATTTATTACTCTCTTAGACGTGCATCAATCAGTTTCAAACATCTGGCTTCTTTGGTGAATCCACAATTGAGTATTACGCTCTACAAGTTTGGAGATCGGTTATAATAGAACTCATTTGTTACCACTTCTTTTACTATCCAATCTGCTGGTCTATGATCTGATTCACTTCAGGGTACCTCATCAGTCAGGCAGGAAATAGCTAGATTATCAAGCATCCTATTCTTCTCTTAGATGTTAATGCTACTTCCTGGGAGCCTGTAGGGGTATTGACTATTAAGATCAAGATGGTTCAAACAAGATTATTGACAGTGAGTCTTCAAAGGAATTATGCTTACAATGTATAGAAATGACAAGCTATACTATATGCACTTGAAATTTGCTCTTAAGATTCTATTCTAAAGAAAGACCTACTGCATTAGTTGCAATTGTGATGTCAGTAGTTAATATTTACTGAATCTCAACCTAAGCAGCCACAATCCTTAAAAGATGCCCATGCTTGTCTTTGAAACCAAACTTGGCGTGTCCAATACGGGAACTGTCAAACCCCCGTTTGGCACTTAGGCAGGGAAATCAGTTGGCTGGTCAGCAGGATGGTGAATGCTACTAGTTTTAGTAACGACTGCAGCATCATAGTAATGAAATTAAGCATGGATTTCATATTTGAACTGCTACAAATCTTTGTATTTCTCCCATGTCGCCTTCTCCCGTATTGTCCTTTCCATGGACATGAAATTGAGTTGTTGGGTACACCTGGGGACAAGAAACAGCAGTTGAAAGAAAAAGGGCTACTGTTCATGGACGTGAAGCTGATTGGGCAGCCTGCTTCGCCATGGTTTTGAAGAGTGGGACAAGGATACACATCCTCAACACTGAAGTTGAGGCCAAGATATTTGGTCTTTAGATACATTCTAAGAAACACTTGGTCGAAGGCAGTCAATGCCAACAACATTACCACCGCCATTGGAGTTGCTGGTGGAATATTGGAGTTTAACTAAGGGCCTCTGGCATGGACGAGCACAATGATAATACTCAAATGTATGCCATACAAATCAGTGTACAAGCGATCGTCAATCATAAAGAACCCAATCAAATAGGCTGGGGTCGAATCCCCAAGGAGCGGTCTATGCTAGAATTCAATTAAGAAGTAAGATTCGTGATCTAATCTTTTATAGAGTCGTAGAATCAATATTTAACATAAATTTAAGTCTTAGGAATTTCAAATTAAATATTGAGGAGAATATAGCCAAAAAGTCCCCCAAACTATTGTTGGATTCTCAACTACACACTCATATTTCATGGGTCCTACTACACCCCCTCCCCCAAACCTTTTATTTTTGATAATTTGCAACCCTTAAACACTATCTTTTTTTATTAACCAAATATACACATATGTTTGTATACATGCGCTTAGGTGGGCCCACTTTCTTCAATTTTATTTTCCTACTTATTTAAGATTCAGTGGACCCCACTTTTTTCTTCTTATTTTACTCTTTTAATTAGGTTAAAATTCTCAATTTCAAACATAACTAACTACATGTCTACGCTTCAATTGAGTTTCAACCTTTCTTCGTCTTCTACATTGTTCTTAACAAGTAATTCTCATATAACCATAAATGGTTCTCCCTCATCTCACTTCTTTTTTTTTTTTTTAATTTCAAAAATCAACTTTTTAAAGAATCCCTTCCTCTTAACTCATTCTATTTGGAGAAGTACCTATAGTCATGGTGACGCAAGAATGGGATTTTTCAAGATTACTTGTTCCGACATCTAGATAATTTGAACAATGTATAATTCTTTTAAAAATAAATAAAATCTATCTTTGAATAAATAATTGGGTCTTGAAAATTAGCATTTTCTAAATCTTCAAGGGTCAGATGTAATGGTGGAGAAGTAAAGTATTTTCATGATTCTCCTTGTTGGAAGAAGGGGAAAAGAGTGGTGTACATACGTTGTGGTTCGATATTTATGAGTTGAAGAGGGAAATAATTTATTTTTGGGCATTGACATGGAGAAGAAATTTCATGCTCCATAACTAGATCTTATTTACCTTGCAATTCTATATTTACGAGTGAGGAAAATAAATTTTGAACCTTAGATATGAAATAAAAAAAAATAGAGGTTCAAGCTTTAAAATGAAAGTTACTATGGAAGCTTTGAAATGGAAGACAGCTTGCAACTTAATGCCTTAATTTTAGGACGATTTGGACTTGTATGTGGATTCCAAAATGTTGATAATGTGTTTTAGAAACATCCTCACGTGCCTAAGGGAGGTGTATTCACCTTCTTTGACAAGTTAACGTTTAAGGGCTACAAAATATTAAAAATAAAAAGTTAAGTGGGGTAAAAGGACCTCGTGAAGTATTGGTGTGTAGTTAAGAATAGACTAATAGGTTAAAGGGGCATTTGACTCTTTTCTCAACAATTGAGAGTTTGTTTTAACAAAATTGTTAATAAGATCAAAGGAACAAAAGTAATTGGCAAGTAAGAGAATAATTCTAGGAGTGTGCACAGTTGGGTATCGATTTCGATAATGGGTAAATATGATTGCTCAACACAACATCAATTCCTAATGAGTAGGCTAGATCAATCAACAATACAATAAGCATTTCTCAATCGTAAATTGCTTATCATAAGAGCTTTTTCAAGCCTCACATGCATGCTATACGAACCAAACCAGTGTTTTAAAAGGCAAGGGCGTGAGTCAAGGCGTTTTACTTAGTATAGGGCAAGGCATAGACCTCGAGACGTGGGGTGTAAGCCTTACAGATCTTTAAATTTTAAATTTACAATATAGTATAATAATATAATAACACAAAATTATAAAAATACATCAATAGTTTGAGATAATTACAAACATAATTAAGGAAACTCATAGAAAATAAAACTTCCAACATGATACTAGTATAAATAATCTAATATCTTAACTTTTTAATACTAAAAGAATCATTATTTCTATTTTTTAAAATTATACTATACAATTTACCCCCCTAAAAGAAAATAATCAACAGAACTTACTAATATTATAATAAAAGCATCACTCTATCATTAATAAAAATCAAATTAGTTTCAAATAGCTAAATAAAATGTGATAATTTTGAGACATGACAAAACCATGAAGCGATAAGTGAAAAAGTAAAATTTTGCTATGTATTTTTAAAAGAAATGTTATGTACTAAATAATTACCTGCACAATGTTACCAAATAGTAAAGATACGATACTACAACTTGTTATTTGAGTTGCTCACAATCTTCTTATCTCTATGAATTAAAAAATTATTAAGTACCATTCAATTATTCAAAAATTACGAGGGTCAACAATGTTAACTAAAGATTTTAACACATAATTTGTGTAAGAACTACTAAGCGAGCCCTGAGCGTTAGGCGTTGGACGTGCTTAGGGTGTACAATCAGGCGCTTAGGCCGTAAGTCTTATAGAACTAAGTGCCACAGTTGAATTTCGGGGCATTTTGCTAGAGTCCCGCCCCAAGGCGAGTCCCAACAGAGTTTTTTAAAACACTGAACCAAACTATAACCTTAATATAAATCCTATTTTCAAGCAGATCTAGGAATTGATATCAACACCTAAATTTCTTTTTCAAGCTAACTTAGCAATTAAATTCAATAAGCAATTATCAATCAAATCATCCACTCCATGCAATCCTTCTCAAGGAAACAAGAAGATATAAGTTATATTTGAGTTCGCAAACCCAAACCATAGATCAAAACACAACAATATGATTGAACCTATAAAATTAACATAAAATAGAGCAATACACAAGAACCCAATATTCAATTCAACACCCAACTACATTGGAACAGACCTCTAGAACCAAGGTTTTAGCTACATAGTGAAACTAAAGAGAATTATATCAAATGGATTGTTTTCCATCAGTTTGATTGATTCCATCATCAAATGAAAATTACCATATCAAAAACCCATGAAATTCAAGTATAAAAATAGCAACAAACACCAAAATCTTAGAAGGTTCTCAGTGCTCTCTATTCTGAGTGATAGAAGATGTTTTTCTCTCTCTACGAAGCAATTTGTACTTCTCCAAAAGTTAGAAAGAAATGTACTCCGAGACTCATCTGGTGACACTAGTCGGACTCGCCGGAATTGTCAACTTCCTCGCTTTTCGACTTCAATCTCAGAACTTTAGGTGTTGGACATTTTTGGCGAGCACAAATGAGTTCGCCTCCCTTGATCGACGATTCACTCATTTGCATCTATGCTCGCCAAGTTGTTAATCATTTTCTGTAGAACTTTTAGAATGTTTTGGCAATCAAATCAAACCTCACTGACTGATTTACCAAGTCGTTGTTTTGCATCTTTTCTCGTCGACCTACTTTGAACTTTTCGGTTGAAGTCTCAGTCATGTTTAGTTAGGTCCAGCCCTGTTGGCGAGTCACCGTTCACACTTGGAGAGTTGCCTTTCTCACCTGACAAGATTCCACCTTGTATTTTTCTTTATTTTTCTATGTTTTTGGTTTCTTTTTGCATATTGTTGTCCTTGCCTTGTGTCTTTAAGATTTCATACCTGCAATTCAATAATTTAGCGTAAGAAATGGACATAAGAAGGCATTGAGGACACTTTTCGTTGAACTAAAAAGCCTTAAATGAGTTCAAAATTTCCGACTCGTCAACACTCCCAACTTAAAATTTTGTTTCTCCTCAAGTAAATCAAGAGATCACTTAGTTTAACAAAGGTGTTACAAACCGTGCTTCTTGAGAGCTAACATGCAAGCGTTATCACAAGTTTTAATTCAAAACCTGCGATTCTCAATTATGTACCAAAAGCTTCAAATAGTGATTAGCCATTATCAATTAAAGTACATGCTTACAAAGGCAAACTAAGGATGCAAAGCTATGTTCCAACAATTACTCAAATGCCCTCACATTAAAAATGATTCTATGCTCTCACAATGCAAATTAAGAATGATTTTTTTGTAATAAAAAATGAACAGACTCTCAAAGAGAAAAACATGCATGTTTCAACCCATAGACTTGCCATATTTTCCAACAATCAACTCAATTGGCTTTTGCAAGATCCCGAAAGTCTTTCAAGACTTGTAATGGAACTAAGGGTAAAAATATGATCATTTTGATTTAGTGACTCCACTTTCTTGAAGCATTTTATTTTTCTTTCAACTTCACCTCTTCTCCTCTTCTTTCCTCCTTTTGAACATTCGAACTCATTCTCTTTCTTTTCACATCATTCTTATCTTGTGAAGCTCATTTGACACCCCATTTATTCAATCAATTAATGTAGTTAAGCGAAGCATTATTTAATGGAAAGAGGGTGTGTACTAAGTAATATGTCTTTGTGGAGGATGCAGGTAGAGCATAGCATCGTAATTTTGAGGTGGAGACAGAGAAGCTCATTGTGGACGATTAGCTTAGAGTAGATATAGAGGCAACAAGTTGTGGGGGCCTCTAGGGAGAGAATGACCACTGATGGCATCCCACAAAATTGGGTCCAAGATACTAGGAGTTATGTGTAGTTCCACACCAATGGACCTTTCTACCACTATTACAGACCTTAGCGCTTAGTTGCCACAAGTTTTTCTTTACCCCTAGTTTTTATTTTCACTTGAGTGCATTGGGGATAATGCACACCTTTTTGAGAGGGGGTGGGGATAGTTTGTGTGATGAGTATCTTGGAAAAGTCTCAGTTACCAAGATACTTGTCTTAATTTGCTTGTTGAGTGTCTCAGTGATGTCTTAGTAATCCATATACTCGCATGCGTCCTTAGGTTTCCTTGTTGTATTCTTTCCTCGAAGACCTTCAATTTTGGCTAAGCAAGTATGTTTTGGATGTTTTGTGAATGTGAAATAAGAATAGAAATACAAGACATGATGATTGTTGTTGACTAAAAATAGGACCCTCTAAATCATTGATGTCTTGTATCTACTTCTTTGATTGGTTGACTACGTCGATCTTTGCATGACATGATATAAACTGATAAGATAAGCATGACTTAATCTAGAACAAGAACTTGATAAATCTTTGATTGAAAGTTAGACTATGTTCCATGTATGTGTGAGGTTGTTGCATTATTCTTATCGTACGTCCCAATTCAAAACTTTCCCCATTAGTTTTGATAAGGTAATTGAATTTTTGATTAGGAAATGATCATAGTCATAGTTCAAAATACTCCACTTAGTCTAAAAATGATCAACCAAATGAATGTGTATCCGTCGATCAAAATATTTTAACCGAAAGCAGACTCTTTTATTGTATTACCCAATTCACCTTCCTATTTGTTCCTAATAAACCGCTAATCCCTCCCGTGACAGTGTGCACCTTAACTCAGTCAAAATGCCTAAGTTGAGGGTGGTTATTATAGAGAAAAGTGAGAAAAGAAAGGGGTAAGGAAAAAAGTGTGATGAAAAAAAGGGAGATATATGGTTATTGTAGCTATAAAAGGTAAAAAAAAATTAAATAAAAAAAAGGAATGAAAAAGAAGAATGAAACCCACACCCAAAGCTGTTGAAAAAATAAACAAAAGGAGAATGAGGGTGGAATAATCATTTGTTGCAAAAAGAATAGTTAGCTAATGTAGTGACAAGGTGGGCATTAGTCACTATATGCAAATATATCACACCCGTCCTCGAGCCCATGTTACAAGCCATGTAAAGTCCTATAATGATCCTAATTCGACTGTGTTAGAGTCAAAGAACAGAAAATAAAGGTGAACCTATGGTATTATGCATGCATGGTTCAAATTTCTTTAATGAGAGTGAGTGTGTACCTAGAACCTGTTCTTGAAAATCATCATATGGTGTGAAAAAGGGACTTCCTTCCAGTGAGGGAACAATTAGCACTGTTGAGAATTTATTATATATGTGATTTTATATTGTGTATGTCACCTTATTTGTTTGTATGATTATGTCATTTATTGATATAAATGTGTTAGGCAGAGAAGAGAAGATTATGCACTGGTTGTTGATAGAGATAGGAGGGTGTCATTATTGTAAAATTCATATGATTTTCCATATGTTCTTGATCTTCTTTTTCTAGGTGTCGTAATGTGATAGTTGTATCAGTCACTTGATAACAAGTAATGATTTTAAGTTGAGGGTGTTGATGTGTCATGGGTTTATGGCACTTGTAATGCTTAAAAACATAGGATTTTTGTAAGTCTTTTAGCGCATGTTAGTAGATGTGATGATTTTTTTTCATTGTTTTGTAGGAAAACATGTTTTTGGTAGCTAAAGGATAGAAGTCAGGTGTAAAAGTGACATTTTGGTTATTTACAAGTCATTCTACGATCCATGGTCTGAACCACGAGCCGTAGATGATATCATAAATGGAGGATTAAAGGATGGGAAATAAAGTTTGAGAATTACGAGCCACCGGTATGGATTGTAAATGCTTGTACAATTTATAGAATCAAGGTCATAGAAAAAGTACTGAAGATCTAAAAAAAAAGTGGACTTCAAAATTATGAGTGCACATGACAGGCTGTACACACTGCCCATAGATGAGATTTGGAAAGTTTGAAAATTGGAGTCTTAAAACCTTGATGGAACAGGACGGGTCGTAGAACAGTCCACTGAATGTAAATCTCATCCGTGAAAAATAACCTGAGAACTAAGCATTCACTGCCATCCATGAGAAGACTTCACAAGCCATAAAGGGAACCAAGGTCTACACTTGGTGTCGCAAAAGCTGCTAAATTTAATTTTTCCCAGAATAGTTTGTATTGGGTTTGTATGTCTCGTAATACATTTTCTAGGTTTTATTTATGATGTTACGTTTCTTTTAAGTTTGAGAATGATTTAGTGAACTACTTTTGTCTTTATTTCTTGAATTGGATTTTAATTACAAATTCATCTTTGATTTTTTACTTTGCAAATCAATAAAGGATTTTGATTATCAATATTCATATCGCAAGTGCATGAAATCTTTTCACCAAATTATTTTGAATTGTAATCAAACAATTATGAGTAGCTCAATTCATAATATGGTGTGTGGGAACCATGAGAGATTAACAACGTACACATAATAAATATTAATTCTTGAATGATGTGCATGCATGCATTATATTTCTCTTTACTTCAATTGTTTTTTGACGGTGACCAATGTTAGATCATGCCTTATTCCTACTTTCCTTACCAAGAAGGTATAAATGAGAGAAGGGATTATAAAACAAAGATTTGAGGTTATCAAGTCTCATATAATAGCTTGAACTTACTCTGGGATAGTTAATTTGGGATCAAAGATAAGGTTTAGTAAAACATACACTAGTAGACTAACCATGTTGCAGGGTGAAATTCATCTACTTAGGAGATAAATGACTTACCAATTTTGCATGCTACTATCACTACCCAAAGTACCCCCTAGGCTTACATGGCGGAAAGGATCTTGAAAGACCTTAAATGAACCACTTGACATAAGCATGACATAATTTTTAGGCATTTTTTCTAGCTTATTATTTTTACTGTTTTTTACTTATTTTAGTTTAGTGCTTCCTAATTTTTAGCTATACTTGGTCAACTTTAGTTGCTCAACTTTCTGAAGTAAGTAGCCACTTTTATGGCTGTTAGTGGCACATATTCTTATTTAGTTTTAACATCCACTTTGTAAGTGGCTACTAGATAGGAAATATTTAGGTTTTTCCTTATATAAATTCAAATCTTCTGCAAATTAATATATAGCTGGAATTTCATAAGTTCACTCTTCTTTTTATTCTTCAAATAAGTTTCTTTAGTGTTTCTATTTTAACAGTGGTATTAGAGCTTCTAGTTGATCTTATAGTACCAAAAAGTTTTAACCTACAACAAAAATGGCATCCAACAATCTACCTTTAAATCCACTATTCACTTTCACAAGTGAAAATTACCAAATCTGGTCTATAAAGATGCAAGCTTTTCTGAAAGCCTATGAACTTTGGGAAACTGTGATGGAAGATAAAAGCACTTGCTGCTCTACCAACAAATCAAATCAAATCCAACAACGAAGAGAAGGCAAAGAAATCTAAAGCCGCAGATTCTGTGTTTTACAGAATCATGGCTTGCAAAACAGCAAAAGAGTCTTGGGATAGGTTGAAAAAAGAATATTAAGGCAGCGATAGAACACGTCAAATGCAAGTGTTGAACCTGAATAGAGAGTTTGAGTCCTTGAATATGCAGGAGGATGAAACAATCAGTAAGTATGCTGATCTAACCTCCTTAATTGTTAATAACATTAGACTTCTTGGTGAAGAATTTACAAACAAACAAATTGTGGAGAAAGTTCTTGTGACTTTTCGTGAGAGATTTGAATCTAAGATTTCCTCTCTTGAAGAATCCAAGGACTTTAGCAAACTTTCATTAGGTGAACTAATGAGTGCTCTTGAAGCACAAGAGCAAAGGAAGACTATGACACAGGACAAGTTCACTGAAGGAGCTTTCTCTGTACAAAAGAAATTATTTGGTAAAGGAAAGCAACAATTCAACCAAAAGAATAAGGGCAAGCATGATGGGGGAAACAATAGTGAAGATGTAAAGTAGAAGCTCCCTCCGTGCAAACATTGTAAAAGAACTACACATCTGGAGAAGTACTGTTGGTGGAGAGTCGATGCTATATGCGGAAACTGTAAGTAGATGGGGCACATATATAAGGTTTGAAATCAAGAGTAAAGGCCTCTGGAGCTTTGCAAGCACAAGTAGTAGAAGCTGAAGATGCACATGAAGAGCAACTCTCTGCAGTTTCATACTTTTATATCAATGAATCCTCTGATTCATGGCTTCTTGATAGTGGTTGCACACTTCACTTGTCCAATGATGCTGAAATATTCAAATTCCTTCATCGTACCTACAAATCTATAGTAAAAGTGGGAAACGATGAGGCAGTAGAGTCAAAGGCAGAGGTACAGTGTCTATCTCAACAATATAAGGTATCAAAACTATCCATGATGTTTTGTACTCACCTGATATGAGTCAAAATTTGTCAAGTGTTGGACAAATGCTTCAAAATAATTATTCTCTACATTTTAAGAATTGTGAATGTGTTGTTTCTGACCGTAGAATTATTTTATGTCAAGATGAGCAACATAATGTTTTCAGTTGATTGGGAGAAAATGATTGAGCAGGCTTACACTATTAATTCACAAACATGTACAAACCTATGGCACAAAAGGTTTGGTCACTTCAATCTGAGAAACATCGCAAAGATGAAAAAGAAGAAGCTAGTGAAAAATATGCTTGAATTTCTTTCTAGTGCTCAAGTTTGTGAAACTTGCCAACTGGGAAAGCAAACAAAATTGCCATTTCAAGCAAATCAAGTATGGAAAGCTCACCAAAAACTTCAACTCATTCATACGAATGTTTGCGGCCCAATGAAAATAGATTCATTGAGTGGTAACTAATAATTTCTCCTCTTTATTAATGACTACACCAGAATGTGTTGGGTTTATTTCATTAGACGGAAGAGTGAAGTCTTTCATGTTTTAAACAATTTAAAGCTTTAGTAGAAAATCAATGTAACCTTAGTATTAAGGATTTAAGGTCTGAAAATGGAGGATAATATACTTCTTCTCAGTTTGTGGAGTTTTGTAATAGCACCGGTATTGAATGCCAATTGACATTATTATACACTCCACAACAAAATGGCGTGTCTGGATGGAGAAACATGACAGTAATGGAGATGGCCAGATGTCTTTTGCTCGAAAGAAAGATTCCAAATCAGTTTTGGGCGAAGGCAATTAATACCTCTATATATTTTCTGAACAGATTGCCTAATAAGGCCTTGCATGACACGACTGCATATAAAGCTTGGTGTGGGAACAAACCATCAGTACACCATCTCAGAATCTATGGGTGTATATATTATTATCGAGTTCCAGAAATGAAGAGGAATAAGCTGGACAACAATGCTCATAAAGGCATATTTATGGGCTATAGTTCAGTTCATCAAAAGGTTACAAGATTTTCTGTTTGAAATCAGAAAAACTAATCCTCAGCCAAGAAGTGAAGTTTGATGAAGTAACTGGTTGAATTGACAAATCAGAAGACCTCTTATTCTGATTTATTTTCAAAAGAGCAGCCTCAACTTTTAGAAGATGAACTAGTGGATGATGTACCAGTGAAAGGAACTCGAACCTTAAAAGATGCCTATCAGTGGTGTAACTTGGTTACCTCTGAACCAACAAGCTATGCTAAAGTACAAGACTCTCATGCATGGAGAAGAGCTATGCAAAATGAACTAGACATGATCGAGAAGAACGAAACATGGAAGCTTGTTGACAGACCTAGAAATCACAAAGTGATTGGTGTAAAATGGATTTTCAAGACAAAATTCAATCCTGATGGAACAATTTGAAAACGTAAGGCTAGATTGGTGGTCAAGGGATATGCACAACAATATGGTGTGGATTAACAGGAAACATTTGCTCTTGTAGCAAGGTATGACACAATCAAGCTTATTCTTGCATTTGTATCTCATAGTTCCTGGCAGATTCATCAACTTGATATCAAATTGGCTCTTTTGAATGGTTTGCTTGCTGAAGAGATCTATGTAGAGCAACTTGATGGTTTCTCAATTCCAAGAAAAGAGGATAAAGTTTATCTCTTAACGAAGGCCTTGTATGGCCTAAAACAAGCCCCAAGGGCATGATATGAGAGGATGGACAATCATCTCATCCAACTTGGCTTTAGTAGAAAGTGAAGCTACTTTGTGCGTGAAAGTCACTGCAGGTGAGTCCTTAATTGTCTCAATTTTTGTGGATGGCATGCTTGTGACAAAATGGAACTAATCCAAAGGTTCAAGGATGAAATGGAGAAAATCTATGAAATGACTGATCTTGGAGTCATGAAGTACTTCCTTGGCATGGAAGTGTTGCAATCTAGTGATGAAATTTTCATATGACAGCAGAAATACATTTCGGATATTCTAAAAAGGTTCAAAATGCAAGACTGCAAACTTGTGAGTACTCCAATCTCTACTGGTGTGAAGCTTGGCAAGGATGAGGATTCTGAAAAAGTGGATGATTGTATGTATAAAAGCTTAATTGGCAGTCTTCTATATCTTACCGCAAGCAGACCTAACATTCTATTTGTTTGTAAGTTTTCTCTCTAAGTTCACGCATTCGCCTAGAGGCACACACTTCACAGCGGCTAAAAAAGTGTTAAGGTATATTAAAGGAACCAACAAGTTTAGAACTTTTTTCCCAACATCTACCGAAGTAACTATGAACCTGATCGGGTACTCTGATAGTGATTGGGTTGGCAGAGTTGATGATTCCAGAAGCAACTTTGGATATTGTTTCTGTTTGGGGAGAAGTTGTTTTAGTTGGAGCTTTAGGAAACAAGAAAGTACAACTTAATCAACAGCAGATGCTGAGTACATAGCTGTTGTATATGCTATCAAGTTATCTGGCTAAGGAAGATGTTGAAGGACTTGGGCTATGAACAAACAAAAGCTACCAAGATCACGTGTGATAGCAATTCAGCAATTTCAATCTCAAAAAATCCAGTGTTTCATTGCCGAACTAAGCATATCAAGATCAAGTTTCATTTTCTTAGAGAAGTCCAAAATCTAATGAAGTGTTGCTTGTTCATTCTTCATCTAAGAACAAGCTAGCTGACATTTTCACTAAGTCATTGCCAAAGGAAAGGTTTGAAGATCTGAGGCAAAGAATTGGTGTTTGCCACAAAAATGCAAAGGAGGAGTGTAGACAATTGACATATTTTCCAGCTTATTATTTTTACTGTTTTTTACTTATTTTAGTTTAGTTCTTCCTAATTTTTTGCTAGACTTGGTCATCTTTAGTTGCTCAACTTTCTGAAGTTAGTGGCCTAGCCTCTTTTATGGATGTTAGTGGCACATGTTCTTATTTAGTTTTAACATCCACTTTGTAAGTGGCTACTAGATAGGAAATGGTTAGGTTTTTCTTTGTATAAATTCACATCTTCTGCAAATTAATATATAGCTGGAATTTCATAAGTTCACTCTATTTTTTATTCTTCAAATCAGTCTCTTTAGCGTTTCTATTTTAACAATAATAAAAAAAAAATTGAAGAGATATAACCAATACAAGTCTAAAATTATAGAATGATCTAAAATGAAATAAATAGAGTACATAAGAGATACACAGAACACAACTAATTCTAATACAAACCTTTGTAACATAATAAGAAGGGTTGGTACATAATTCATACACCGTGTACAAGTCTGAAACTAAAAGACAAAAATTCAAATAAAGTATCAATGGTATTGCCCTCAAAACATAAGGACTCACCTATTCACCGTACTAGTAGAACAATCCAAGCTAGCCACGAGTGGGAGGAGTAGTGTCAGACCCTATATTTTGAGACAATATAGACACAAATATGCATTAGTATTGTGAATGCACAAAGTATGAAGAAATGTATAAAAGCATAGGTATGATAACACAATGGATTTAAACATGATATGCAATACCATGTATGTCATGCCTCAAAGTAGACCCTAGGGGTAACATAGCGTATACAACCCCGAGAGGCCCTACACAAGTCACTTAGCATACATCATACAAGATAATAAAAGTAAAGGTTTTAAAAGTAGCATTTCATATATAAGAGTTTGACAAAAGCGTAACTTTAAACACAAGTTTCAAAGCCATCTTTTACATCAAAGAAGTGATTGGGACGTAACCCATACATCACATACAAAATTTGATAATGAAAATGACATGAATGCAATAAAAGAATCTTGGCCCTCGGATCATGAGGACTCACCAATCTTTGAAGCTCCAATCAACTAGACCCGAGTATAGGGAATAGGAGTGTCAGACCATACATTAGTGAAAAAATATAGGCACAAAGATGTATTAGTTAGTGTAATGTACCAAGTATGATAGTAATGCATAAGAGTTATGAAATCTTGCTAAAAGGGACTTTACATAACATGCAATGACCAAGATAAAGCATAAAATAACATGTTAGAAAACACAAGTCATAATCATGGTCGAAGTAAGCTAAACATCTTATAAAACACTTGTGAGATACTTAAGAAAGCAACCTTAGTTCATTATTGTGGGAATCTTACCTTTAACCGACATAGACCTTGTGATCTATTACATGGAATCTGTTGTTTATCCCACACCAGAAAGAGATGACTTACATTCCAAGGTAAGAACCATAAAATTGAGCTAAATTTGATCAACTAGCTAATGTCTCTCTAAGTCAAACCTATGGTGGCACATGGTTATAGGGGTAATTGTCGCAAGCCTAGTCGGTGCTAAGCATAAATCCCATGAAATAGTCCTTAATCTTAAATTCCCTTACTATCCATGGAAAGGCACAATTAAGTAGTCAATTCAATCTAGAGTTAAACTAGAATAGCTCCTTCATCTTGATTCAACTTAGTTAAGCAAACCTTTTAACCTTATGCATCCTTTATGTGACAAATACCCTTTCACAATCATTTTTTGAGTAGTATGTGATAAATCCATTTACAGCAGCAACAACAACATCCATACTTTACTCTCAGAGCAACCTTAAATCATTTACCAATTTCATAAAGAAACATGCATATCTTCAAAAACTCATCTTTGATAGTTCATAATCTTGATCATAGGATCATAGGCAAGAAATAATAAATCATGCATGGGTTCATGTGAATTCAACTTAAAAATATGTAATTACTGCAATTCATGCATAAAAAGATAGAAAAAAAAATCATTTGAATAATAATTGAAAAGAACCAATTAGATTGAATAAACCCTAACTTCAATTGGAGATTCTAACTTGTATAATTGGAGAATTAGGAACCCTATAGAGGAAAGGTGTGACAGGCCTATTTTCAAAGGACTCGTGGAACAACCAAGTTGGGCTTGAACAACACAACTTAAGCTTAGTCCTAACAACAAATTAGCACTAAAGTGCAAAATCAAGAATGCCACAAACAGTCCACAAACAAACAACCAACAAGAATGCAAAATAGAGATCAATTTTTGGGAGGCAAGTGCCAATTTTCTTTTATATTTCTCTAAGTGTTCCCCATACAAGTGAACTACTTACAAAGACTTATACAATCTGAAAATAAAGCCTAAACATGAAGGGGAGCAAAGTCCCAAGATAAAAAGACTAAAATGAGTGTCTTTACAAAAGTATAAAAGTTGGTGAGAAAAGGTGGTCCTTCATTTCCATATATGGCAAAAAGGTCCCTTTCACAAATCAACTTTGTATTTGCCCTTGGATTCCGTTTTGGCTGCTGGTAAAGGGGATTAATTGCTTCCCAAGAGTCTACAAGTAATCTGCCAAGGCTGGTTGACAATTGACATGATGTTCGAGACTCGTTAAACCGCAATATGAATCTGCCCGCTCCCGAAAACACTGGAAATTAATGTAGCTTCTTTCACGATGGCACAAGCTCCCTCACGTGATTTGGCGATGACCCCAGCACCACACAAATGCAAATAATTATAGACTTGGTTGCGAAACTACCATAAGTCCTCATACTTCTCCCACGTTGCCTCCTCCGGTGTCGTTCCTTTCCAATGAACAAGGAACTGTGCGCTCGAATTATTCCAGCCTTTCCACCAACTTATTGATGAACAATAATCACCTCAATCTTCTTGTCCACGACTAGTGGAGTAATAAAAATTTGAGCTCGATCGGACTATCCCCGCTCCTTGTCTTCCACATCTTCAAAGTATGGTTTTAATTAGCTAGCGTGGAAGACCAGATGTAATTTCAAACGATGGGGTATCTCGACCCTATATGAAATTCTTTTCGCCTTAGCAATAATCTTAAAAGGACCCTCGTACTGACGAAGCAAACTTTGATTCACATTCCACATCAACTTGAATTGCCAACGTTGGGTTTTATCATAAATCTATCCCCAATTCGATAGTTGGCTGGTCGCCGCTTTCGATTAGAAAAATTATTCATCTTCTGGGCTGCCTTATCAAGATATGATCTTGCAAGACAAACTTGCTCCTCCCAGGCATTCGACATGTGATAAGCACTTGGACTCTTCAAGCCGGCGTCGACGGGCAAGGATTGTGGCATACTGGGCTACTGCCCAGTAGCCAATTCAAATGGGCTTCTCCCCATTGCCTCGCTTCACTGAAAATTATAATAGAATTGGGCAGTGTCCATTAATAGTGCCGCAAATAACACTCCAAGAGCGCGTTGATCCCATCCGTTTGAGGATGGAAGCTGGTCGAGAAGTGAAACTTTGACCCAAGGAAACTGAATAATTCCATCCAAAATGCTCCAGTGAATCAAGGATCATGATCATTAATGTCACGCACCGAGCTACCCCAGAGACGCAGACACGGGACCTAGGATCACAAGTGACCCCAAGCTAACCCTGCTGGCATAATCATGAGTATAGTAAAGATAAACTGAGAAATAAAACTTTTGCAGAAGCTAATAATAAGTAAATCTAAAATGATAGGGAATACCCATATAATAAAACTAAATATCAAATTTGAGAGTTTAATACAAAAGAAACAACAAAGTCAAATACTAAGCTAAATCTCACTATGTCTGAAAATAACCTCTAACTTACTAGAAGTGCTGGGACATGCCCCAGCTAAGTCTAGCAAAGATGAAATTAAAAGACTGAAATAATAAAAAGATAACATGATTTTTGTCCTCAAAGAATGAGGACTCACCACTGACCCTGCTGAACTGGAGATTAGGAATTGATCTAAGTGTGATCTGGATGCTGAGAATCCAAACCTACATCACAAGAATATGAAGCGCAGAGTATACGCCAATACTTGAAAGGTATTGATCATGCAGGATAGAGTAAATCTGAAATAAACATATAACTGAATAAAGATTTTGAGAGTTCTGATATCCTCATCTATTTCTTCTACTCCTATTCTAGTTTGAGACAAAGAGTTCCTTGGGATTTGTTTCAATTTGGATTCATGTGTGATTTATGTGTTTCCATGATCTCCTTATGTTATTCATGTTCTTGGGAATTCGTGTTGAATAATAAAATGAGTTTTAATGATTTGTAATCCTTATGGTGTGTGCATTTTGGTATGAGGATGACATATTTGACTTCATGGGATGATTTGATGAACATGCTTTGTATGTTTTTGATGAAATGGCATATGGGCTCCATAATGTTGTGTTGAGCTTGCTTTTAGTGGGAGTAGATAGTTCCTCTTATGACTATATGATAAATGATGTTTGGAAGAGTTAGTATAGGCTTACTCCCAAAGGGGGAGATGGTGTGTCTAACTAGAAATATTATTGTGTGTTGGTATTGCCATGACTTCGTTCTATAATGCATATTCATGAAAACTTGTGTCTTGAAAGAAAATGAGTTTATGTGAATTGTTTTTCCTCAATGATGTAATGTGTTTAGTATGAGTGTCTATTGTACATCATGAGAATAATATATGAGCATGCTTTGGTTAGGAGTTGAGAAACTCCTCCTTGAATAAAATGTTTTTCGAGAGTAAATTGCATATGAGCTCCATGAGAGTAGGTTGAGCATGTTATGATTAGGATATGGTAGTTCCTCCTTGAACATGATTAGTTATGAGGATTTCATGCATAATGGGTTTGTAGATATAGTTCCTACTTTCTTGTGCTGCATTGAGTATATTGAAATGGAGTTGATGTTTCCTCCTATGATTTCTGCATTATATTGATGTGTCATGCTTGTTGGAATGCTAGTCTTGTGTCTATAATTCCGTAAGGTGTCTAAAAGTGTCATTCGAGGATGAATGTTCCCTAGGGAGGGATAATGTAACACTCCGAAAAATAGTAGACTAAACTAGGGCTAAGTGTGAGGGTTAGAGGCAAGGAAAAGGACTAGGGCAGTCCACTCTTACATGGACACTGCCTCACCTTCCATGACCACCACCACGGCTCGTGGTGGGCTAGGCATTGGCTAAACAAAAGCTGCCCAAAACAGCCCCCTCCACACGAACCACTTCATGGCTTGTGGGAAGGCTCGTGGTGGTGCCCTAGATTTTTAAGGGTTAAGAGGAAGGTTGCCTAGCTACTATATCATGACCACGATAGGCACCACGGCTTGTGGAGCCTCACGTGAATGGTTTTTCGCTAGACTTAGAGTTTAGGGCCAACTTCAAATGGTCATATCTCAAAGCTCAAAACGAATTAGGTGGGCAATTACCTATCCAATTAAAGGTCTCTGAGTCCTCTTTCCAACTCCACCGAGTTTGCCCAATTCCGACCTCAAAGTAAATAGTTATGCCCAAAATAGTGAAGCACTGTCAGGCTGATAATTCTTCACGACCCATTTGACGGGCCATGGTGATGAAGATGGTCCGTGAAGGTGTCCATTATGCCATTTCGGCATTTTCCAGCAGGGGAGCTTATTGGGTCTTTTCCCGATTGTTTTAACTAAAAGATCTGTCGTTTTTCCCAAGCCTAGCACCCCTATATAAGTCATTTTAAACCCAAAACTCACCCAATTAAATAATTTATTCCAAGACTCAAAATCAAAACCCCAAAATACTCTCCTCTCCAACATTTCTCCCTCTATAAACCTCCATTGAAGAAGAAGAAGAAGTTGAGGTCTAAGGTCCAAGAAGTCACCTTTTCTTCCCAAATTCATGAGGAATCTCAAATAAAGGTATGGTAGTTTTCATCCTTGGGTATCTATCACCCAAGGAGCCCCTTCAAAATCTTTTATTTCAAATCTCTCAAATTCCCAAAAGTGGATTCACTCTAAGCCATGAATTCCCTTCCAAAAACGATTTCAAAGACTTAATTGATTTATATTATGATTATAATGATGAATTTATACTATTTTAATGATGAATTACCCAAGAATCCATGGATTTCCCTTTTTCCCCAAATTGGATCTCAAGTATGGGTATTGGTTGATACTAGTAGAATGTGATAGAGTTATGTATGTTGCAATTGTTCCAATTGAGTGGGTGTGGGTTGATTATGATGTAATTGCATGATTTAAGTATAAATATGCATGTAGTCTTGATTAACCTAAGTTTCTAGGGTAAAATCTACATAGCCTAATGTTATGCCATGAAAGAGGCAAATTGAGGGCTTAGATGTTATCTCTTAAGATTGATGATCCTCTTTATGAATTTCCTTAGATTAGATGGATTAGACATGAATTACTTACCAGTGAAGCTTGTAGATATGAATGAACTTGATTAGGGGTTATATGATGGGTCATGGTTGAGTAGTATTGAGATTGACTTTATATGATACTAAATGACCTTAATTGATCAAGAATGAAGCATGTGGTTAGTTTACCTTGAGATTTAGGTTTAGATAATGACCATGTGAGTTAATGCTTGAGAGTAAAGCTTGTAACATGAAGATGACTTCTAGGGCCTTAAGGGTAATAACTAATATGAATGAGCTATGAATGTTGAGGCTTTTAGAAGGAAGCTATTATGCATGTTAAATTGTATATGGTATAATTGTGGAAGGACTTTACCCACATGACCTACAATATGAGTATATGAGCTTATACATATAATGAATGAACTACTTGAATTACGATTATATCCATGTCTATTATGATGAATGTTAGATGTGTTGATTTATATGGTCTATGATCCTTGAATGCAATATATGAGAATTGTGCATGATTGTGATATTATGTACATTCTTATGAAGACTTTGAGAGTAAAGTATCTATGTTGATAATGTTGTTGTTGTGCCATTGTAAAGACAATCACACACACACAAAATACATGCATAAACATGATTATGATGTATCAACGGTATTAATTGAAAGTATAGTTCTCATATGCACCTTTACACATTACTATGCATGAAATGTACATGACCATGATGATCCCATTGTGTTGATTGAAAGTCCATTCTCATGAGAACACATGATCTTGGTGTGAAAGGTTTACTCACATACTAATAATGATTCTAAGGTTGAAAGTTAGCTCTCACCTATTGAATCTATGAGCTATGTTATGAGTTGTATTGAATGAAGGGTAAGATACTCTTTCATGTATGTAAATTCAATTCAAAGATTAAACAAGTAGTTTTTGGGAATAATGCTTATCACCGAGTGGATATGGAAAATGAGGTAGAGGTCTTCCTGTCAATACAATAGGTCGGGTCTTCTACACATAATCTCATGAGATGGATGCTCTCCCATCAATACAATAGGCCAGTTTCTAGAAGCAATCTCCCTATCTCGTAACTATTTTCCCACATAGGTCTTTAGCTAGTGGATCTACCTAAAAGCTAATACATTTAGTTCTACGTTAGGAAAGTAGGACACCTTCTTTCGGTGTGGGGTTACACGACACTGGATTTGATGTAGCTCACATAGTCTATATCGGTTAAGGCTATATTCCCTCCATGAACAAGAAAGTAGGTTATGTGCTATGGTTCCTCAAAAGGATCTACTTAGTATGAGTGGTATTATGGGATGCCATTCATACATGGGACAAGTAGACTTTGAGAGTAGCCATGGTGTGTTTCTCTTATGTAAATGAACTATGAACTACGACTAATGACTCCTTAAGAAGATCTACTTAGTGTTAGTGAGGGTCTGGGACTTCTCTCATACATAGCACGAGTAGACTTTGAGAGTAGCCATGGTGTGGTTCCATTACATTATGATGACTTATGAATTAATGCATGCTCCATTTGGATTGTTGTTATGATTGACTTTCCTTGACATGAGCTAATGAATATGAATGTTTCTGTAACACCCCGTACATCTAATGACCTAAGCTAGAGCCTAACATGTAGTCTAATAGCCTAAGGAAGTTAAAATGTAAGGTGAGAGTCTTAAAATAACTTCCTTAACTTAGTACAAAGGTCCTAGTTCCTAAACGTCAAGGCATGGATCCCATGAGGGCCCCCCAAGAGTCCTTGATGAGAGCCAAGGGACTGCTCTAAAATTTGTGCAAAATAGCCTCATCCACGAGTGGCAACCTACGAGGCGTAGGTTGACTCACTCCCCCGGCCTAGCCCATACATCATATCCAAAAGTGAAAAAATAAAAGAAAACTGAAACCCCGAGGCTATCCCCTAGACGTAAACACGGACCTAGGCTCACGAGTCACCCCAAGTTAACCTGATCTAGCATATCATAAGCATACCAAAAGATTACTAAATAAATATACTATGCGGAAGCTTAAACAGTGATAACTAAAGTGGGGAATACCTAATATTGATCTGAATATATAAAAGACAATGACTTTAATAACAATTGGAGGATCAAACTCAAAACTAAAACTAAATCTAGTACTATGTCTAAAAAAAGCCTCAAACTAACTGAAGTTGTTGGTATATGCCCCCAGCTAACTCTAGCAAAACTCAAAACTGAATAAAAGACTAAAGTGTAAAGCATGTCCTATTGTCCTTGAAGTATGAGGACTCACCCCTGAAGCTGCTAAACTAGAGATTGGGACCCGATCTATACATGATCTCGATGTTGAGTACATGAACCAACATCATGAAAGGATATAGTGCAGAGTATGCATCAGTACTTGGAATGTACTGAGTATGCAAGATATAGAGTATAGTTGAATACAATACATAAATGAACAAAGCATACTAAGCAATAACATAATCTGAACTTAATGTAAATACTGAAATATAATGAAGGCTGAGCTAAATGTAATGACCAAGTACTAATCCTGAATATGACATACTGAGACTGAATGCTGAAATATAATTGAAGACCTGGTCAACTGCACTGAAGTCTGACCGTGGGAGCTACTATTAACTGACATAAAACCACTTGAGCTAAACGTGGATTATGATGCATACGCCACATCGAGAGGACCAAATATACCCTGCCAGGGGTAAAATGGCATGATTGTTCGATGAATATGCCCCATCGATAGGACCCAATATACCTTGTCAGTGGTACAAAGGCATGAATAGCATGATCACTAAAGTTGATGCCCAACAGAGGGGACTGATAAGTCTATGGAGGCACGTAGTTCTGGGACTATGAGGGTACGATGAACCCTACTCCAACTCGGTCTAAGCCTACTCGCAACTGAAATATGTATGACACAACAAAACTGAAATATTAGATAGCTCAATGTTCTGACATGAAAATCTGAGAATGAAACATTTATATACTGATAATGAAACGTTCTTAACTGGAGCATGTATAGATTTTTAAACTGACCTAGAAAGTGCAATTCACGAACTAAGAGAATCTACACAACTAGGGTTCTGAATTTCATGCGAATAACTAAGCAACAATTTCACGAAAACATGATAATCTGATTAGAAATACTATAACAGCTAATTCACAACAATTCTGCAAGGTTTTAGAAACCCTAGGTCTAAACATGATATAGAGAATCAAGAATCTGACTGAATTCTAGGGACCTAGTGGATAAAAGGAACCCACTAGTGAAATCCCACATACCTGGTGACGAAATTCACGTAGAAAGCTTACAATTTTAGGGCTAGAACTAAAGAAAACTTGTTGCATTCTTGGAAGGGTTTGGTCAACTTTTCCTCTTCTTTGTGCTCCAAGTTTGGATGATTTTTGGTGAATAAAGGTTTCGGGTATGTCTGACTAAGTTATTAGACTTATTCAAAGAAAAATAACGTAGTTTAAGCATCAAACGACATAAATTAAGTGCCCAACATAGAGGGTAAAGGAACAAAATGACCCTGAATTAATTTTCGTGAAGCCCATCCACGGAGGGAATGATGTTCCGTCGTTTGACCCACCGGCCATTGTTTGGGTTCGTCGTTCATGATCTGCCCAACATGGCTTCACTAAAACGAGCATAAATTTTTACTCTGAGATGGGATTTTAGCAAACTCGGTGGCGTTGGAAAGAGGATTCAATTATATATCATTTGGTAGGTTATGGGACACCTAATTTTTTTTGTTTTAAGGGTTATGACTATTTGAATTTGACCCAATAGAAATTTCCCTCTAACTAGATGTTGACCTTTACCTACGGTCCATAAGTCCAACAACGAACTGTACTGGTCAATCATGGGTGGAAAAAGAGACTATAAAGATTTGGGCCTTAACGACGGAACCCCACCTAAGGACTGTGGGTGGTTCCATCGGTACTGGCACTAGTTTTTTTGAAAACTAGGATTTTACTTCATTTTAAGATCCGATGTGTCACAAAATCCTTCCTCGAAGCATGAGGACTCACCAAAGCTCGAAAATCTCAAAATCAACCACTAGTCACGAAACTCAGAAACTTGATTGTCAGACCCTACATTTGGGGAAATATAGGCAAGAGTATGTGTTAGTGAAAAAACAATGTACCAAGTATGATAGATATGCATAAAACATTTAAATCAATCTAAAAGGACATTTCATTTCATGACATGTAATTGACCAAGCTAAAGCATGGTATAAAAGGGTTAGAAAACATAAGTCATAAAACCATGGTCAATGCAAGCTAATCATGTTTAAAGCTTGTGAACACATATGAGATACTTCTTGAAGTAACATTAGTTCATTATTAATGTGGGGAATTATCCTTAACCAACATAGAGACCATATGAGCTATTACATGATCCCCCAATGTCTCCCACACCGAAAAGGATTGTCCTACTTGTCAAGGTAAGCACCGTGAACTTCTAGCATATGTGGATCCACTAGCTAAGGTGTATCGATACCAACATCCTATGGGGCACATAGGTAAGGGATAAGGAGATTGCTATTACAAACTTGGCCTCTACTAACTGGAGAGCTTCCATTTCAATATTCACTCGGTGCTAAACTAAATCCCATGGAATAGTCAATTCTTCATGTTCTTATTATCCATGGAAAGTCATGCCATCTTACCAATCCAATCTAAGTCATCATCAATGGAAAGGTATCTTTCAATAACCAAACCAAGCTAAGTTTCATTAGGATAGCTCTTAATCTTTGATTCAATTAGGTGAGAAGACCTTTTAACCTTAGAACCTTTTTATTATGTGAGAAAACCTTTCACATAATGCTTTTATGCGTATTTGATAAAATCCTTTCAATAACACATCGACATCATCATCACTGATACTTTACTCTCAAAGCATCCTTAAAACAATTGCATAGATTTCATAAGAACATGCATAATTCCATAATTTACCTTTCTAAGGTTCAAAACCCACTTTCAATCCCCAACCTTTAGAAAACATTATGAATTCATCATAAATTCATGTAATTCTCTCAATACACGCTAGATTTTATAAAACTCTTCTCTTATAATCAAAATCCCACAGCATATGATCATAACTTCAAAACATGGGGGAAAACATGGGCTCATTGTGGATTCATCATAAAATCATAGTATTTCATCAATTCATGCATAAGAGATCATAATTCAATCATTTACATCAATAATCAAAAGAACTCATGGCAATTGAAGAAAACCCTAACTCATTTGGGGAATTATAACTTTGAAAATAGAGGAATTTGGGAACCCCATAGATGAAAACTATCATCCCTAAAAGCCAAATTCTTATCTTCAATGGTGAAATTAGAGGCTTGCCTTGAAACCCTAGGTTGAAACCTTTTTCTTTTTCAAGTTTTAGAGAGAAAAATATTTTGGAGAGGAGAATTGTTCTTCTTTTGTGATTTTGGAAGAATGACCTGAATGGGACAAATTTGGGGGGTTAAAATACTTATATAGAGGTCTTAGTGAAGGGCAAAATAACATCGCATAGGAATAAAATAATTAGGAAAAGACCCAAATGCCCCTAAACTTAACTGCCAACCTCCCACTTACAGACCCAGTCTACGGATCGTGGTTGACCTAAGGCCCATCCTGGTGGACCTTCAATGGAGGTTAGAAAGTTAGAATTAGGGCCTTGGACCACAAGCCTCAACCACGGACCATGGTCTCACTAACAGTTCATTGGTTTGGGTCGTGGCTCTTACTGTTCAACCCACATTCTGGGTGCCCTTTCACGGACCACACTTATGGTTCGTAGTGCCATTCACGGGCCATGAGTGGCCCTCGTGGCTAGCACATGCAATTTGTTGAAAACTTGTTATTTGGCCATTTGTCAAATTTGCAGTGTTACAATTAGTTATAATTTCAGCATTGGTATGGCAGCATTTGAGGCTCTCTATGGTAGGAGGTGTAGGTATCCTATTGGTTGGTTTAAATTTGGTGAGGTTGCTTTGATATGGCCCAAGTTTGTGCATGAAGCTATGGAAAAGGTTCGACTCATTCACAAAAAGTTGAAACCAGCTCAAAGTCAACAAAAGACAGATGTCAATGTTAGAAGAAGAGAGCTTGAGTTTCAAGTTAATGATTGGGTCTACTTAAAAATTTCACCTATGAAGGGTGTGATGAGGTTTGGAAAGGAAGGGAAGCTTAGTCCTGTTATGTGGGCCCATATCATATTTTGAGGTGTGTTGGCAAAGTTGGCTATGAACTTGAATTGCCTAATTATTTAGCATCGGTACATCTAGTATCCCCGTCTCCTTCTTGAAATATTTTGTTGGAGATTTGACATCTGTAGAGCCTTTGGAAGGTTTGAGAGTTAAAGAAAATATTTCCTATGAAGAGGTTCCTGTTGAGATTTTAGATCGACAGGTTCGGAAGTTAAGAAATAAAGTAGTTGTTTCTGTGAAGGTTCTTTGGAGGAATCAATTAGTTGAGGGTGATACTTGGGAGCCTGATAACTCTCAACTACACTCCATTTGATTCTAAGTGTAGGTGGTCAATAACAAGTATAAACCCAACCAAGTGTTGGGGTCGATCCCAAAGGAAGTGATACGGTAAAGAATTCGATTACGAATTAAAATGGTGTTCTAATCATTTGTAGATGTAGACATTTTCACAACAATTAATTAAATCATGAAGTCTTGACAATTAATGTCAAATGGGGGGGATTTGGGTAACCAATTAACAACTACAAAGAATCGGAAGATCAAATAGAGAAGGATTCTTGGGAGTGTGATAAATTGAATGTCAATTTCGCAAAATGGGTGATTATTATCTATTAAAAGTCATTGAATCTCAGTGGGTAGGCTAGGCTTTGGTTGCACTCGTCATTTCTCAATCAATTATTATGAATCAAGCGAGTCCTTTCGAAACCCGACAAGCAAAACACAGATTTTTTACCGTATCAATCTACTTTTTCGAGCTAGATTTGTAGCATTGCATTCAGACCCACTATCTCAAGCTAAATCCATAACAACACAACCACTACAATCATCAACTAATAATTTTAACTCTAATACTTCTTTCTCAAGCAAGCTTAGAGTACTAAACTAGAATTGCGCAACTACAATTCCTCAAATAAAACACAAACTGTAAATTGAACCCACTTCAAATCAACAATGAAATTAGTCAATATTAACACCCATAAGCTAATTGAAACATTCAACTACATAATCACACCCCCAAGAATAGGGGTTCTAGCCAAACATAATAAAGAACAAGAAATTGTTACCAACGAAGTTTTCCATCAGGTTGGGCAATAATCCACAAGTCTCCACACGCTCGAATTGAAGCTAAAAATCAAACAAACCCTAAATATCTACTCAAAAGTTTAAAACCAATAACTTTGAACGTTAAAGATCAAAAATCCAAAACTGGAAAATGTGGGAACTTGCAAAAACTTCAGAACTTCTTTTCAAAATCCAATTTATACATTCCCTGAATTTCAGCACGGAGGTGAAATAAGTCGGGCTCGTCAAACTGGTTGGCGATGCATCGAGTGCCCCTTTTATCACTTTTTTACGTGTCTTTTTCAGTAAAATTATTTTGTAACCTTTGGAGAAATGGGTTAAGATCGTCGAACTGGTTGGCGAAACACCAAATGAAACTCTTGTCACTTTCTTGGATTGGCCTTTCACCATCTCGTTCTGTAACTTTAGGTGATCAAAATGGCCTCGTCAATCTATTCGGTGCGTCATCGAACCACTCATTTTCTTGCCAAGTTGGATTTTCCATGGGCTGGAATTCTGTAACTTTTGGCTAGCTGAAGGTCCACTCAGTGACTCAGCGAGTGGCTTTGGCAAGTACCACCATTTCTTTCCCTCAACTTTTTCAGCTTTTTCTCTCTTTTTTGCCTCGTAATGTCCTTGCCTTACTCTTTTGCCTTCATTGCTCCAAATTAACATTTTAACATCAGTTATGAGCATAAAATAGGCATTAAGGACACTAATTCTTTAATTAGTAAGCCCAAAATGAGTTGAAATCCCCAATTCATCAAAGTCCAAAGTCGATATGATGTTCATGTATCCTCACCTCTGTCACACTACTCCTACTCTAGCTTGAGGTATTAGTTCCTCATGGTCCATTATTTCAGATTCATGCGTTTAAGTCATTCTCATGTTTCCATATGAATGAATGTTCATGAAAAAACTTGATTTTTCTTGCTATAATTTAGCTTGGAGTGATTCTCCATGTTTATGTCATTTTT
Source organism: Solanum bulbocastanum (assembly GCA_037074985.1). Lineage (NCBI taxonomy): Eukaryota > Viridiplantae > Streptophyta > Magnoliopsida > Solanales > Solanaceae > Solanum > Solanum bulbocastanum. Next base: position 7,565,394 of record CM073598.1, read on the forward strand.
ATGATTTTTGCATTCTTTATTGGGTTGTAAGTTTCTCTCCTACTCTATTCATGCTATCTTGAATCCTATTCGATGACAAATATTTCCAAGGGGGAGATATTGTAACATCTCGAAAATTTGAAAGTCAGAAGAAAAGGGGAAATTCTGATTTTTTTTGGCTTGGAGGCAATCATAATGAGTCCTTTCTATAGGTTGTAGGAAGTTCTACGGGTCGTAAGAAGGGAGTCATAGACTTGGAGATGAGTTTTTGGAATTTGAAGTTTCTAAAACTTGATCAATGAATGAACAAGTTAAGCCGTAAAAACTTGACGAGTCGTAGCTGGGTTTCATAGGGGTTATCCAGACTTAGTGAAATTTTGGGTTAAAGTGGAGGTTATGGTTATGGTCTACGAACCATAGAAAGGTCGACTATCAGGAAAATGGTGTAATAAAAAGTTGACCAAATTTAGGCCTCAGTAACTCGGCCTATGGTTAACCAGTACGGTCTGTAGGTCTAAACTGTAAGGATGTTCGACAGTTATTTTTTAAGGGTATTTGTCTTTTCCTATGAATTAAATACTTACACTAAAACTTTTTTACCCTAATTCTAAGTCCTATAACTAACCTTTCCACTCCTAAAATCACCCAACTCCATCATTCACTCAAATTCCCAAATCCCCTCTACATTCATCTTCTCCTCTAATTCTCCTTCAAGTACAAAAAGAAGACTAGGGTTTAAAAGCTTCACATCTTTTATTCCTTCATTGCTTTTGGGATTTGATCCTCACGGTATGCAGGGTTTCATCAGTGGGTTCCATTCACCCCTTGAGCCCCAAGGATTTCTCAATTCCCCAAGTTCAATTTCATCAATTTGATTAGGTTTCCATTCAATTATTCATGAATTCTAGTGTGTTTATTCAAATGTTTTACTTTGATCTTATCATAATTGTTTTGACTCAATTATATGCTTTCCCATTAATATCACATGAACCTCTGTCATTTCCATGATTTTGACTATGAACTCTTAAAGACATTAATTTAGAAAGAAGTTGTGAATCTATGAGTGATGTTTTCATAAAAGTTATGCATGATTTATGAAAAGGAATGTTTTATGATCTAGGTTTATTTAGGATGAGCATCAATGAAATTCTAAAAGGTTTTTCTTATATATAAGGGATCATGATTTGGTGAAAGGCTCTCACACATATGCACGATTCATGAATTGAGGAGCTCTCTAGGATGTTTAAAGATTAAAACAATTACTTAATTGTGTTTTTCCATGTATTATGATATGATTATGTTTATGACTAATTCCATTGGGACTTTACTTAGCACAAAGATGATATTGAGATGGAGGCTCTCCCATTAGTAAAGGAAGGTCTCTAGTACCAATCTCTTTGTCCCTAACTATGTGCCCACATAAAATTGTTTTAATGACATAGCTAGAAGATCCACTAAGCTAGAAGTTTAAGGTATTTGCCTTGGGAAGCAAGGACGTCTTTTTTCAGTGTGGGAGCAAGACACTAGATTCCACATTATAGCTCACGTGATCTATGTCGATTAATAGTAAATATCCCACAGAACAAACTGAAGTGAATTTAAAGGTCTTACGAAGCTTTCATCATGATTTTAACATGCATTGACCATGTTCATGATTTATATTTCTTCTTTAAAGGTTTTACTATGTTTAAGTTGGCCATGTGTATCATGATTTTCCCTTATGTCCTCTTATGATCATGGTTTATGTGTTTATGCATATCCTTCGTACTTATTACATTCCATGTACTAATGCATACTTGTGGCTACTTTGTTTAACAATGTAGGATGTGACACTTCCTCTCCTCCCACTCATGGCTAGTTGATCGATTGAGGTTGAAGACGTGATGAGTCTTCATGTTTCACAGAATATGTAATCATTAATTTTCTTTTCATAATTCTTTATTATTTAGATGTTGTACGTGGTGTAAAGGTTACGTCCCGATCACTTTTTTGATGTATTAGATTGACTTGTTAAGACTATGAGTAAACTTCTACATTTCTGTCAAACTCCTTATGATATGAGACTTTCTATCTTAAATTTTCATATGTTCTTTTATGTAATGTTGTATGTATGTCAAGTTGCTTGTTGATGAGTCCACAAATTGGACTCATTTAGGGTTATGTTTTGATGGAATTAGTGTCCTCAAATGCATATTTTGTCTCAATATCTGATAAAAACCCTTAAGTTTTTGGTATTTGTAGTTTGAGGGAAAGCATGGACACTACTTAGCAAAACAGAACAAAGGCAACTGAATGAACGAAGAAATGAAGATCTGAGATTCGCCGAACCCGTTTGGTGAGTCGCCAAAAGGTCTTATCCTCGCCTTTTGTTCCAGTGTGCTGAGCCCCGAAGGAAAACATCAAATCGGCGATGAAATAGAGCAGTCGGCTTGTCACCGAACAGTTCTGCGAAGCAGTACTATACCGCCCAATGATCTAGGACGCTAAGATGCTGAAGGTGAGAGCTGAAAGGTGATGAAGTAGACTTTGCAAACCATCGAGTGTATCGGCGAACCCAACTAAGCCGAATGGCTACTTCGCAGCACATTTTCTGAAAACTATAAATACTAGTTTAGTTTTTATTCTTAGTAGTCAGTTTTAGTTGTATTAAGTTTTAGAATACTATTTTGAGAGACAATATTCTCTCTAAGTTTGGAGAGGGTTTTGAAGATCTTGAAGAAAAGGGTTTCAACTCCAAGATTTTGGACTTGGGCCTTATGGATTCTTCACTCTTGACTTGTTTTAAGACTTAATCTTGCATACCCATTGATGGAAACTAAGATTGGGATAAATTTTTATCTTTTTTACATGTCTAGCTAAAACCCCAATTCTTAGGGTGTGATTTTATGAATATGGGTTAGATTATTTGTTGGGTCTTGCTTGTTCATGGTTTATTTATTGTTTAGATATGATTTCGTTTAGTAGTTTTGGTGGATCTTAATGAAATTGTAGTTGCAAATACGATTTCACCTTTGTGTTTTCGGCTTGCTCGAGAGAGAGGTTATAAAACTAAGACTACTAAATTGATGGCCAGTGGGATTGGGTCGACATGAGGTTCAGCTTGAGAGAGTGAACCCTAGTCCTTTTCCCACACACTCAACTCGAGAGAGTGAGTAGGCTAAGGCGAAGGTTGTGCTTAAAGCAGCAAGACGATGTTCGAGAGAAATCGGGTTGATTCGGGGTAAGTTGCTCGAGAGTGAATTTACCCCCACTATAATCTAGCCTAGTCACAAATATTCAACGAATTTACTATCAAAAGCATGTACCAAATAATCTAGTTTAGCCCGTATTCCTATCACATCCCAAGAATCTCGTCTCCATGTTGGTATCTCTCTTTATTTTTGTTGATTTTGCTCTTTACTTGTTAGCAAACCCCCCATTGATAATTGACACTCGTTTCAAAACCTTTAATTTGCCATGTCTTCATTCGATAAAGTCTTTAGCTATGGTTAGCTTTAGCAATTTTGCGCTTAACCACTAATTTTCAAGAACCGCACCCTTGGGACTCGACCCCAACCCTTGGTTGGGTTACTTGACTATTGTATGATCATAGACACTTGCATTGGAAGTTATGTCTTGATTATGCAAACATCATTTGTGTAGGGCCTCTCGAAGGTTTATATGTCATGTCTAGTCTAGGGTATACTTTGGGTCGTGAAAAACTTGGTATTCATAGCACAAAGTTTTAAAAAAGTCCTAGGTTATTTGACAAGTCGCATTGTGTAGAGTCTTGTTCATGAGTGCGAAGCGCACCACATTTACGAATAGGAGGCTACAAACTATTTTGGAAACTTCACTTATTTAATTACTTCACAGTCATACTATAGAGTCTATCTCTATAAAGATCCTTCTCCTAAATCTTTTCTGGTGCTTTTCAGGATATGGCCCCTCGAAGAGTTTATGTGAAAAGGAATACAAGTAAGAATGTGGAGCCCGAGGTTCCTCAAGTTCCGGTTGATCCTTTTGCCAAGCAAGTGACTCATGCTGAATTTCGAGCCGTTTTTCAAGTGTTGACTCAAGTTATGACCACCCATAAATTGGAGAAGTTGTATAAATCCAAATGAGGGTACGGCAGTGACAAGGATAAGGGACTTAACTAGGTTGAATCCTTCAAAGTTCCATGTTTCCAAGGTTGATGAGGATCCTCAAGAGTTCATTGATAAGGTGTGTAAGATAGTTGGAATTATGGACTTTCTACAGTGGAGAAGGCATAATTGGCCGCTTATCAACCAAAGTGTGTTGCTCAATTTTGGTTTGAACAATGGAAACGTGAGAAGGCGGAGTTGGAAAACCAAGAATGTTTGTTTCTCATTCCTTTCTTTCTGCTTGTTTGTTCATATTAGTATTGCCTAGTGGCCATGAATTTACCCAGAATGCAGTTGATTTTGCTTGATTTACTGTTCTTACTTTTCTATAATGTCAAAAGGAGGAAGATACATTGATGACATGTAAGCCTGTTCAGGTCAAGGGATCAGGTCTTTCCGACAAAGGAAGCATGTTGATAGGGGGAATGTGCAAGCAAAAGATATCTAGACATGGGCAATAGTTTGTCATCATCAAAAAGGAGGGAAATGTTGTATTTTGGGATTTTGATGATTTAACAAGCTATAAAGAAATAGGATCTAGTAAAAGGACTTAGTCCTCTGTGTTTTTGTCGTAAAGGACAAGTCAATGAAGTGCAGTTCTAAAGTTGTAGAAACTGCAGTGGTTGGTGGGCACTGCAGTAGAGGCACAGAAAGGAAAACAGTCTTTGACCAATGACATGATGCTAAGTTGTTTGTTGGCAAGAAACAACCTAGTTTTTGCAATTAGGATTATTCAAAAGAAAAACTCGTTTTAAAGAAAGAACTACTCTGACACGCAATGAGGGACTCGGTTTAGTCTTGCAGAGTCTGAAGTTGTTATTTGAGTCTAGTGTCTTATGGTCTTTTATTAAGAATCTATTCCTATGTTATACGGGAAGATAGATCATGCCATTCCATATTAGTTCTAGTTAAGTTTGCGGCTTGAGTTAGCTGAGTGGTGTTTGTTGAAGTCTATGCTACTTAGAGGTAGTTGATAAACTGGACAATAGGGTTATTGCTTTGTGTTTTGCAATAGAGGTGTTTAAAGGTTTGTAGGATTAATATCTTAATCCTTGTGATTGCTAGAGTCAGTACTCACAAGTTACTTGAAGTTATTGGAGTTTTGAGAAATCTCGTGTCGTAGTTTTTCCTCTCTTGAGCAAGGAAGTTTCCAGGTAAACATCTATGTTCTTTACTTTGACCATTTACATTACTTCATGTTATTACTACAGTCAAGGGACCTGGTCTCCTGACTAGTCATGGACTCATACAAGCCAACAAAGGAAAAATTGTTCTTACTTCCCCAAGGGAGGCTGAAAGTCTTTTACAGAATATGTTGTTCTTCTTTCATAAGCAAATGTACTAGGTGCTTTTGTAGGTAGAGAATGCTTTTAGCTCTTCTCACAACTCTGCTGCTTCTATCTTTATATACAGCATACTGAGTGTCAAGTTGTCTTGCTTAATACCATGCCACAGATTCTTGAGTAAAACTATTTAGTTGAACAACCAGTAGTTCTTGTTCTATATGACTGCAACAATTAAGTTAATATAGCGTACAGAAAACATCCATGACCTGAAATTTTATCTCCTATCTGGCATCCAACTGTGTGATGCTTAATTCATTCACTGAAGTTTCGCCATGCTTGCTAGATGAACTGTCAGCTTCAGTGAATCGGTTCCTGCCATTGAAAAAGCCTGGCTCTTTAGGCAATGGTAGTGCGACATCACTACCCAACATAAGCACAACTGATGTCATATTCGGCCTATCTTGTGGACACTGCTGCACACATAATAGACCTATATGAACTGATCTTTGAACTTCAGACTGATTGCATGACTGCCTTAGTTGTGTATCAATTACTTCCATAACCCTGCCTTCTTTGAAAAGGATCCACACCTGAACATTTACTATCATGCAGTTAGATGCTATTAGTTTTACTTAACATATAAGATAGACAGGAAGATCACCTACATGTCCTAGAAGATTATGGTCATGGTCTGGATGCAAGAACCCTCTATTTCTCTTCCTGCTTAAAATCTCCAGTACTAGAACTCCAAAGCTATATACATCTGATTTCACTGAAAATTCTCCTTTCTCTGCATACTCCGGGGACATGTACCCACTGTAGGATAATGTCAAATAAACAAAGTAAGTAGCTTTTTAGTAGACTGCAAATACTTCATCGGTTTAAAGATTCTTACTATGTCCCAACCACTGTTTTTGTCATGGCTGCAGTCTCATTTCCTCCAAAACTTCTTGCCATGCCAAAGTCAGATATCTTCGGGTTCATATCAATGTCTAGCAAAACGTTGCTAGGCTTAAGATCTCTGTGGATTATCCGCAATCTTGAGTCTTGATGAAGATAGAGAAATCCACGAGCAATTCCATTAATAATATGGAAGCACTTAGGCCAATCAAGCAGTGACCTCCTATCTGTATCTGCAAAAATCAAGAGTTCAGAAAAGTGATAACCAACTCCATCTGATGATAACCAAATCCATCTGCAGCTGATTGAACTATTACTACAGATAACCGAATGTATTAAGAGTTGAGAGAAGTGAGAACCAACCAAAAAGGAACCAATCCAAGCTGTTATTTGGCATGTACTCATAAACCAACATCTTTTCTTCTTCTTGGATACAGCAACCAAGAAGCTTCACAAGATTCTGATGCTGGAGTTTAGCAATGAAGATAACCTCATTCTTGAACTCATTAGTTCCCTGTGCTGAGTATCTTGAAAGTCTCTTTACTGCAATTTCTTGTCCATCTTCCAGCATACCCTAGATATCCAGGAAATTAGTTGAACCAGCTTCTCCAGAATATTTTACTGACAAACAATAAACTAGATTTTGACATTGCTGTTTAGATGAAACAGGAGAATGACATATCAATTTTCTTACTGAAACATTTGTTTCCTTTTAAAGGTTCGGAAATTCCATTTTAGGCAGTTCTTTTGGATGAAACAGAAAGAGTTAAAATCGTTACCTTGTAAACAGGTCCAAAGCCTCCTTCTCCAAGCTTGTTGTTCAATGAAAAGTTATTGGTAGCATGAGATACAGTTTCAAAATCAAACAACGGTAAATCTAGCTCTTTATCTTTCCTTTCTTTAGTGCACAACATTTCAGAGATTCTTGTTCTTCTTCCTGTTAAAATAAGGACTTAGTTGGCTGTAAAGAGAAAAATTATGATATTTACCAAATGTAACTCCAGAAAAAACGCACCACAAATTCAAAAGCAGCAAAACCTCTGAGGTTTACCTTTTCTAAAATATTTCTGATTCTTCTTCTTTTGCCTTATGTACATGATTAAGCATAGTACTAGGAATAGACCTAATGCTGCCAGTGGCAGGCTGATTCTCAGTTTCGTTACTTTCCCTGTACTGGAGTTACCTGATGACAGAAATAAATTCATAAGAAGGAAAAAAAAAATTGTTGTTTTGTTTTTCAAATAATGTAGAGAAACCTCAACTTGCTCACTAAATGGCATTTAATTTGGTCTAGAATACTCAAAATCTAATGTAGCATACTTAACAGCCTTACATGAAAAAGTAAAGAAACAGATTTATACCTAACTCAGAAGAGTCCAACTTTACATAGATATCTTGCCCAGTAGCACCAAACTCTCTGATGTCCATCAGCTCATCAAACCAAAGCAAGCAGTCTTCATTTGTCCCTGTTATGTCTGGATTTGCGTAAGCCTTACACGAGCAGTTTCTCAAGCACAATTCCTCGCATGCATTAAGAGTCACTCCTCCACTGTACCAGGAAAAACGAGTGTCTGGCAACTTGATGCCTTGATACTTGAAGAATTTAACTTCCTTTTGGCAATTCAATATTGCTGTTTTTCTAACACAACCACCTGACCAATTTCCCCTTTCCCATTCTGTTGGATCTTTGGGTTCAAATTTATCCAAACATCTGCAGATTGGGGAATTGCCGCTGTTGCACAAACCATATGAATGACACTGGCCATAAATGTCACAGTTATCAGCTGGTGCACTGACAACATCGTCCCAATTTTGGGTCCGATTATTCCATTCTGAAAGCTGTAGAAATCCATTTAGTTGCATCACTACCCTTGCAATGATAGAGCTGTCTGTAAGTTCATACATGAATGATATTTCATTAGGATCAGATAAGTATGTATAGTTATAACCATTCCACGATGTGTCACGAGATGGTGCATTAGGAAAGACTCGGCCATTCCATGGTCCAGCTCTGTAGAGTTCAATGGAACCATTCATAACGAATGTTTGTAGGAATCCACGAGTATCAAATGTCCAGGTAAACTGACCCCTGGAAGGATCATTTGTACTCTTCCATGACGAAAGGGAACGATGAAAACCAGTTTTCAGATTAATCCCAACCTTCATTCCAGGTAAAGCTGTGTCACCTGGATTGTCAAAACTTTGCCACAGGTAGTTCTGAGACTTATCCTCGGCTGCATCTCGAACAACAAGATTTCCTGAATCAAGGAGTTGTGCTACTGGATTTTTCCCATGTCTAGTGGAATTGGAGGACCAAATGATTCTGCCAGAACCATTTAGAAGAGTAAGAATTCCTTGTCTGGTAAGATTTAGCGCACTGGATGTGTCATTGAGTGGATTGTCTCTATTAGCAACCCATACCACTGTCTGTATAGTAACTTTATTAAACAATATTCCTAAGTAGCGTCTCCCGGATGTCCCAGGGGAAAAAAATTCCAACTTAAACTTGCCATCTGACGAAAAAATGGTGCTTCCATCTGTTAGAGGTTGATTTGCAGGTATGGTATGTTGAGCACTCACACTCGACAGAATCCATATGGATGACAAGAAGTAAAGTATGTTTATGGCCTCCATTAAAATGAGATAGCAGATGGAATTTGATTTCACTTGCAGATGGAGTCATGGAGAAGTTCAGAATAGGAAGCTTAATAATCTATTTACTACTATGTTGATAGGTTGACATAAAAAGATAGTCGCGTGGAAATTTTGCATAACTTGACCAAAATAGATAGGTTGAACATTCTTATTAACGACGCGTGGAAATTTGCTATGTTCACGTCTCTTTATCTTATAACTTAGCTAAGAAATAAACACGCGTTTTGTTATAATATTTTTTAGACACAACTATTGAAAATAATACTCTAAACTTGACGTAAATTATTATTTTAATATATTAACTATTGACGGTCTTTAAAACATTTCTCTAATTGATTAAATAATTTTAGAACATTATTCTACTTGATTATTAAGTAATTTAAAAACACACCTTTTATGTCACATGTCATCTACCCAAACAGATCTGTGAAATTTTCTATTGATATGGCTACACACACACATATATATATATATATATATTATAATAAAGTATTTAAGAAACATTTATAATCAAATGCTAAGAATTTATATATATATATATATATATATATATATATATATATATATATATATAATGAGATGATAGATAAAGTGATATGACATTCATTCATATTTATATATTTTCTTCTTTTTTTGACCCTCTTTTTATTTAAATCGATTATTTTATTATAAAAGTAATTTACTTAATTTATTACAAATAAATATTTTATTATCGAGTTACATTTACAACAAAAACTCTTCACATGCCTAAAAACCTATTTATCTTTTGTCTCCTTTTTAATCTTTTTTTTACTTCATTATTTTTATTAATTAATCAATTATTTAGTAATTAAAATAATATTACATCTACTTAGATTTCATGAGTTACAAAAACCTTCATCTTTCTGTATTATCCACTTAATTAACATGTCTCCTCAACTTTAACATGATTCTTATGACTTAACTTATCTATAAATAACAATCACCTATAGCTATGTTGGATGTTCATTTTGATTTCCACTCCTCCTCCTCCTCATTCATTAGTATATATATAGATATATATTTTTAATCTTTTATTAATTTTGTACTCCTTTATTTTCTCAACAGAATTTAAGGACATCAAGCCAATGGCTGAGATCAACAAGAAATGAGCATTCGACAGTAGTGGACATTAACCAAACCCAAGATAAGCTCAAATACAAAGAGCTTACAAGACCTATTATTTTGTGCCGAACTTTTTTATTTCAGATAGCTCTAATTTTTTGCATTCATTTTCTATTTGTTTTGTATAGATTTTATTTAATATAGAGTAAATCAAGAAAAGTTAGATATAGAAGAAGTGATGTGGCATGTCTTGACATGTCGAAAAATTTTATGATGAATAAGGTATACCATGTCATAGTTGTATGAGGAAATTTTTTAATAAAACAAAGTACATTTTATAGATCCCATGTCTTTTGAACATCTTCTTTTCTATTCTTACTCCTCCACCCCACCTTCTATTTACCCCTCCATTTAATATAGAGAACATTATATTAAATATTTTTTAATTTTAATATATTTCATTACATAAATTTAAAATAACACAATAACAATATCAAAGAAAAATAAAAAATATTACCTATGTCTACTTTTATTTGTCATGTTGAGTTTTTCAAAAGTCAATTTTTGACTAATTTTCAAAGTTAAATTAGATTATATTAATTCAATATTTTAAACAAAAAAATTAGATTTTCAAAAACTATATGAAAAGTACTAAAAATTGCAATTTCTTGCATATCAATATGCTGAAAAATACATTGTAAGATGTTATTCAAAGTTCTTATAGCTTGACTCTAAAAAAGAAAATCATGACAATTAAAAGTGGGCGGATGAAATAGTAATATCTTAAAATTAGAATGTCATTATTTCTTAAAATTAATATTTATTTTCCTTACCTTTTCGATACTTCATAATATTCATCTGTCAAAAATAAATAGAGATAAATATATTGATACTAATTTAAATTTAAAGTCAAATAATTACATACTTAAAAAAAGTTAAACTAAGATGTGTGCACTTAACCTCATAAAAAGTCTTTTTGTTTAGTTTTAGGATAAACATAAATAGTTATTTAAAATTACATGTCAATCAACAAAATCAAAATATAATTAATCAATATAATTTTTTTTCAGTTTACTCTCTTCATCAATTTATTGAATTATTTTTTGTTTTCGAAAGTCAAACTATAATTTTTTTTTTTCATATACTAACATAATAAGAATTGCAACTTTAGTATTTTTGTTTGAATTGCAACTTAGTGGGAAGGATTATTTATGAACAAACATAATAAATTATATACACTAGTTCTTTGATATGTGTGTTGCACGTAATTATCAATTCTGAAAATATATGTTATAGTAAATAGTATTGTTTATTTAAGAGAAGATTTAAATAATAAGATTAGCAAAAGAATAATTATGCTGATTCTTTTGTGAATGTTCAATGTGGATCGTCATATATATCTCTTATTCACGCGAATCTATGAAGATGGTTAGTAAAAAAAATTAGTAGTTAAATGCAATAATGTATATATATTTATTTTAATTTGATGAGGTTCAATCATTTATTAGTCGTATCTCACTAATATTATCTTAAAGCGATATTTATTTTGTATTTTTTTTCATCTAACTAGATGTGCTTTGCAAATGTATTCCACGTTAAATTGTTGAGATGTCATATGAACATGTGAAGAAAACAACTATATTTTATCTATTAGAACTATTTTTTGTATATTAATTTTTATTTTGTAAGTAATAACATAATAGATGACGTACTTGTTGTTGGCTCTCATATTTAATTACTCGATTAAATGTGTACATAAATCAAAGATAGTTATTTGACTGTCCATAGTTAATTGTGAAAGGTTTCCTTTTTTTTACCGAAAAAATAAAAAATTAAAATTAAAGAATATATTCTATCTGTGAAATCATATATATAATCATATGTTCATCTTACACCCAACAAAGATATAGTTCATATACTTGTAAACGGTTTTCAATTTATTCAACCAAGAATGATTCATCAAAGGAAAATTAACAACATTGTATTATCACATATATAGGGTCGTTGTAATAATATGAAAAATTATTGGTCAAAAGTTAATATAAGAAAAGTTTAAAGATTGACATAATTAATGTAATAACTATTAAATTTATAATATTATAACTAAGAATGTAAAAGAGTGTGAAGAACATTTGCAATAATTAGTAATAACTAAGAAAATTTATAATGTTATAACTAAAGAATTAATGTGCAATAACTGAATTTCTAATAATTTTATACTTACATATATTGACATATGATTCATATATATTCACATATTTTCACATTTGTTGTGAGTTTTTTTCTAAAAATAGAACTCAGAATATTTTAAAATAATATATTTTGAAGTTAGAAGATCTTGTTAACTTGATAATACATTTGTGACATATATAATACTTTAATTTACATACAAATACCTACCCAAATATAATTATAATTTGCATTAATGAAAATATTTATCTCACAAAAATTAGCTATTAAATAAATAATAAAAATTAAACTAATACAAACTTCAACGGACATCATTACAAGTCATATGAACTTTTCTTCTTCTAAAATTCTGAAATATTAAAAAATAGTACATAAGTAAAACAAAGGGGCATTGTTTATATAGTACTAGTAATTGTTTTGAAGCAAACTTCCTAACAATCTAAATCACATAAGTAGCATTGATAAATAAAGTCATTCTTTTGTCTTAAGCATAAAAAAATAAATCGTGACAATTCTCTAAATTTTGAAAAAAAATATTCAGGAGCATATATCTACATATGTCACAATCCAAATCATTGTGATTGGCACCCACACTAATCCTTCGATGGGAGAACCATTACTACAACTCAAACTAACAATTCAACCAAAATACTAAGACATTTAAGTTACGGAAGCAAGCTAAATAGCTAAAAACTAAAGTTCCCATAAACTTTCAAATGATCTAACAGCTAAACAATGCAGAAAAATACGTCTAGAACCTGAAAGTCAATGTACCAAAACATCTAACAAGATCCATAAGTCTAACAAGAAAGGTTACAACCCTAAACTAATGTACTAATAACTAACTAGAAAGTCTAAGTCCGAAATGTGGACATAGACAAAAAGAGAACTCATAGCAGTCCGAAAGAACTAGCTCACCCTTGAATTCGAAGAATCACTGATCTTCTAAGCGAGGTCTGTCAATATCCGCGTGAAGATGCCCTATACTCAACAAAGAAAGAGCAAGTGCAGTATCAGTACACAACCCGCTGTACTGGTAGGATCACACGGTTATCCCACTAAGTGCAACATACGTAAGTCAATACAACATAATAATAATATGCATACACCAAGCATATACAATATCATCAACATTTACGAACAACGAACAGTTTCACAACTCTCACATATCACAATTATATCAAGTCATTGATCCTCTCATGGAATCCAAACCCAAACTGTTAGCATACCGGAACGTGGTACCCGATCCAATGATTATGTCAGAACATGGCAATCGATCCCAAATTATGTCGGAACGTGGCAACCGATCCCAAATTATGCCGGAACAAGGCAACCAATCCAAGTTAGTGTGTCGGAACGCAACACCCAATCCATTCAACAAGCCACAATCACAATCACAATCACAAACATACATCACACAATCATAGAATCACAACTATCACATACCTCAAAACAAGCTTGAAACCCTAAGAAACTTGATTCTTCCCTTTTCGGATTCGTTCCGCTTGTTCTTGGTCTACAAACAATCAAGATAACACGGGAATCAATAAATAATCACTATTTACCCAAATTACTAAGAATTCTATCAACCCTAGATCATACCCATGATCCCATTATCCAAATTAGGCTTTTTCCACCATAATTCTCAGATCAAAACTCTTTCCCCTCGATAACTACCCATTAGATCACGTTTTATGAATCGAAAAACGAATTCGGGAAGTTAAAACCTTACCTTTAGCCTTAAAAATGGTGGAAAACTATCAAGAATCGCCTGGGGTTCATCATCTTACTCTCAAAGTCAAAAAGTGCAGAATAAAGATGTTTTGGAGTTTATTTCCAACTTAAGTTGCATCGAACCCGCCACAACGATCCTCACCCTACTACAGCGGCCCCGCCCTGGCGGCAGAAATCTCGCCCCAACGGCTTGCACGGAATCAATGAGCTTTTTTAATAATTTCAAGACCCCATTTCACAACACACCTTCAACCAACGATACTCAAAAACTATCCGTTCACGCTAAGATCAATTTTGGGAGTTCTACTAGCCCGAATTTAATTTCATAAAGTCGTATGGGTTCCTTAACGACTTATCTATCTACTCATGTGATCAAATTCATAATTAAGCCACCCAATTGCTATCAGATTTTCCTAGATCTCACAGACTCTAATTTCGTCTAAATCTGGACTAGGTTGGGAATCTCAAGTTACTACGAAAAAGTTTTTTGGCCCAAAATTTTTCCCCGTTGGATTTTCTATAACGACAGAAACATGTTGTTACAATAGATACTAATATCTCGATCACTCGTCCCTGAGTGACAAACTTAGGAAAAATAAGCTAAAGAAGGAATAAAGTAGTGCCTGAATCGACGAACAATTGGGGATACTTGTCTCGCATGTCCGTCTCGGTCTCCCAAGTAGCTTCCTTGACTGAACGATGCTTCCATTAAGCTTTTACGGCTTAATCTCCTTGGTCCTCAACTTACGCACATCATGATCAGGAATTTCAACTAGTTCCTCCTCATATTGGAGGTCTTTGTCTAACACAATTGAGTTCCACTTAATGATGTAATCCCCGTCACCATAATATCTCCTCAACATAGACACATGAAATATTGGATGAACTCCTGATAGGTTAGGAGGTAAAGTCAATCTATATGCTACCGGTCCTACACATTCAAGAACCTCAAAGGGACCAATGTATCGCGGACTTAGTTTTCCTCTCTTGCCAAATTTCATCACCCCTTTCATGGGTGATACCTTGAGAAGAACATTCTCACCGGTTTGAAACGTCATGTCTCTTACCTTATGATCCGCATACTTCTTCTGTCTACTCTAAGCTGCTAGAAGCTTATTGAATACTCATCACCTTATCTTGAGCATTTTTCACTAAATCAACCCCCAATGATTTCACATCTCCAGTCTCAAACCATCCTATAGGTGATCTACATCCCCTCCCATAGAGTGCCTCAAATGGTACCATATCAATGCTGGAGTGATAACTATTATTATAAGAGAATTCACACATAGGTAAAAACTTATACCAATGTCCTTCAAAATCAATCACACATGCCCTCAACATGTCTTCTAACACTTGAATAGTCCTTTCTGATTGTCCGTCCGTCTATAGAAGGAAGGTTGTACTAAAAGTGAGTTGGGTGTCCAATTCATCATGCAATTTCCTCCAAAACTTGGAGGTGAATTGGGTAACCCGGTCTGAGATGATAGAGAGGGGCGAGCCAAGCAACCTCACTATCTCTTTCACATAAAATTTAGCCAATTGTTCCGCATTATAATCTATTCTTACCGGAATAAAATGGGTTGATTTAGTCAAACTATCAACCACTACCCAAATAGAATCAAACTTTCCCAAAGTCTTGGAAAGACCAACCACAAAATTCATGGCTATGTTTAAAAAATGAAACATATTCAATACCACTTACATTTAGTAAGGAAAAGAGCATGGAAACATCGTACAACGATATACAATTTAGATCACTCCTTACATAATCTAGAAAAGGCTTACTTATCTAGTAGCTTAAGATCTATAAAATTAATTGTACTCATCCATGAGATAAAATTGACCAGAATACAAGAGTATTTTGAATATAAAAATGCTTAAAAGGATTATAAAAAATAATGTCCTTTATACGGCATAATAATTCCGCTCACCATGTGTTGTAATACAAGTAGTATAATACAATACATTACACCCATATTGGTATCAGAGCTAAGTAAATAAATAGATTAAAAAAAAAGGCAATGATAAGTCCTTTATTGTATTTAGAAGATAAGATTTTAGTAACTATACTAAAAGCACTTGATAACTTGAATAAAGATCTAAAAGAAAAAATTATACAAACTATAGTTCATGAAGAATTGAATTTGAGGATGAATTTCCTATAAAAAAATATAATATATGGTTATGAAGAAATAATAATAGATGATATGAATACGTCGGATTATTATCTATCAGAATAAGAATTCTGTCAAAATAAGTTTAAAAGAAGCTAGAGATATACTAAATGACTTATTAGAAAGTCATAAACAAATAGCCTTAAGGTTAAAATTAATAGAAATAGAAATAAAAACTATTAAAGAAAATATTCCTGAAAGAATTACAAATATAATTGAAAAAGCAAAAAAAAATTGACAAAAGAGTAAGTCAAAGATATATAAATAATCAAAGATATATAAATAAACTCTTAGCAGAAAAATTCGCTAGTAAAAGTTCATAGAAAATAGAAGCTAATAGAAGAATTTTTTAAAAAACAAAAAATTCAAGAATTAGAACAATCTAGTAAAAAAAAAGCTAGAAGAAGAAAATTGTGAAAAGGATGAAAATCTTGAACAAAATGAATGAACTAGATAAACTAGTTTATGCATTAAAAGACCTTGATCTTTCAGATCAAAAATTAAAAGTTCTTATGAATAAATGTGATACAAGTGGACTCCAAGGAAACTTTGTTAAAGGAGAAGGATCACACACATTAAAAGAACAACCACAATATAATTCTGAACAAAATTTTACTTCCAAGGCAAAAAGAAATAAGGATTTTATGAGTCAATATCATAACAATAATAAATTCAAATATATGCCTAACAGACTTCCAACAGGAGATGTAGGAACAACCCAATTCTTGAATCTAGATTGTAAAAGAGAACCAAACTTAGATCTAGATTTATGGGCACAAAACATATTTCTATTCTTTCTATTAGGAAAAGGAATAAATTATACCGATGAAGAAAAATACATCATTATGATAAATACGTTCACTGGAAAAGTCAGTAATTGGTATACAGGACTATCAAATGATGCGAAAGGAATAATAAAAAACAGTACAATAGAATGTTTTAGAAATTCCCTTTAAGAAGGAATAAGAAACCTTGTACAATTCATAGGAAACGAATTCCTAGGTGGAGAAGGAAGCTTTTCTCTAAACAGAGAAAAATTAAGAATAATTGCTAAAGAGCAGTTAGAAAAATTGCAAATATGCAAAATGAGTTATATTCAATAATATACTTGTGAATTCGAAGAATATTATTATAAAATATTTGATAGCAGTAATGGAAATGCTGTCATATCTTGAAAAATACTATAAAAAATTATCAGGCTTTTGGGCCAAATATTTCAAAGAGGAATATGAAAAGGAAAATAAAGAAGGAGATATTCTTGAACAAAGAATATCTTTCTTAAATAACAGACTTGGACAATTATCTATGACACATAATGTTCAAAGAAAAGCCAAAAGAATTAATACTCAGATTTATTGTATGTATACAAATGCAGCAACTCAATGGAGATGCAAAGAAATAGCATATAAAAAGAGAAGAAAGCTTAAGAAAAGCTTAATAAAAAGGAAAAATATTTCAAAGAAAAATTATATATCTAAAAAAAGGTATTATAAAAAGAAAAATAATTTCAAACCAACAAGGGAAAAATGCAAATGTTACAATTATGGCGAAGAAGGACATAAAAGCTACGAATGTAATAGAAAGCATGTAAAAATATCAAAAATAGATAGACAAGAAATTCATTCAGACTTAGAATCAATAACATCAATAAAAAGTGATGAATTCTACGAAGAATTATACGGAGAATATTCAACTAGCTCAGAAGAATCTGATGAATAAAGAAATACAAGAAGATACAGACAATTCAGTACAATTCATTGAGACTGAAGAAGATCAAAGGGGTTATACCTTAAGAGCAACATTCGATGGAGAATTATTAAGAAAAATTCAAGAATTACAACTTCAATTAAAAACTAAAGATAATATATTCAGTAAAATGCAAAGAATGTTTGCAAGAAATATAATTTCTTATCATGAATATGAAGAAGTAGAAAAGGTAATAGAAATTACTCAGAATATAGGAAAACATAAGTTAAATCTTTTGATGAAACCAATGATCGAACAAATCTTAAGAAAAATTCCTTAAAGGAAAAGGAAGAAAATGAATTATGTACATTTAGGAGGAATTCAAATCCTATTCAAGTTCACATTCAAAGAAGGGATCAATTGCCCTATTGTCATCAATCTTTCGAATGAAAGATTTGTCAACGCCAGAGAAGGAAATCTTGGTATAATAGAAGGAAACTTAGCCTACACCAAGCTTCTATTTGCCTATTATCCAAAGTACTATATTTCACTAAAGGATGCAGACTTTAATGATGCACTAAACTTACATTTTCAGGTTAAGAGAAATGACCTATTTAAATCAGGTAATCATATCATGAGTATATATTACCAAGCCTTGTATACAGTCACAAATTTCAATTATGATAGTGTATACAAAAACAAAGAAATGATTGAAATAGATCAAGAATGCACAGGAATTGCAAGGATAGTTGAAGCAGAAATTCAACAAGCAATTATTCTTGACGAATATGAAATCCATTTTGAAAAAACAAAAGAAATAAGAAGTTCTAGCAATAATCCTATACTTTCATTAGAATATGGAAAAAATTCCATAAGGAAAAGTATTTCCAACCGATATGTTAAAAAGACTCTTGAAATTACTAATATTTCTAGAATTTCAGGAAGAATTTTTAATGGAGTAGAATGGAAAAGTCAATAAATCTTGATACAAACAGGTGCTACCGCCAATCATATCAAAGGCAGTATATTGAATGGATTACCAATATATGAAGGTACTCCTTACCTTTACAAAATCTTTGAAAGAAATAATTTTAGCTGTATAAACATGATAGATTTACTTATACAGTTAGATACAATAAGAATAACTATTTCGTGTTATATTACAAATCATGAAAGTTATCATAACTTAATTCTAGGAAACATGTTCCTTAATAGTCTTAATGACTATAGTATAGGGAAAAATGGAATCGAAATGAGTTATAAAAATGAAACTTGTTTCATACCTAAAAATTAAAATGTCCAAGGAAACATCTTTTAGGGTATCAGTTTTCATAGAATTAACCTTCTACGACTCAAAATTAACAACCTGTTATCAAATCGACAATGGATCTGAAGCTAGTCTAGCAAAATCCTTTTTGATAAAAGGTTGGGATAATAATAAAAACAACATCTTTATGATAGGGATTACAGCGGTAAGGAAAGACTATCACAGTCAAAAGAAAAAGTAGAAGCAATTTTAGAATCAAAAATTGTTTCTATAAATAAAATTTTTCCCTATAATAAATTGAAAACTGATTTATTATTAGGTAATGATTTTCTTCAACAATTCCAAGACTATCATTAGACAATATACATGTTAAGTCTTAAAACTCCTTGTGAACATTTTATCAAAGTCCCAAGAAAACAAAATTCATATATGCTTGAAAAGGAAAATGGAAATTACAAGAGAAGATACTTAAAAAATCTAAAGAAATCTCATGCAAATGTCTTAATCTAGAGCAGATTAAAAAGAATCTTGTGGCGAAAATCCTTTAGAAAAATGGGAAACGAATCAAGAAAAAGTCATTTTAATACTTAAAGATCCAAGTATCATCATTAGAGTAAAATCAATGCTCTACAATGAAGATGATAAAAATGAATTTAAAATTCAATTCAAAGAATTGATTAATCTAAAACTTATTAGGATGAGTAGAAGCCCTCATAATAGTCCAGCACTTATGGTAAGAAATCATGCAGAGATAAAAAGAGAAAAAACTCGGATGGTAATAAACTATAAAGAGCTAAATAAAAATTGTATATTTGATGGATATTTTATTCCAAATAAAAACAATTTAATAAATCTTGCAAAAGGAAAAATTTATTCTTTAAAATTCGACTGTAAAAGTGGATTTTGGAAAAAAAATTATCTGAAGAATCTATTCCATTAACAGCGTTCAGTACGCCTAATGGACACTACAAATGGCTAGTTATGCCCTTTGGATTAAAAAATGTTCCACAAATCTTTCAAAGAAAGATGAATAAAATATTTTCTGAAAAAGAATTTTTTATAGTGTATATAGATGACATACTAATATGTTCTAAAACATATCAAAAACATTTAACCCATCTAAAAGAATTTTCGGAAATATGTTTTAAAAATGAAATTATTTTAAGCCAAAAAAAAGGCAGAAATCAATAAAAATGAAATAGAATTCTTAGGAATGATCATTTCAAAAAATGGAATAGAATGAAAATCTCACATCTCGAGAAAAATTATAGAATTTTCTGATAAATTAACAACTAAACATGAAATACAAAGATTTCTAGGATGTTTAAATTATGCAGGTGAATTTATTCCAGACTTGGCAAGAAAAAGGAATATTCTGCAAAAATTGATAAGAAAGTCCAATAGACTTGGATGGACTACAAAAATTGATAAGAAAAAGGAATATTCTGCAAAAAATGTAGAAGGTTAATTCTATGAAAACTGATACAATTTTTATTTAGCTCTTTATAGTTTATTACCATTCGAGCTTTTCCTCTTTTTATTTCAGCATTATTTCTTACCATAAATGCTGGACTACTATGAGGGCTTCTACTCATCCTAATAAGTTTTAGATTGATTGATTCTTTGAGTTGAATTTTAAATTCATTTTTATCATCTTCATTGTAGAGCATTGGTTTTACTCTAATGATGATAATTGGATCTTTAAGTATTAAAATGGTTTTTTCTTGATTCTTTTCCCATTTTTCTAAAGGATTTTCATATAAAAAAAGGTAGCTTAGATGAGAAGCTAATAAAAGAATTTTTGAAAAAACAAAAATTTAAGAATTAGAACAATCTAGTAAAGAGAAGCTAGAAGAAGAAGAAGAAAATTGTGAAGAGGATGAAAACCTAGAACAAAATGAATGAACTAGATGAACTAGCTTATGCATTAGAAGACCTTGATCTTTCAGATCAAAAATTAAAAGTTCTTATGAATAAAGGTGATACAGGTAGACCCTAAGGAAACTTTGTTAAAGGGGAAGGATCGCACACCTTAAAAGAAGAACAACTAGAATATAATTCTGAACAAAACTTTGCTTCCAAGGCAAAAAGAAATAAGGATTTTATGAGTCAATATCATAACAATAATAAATCCAAATATATGCCTAACAAACTCCCAACAGGAGATATAGGAACAACCCAATTCTTGAATCTAGATTGTAAACGAGAACCAGACTTAAATTTAGATTTATGAGCACAAAACATATTTCTTTTCTTCCTATTAGGAAAAGGAATAGATTATACCGATGAAGAAAAATGCATCATTATGATAAATACGTTCATTGAAAAAGTCAGTAATTGATATAAATGATTATCAAATGATGCGAAAGGAATAATAAAAAACAGTACAATAGAAGATTTTAGAAATTCCCCTCAATAAGGAATAAGAAACCTTGTACAATTCATAGGAAACAAATTCCTAGGTGGAGAAGGAAGTTCATCTCTAAATAGAGAAAAATTAAGAATAATTGTTAAAGAGCAGTTAGAAAAATTGCAAATATGCAAAATGAACTATATTCAATAATACATTTGTTATATATATATTTATATATAAAATTAAATTTCATATAGTTTGATTTCAAGAATAAAAAGATATCATATAAATTGATGGAAGAGTATGTATATATTTAAGTTTTATGGATACTTTTCGATTTTGGGTTACATCAAACTAGTACAAAGACTTATGTAAGTATTTGTCAAGATTATTCTTGTTTGGTGAATATTTGATGCATTTAATTATGTATGAAATTATTGAGAAGAGAAAAAATAATAATTTATACCCCTTTTGTTATTCGTATTAGTTATTTTTTTCTTTTATGAATTTTTTTTAAAAAATTACATAAAAATGGTACTTTACTAATTTACTCCTTAAAAGTTGTTTTTCCAATTTTAAAAATTTTGTGTATATTTTTAAAAAGAATTAATTATTAATGTAATGAAATTAAAAATAAAATTATACTTTAATTTGTTAATTGACAAATATTTTTAATAACTATTTTTAGTAAGATAAATAATCAATGCAGGATTTAAAAAAATAACATCAAATGTTAAAAGTATGAATTAGGCTAACTTTCACATTTTTTTAATTAATAATATTATTTTAAAAAAAGCAAAATATTAAATAATAGTTAAAAAAAAAAAAGAGAGAGAGAGAGAGAGAGAAGTTGAAAAGTTGATCAAAGGGAAAAAATTTAAAAAGAAACAGAGAGAGAAAGCTGACCCATTTTTTCTGAATCTGACAAATTCTAAAAGCGGCTCATACATGTTTTGTCTCCATATCATATCTTCTCTCATCCACCCTAAATTTTTTCTGACATGTCTGTTTGATTAAGAATTATACTTATTTTTTTCTCCTATTTTTTTTTTATTTGATTATCCTATTTATTTTACATAATGCTAAACATTAGAAAAATGATTGTGACACTTCTCTCTAGTTATTGATTCGAATAATCTTTTTTTTTTTTCTCTTTTAAAACAAATTTCACAGTATTTTTATTTATTATTATTATTATTATTATTATTATTATTATTATTATTATTATTATTATTATACAAAAATAAATATGTCAATTACTACTCCTCCATTCAATGATATTATTTATTATAAAAACTTAAATGTTTCAAATTTTTCTACTCCACTTATTCTTATCATTATATACAATTTCAAGACCTAAATATTTATCACTCCAACCTTTTATTTCCTTCCACAAGAATTAAAAATATATTAAATTGAAGTAGTCTAATCTCTCTCTCTCACACACACTCCTTCAATTGGATTCCAAGACAACATCTTATTTGTTAATTTTATTAAAAATATTTTTTTAAAAAACAAAAGAAATGCTTGACTATAAAATTAATTAAAATAACAGACAACTGGCATCTCATGTTTGCATTCGTCAAATGGTATATCACCTTATGTTTAATTTACACTTATTTTTTATATTTTCTTACTCAAGGGTGATTGATTGTCTTTTCTTATAAATTATTTGCATCATTTTCTTTTAATGTATGATGCAAAGAGTTATAGAGATTTGGTTGAATGATAAAAAAAAGTGATTAATTAATAAAGACTAATTTTCTTTTATTAAAATTATGATAATAACTGTACAATCATATTTTTGATTTTTTATGATAAAATTATGGACTAAATTAAAGACCATGAATATCATTTAAACAAAAAAAAAATAGTTTAGGTGTATACAAATATACAATATTTATTTACAGCAAATTCAATTTATTTCATATATTTTAGGGGTAAAATAGTTTTTTTGATTCTTGGCAAGGAAGACACATATTTTTAAACGGTCAGATATGTTGTTTTAACAAAAAAGAAAAAACAAAAGGTATAATACATAAACATGACATTTAACTTAGTGTTAACAGGCAAATATAACCTTTAACTTTGGATATGCACAAGTAGACAATTAAACTTGTATAAAATTGAATAAAATAGATGCAATCATCCTACATGACACCTTACATGACAATTTTGTGCCTTACGTGGCGTTTTATGTGTATTTTGCCATATAAGACAAATCTGTCTATTTGTTTAATTTTATACAGATTTAAATGTCTACTTGTGCACATTTAAAGTTGGAAGACATAGTTACCTACTGGAGTCAAGTTAAGAGTCATGTTTATATGTTATGCCAAAAAAAAAGTTTGATATTTTTATAATAGGTAGATAAACCTTTTGAGTAGTTCAAAAAAATATTTGACCCTTTTAACTAATTTTGAATTTTAAATTATTTTTTATTGACAAGCTGTTTACTAAAAGAAAAAAAAAAGAGAAAATTATTGATGGCTGCTGCAGTGACCATGGTTTGGTTTTTCATTAAAAAAAATCTAAATCAATTATATAGATTTATTAAATCTAAAAATCAAATCAAACCACATAAATTTAGTTTTTTTGGTTTCGAAATTAGGCGATTCTTTCGGTTTTTTGATTTTTTGGTTTTTTTTTTTTTACAATTATATGGTATTTGAAAAAGAGATCAAATATATTTTCACTACATGTGTGATAAGTTAAACTTAAAAAATGTTAAATGAATAGAGATTTTTGAAAATACGGTAAAATTCACATGAGTATAAAATATTTTTTTTGAAACATCAACGTTCATTATATTAAATTAATAAGAGTAAAGGCTAGAGATAAACTGAATACAAAACAAAATATTTATAAAGTAAATTGTTAACTTTGAATTTGGAAAACTATAATAATATAATTGTAACTTCAGATCTTAATACAAAATAAAACATTTACAATTTTTACAAGCCCAAATTTGAAATAAAATATATAAACATTGAAAACTATAAACTAACTAAAAATATATCAACAAATAGATTATAAATAATATATATATATATATATATATTATATATTGGTTTGGTTTGGTTCGATTTGACTTTTTTTCTTTTAATACTAAATCAAACCAAATCAAGAGTGGTCAGTTTTTTTTTCAATCGCCAAACCAACCAAACCAAAGGATAAATCATTTTTTCTTCGATTTAATTTGATTCATCAATTCAATTTAATTTTACAATTTAACTTGTACACCCCTATTTCTAGACAATTGTATTTCTAGACAATTGTGTCAGTCAGAGACGTCGCCTCAACAGTTTGACCGAAAGAAAAATAAGTAATTGTATTCAGTGAAGTTGACCAACTATTGATCTGTACTATTATTATTCCTCCCTATTAATTTACGTGACATATTTTGATATCGTGATTCAATTAAATCTACTTTTAATTATAAGTTTTTTATATAGTATTTTTTAAGGAAATTGAATTGTTAATTATTTATAGTTTATCAATATATAAATTTTATTTAAAAAGCTTTAAAAAATTGATGAATAAATTTTCAATCAAACTTAAATATTTTGACTCAAACAAAGGAAGTATATTATTATATATGAGCTATTTCATCAATAATACCTGCCTATTATTGAAGGAGAATCCTGCAATTTCCTTTAGTAAAACAAGGATGATGGAAACCAGACATGTTCATTTGTTATTATCTTACATGTTTTGTGTTTTGATTCTTACTAGAGCTGCAGATAATATACCTAGAGATGAACCTTTAAGAGATGGAAAAACGATTGTTTCGTCAGGTGGAAATTTTGAGTTGGGATTTTTCTCCCCAACTCCAACATCCAGTAAACGATACCTGGGAATATGGTTCAACAAAGTATCTGTACAGACAGTGGTATGGGTTGCTAATAGAGACACTCCACTGAATGATAAAAATGGTATGCTCAATTTTACAATACAAGGAAATCTTACTCTTGTAAATGGTTCTGGCAGTGTGGTTTGGTCTTCCAATACCACAAGACGCGTGCAAAATCCAATAGCACAGCTTCTAGATTCAGGTAATCTTGTTGTTAGAGAAGATGCAAGTGAGAATTATGTATGGCAGAGTTTTGACTATCCTGGTGACACAGCTTTGCCTGGAGTTAAGATTGGGATCGATCTTAAAACTGGTTTTCGTCGTTTCCTCTGGTCATGGAAGAGCAGAAATGACCCTTCTAATGGTGAATATAGTTTCATATTTGATCCTAATGGATTCCCGCAGCCATTTCTCATGAACGGTTCCATCCATCGTTTCAGGGGTGGAGCATGGAATGGTCAAAGCTTTGCTAATTCACCATCTCTACTACCAAGTCCTTCTTATAAATACATATTTGCATCCGATCCAGATCAAGTATACTTTACTTATGAGCTCATTGACACTTCTGCTATTGCAAGGGTAGTGATGCAACTAAATGGGTTTCTAGAGCTTTCGACATGGAATAATCGAACTCAGAATTGGGATAACTTTGGTAGCGCACCAGCAGACAACTGTGACATTTATGCCCAGTGCCACGCATATGGTTTGTGCAACAGTGGAAACTCTCCAATCTGCAGTTGTTTGGATAAATTTGAACCCAAAGATCCAACAGAATGGGCAAGGGGAAATTGGTCAGGTGGCTGTGTTAGAAAGACAACAATATTGAATTGCCAAAAGGAAGTTAAATTCTTAAAGTATTCAGGCATCAAGTTACCAGACACTCGATTTTCCTGGTACGGTCGAGGAGTAACTCTTAATTCATGTGAGGAATTGTGCTTGAGAAACTGTTCATGTGTGGCCTATGCAAAACTAGACGTAACAGGGACAAATGAAGACTGCTTGCTTTGGTTTGATGAGCTGATGGACATCAGAGAGTTTGGTTCTAGTGGGCAAGATATCTATATAAAGTTGGACTCTTCTGAGACACAGATAAGTACAGGTTTGTCTGCTTCTTTACATTAGTCTTGAGTTTTCTACACCAAATTGAACTGTCTATTAAAAATTTGAAAAGACTAAGATGAATTTATATGAATCATCAGGAAACTCCAGTAAAGAGATATTAAAGAAATTGAGGATCAGCTTGCCATTGGCAGCATTAAGTCTTCTCTCGGTGCTATGCTTGATCTTGTGCATTAGGCATATGAAGAAGAAGAAGAAAGAGGAGGAGAATCAGAATCAACAACGTTTTAGCGAAGGTAAACCGGATGTTTTGCTACTTTGAAATTTGAAATAAGTGGCTTGAATTGATGGTAAATCTTAGAAATTCCTCTTAACATCCAATTATGTCCTTATTTTGACAGGAAGCTCTGAAATGTTGTACATTAATAAGAGCAAAAATGATGATCTAGATTTACCATTGTTTGATTTTGCCACTATCTTGGACGCTACCAATAACTTTTCTTTGAGCAACAAGCTTGGAGAGGGTGGTTTTGGACCTGTTTACAAGGTAACGATGTTAACTACAGCTCTTTCTTTTTCTCTAAACAAACTGCTTATCTTCAATATATTATATATGCTGGAACATTGACAAACTTTCAGAAATGTCATTAAAAGTTAATTCCACTTCAAACAAGCTATCTAAAAAAGTTTACTCAGAATTTTTCAATCGAAAAACTAGAGAAGCTAATTGCCTGAGGATATGTAGGGTGCGCTGAAAGATGGACAAGAAATAGCAGTAAAGAGACTTTCAAGATACTCTGCACAGGGAACTGATGAGTTCAAGAATGAGGTTATCTTCATTGCTAAACTCCAGCATCGGAATCTTGTTAAGCTTCTTGGTTGCTGTATCCAAGCAGAAGAAAAGATGTTGGTTTATGAGTACATGCCAAATAATAGCTTGGATTGGTTCCTTTTTGGTTGGTTCTCACTTCTCTCAACTCTTAATACATTTGGTTATCTGTAGTAAACTCCTGATTTTTGCACATACAGATAGGAGGTCACTGCTTGATTGGCCCAAGTGCTTCCATATTATAAATGGAATTGCTCGAGGACTACTCTATCTTCATCAAGACTCAAGATTGCGGATAATCCACAGAGATCTTAAACCTAGCAATGTTTTGCTAGACATTGATATGAACCCAAAGATATCTGACTTTGGCATGGCAAGAAGTTTCGGAGGAAATGAGACTGGAGCCATGACAACAAGAGTGGTTGGAACATAGTAAAGAGCTTTAAACCAAAGAGCTATTTGCACTCTACTAAAAAGATGATATTCTTTGTTTGTGAGTACAAAAAAAAAACCGAGATACTTACTTTCTTTGTTTGACATTATCCTACAGCGGCTACATGTCTCCGGAGTATGCAGAAGAAGGAAAATTCTCAGTGAAATCAGATGTTTTTAGCTTTGGAGTTGTAATTCTGGAGATTTTAAGCGGGACGAGAAATAGAGGGTTCATTCATCCAGACCATCACCATAATCTTCTAGGACATGTAGGAACTCATCTTATACTTATAGTGTAAAAATCATGTTAGTTAAAATTATAGCATCTAACTGCATGATTTGAAATGTATGTTCAGGTGTGGATTCACTTCAAAGAAGGCAGGGTTATGGAAGTAATAAATACACATCTAAAGGAGTTATGCAACCTATGTGAAGTGCAAAGATCAGTCCATGTAGGTCTATTGTGTGTGCAGCAGTGTCCAGAAGATAGGCCTAGCATGTCATCAGTTGTGCTGATGTTGTCTAGCGATGTTCCATTGCCCTTACCTAAAGAGCCTGGTTTTTTTACTAGCAGAAGCCGATTCGGTGAAGTTAATAGTTCATCTAGCAAGCTTGGCGAACATTCTGGAAATGAATTAAGCATCACACTATTGGATGCTAGATAACACACACACACACACACACACATATATATATATATATTTTTATTTTTTTTTTCATTGTTTGCTTGTAGAGGCTAGTGCCACGGATTTAGAGTCTCACTAATGTTCTGTGCGACAATCGACAACTTACTCACGAATCTAATTACAGTCATGGGACATGACACTAGGCTTTATTTACTTTATTCTTTACTTCACAGAGCTCAACACAACTTCCAGTTTAACAACCAAACAACTTAAAGTGAATTTGTCAAATGTACTAGTCCTTTTTCTCAGTCTAATAATTCTTCATAATCTATTGTCATAATTGTACAAAGGGCATGGACAGCTCTTTTTCAAAACAAGTACAGTTGATAGAATTTTAATTAACAACTTGACGATGATCAACAGGCTGGTCAATCTTATGACTTTCTCAATTCAACAAAGTTTCAAAATTGTACAAAGTGCATGCATTGTGCGAGGGTTCTATTAATTGATGATGAAAAAAGCACTATGTCGGTCCCACTTCATTATAATTTATCTTCATTACATCAACCTTCCATGACTTACAACTCATCTCCCAATTAATTGATTTGAATCATTTACAATGAAGAAGGATAATGTTTAAAAGAATAAAAATATTCAACATACTTGTAAGTATAAGTTATAGTTGAACCAGAATAAACCTTCATTATAGTAACCTTTTAGTCATTCTTCCAATGCAGTCTTTTGATATTGAATTTATTTGAATTCAATATTTTTGTGGCAAATGATAAAATTAATATGCAAAAATCAACAAATAATATATGATGAATATTAAATAATATATTAATCCATAAGGAGTATTAAATATATGATGAGTTCAATACTAAATAATTTTTAAAAAGTTATTGCATAAAACTCAAAATTTTGTATCCACTCCTATTTATATCAAGC
The DNA here is from genome assembly GCA_037074985.1 of Solanum bulbocastanum. NCBI lineage: Eukaryota > Viridiplantae > Streptophyta > Magnoliopsida > Solanales > Solanaceae > Solanum > Solanum bulbocastanum. The sequence goes on from CM073598.1 coordinate 7,594,575, forward strand.
ATCAAATGGAGAAAAAAAAAATTATGCATCAATATAAAAAAACACTTTCTGCCTGCTAGTTACTTTTTTCCTTTCCAATATTTTGGTTCTTGAGTGAGCTTGAGATCTGTGTTCTCCAACAAACACCTATGGTCATCACAGACTAACTCCTTTTTATCATCATCAACATGAATAACACTTCTCATATATAGTTGACCAAGAGCATCCGCCACCACATTCGCTTTACTAGGATGATAGAAGACACTCATGTCGTAATTTTTCAATAACTCAATCCATCTTCTTTGGCAAATATTTAAATCCTTTTGGTGAGCACATATTTCAAACTCTTGTGATCGATAAATACATCTACATGATACACCATATAAGTAATGCCTCAAAATCTTTAGAGAAAACACCACTGCTGTTTGAATTGAAATATTTGAGATGAAAATTTGAAAAGCCTCTCACAAAATAAACCCAAAAATAGACTTGTTAATATAGTTTTACTTTTCTTTTAACTCAAAATGTCCTTATTTAATTTGACAATATACGTGAGTGTGTAACACACATACATTATATTTTGTTGATTGTAAAAAAATGTCTAAATGATATAGCAAAATCCTACATAGGGTCCTTAAAATGAACAAAGTTTTATTAAGATGTCAAAATGAAATATGGTGCCAGCTTTGGGAGTGCGGTGACAAATAAATTTAACTCCATTAGTTACTCCTAAAATAATTTTAAAAGATAGTTTTTCAAAAAATGAACAAACTACAATTCTTTTTATTAACTTCTTATGTGAAGCTATATCTCTTTCTTCAACAATAAATATGGATTATTTACTTCATATTTTCTCATTCATCTTTTATTTTCTCTTCTTTATATTTTGATTTTTGAAATGTTTCAACAGTCAAGCCAATTGATATCTCCACATCCTGCAATGTGACGGTACATTTGCCCATACGCATGTAAAAATATTTGTTTTAGGAAGTCAATGCTCAACAGGTGCAATAATAAGCCCTCGATCACATTTGATATTTCCAACTGCTAACACCCTTCTAAAACCCCACACAAATTGAAGTAATTAAGAATACGAGGATGTAAAGGATATTTCTTGATATGATTTTAAAATTCAGCATCAGCAGGACAATTTTTAAACATTCTACTTGTCCATTTAATTGGTCATCCCAAATAGCCTGAGAACGATAATTTGCTTGAAGTGTTAACACATCATAAATTTTTGGATCAAAATATACGTTTCTGTAAAAAAGTTATATTTAAAAAATTAAATAATTAAATGTGAATAAATTGTTAAAACTTAAGAAATATTATAAACTAGAAAAATAATTGAGAATGTTAAAACTCAAATTTGAAGCATAAACAAAAGAGTTCGACAAATCCTATTTTTTTATAACAAGAAATTGCAGTTCGCCCAATTACGAATGAACCACATTTGTTTTTCATTAAAACAGGTCTAAAAGAATGTAGACGTTCTGCCTTAATTGTTCAAATTGTGTTACAATTTTTTTATAATTATATTTTATAAAAAAAATTAAAGTTTGTGACCAAGAAAAAGTATTGAAATAAAAATAAATGAACAAAACAATTTGATAATACCTTATTACTTGAATTAGTACGAAAATGGAGTAGACAAACAAAACAATTGAAAAAGGGAGATAGTGATGCCTTTAATTTATAGAAGAAAAATATTAATAAAAAGAAGATAGGAAGAAAAGTTTGATATGAAGATGAAATCTTGAAGAAATGGTTGCATATATATTATGCAATAAAAATTACGAAAAAGTAAATTAAAACTTAAAAATTGAACCAAATGTATATTAATACAAATGTTAGAAGTCGCAATAAACAACAAAGAAATCTATCTTTCTAAAATTGTAAAACATACTATATGACAAATTCAAACTACTAAATTTTTTAAAATACTACATAAAAACTAATATTAAGTAAAATAACATAATAACTAATCAACTATAAAATATTTCCAAATTCAAACTACTAAATTTTTAGTAACTCATATTTCAAATTACCTTTAAAATTTGTGTATTTTTTTTAATTTTTGGGGTGATTAATAAAATTTAATTTATTCGTCCATTTTGACATGTGTTTTTTCTCTGAACTTTAGGCGTCTGACGATGGTTTGCCTAGATTTCTGCTTCAGTAGTCACTTGACTCTGTGTTTGTGTTGATTCTTGGGTTTCCAAGCATATCCAATCAACCATACGGTATAGCAGTCAGAACGTATTTTTGGGCATTTGCACAATAATATTATTATGAGGTGTATGAAATGTTATTAGGCAAAGTGAGGTGCAAGATACAATTCAGAGTAAACTTTGATAAATGACATCATCTAATACTGTGAAAACTAAACATCCATAAATTAGAGCAGATGAGGGAGTTGAAAGTATCACCTAAACAATCTACTAATATAAACCAAGTTAAAAATTAGAGAAACAAGTGCAGCATCCAGTTTGATGTAGCATTGCATTGATTTCATCACCCTCCACCATCTCCAGCTATTGAAGAAAAGAATGTGAGATAAAACAAACAATACAAGTGGTGTGAAATGTTTCAATACTACCTCATCAGGAGTTTGCCGTGCCCTAAGCCTGCGCCCGTTAAATAATAATGCAATTGAGTACAGGATTTGTCATCTCTGTTACAATGGATGAAGATTGCAATAGGTACCACACCTATTGCAAACATTGACTCGCAACAAGATGTCAGTACAATATTTTCCCTTTACTTCAGCTCCAAATCTACTATAATAATTCTCATCCTTATCTTTCTCCCAACACAGGGCCAGACATTTACAATTGAGGCAAATATAACCTTCCCCATTGACCTTAAGAAATTCTATATGTTGGTCTGTTCAAACTGTGGACAAGACGCGCGCTATCCAACCATAAGAGAAATTCATTGTATGAACTGCGACCAGAAAAATCTGTTAGTACCCAGGTACTTTAAAATATGTATCTGCCCATATATTGTTTCACATTCTTCTTATTCAAAACATCAAATCACTATGTTTTACATATATAACACTACAGGTTGGTGCAGGTTGATGTGGATCTCAAAGATAACTCAGGCTCAACAATTGGAATAATTATGGATCTTGAAGGAGAAAAATTGTTGTCCCTTACTGCAGAAGAAATTTACAAAAGAGCTTCTGATTTGGTGCTACTTCTAATCAAATCATAATATGCATAATTCTCACTTAACAAGTAATATAAATTACTGTCCCTCTTAGCGTAACTATCCACCTATGGAGGATGTTCAAGCTAACATCACCAACAAACTCTTCCATGTTCGAGCAAAGAAAGCATTTGCCCGTACTTCGGATACAACATCAGTGAAATTATACATCCACTCCTGCATCGAAAAAGAAAGTTTTGTTGATTCTCTTCCGTCACCAAACGCAATCAATATTCACGAAGGAAGCAAAAGAAAACAGAGCCACCCCACTTACCTGAACAAGCTGCATCACTCAAAATGAAACAGAAACTGGAACCAGCAACTTCTCAGAAAAACAACTGAAGGTCATTCATTTATAACTTCTTCCTCTCTTTAACATCTTTACATTTCTGCCTCCTACTTTTCAGTTCAACATTAGCAATTTTATACTTGTTAGAACAACAAAATCCTTCCTTCGCTAAGGACAAAAACGCTGCGTAGCTGTTTCTCTTGATTTAATGTTTAGCTACAAGTTCTCATGAACAAGACAATGAATGTACCATCACAATTGAGTTTATATACATTCAGGGGAAAAATTCTTACTTCCATAAATGTGTTCTTGCTAGCTTTGGAATCACAGACTGAAATGGGCCCTCTTCAAATAATGCAACACGCCTTTCTCTTCCATTTCCTGTATTAGAGAGGGAGGTTCCAATGATCTATCATTTGAGTTTATGCTTTTGCACAGTACTTGGTAATGCATTTGATGAGGTTTTAAGGATTCGGTTCTTATAAAATTAAACCGTACATATGACCCTCAATGTCATTGAAATACTTTTTGGCAGCTACTACTGACTATTGTGGAAAAACAGGTACTTTATCTTCCTTCATTCTAACTTAACTCCCTAATATATTCTAATATATCACTTACCATCAAACTCTTATAATTTTCACATCTCACAGGGAAACCTGCTAACTTTTTGGTTTGTGCATACATGCCTCAAAAACTTTGTACATAAAATGCTCCCAAAACATCTTTACTCATGAGGTAATTCTCTAACACACTCTTGTCTTCCATTTTACACACAGGGAGCAGCAAGCTACTTTTGCGAGCCTACATGCAGCTGCTGACCAAAAATAACCAATAAGCATACTACATGCTAGCCAGAAAGTGGAAACAGAGATTCATAAGAATCATCATCATACTACTTATTATATCTCTAAGAAGCTGGGAAAACAATCTTCTGAGCAGCATCTTTTGCTAGACGTACTTCCAAATAGGGAAGTATATACCCTCAAATAAAGTGAGGAAGCGTGATATAATATTTGATTTAACAGTAGACCTAATTGATAATAGCTAGATTAAAATCATAAATGACCTCCAGTTGTTTTTTTGAGGAGTTGCTGGTTCCTGTTTCATTTTGATTGATCCAGCTTGTTCAGGTACGTGGGGTGGCACTGCTTCCTGTTTTCTTTTGCTTCCTTCATGAATATTGATTGTGCATGCTGGCAGAAGAGAATCAGCAAAACTTTCCTTTTTGACACAGGAGTGGATGTACAATTTCACTGATGTTGTACATGGTATGGGCAAATGCTTTCTTTGCTCGAACATGGAAGAGTTTGTTGGTAATGTTAGCTTGAGCATCTTCCATAGGTGGATAGTTACCCTAGGAGGGACAGTAATTTATATTTGTTAAGTGAGAATTATGCACATTATGATTTGAATAGAAGTAGCACCAGATCAGAAGCTCTTTTGTAAATTTCTTTTCCAGCAAGGGACAACAGTTTTTCTCCTTCTTTATCCATAATTATTCCAATTGTTGAGCCTGAGTTATCTTTGAGATCCACATCAAACCTGCACCTGTAGTATTATATATGTAAAACATAGTGATTTGATGTTTTGAATAAGAAGAATGTGAAACAATATATAGGCAGATACATATTATAAAGTACCTGGGTACTAACAGATTTTTCTGGTCACAGTTCATACAATGAATTTCTTTTATGGTTGGGTAGCGTACGTCTTGTCCGCAGTTTGAACAGACCAACATACAGAATTTCTTAAGGTCAATGGGGAAGGTTATTTTTGCCTCAATTGTAAATGTCTGGCCCTGTGTTAGGAGAAAGATACGGATGAGAATTATTATAGTAGATTTGGAGCTGAAGTAAAGGGAAAATGTTGTACTGACATCTTGTTGCGAGTCAATGTTTGCAATAGGTACCAATAGGTACCACTTCTTCATCCATTGGAAGAGAGATGAGAAATCCTGATGTGGATGTACTTCTGAGAGTGAAGGAGGTAAGTATTGACGGTTCTCGGTGACCCTGTATATAATACAAATGTTAATAGTTGATAATATTTAGTGACAGGAAAATATAGTGAGAATATATATGAAAGTAATGTAGTACCATGCTTGTAGTTGCTGACGTTGTGGATAAGGTGGATCAATTTGAATTGTTGTGTTGAATTTTGTTGTCAGTGACACACCTATGTCAATTACATTACAGTAACGAGTTAATAAGAAAAGAATGAATCTTTTAGTTTTAAATGAGGTAATCTCACATATCATTTTAGCCATAAAGCTCAATGATCTGCACACAAAAGTAGAGTCATTGAGATCTCGGCCAACGAAGACACTTTGCATGCTCACTCCAGTTACCTGTTAAATTACATCGGAAAGAGGTGCACATGAAGATTGTAATTGTAGAATAAGTATCATAAATCATACTCCTTCACTATTTCTCCCAGTTGATGACACAATCAAGAGCTTGGCTTCGTCGTGGAATAGTAGAAACTAAATAAGCTACTCGGTTAATAATTGATGTTTTATGGTTGATTACTCACCGATCTGTGTCCTTTACAAGTTTAATGATGAAAATAGATATGCTGTAACAGGAAAAATTGCTAAGATAAAATTACAAGGGACCTATGCACGTCAATTAAGTACAGGAACAAGAGTTAGCATCGTATTTCTTTCCTTCCCTTCTCTTCAAATAAAAGGTTTTTATTTTAAATGGAAACAATGCTTAGAAAGATCCCAAAGCTTTTGAAGATAGACTCATCTGCAGGTCATTGATCACATAAAAAGCAAGAAGTGCCTGCAATGTAGACAATTACAAGACCTCTAGGTGTATTAAAACCAAGTGAATGTTTAAGAGTTAAGAAAAATGATTCAAATGAACCCCATGTTATCAATATAATATCTATTGAAAAGAGCTACATTCAAAAGAAATAATACTCAACTGTCAGAACTTGGTGATATAAAATCTTTTTAAACCAATACATTCAAGAAATTCTAACATAACCTTTGCAAGTAAAAGAATTACGAAAACTTCAATGTCACTGCATATGCAGTTATAAAAGCACCTCAGTAATGCGGCTCAAGTTAAGGTGAACAAATGTTGCTGTAAATAATTATGAAGGTCATTGACGAAGAAGTAAGAGCACATCCTAATTCACGCTGTTAACCTACAGCTTTGGTTGGTTTCTATAGACATGAAGAGTAGTCGATCAACAAATTACTTCTATGCCTCAAATACTTTAACTTATGTTGAGGTTGGTACAACTGTTCATAAACTTCAAATCTTGAATCTTTTTTCCAAATACCCACTTTTAACGAAGAAATTAAGTAGATGTGTGAATTAAGTACACTGAAGAGTTGCACGATAGTGTGACTTGCTAACATGAGACCACCGGACGGAATGGCGAGAGGAAGGAAGAGAAAAGAAGTAACAAAGCTGGTGGTGACACCTACAAGGAAGGAGTGTGTGAATCTGGAGTACCCACAAGGAATGGAGGTGAATCAAAGGAGTGAACCAATGGAACAGTAGCCACCTCTGCCTTCGAGGGAGGTGACCCCTAAAACAGGTTGGAATAAGCAACCAGTAGTCAATTTGGGTAGTGGAAAGCAGGAAGGAACGAGCACAAGCCAACCAAATGAGATGCAAGAGAGGGTCCTGCGAGACGACACACAGAGGTAGATAGATTTGAATGATGAGCCAAAGAAATGGGCGTGTTTCTTCAATTCTAATAGAATGTCAGCAGCTAAAGGGATGGGTCTGAATTATATCAATCCAATTATGAGAAATGGAGAGCAGGTCATTGAGTTGAAGAAAGAAGAAATTGAAAAAGCAACCGAGGAGTGGAAGCAAGCCCTAATCCTGTACGTAGTTGGGGAATCTCCTACAATTGCAGCAATTGAGAGATACATTGCTCTGCAGGTTAACACGGTAAGTAAGCCTAAGGTGTACTATCACAATGATGGATATTTCTTAGTTAGGTTTGCTAATTTGGATGATAGAAATGAAGTACTATATTTGGGGCCTCACATGATCAACAATACGCCCATAATAGTCAAGGTTTGGAGTGCTGAATTTGATTTTAATAAGGAGGTATTACAAACAGTGCCAATATGGGCGAAATATCCTAATTTACCTCTAAGTTGCTGGAGTCAGGATTTCTTAGCAGAATTAGTAGTGGATTAGGGGTGCCTTTATATGCTGATGAATGTACGACTAAGGTTGAAAGGATATCTTTTGCTAGAGTACTAGTAGAAATGGATGTTGCAAGAGAATTGCCAAAGAAACTCAAGATGGAGGACCCAAATGGAAGAGTATTTGAGCACGCTGTCCAGTATGAATGGATCCCAGTACTAAATGTATGCAAGTGGGACATCAATGCAATAAGGAGGAGGGAAACAAACCCAAGGTAGCTCCTAGATGGTCAATAAATGGGTGCAGAAACAAACTGTGGTGGGTGGCTTGAAACCAACAACTGAGACAAATGAAGAAACAGTGATTGAGACAACTGAAGTAGCAGAAACTGAGATAAATGTAAAAAGGAAGGAAAAAGAAGTGGAAGAAGAAGGGGAATGACAATTAAGTCCAAGAACAGCAACTAGAGGTAATTTAGTGGCACAAGGCACAACAGTAAGGGTGTTAAATGGTTTTGGAACTTTAGGAAGCATGGAGAAGGAATCAAGATCAAAAGGGAATACAGGGATAGCAGGTGAAAATCATAACCAAGTCACATGAAGCTGGTCACATGGAATGTAAGAGGGCTAAATAAACTTCATAAACAAAAGGAACTTAAATTGTTTATGAAGGAGAATAATGCAGGAATTATAGCAGTATTAGACAAAATTAAGGAAAAATTAGCTGAGAAAGTAATACAAAAAATAGCAACAGGGTGGAAGTGGGAAGCAAACTATGAGTATACTGATAAAGGAAGGATATGGTTACTATGGAATCCTACAGTTCTTGACTGTAAAATCTTGAGTAAATCTGATCAATATATATATGGCAGTGTGGAAGTGAAAAGAAATAATATGATATTTTGCTTGGTGGCAGTCTATGATTTACATACTATACACACAAAGAAACAATTATGGGAGGATCTGAAGCAAATGGTCTCAACTGTGCAGGTGCCTATGATATGTATGGGTGATTTTAATGCTGTTCTTTCAGGTGATGACATAAAGTAAGGTAGGCCAGTGCAGGAGGTAGAAATAAAAGATTTTAATGATTTTATGATGGATGCTGGTATGACAGAAATGAAAGCAGCAGGAAGGGATTTTACTTGGTTTAATGGGAATACATGTAGCAAGATTGATAGAGCAGTGGTAAATGCTGAATGGATGTTGAATATGAGCCAGTTAGAGGTAAATGTTATGCAGCCAGGTACATCTGATCACACTCCTTTGAGTCTGGAATTAGATAAGAGTGCAGGAATCAGGCATAGGGCCTTTAAATTTTTTAATTGTATTGCTGATCATCCTGAGTTGATAACAAGGGTGGAAAAAGCATGGTATGGAGGACAGAAAAGGAATATGAATGAGGTATGGCATATGCTAAAAAAAGTGAAGATAAGTCTCAAGCAAATCAATGATAGAGAGTTTAAGGAAGAAAGTGGAAGATATTAGAAGCCAATTGAAAACTATACAGGAGAACATGAGGGATCCGGCAACAGTAGCTTTATATAGACAGCAGGAGAAGGAACTACAAATAAACTTAGAGAAGTGGAGTGTCATTGAAGAAAGTGTTCTGAAACAGAAATCCAGGAATCAATGGTTGAAGCTGGGAGATGCAAATAATGCTTATTTCTTTGCACAAATGAAGAACAGGGTGGCTCAAAATATAATTAATAGTCTGATAACAGCAGATGGATGTATTGCCCAGACACAAGAAGAAATAGAAAGAGAAGTGTGTACATTCTACAAAGAGTTACTTGGGAAGGCTGCTCAAAGGATACCTAGTGTTAACATTGATACAATGAGACAAGGTCACATTCTGAATAGAGAACAGCAAGTATTCCTAGCAGCAAAGGTGACAAAGGAGGAGGTGGTAGATGCTCTCAAAGGAATACATGATTTGAAGGCACCAGGAATTGATGGTCTTAATGCTTGTTTTTTTAAAAAGGCTTGGAAAGTGATTGAAGAGGATGTCTTGAATGCTGTACTTAGTTTTTTTGAAACAGGTCACATGTATCAGCCCATTAATTGCACAATAGTGACTCTCATCCCAAAAGTTGCCAGCCCAATAAGAATAGGAGAATTTAGGCCTATCTCTTGTTGCACAACAGTGTATAAGATCATTTCAAAAGTGATTACAACAAGGCTGCAGAGGGTAATGAGCTCTTTAGTGGATCCAAATCTATCAGCTTTTGTGCCAGGAAGAGCAATCAATGACAACATCATACTGAGCCATGAGCTTGTGAAAGGGTATAGTAGGAAGGGTATATCTGCTAGATGTATGATAAAGGTTGATATGAAGAAAGCCTATGACTCAATTGAATGGAGTTTCTTGGAGCAAATACTGTATGAGATGAAGTTCCCAGCAAATGTGATCCAATGGATTTTACAATGTGTCACAACAGTAACATTCCCCTTTATGGTTAATGGTCAGCCTACAAAACCATTCAAAGCTCAAAGAGGGGTTAGGCAAGGGGACCCCATGTCACCTTTTTTATTTGTGTTGGCCATGGACGATCTCACAAGGAACTTGAAGAAGTTGGATAATAATCCAGAATTCCCATTACCATCCCAGGTGTAAGAAGCAAAGAATAATTCAACTGAGTTTTGCTGATGACTTATTAATGTTTTGTAGAGGTGATACAAAGTTTGTTAGACAATTATACAAGTGCTTTATGGAATTCTCTAGGGCATCAGGGCTGGTGGCAAATGTGGATAAAAGTAGTGTCTATTTTGGAGGAGTAAAGGAAACAGTTCAGGACCAAATCCTACAGGAGCTGCAATTTGTGAAAGGAGCACTACCATTCAGGTACTTGGGGGTACCTTTGAGTACTAAAAGAATGTCAGTAGTCCAATGCAAACCTCTTATTGATAAAATGTTGAGTAGAATTACAAGCTGGACAACAAAGTTCCTATCCTATGCTGGAAGAGCATAATTGGTGAAGATTGTGTTGTTCTCTATACAAACCTTTTGGGCACAAATTTTTGCACAACCTAAGAAGATCATTCATGCTATTGAGAGCATCTGTAGGAAGTTCCTATGGATAGGGAATGTAGAGGCATCGAAAAAAGCACTGATTGCCTGGTAAAAGTTTTGTTGGCCTAAAGCAAGTGGAGGTATGTCTTTTTGTGATGTGTTCACCTGGAATAATGCAGCAATTGGGAAGTTAATGTGGAATCTATGCAAAAAGAAGGATAAACTTTGGGTTGAATGGATACATAGCTATATTGGACAAGAGGGGATCTGGGGCAAACAGGCTAAGCAAGCATCATGGCTAGTGCAGAGAATATTTAAAGCATACAAACTCTTTATAGCTGCTGGATATAATGAACAAAGTCTGATGCAAATGGACAATTATTCTATTACAGAAGTATATGGAAAGATGAGAGGAGATATTGAGAAAGTGGAGTGGAGGAAACTGGTCTGGGCTAACTATGGGGCACCAAAATGGACCTTCATACTATATATAGCACTTCACAGGAGACTCTCAACCAAAGATAGAAAGGAAAAATGGGGGATAATAACTGATGTAACATGTCCACTGTGTCAGCAAGAAGATGAAGACATTGATCATTTGTTTTTTGAATGCAATTTCACTGCTGGTATATGGAACAGGCTGCTGGCTTGGCAAGGAATATGCAGAACAGGATTGAATTGGCAGGAGAAATCAACTGGGCAATCCAACATATGACTCGAAGGAATAGTATAGCACAAGTATACAGGATGACTTTGGCTGGCACGATTTACCATCTATGGAGGGAACGTAACTATTGAATTTTCCAAAACAAAAGGAGGAATGAGGAGGCTATGATCAGGCTTATTATACAAGAAATACATGGAAAAGGCTCTCAACAGAGGAAGCTTAGTAGTAGATTACAAGAATTAAATGTGTATCCATAGTACTGTAAGTAAGAGATAGGAGATGTAATAGGAATAGTAAGTAAGTCTTGGGGCTAAGTGTCCAAGTCTGCTTTTTTTTTTCTGCTTTGTAATGTCCACTTTTGGTAATAAAATTTTAATTTACCAAAAAAAAGAGTTACATATTCACTTTCTGTTAACTTGTTCTCCATAGTTGGATTGTATTGCTAATAAAAGCATCTAATTAGTCGAGTGGTGAGTCATTTAAAGAGATAATATTTTTTAATATCATTGTACAAATCCATATGGGCGTTGTACTCCCCTACTTTGTGGCATCTCAGGATTTCAATGGAAATCTCTTTTATTATTAAAATGTGATTGATCCATAAAAGCTAAACCAATTGATTTACATCGGAAGTAGAAAGAAAAGTTAATTAACGGAGTCAAGCTGAACAGATTTAGGGCACATCACAACAAATCCGATAGAGGTATTACCTGAAATCAGTGGACAGAGGAGCAGGGAAAGCACATCGAGAATGAAAGAAAGCCGAAGGAGGAACCACAGAGAATTTTAGCTAAGTATTTAATCGGTATACGTGCTGCTAAGGCATTTCTTGCTATATGCACCTGCGAACTAAGGAATCTGCAATTATAAAATGCACAACGATCAGCAGTAATTCTGATTGCCACTGCCTGTCCTGATCCCTATTGCAGAAGACCAAAAAGAAAGGAAGCAGGATGAATCTACTTGCACCAATTGCAAAGAGCAAAAAGGAAAAAAATATAGAGTATATTTCAAAGGCGATGTTCTCACCAATAAAATCCTCTCCTTCCACAAATGTACTCCCACACCGACATGTATCAGTACCAATTAACCTTACAGCCTAATTATCAGATAGAATGTATATTAAGAACTGAATTACACAGAGGTGTACATATAGAGGAAAGATGACGCTGAAGCATGTTTAAATGTTTCATCTAAAATCTTTAACCGTTAAAAATTAAACTTTTTACCTTATTCTGTTTTACACTGTCTATCACCTATTTAAAGTCCAGGAATATTCCAAAAATAGGAGGTTATTTTGAATAGGAGAGAGAGAGCGTAAAGTGATGGGTTAGAGTTCAGGCTTCTAGATGCAGATAAGAAGGCAAATGAGCTGACTTTTCCAAGTAATGGAGAGCGACATAATATTAAGCAACAGTAAGGTACGCAAACTGGGGAAAGGTATGAAAACTGGAGAAAGTTATGAAAGATAAACCAATCTGAGCAGATTAAAGGCACATCACAAGATATCCCAAAGAGGTATTACCTGAAATCAGTGTACGGAGGAGCAGGGAAAGCACACCGGGAATGAGAAAAAGCTGAAGGAGGAACCAAAGAGAATCCCATTTCAAAGTAAATGAGAGCGTGAGCCAGTACACGCGACAGAAGCTGAAATTATCCAAGGAAAATCAGTATGAAGCACTCTAACGAAGTCAGCATCCAAAGAACATGAACATACATATGAGGATTATAAGAGGTAAAGGTATATTATGTCACTATCATATTAGATAACATACAGCTTACGCAGAAATAACACTCTCATTTGCTGATTTAGTTTGGAGATCATCTGAGACCTTCGCGTTGGACAACATCATCCACGAAGATGCCATTAGTAGAGTTAGCTATTTTATATACATGTTGATAGTTCCTGACTACTCTATCTCTGCAGAGGCAAAGAACATATTAGCATCTGCAGTATGATGTAAACAAATTAAAGCAAGAAACATGTATAAACACTTGTTCGGTTCTTTCAATTCATCCAGTATGCAAGTTGCAGCACACCAAACTCTGCCTCAAACTGAGGAGATGGAACATAAGTTCACATATGGAAACTGTTTTCAGTAGACCTTCGTCTCAAGGAGAGAAAAACCACAACATTTGTATATGAAGACATGTGCAGTAAGAATAACATGATAGTAAGAAAATGAAGGCATACAAGACAACAAGTAATAAATAAAACAACATCAAGACCTCGACTCTAATAGTTAATGTCTCTAAATGTAGTAATATCTATATACCCTGGGTTTTTGCTGATAAGAGTTAGATTGTCCATATGCATAGTCATTATTCCTGTAAGGGGCAACTTGAGAAGTAAAAGCAGATATGATGGTCAAGTATCCCCGCCTCTTTTCTTTCAATTTAGTTCGAGCCTGAGGTAATAGTTTCTCCATAATATTCTTTCAGATTCATGTCTTTCAGTTATTTTTTTAGCCTTTAATCTTGGGATACCAAGAAGTCTAGAATAGACAATGTGGACTACTCTCATTAGAAATCGGGTGGCAGAGTTGGCAGTATTAAGCTAATAAAAATGAAAACTTTTTTCAGAAAGCCCCGGAGGTTCTCGGATGATAATAAGTGCAGTCTGTTTTGGAAAACCATCTCTGTACCAAGATGATGTTTGCTGCATTGGCGTGTCAATAGTGCGATTTTCAAGAAGATTATGCCTTGTAGAATCTGTTTTCAGACGGCGAGATAGCAACGGCGCCTCCTTTTTGTGAGCAGACGCCGTTTGAGTTGCATAGCAGCCTTCCTTTTTCCTGCATATGAACAGTCGTTCGTTTTTTTGGGATCCATCAGATGTAGAATTTAATTTCTTTTTATACCTGTAGATTTAGAGAAGAGGAAAACCATATTATATGTTTGAAACAATAGTAAATGGGTAAGTGTAACCACCATCCTCAAAAATAATAGTTTAACGTCTGTAGTAACATCGAAAGACTATATGCACATTACCGAGGAATTCTTATCAGGGAGAAATATTTATTAGGTATTATTAAGTACTCAATACGATGCCACCTGATTATTATTTACCAATTTAAATTCCTGTAGCAGCATACCATTCAATACTTTAGTAGTTATCATAACATGGTGGAACTTATTGAGTAAGGTGTAGTTACAATGAGTAAGTTAAGTGGCCTGCGCGAAGCTGAAAAGGAACACAGTAAAATCAAAGCAAGCACAAGAATTTAGCAAGTATAAAGATTCGTTCACTATTAATTAAAACTTAGGAAATTTGCTTTAGCTTTAAGCACCCATCTTCGTTATCACTACAGTAAGAGGGATGAACAACAACCTGCAAGACCTATTGCTTGCGTCCTTCTAAGGAACTAATATCGGAGTTTAGTTTAGTTTACTTTACTATATGGTTATGGTAAATCAGCCGGTGCACTTCATAAAAAAAATTCTTAAGCTCTGCAAAAATTACAAATAAGATTCAATGAGGAATTCTGACAAACGCTTGGGGGTACAATTCTGAAGCTCTGCAAAAATTACATCTAAGATTGAATGAGGAATTTTGACAAACACTTGGGGGTAAAAATTCTCAAGCTCTGCAAAAATTACATATAAGATTCAATGAGGAATTTTGACAAAACACTTGGGAGTAACAACAAAAGTAAAACACATACAAGAAATACAAAGAACGGTAGACCACAAAGAGGAAAACAGAGAATCCACAATTACACAGAAGCACAGAGAAGCAAGGCACTCGCCAAAAAAATTCGTAGGCAAGATGAACTATGGAAGAAGCGCAAAGAATTAGGTGTTACTGAAATACTTGCAAGATAACAAAAAATACAAGATTACAATTGAAAAATAAAATTGAAGAAATAAATCTCTTCAGAGTGAGGCGCGGATATCTCGCTCTTTTTAAGGAGATTCAAGGCCACTGTAACAAATATTTTCATCGGTTCAGCAGTAGTTCTTCTTGATTTTCCCCCTCCATGATACAACAACCTTATCACAATATATAACTCAACAACTCTGGACAAGAGTTGAGTCTAAAGCTCCACAAAAAGAACATCTCCCTTCAACTAATAAGAACTCTTTTTTTTTTACTAACTTTTATACACTCTATCTTTCTTGTGTGTTATATATCTCACAAACCAAATGAAGACCACCACTATTTATACTAAAAGAAGTCTTCCTAGCAATGAATAGAAAGATAATGGAATAATAAATAGTAAAGATAATGGTATTAAAAGTTACATAGGTTACAAGGATAATGAAGAAATTAAGAGTGCAATTAAGTAGGCACAAATGCCATCAATGACATTTTGCATAACTGAAATGCATATGGCATGGAATAATGCAGTAATGCATATGACACCAACTCCAATGGAGTAATGCAATAATAATTGAAAGTCAGCCAAATGCATGCAACGGTAGGAAAGAAACTGCCCACTAACTGCTGAAATAATTAGCATTCTTCTAACTCCAAAATAAAGCAAATTAATATATTAAAATATTAATATTAAAATGCTAACAACCAACAATCCCCCACTCATTTTAATATTAGATAAGAGAGTATATCAGCTGAAAGAAGACTACTATGCATAATGAAGGTGTGCTATGTATTGAACCTCCACTTAGTGAAACAATAATTTTTTACTCCAGAGTTGTAGTGATCTCAGACTTGAACTATGACTGCTTTAGGGAAATAAAATATTACTGCTCACACATAATAATCAAGGTGTTGACATGAGCTTTGAAAGCTAGCACGTTATGGCCATGTGCTATCCCAGTTTCATGAGTGCTTTTGAGAATAAGCCTAACTCTCATAGGAAGCGACCTACTTCCACACATCACATAGGTGAAATCTGTTAAGAGTGCTCCTGTAAGTTTAACACTCTACCCATACGGGCTACAAATATTCATTAAGAGTTTTATCAACTCAACCTTTACAAACTACAGGAAACAATGCACTCACATTATAGGGAGGGAATAAAAAGATAGTGCATTTTTCACAACAAGTCATCATATGATTAGTTTTTCCCTTTGAACCTGGTTATAGGATCTCTAGTCCCCAGGTTGGGTTTATTCATATATGACTCAAGGATTTATAGGCTTCAATCCCATCCCCCTCGATGTGCTCCAGACCTTCTCTCTCGTTAAGGCCTTGGTAAGAGGATCTGCAAGATTATCACAAGATTTGACATAATCAACATTAATGGTACCATTTGTCAAATACGATCTTACATTACTGTGTTTCCTCCTTATAGGTCTGGGTTTACCATTGTAATAACGGTTTTGAACTCTACCAATCGCAGCGGTGCTATCACAATGTATTAAAATAGGAGGAATTGGTTTTTCAAAATAAGGTATTTGAAACAGTAAATCTCTTAACCAATTCGCTTCCTCACTAGCTGAAGCTAAATCAATTAGTTCAGCCTCCATGGTAGAGTTAGCAATTATAGTTTGCTTTTTTGATCTCCAACAAATAGCACCACCACCTAAAGTAAAGACATAACCAGTGGTAGAACACGAATCACATGATAAAGTGTTCCAATCTGCATCACAAAAGCCTTCAAGTACAGCAGGATATTTTTTATAAAACAAACCACAATTTTTCGTTTGAATTAAATATCTCATAACTCTTGTTACAGCATGCCAATGTTCATTACCTGGCTTGCTTGTAAACCTGCCAAGTACTCCTACTGCATATGCAATATCAGGCCTAGTGCAATCAGTCACATATCTCAAACTTCCGATTATGCTAGCATATTCCTTTTGATTTATTACATCATTTTCACTTTCAATAGCAAATAAGTGAACACTTGAATCAAAAGGAGTAGCAACATGCTTGCAATCAAGAAAGTTATATTTTTCAAAATTTTCTCAACTTAATGTGACTAGTCAAGAAAAATTCCATCACATGTTCTTGTTATTTTTATTCCAAGAATAAAATTTGCCTCACCAAGATCTTTCATATCAAATGGCTTCTAAGAATATTCTTAGTTTCATCAATAACATTCATGTTAGAGCCAAAGATCAACAAATCATCAACATATAGGCAAATAATCACATGTGAATTATTCCAAGACTTATGATATATGCACTTATCACACTCATTTGTTTTAAAACCATTTTCAATCATGCAGGAATCAAATTTTTCATGTCATTGCTTTGGTGCCTGTTTCAAGCCATATACGGATTTTGTAAGTTTACACACTTTGCTTTCTTGGCCTGCTTCAACAAAAGACTCGAGTTGTTCCGTATAAATTTCCTCATTTAGGTCTCCATTTAAAAAAGCAGTTTTTACATCCATTTGAGGAATTTGCAAATCAAATATTGCAGCAATAGCAATTAAAAGTCTTATGGATGTAACTCTTGTTACCGGTGAAAAAGTATCAAAAAATTCTAAGCCTTCTAGTTGTTTAAAACCTTTTGCAACTAGTCTAGCCTTATATTTATTGATAGATCCATCCGGTTTCAACTCTTTCCTTAAGACTCATTTGCAACCAATAATTTTACAACCCGGTAGTAAATCAACTAACTTCCAAGTTTTATTAGAAATCAGTGATTCCATTTCATCATTTACAGCCTTTTTCCAAAATATAGAATCATGTGAAGATAATGCTTTTTTTCAAAGTGAGAGGGTCATCTCCAACATTAAACACATAAAAATCAGGACCAAAATCTTTTTCTATTCTAGTTCTTTTACTTCTTCTTAACTCAAAATCATCAATTTCTTTATTTTTTAAAGTAGAAGTAGAAGAACTAGGTAGTGACAAAATATTTTGTTCATTCCTTTGACCCCCACTATTTTTAAAATCAAAAGGGAGTTTATTTTCATGAAAAATAGCATTACCCGATTCTATCACAATATTATTTTTAAGATTAAAAAATCTATAGACTGTACTATTTGAAGCATAACCAAGAAAAGCACTAGTAGTAACTTTCTTACCTAACTTTGTAATCTTGGGATCCATTAGCCTCACAAAGGCTAGACAACCCCAAACTCTTAGATATCCTAAACTTGGCTTGTAACCTTTCCACAAATCAAACGTTGTCAATTTAGTCTTTTTATGAGGCACACGATTCAACACATAACAAGCAGTTAAAATAGCTTCACCACAAAAATTTAAAGGTGCATGTAAACTCAATAAGCATGGCATTAGTCAATTCAACCAAAGTTCTATTTTTCCTTTCTGCTACTCCATTAGATGAAGGAGAGTAAGGAGGAGTAGTTTCATGAATTATTCCCAATGATCTAACAAAAGAATTAAACTCATTTGACTCATATTCACGACATCTATCACTTCTAATTTTTTTTATTCTTTTTCCAAACTGATTTTCAACCTCATGGAGATAAGTTTTGAAATTTTCAAAAGCATCACTTTTATTTTTCATCAAGTAAACATATGTAAACTTAGAAAAATCATCAATGAAAGTAATAAAATATCTATTACCTCCACGAGTTAAAATTCCACCAAGTTCACAAATATCAGTATGAACTAATTCTAACAAATCAATTTTTCTTTCAACTTGAAAATGAGGCCTTTTAGTGATTTTGGCTTTACTACAAGCCTCACATTTTTCAAAATTCTTTTTAATCATTGGGATTAATCCTAAACTACTCATGATTCCAACATAACAATCATTAATATGACACAAACAAGCATGCCAAAATTTAGTAGAAGAAAACATATAAACAGAAGTAGAAACTTTATTCATTTCAACATTCAGTTTGAACATCCCATCACAAATATACCCCTTTACCACAAAAACATCCTTCTTCACAATTACATATTGATCAGATTCAATTATTTGTTTAAAGCCTGCTTTATTGAGAAGAAAACTAGACATCGAATTTTTTCTCATAAAAGGAGTATATAGTACATCTTTCAAAGTTAATACCCTTTCAGAAGTAAAACGCAATTCAACATCTCCCGTTCCAAGCACTTGAGTAGTATGTGAATCACCAAGCATGATGGTTTTGGGCTCCTCAAAATGAGTATATTTTTTAAACCAGTCTTTGTCATAACAGGCATGACGGTTTGCACCAGAATCATCCCACCATCCATTAACACTCTCAACCATGTTTATGTCGGTAATCACCGCCACAAAAGGTTCTTCGATAACATTTGCCTGAGGATTAGGACCACGTTTTCGGAATCTGCAAAATCGAGCAATATGCTCACTCTTGCCACAAACAAAGCACGGTCCCTTATCTTGAACTTGTTGATTTTGTGCTTGGTTATTTTCACCACTATTTTTCTTGGGAGGTCTACCATTATTTTTCTTGAACGTTTTCTTCTTAGGCTTCAAAGAAGTATTTTTGTGAGTTTTAGGAGTAGCATTATTTGAAGTAATTAAATTTACCTTCGTTGTGATGTTGTTCTCTTCTGTTTGTAAAAGTGCATCTTGGCCTCTTGCCTTTTCTTCCATACGGATTTTCATTATCAAGGATTCAAGGGAGGTTTCCTTTTGTTTGTGGCGCATAGTTTTTTGAAATTCCTTTCAAGAAGGTGGAAGTTTATCTACTATGCCACAAACAATAAGATTATCTCCAATTTTCACCTCCTCGGACCTAAGCTCTCCAACAATCATTATAAAGTCTTGAGCTTGGTCTACCACTGATTTATTGTCCACCATTTGGAAACGAAAAAATCTACTAGCCGTATATTTTTTTAGCTCCTGCCTCCTCGGTATCATACTTACTCTGCAATGCTTTCCAAATTTTCTTTTCACTAGAGTAAGTTCTATCATAATAATCATAAAAATTATCAGATAAACAATTAAGAAGATAATATCAACACTTATAGGAGTCACCATCGTACTTTTCCACTTTCTCATGATGAGAAATAAGTTCATCATCATCCATCGAGGTGTCATCAACTTTATTTGGATTCTTCTCAGTTAACACATAAGAAACATTAAGAAAACTTAAGTAGAAAAGTACTTTACCCTTCCATCTCTTGAAATGGTTACCATTAAACCGAAATGGCTTGCTAAGGTCTTCTAACTTGACATCCGCAGTTTTTTCAATTGTAGCCATCTTGAATCTCTTTAAAATTGTTAGTGAAAAACTTACAAGATAACAAAAAAAATACAAGATTACAATTGAAAAATAAAATTGAAGAAATAAATCTCTTCAGGCTGAGGCGCGGATATCTCACTCTCTTTAAGGAGATTCCAGCAAATGTTTTCACCGGTCTAGCAGTAGTTCTTCTTGACTTGTCCCCTCCAGGATACAATAGCCTTATCACAATATATAACTCAACAACTCTGGACAAGAGTTGAGTCCAAAGCTCCACAAAAAGAACACCTCCCTTCAACTAATAAGAACTCTTTTTTTTGATTAACTTTTATGCACTCTATCTTTTCTTGTGTGTTATATATCTCACAAACCAAATGAAGACCACCACTATTTATACTAGAAGAAGTATTCCTAGCAATGAATAGGAAGATAATGGGATAGTAAATAGTAAAGATAATGGTATTAGGAGTTACATAAGTTACAAGGATAATGGAGGAATTAAGAGTGACAATTAAGTAGGCACAAATGCCATCAATGACATTTTGCATAACTGAAATGCATATGGCATGGAATAATGCAATAATGCATATGACACCAACTCCAATGGAGTAATGCAATAATAATTGAAAGTCAGCCAAATGCATGCAACGGTAGGAAAGAAACTGCCCACTAACTGCTGAAATAATCAGCATTCTTCTAACTCCAAAATAAAGCAAATTAATATATTAAAATATTAATATTAAAATGCTAACAACCAACATTAGGCGAAAAGGTAAAGAATTGCAATAGAAATCAACAGTGGAGTTGAGAAGATGAAGACGAAGATGAAACACAAAAAATAGGCGAGAAGCCACAGATTGAAAGCTGTAAGAAATTGGACTACACGTGGTGAACCGAAAATGTTCTCTTTCATAACACAATCATGTCGACCAGGTGTGTGGTTATCACCCTATAATAAAATACTAGATAAGCATGGCACGGGCCCAACAAATTTGCATTCTTAGGAGTCGTTTGGTAGAGTGTATTAGCAGAAATAATGCATGCATTAACTCTTTGTATTAGTGGTTCTTTCTTTGATACACTTTTACATGTTTTGTATAACTAATGCAAGGATTTATTATACACTTTATTGTGTATTGAGGAGTGTAATACTATTACCATGGATTTCTAAGAGATTTAATACATGCATTTGCATAGTTAAAAACTCAATTACCTCTCAAAAGCACTTTTACATCTTCTCCATCATAATTGTGGAGGATATTTTTGTAAATAAATATTTTTATACAATGCATATTATTTTTATTACAACAAACTAAACAATACATAAAAATAATCTATGCATAACTAATATAAGCATTACTAATGCAAGTATTACAATACACTTTATTGAACATTTCATTTATACACTCTAACGTTATATTTATACACTCTACCAAACGACCCTTACGTAATTTGTCCTTGTTAGGTGCTTGTAGGTTGCAATTTAGAATGTTATTTCTCGTTGTTTGCACAAATTCAATATTATAAAATTGCGATTTAGAATGTGGTTGTTGTTGTTTGGTGTTGAGCTGTAACACAAATCAAGTTTTATAAAAGTTGCAATTATTATATTTAATTAATTTAAAAGATCATTTGACTTAATTTTTTAAAAAAGTTGCTTTTTAAAAGTAGTTTATAGAAAAATAAATTTTAGTAACTTTTGAGTTGAAAAATGAAAAGTAGGTGAATACATACTTTTAATTAGAAATCATTTTATACTTATTTTAAGTTATTTTTAACTTTATCAAAAAATTAAAAATAACTTAAAAATAAATTTGACCAACTTTTAGTCAATCCAAGCTCTTAAGCAAACATTTTGATACCTTTATGAGCGCACGTTTGGTCTTTAAATATTTTTTATTCATATTATTCCACATTTATTGACTTACACAGACTTGTAGATGTAAATGTTTACTTTCTCGGCAGATCATGATGAGTCGGACATGGTTCAAGTGACACAACGGCGTGCACCATTCTTCGCATTATTTAGGTCAGTAACCAGAACTGTATCAACTTTCATTGTCTTACAAGGTTAAGCCAAAAATAAATATTAATCATAAATATGCTTCCCCTGCTTAGCGAACTTTAGGAGCAGAGCACTGTAAATGTATCAAACCTACAAAGATTCGCAACAGACAAACATTAAAATATGCCATTCCAATGAAATTTATTTTGAAAAATTGCTAATATAAGTGGAGAAATTGATGCATGTAAATGATCGCCAAATCAGATAACAAAAATATCACATACTAATTGTTGCATAATATATACCTATATTACGTACAAAATATCACTCTCCGAAATATAGTGTGGCTACCAGATGTACTTTTAATATATCCATCAGAGTATGCGAAGTGTGACATTCACTTATTCACATACATGGGAGTGTAAATAATATACACTACATATAAGCCAAAGCTGATGTATTCTACGAAAGCTTTGACAAAAAAAGTATAATCAAGGTTATTTAAACCTAACTTCTTAAGAGCAATATATGAATCAAGCATGAAGCGGTAATATATTCCAATGGATCATTCCACCTTTCTTTATCCAAATGCAAATCTAGCTCTCATTCACATTACACCCAGAAGGCCAGAAGTATATATTTAGCAACAATAGTTGGAAGGAAGAATAAAAAAATCCAATCAATAAACAACATCAAACCACCTCCTACAACACAATAACAAATCTACTAATTGGTATGGAAGTGTTTTTCAAAAAAGCTTGTGATCTTCTCCTCGTTTTTTAGGGCAAACCTCAAAGAAATCCTGAAGCAAATTATGAATCCTTAAAGCTTTAGTACTCATAAAAAAAAAGAACTAACTTGTATCCATATACTGAGGAAAGGTTTCAGTTTGTAACTTTAACATACATTGTATGAATATTCATGATCTTTCCGAATTTTATCCAACTCCTCATTAGTCTCATAAATGTAGGCATCAAGTCTCTAGCAGAGCATTCCAAGTTCTGAAAATTTTCACATAGTATTAAAAAGGGAGTATGAAGGCAGGACAAAACCAACAATCAACTTGTAACCACTCCTTAGGTTTGGTTCATTATTTTACTCCTTGTTCAATTCAGACCAATGATAATACATCCTTATCAATGTAGGATTCTTATCTATTAATGACAACATAAAAAAGATATCCACCTATTCAATTTCTAACACCAAAATACCAAGAGAGTTGGTAACAAATTAGATTAGCAGTATTAACTGAAAAGTAATTTATCCACTTAGCCATAATTTACAAATGTGAGATCCTTGTTCAGAGAACTCAAAGCTTATCGAAAGGTATTGGAGGGAGCATGGAAGAGATAAACTGCCCTGACACCTAGCAATTTTTTTTGAATGGGTGTTAAAGGGGGATTTTTTGTTCCTCATAGATAATTTATACAAATATAATTCTTAGCTTGATCTTTACTAGCAAGCTTGTCAAGAGACACAAATTCCTTTGGATCATGGTGCTGAGGAAGCCTCTGGTCCTCATCGTTGTCATCCATGTACCATGCATATATGACGTCCTCTTTTGGATTATACCAGAATTGAAAAATTAAGAGAGCTTGCGAATAATTCTCAATTTTCTTCTCTAACTAATCAATTTTTATGATAAACTACACTTTGTTTTTATGTGTAAAGATTCATCCAAAACCAACATTAAAATCATTCTCCTCTTTGCAAATGTAGGGGGCAATGGGGCAAGTAACTCCATCAAAGTAACCAAATCATATACAGTTAACACGTTAAACGAAATTATTCAAAAGGTATAACCATATGTATTGACATAGTAAAATTAGAAGTATATAGTTTAGCTAGCCTGCCCCTAACCCTGAATCAAACAAAGGAGGTAAACAAAAACAATGACATATCAGTGCAATCCCAGAAGTAGAAGTAGGTCTAGGAAGGATGGTGTGTATGAAGACTTACCCTTACCTTGGGAAGATAGAGAGATTGTTTTTGATAGACTACGGCTCAAGTAAAGCATATAATAAAAATGGAGGCAAGGAACCAATCTTTGGTGGAAATTTGCCATCCTTCACTCAACAAAGTAACAATAGTATCTTCGCGTGTCCATAATCCATTCAAGATCACAATCAGTTTTTACGTGAGACAACTTTTAGGTTCATCAAGATTTCTCATCTTAAAAGATGCCTCAAAATTGTACTTCTTGTATGATTTTTGTGTTAAAACCGAATAATCCAAAACAACTGGTGGAACACAAAAATATCAAATAAAACCAAAAATATTTAACCATCAGAAAGTTCTTTTGAAGTTACTAATCACCATAATCTATGTTTCCATGGCTTGTACTCTGCAAGACCATCTGATTGTACCTCATATTCATGCCTCAAGTGTGAAGAAACTTATATGAACAACCAACCATTGAGAGTTGTATTGTATTCATCTGCCTTAACACAAACATTGATGCAACAAGCAAAGAATCTGAGAATTAAAGATATGTGATAGAAAAGAAAAAGGCATTTATGAAAAGTTCATGAGTGACAACAAACACTATATTTTAGTGAATGCAAGCATATGCAAAAATTCCAAGACATATTAAGAAGCGGAAATTTAAGTGGTTAAGTGAAATAAGAACTCATCTTACACGCGGAACAGCTAAACTCTAAATCGATGAATATGAAATGAAAAATTAAGAGAGTTTTAAAAAAAAATCTAAATCCAAAACTTTAGTGAATCTTCTTCTTATTGAAATTCTGAATGAAATTCTGAAGAGGAGTAAGAGGTTCATATATTTGTTTGATCTTATACCCAGTTGCCCTCTTAGGGTTAGACAATAAAGATGAGGAATGAGAAATTAGGGAGAGACGTATGAAGAAAATGGCAGAATGATCCAGAAGCATAGCAGAGGAAAAGAATTGACGAAAAAGATGAAAATATCCTTACTTTTGTTTTAAATAACTAAAGTAGAACCTTGTCCAACTTCTATAGCGCGATGTACCATAAATTTATGTTGTGGTCATCCTGACTTCATGCTTCTATATATATATATATACATATATATATATATATATATATACATATATATATATATATATATATATATATATATATATATGGGTTAAATAATAAATTACTGTTTTATTTTAAAAAGAAGGCTGATTTATGAAAATCTGATAAAAATAAAAAAGAAAAAAAAATAGACACAACTACAAACAAAAGAAAATGAAAAATATGGACCCTGTTACAAATCCATTTAATTTTGTGGATATTTCTTTTCAATCTATACCTAACGTAATGTCTCATTTAATGTATCACTTAAATATCTTCTAACATATTTTGTTTAACATTGTGAACGGATGATTTCTACATACTATAAAAGGGTATGCTTCACCCTTTTGAAAGCACACTTGAAGAGAATAAATAAAGCTCCCAACTATATACTTTCCATCACCATTTGTCTTACCTCCTTGTTTAAGTATTCTTGTATTTTTCCTCTTGTTTTACAATATATTATCATCACGAGTCTCTAACCAATTGAGACCTACTTAATTCGTGTCACGACCCAAGTTAGGAACTTGACCGGTGCTAAGGGAGAGAATCCCAAAGCAAGCCTTACCAGAATTCTACAGAACATCGGGTAGAGTTTCCTTTGTTTTTAGACCAAATTTTCCTGTCTCAAAAATTCACAACACAACTAATAGCAACTATTAACCACAACATAATATCCATCAATGATCTAATTGTCACGCAATAAAATCAATTCATTTCCAAATTACGAAAAAAGTTCCAAACTAGTCACTTGACTAAAATTCAAAGGACTACTCTTGACTCAAATCAAAGGAATGGCAAATAGAGCGACTCTAAGAGTTTTTAAAAGAAACTAAATAAACATAGCAAATCAATAGTCTCTTGCCATGCGAAGCAATGCGGGGCTTATCAGATGCTACGAAATCACACGCTAGTAAATGAAATCTTCTTTAATACCACCTGAGTTCTCTGTAAAAACAATTAGTGAGGAGTGAAACGCTAGCTTAGTGAGTAATAATACTTAACCACAACCATTTTAATAAGGGACAAGTCAGAAAACATGCTAGTACAATAATCATAATAATGAGATAATGCTCTTTCAGAAACAATAACAATATTCAATCTTATGTGCCTAATATAAGCAAAATCAATGTAAATACTTAATAGTAAACTCAAAAAAATATTTCCATATCAAATCTTATAGTTGGGAGGTTTTCCAAGGATGAATCATGAAATCAGTGTGGCTTTCTCTTTAAGAAGTAACCAATAAAAGTGAACTCCTCATAAAGGAGTTAAATATTCATATTAGTTGATCCCTACTCGAGGGATATCAGTAACAGTATACTAGTTTTATCTTCCTACTAGCAAGAGCTTTATCAAAAATTTGTAACTATAAGGTGCACCAGGTCTAATGAACCCGCCGTTAGCTACGGAATTCATCAAGGTCTACTCCCATTTATATTTTTCTTGTAATCAATAGAAGCATTTCAAAATCGAACAGAGCATTTAAATCTTATCAAATCATATCATTTCAAAGTTTAACAATCACCTGTCAAAACACTATTTCTCAAATAAGTGTAAAACCTTTTCAATAACAGTAATCATATCCTGTAAGAATGAGATCATCTCAAATAATATTTTTAGTATCATATCCAGTAAAAGACTTGTCCCACATGCAAGTTCAAAACATTCGGTAACACATTTACTTTATAAACCATGTGAAAATCATGCAAGTTATAAAATATCAATTATGGTAAGATTACTACTCATAGTCTTGAATGGTCCATATGAAATCCTTTGGTCAAACTATAAACACATTCATAACAATTTCGTGTTAACTCCTTCATTTAGGTAATTCATACTACATTAAAAACCCAACCCTAGAGGTTTCATGAATGATTTGAAATTTGTCCAGTCACCTAAATAATGCTTTAATCATGCAAAATGACCTCTTCTTGATTAATCCTCATTGTAAAAGATCGACATAACCTTACTGTCCAATTAATTTTGTTTCATATATGCCAATATACAAAATCTCATAGTCGAATAATTAAATGCACTCCATTAATTTCTGGAAATTTCACAAATTTCTTAGTTTCTTTAACTTATGATTCTCTACTTCTGAACCCCTATCTATAGTCATGGAATATTCAACTTCAACCTTTAAACTAAGTTAAGAAACTTAATTTTTTCTTCTATTCCTTTCTTTAACTAATTTTCAAAGCATGATTTTCCCCGTTATTTGCTTCTTCACTGGAGACCGATGATAGAGCTCTTGATTTATTTTTATTTTTTTCCTTCTTTTAACTTCTGCTGCATCAAAATGGGAGAAGGAAGGGCAAAAAAGTTTTAAAAGCAACTTGGAGCCCTTTGCACGTGAGCTGGGCTAAATCCCACTCCCCCTTTCCTTCCTTTTATTTTATTTTTTTATAAAAAAAAATAAATTCATTTTGGTCAAAACAACACCCAATCAGCTTTTTTTTTTTTTTGGAACAAGAGCTAATGGTATATATGCCCTTATTTTTAATATAGGGTATTACATTCTCCCCACCTTAAGAAATTTGGTACCCAAATGTAAAGTGTGTACCTGTAGACTTAAACAAGAAAGGATATTGGACTCGCATATCGTTTTCCAACTCCCAAGTAGCTTCTTACATGGTATGGTTTCTCCATAAGACTTTCACAGACACAATTTCTTTTGACCTTAACCTTCTTACTTGTTTGTCCACAACAGCCACCGGTTCCTCTTCATACCTTAAGTTCTCATCAATCGGTATAGTCGGTGCTTCAAATACATGAGAGGAGTCTGAGATATACTTCCTTAACATAGAAACATGGAACACTGGATGGATGAAGGACATACCGGGAGGAAGTGCCAAACAATACGCCACTCCTCCTACCCGATCAAGTATCTCATATGGTCCTATATATCGCAGACTCAACTTACCTCTTTTGTCGAACCGCATCACACTTTTCATAGGAGAAACTCATAGAAAAACTTTGTCCTGAACCGGGAACACTAGATATCTTCTTCTCTTATCCGCATAAGACTCATGTCTGCTTTGAGCTGTGAGCAATCTCTGCCTAATCAACTGGACCTTATCCATGGCTTCTTGTACTAAGTATAGTCCCAACACATTTGCCTCTCCAACTTCAAACCACTCTATAGGAGAACGGCATCACCTACCATACAAAGCTTCATATGGAGCCATCTGAATGCTGGACTGAAAGCTATTGTTGTAGGCAAATTATGCTAAAGGCAAGTAAGCATCCCAACTACCTCTAAAATCAAGAATGGAAGTTCTCAACATATCCTCTAAGATTTGTATAGTACGCTCAGACTGCCCATCTGTCTGTGGATGGAATGCAGTACTAAGGTCTACTCAAGTACCCAAAAATTCTTGAAAGGATCTCCAAAAGTGTGAAGTGAATTGTGAACCGCTATCAGATATGATGGATATTGGCACTCCGTGAAGTCGAACAATTTCATTCATAAATATCTGGGCTTATCTCACTCCACCATATGTCGTCTTTATCGGTAAGAAGTGTATTGATTTTGTTAGTCCATCTATAATTACCCATACAAAGTCATATCATCTAAGAGTTCGGGGTAGACCAACCACAAAATCCATAGTGATTCTTTCCCATTTCCACTCTGGAATTTGGAGCTCTTGTAGTAATCCAGCAGGTCGTTGATGCTATGCTTTAACCTGTTGACAAGTCAAACAACTAGAAACAAAATTAACAATATCTTTCTTCATACCTTCCCACCAATACAATTGCTTTAGGTCATGATACATCTCAGTGGAACCAGGGTGCATAGTATATTTAGAGTTGCGAGCTTCTTTAAGAATATATGTTTGGTACACACAACCGATTACCTAGTCGAAGCATACTAGTGTAGTCGACTATCATCTGCTTACTTTTACTAGTTACGACCTCATCTCAATATATGCAAAGTTGTTCATCCTCATATTGAGTAGTATTAATGCGCTCTACTAGTGAAGATTTGGCTTGCACACAAACTAGCAATATCTCTGAATTTCCCACACTAAACCTGTCACATGTGCTTTCGAGTTTCTGCACATCTTTTGCCAACTGTCTCTTTTTAGGAATTATATGTTCTAAACTAACCATAGATTTTCTACTCAATGCATCAGCCACAACATTCGCTTTTCCAAGATGATACAAAATAACATAATCATAATCCTTGAGTAGCTCCATCCATCACCGTTGTCGAAGATTTAGATCTCTCTGCTGAAAAATATACTTTAAGCTCTTATGATTGGTATATATCTCACAAGTTTCACCGTATAGATAATGCCTCCAAATTTTAAGAGCAAATATCACTGCAGCCATCTCCAAATCATGAGTAGGATAGTTTTGCTCGTGCCTCTTCACCTGCCTTGAAGCATAGGCAACAACATGACCATTTTGCATAAGGAAACATCCTAAACCAACCCTCGAAGCATCACAAAATACCGTAAAACCTCCAGAACCCGATGGTAAGGACAATATTGGTGTTGTTGTCAAACACATTTTGAGTTTTCAAAAGCTTTGCTCACATTCTTTTATCCACTAAAATTTGGCATTTTTATGTGTCAACTTCGTCAATGGAGATGCTATTTTGGAAAAATCCTACACAAAATGCCTGTAGTAATTTGCCAAACCCAAAAAGCTTTGAATTTTTGTAGGCGAAGTAGGTCTGGGCCATTTCAGCACAACTTCTGGCTTTTTAGAATCCATCTTGATCCCATCTTTGGACACCACATGCCCCAAAAATGCTACTGAGTCTAGCCAAAATTCACACTTTGAGAACTTATCAGAAAGCTTATGTTCTCGCAAAGTCTGTAACACTGTCTTTAGATGATTCTCATGTTCTTCTTGGCTACGAGAGTATACCAAGATATCATTAATAAACACTATCACAAACCTGCCTAGAAACGGCCTGAACACTTTATTCATTAGATCCATGAATGCAACTGGAGCGTTAGTTAATCCAAAAGGCATCACAAGGAACTCAGATCATAGTGCCCATATCGAGTCCTAAATGTTGTCTTGGAAATATCTTCCTCCCTGATTCTAAGTTGATGATAACCAGATCGAAGATTAATCTTTGAAAAGTGGACAGCTCCCTGTAATTGATCAAATAGGTCATCTATACGAGGTAAAGGATACTTACTGCGTATTTTACCTTGGTCAAATGTCTGTAGTCGATGTACATTCTTAGAGACCCATCTTTCTTCTTTATGAATAATACTAGTGCACCCTATGGAGATATACTTGGTCGGATAAAACTCTTATTGAATAAGTCTTGCAGCTGTTGTTTTAGCTCCTTCAGTTCTGCTGGTGCCATACAATATGGGGGTATGGATATTGGCAATGTATCAGGAGCAAAATCAATGTCGAAGTCTATCTCTCGTACAGGAGGTAATCCTGGCAAATCCTCAGGAAATACATCAGAAAAATCATCCACCACTAGTATCTTCTCCAAGCTAAGTGCTCCTGTTGTATCCCTTACCATAGCTAAAAGACCCATACAACCTTTCTGTAGTAATCTCTGAGCCTTCATAAGGGGATATGATTTTTCTAACCTTAGGGACTTGACCCCCTTTTAATACAAAAGTAGGCTCATCGGGTATATCAAATTTGACTATCTTTACATGACAATCAACACTAGCATATCAAGGAGATAACCAATCCATGCCCATCAACACATCAAAATCAATCATATCAAGTACAATTAGGTTAGCTAGAGTATCCCTACCCTCAACTCTAATTTGACAATCACGATACTCATATTCAACTAACAAAGAATCCCCTACAGGTGTAGAAACAAAAAAAGGATGATTCAACATCTCTGGTTGTCTATCAAATCTCGAAGCAAATTATGAGGACACATAGGAGTGGGTAGATCTTGGATTATTCAAAACATGTGCATCAAAGGAACAAACTGAAATAATACATCGAACCACCGCATTTGAGGCCTGAAAATCCTGTCTAGTAAGTGCAGAAACTCTTGATTGACTTCTACCAGCATTCCCTTGTCCTTGATTTCGAGTGAAATAATATCCAGAACCTCTACTTCTATTTCCTGTACCTGAACCATTATGAGTGGTCTGAGTAGGTGCAGCTATCTGAGTAGAAGTCTGTTTCTTGGAGATAGAGGGTAATCCTTAATGCGATGCGCTAACTGACAACACCAAAAGCACCCTCTGGTGACAACACGACACTGTCCTACATGTGATTTAACATAAGTCTGGCAGGATGGAGCAGTGTCATACATTTTTCCAGAATTACGATGTCCCTGTGCTGATAAGTGTCCTTGAATACCCTGTTTGTGATGTTGCTTGTATGTGGACTGTGAAACTATATCCATCCCTATCTGAGAGCCCTGCTGTCTTCCTTAATTCCCTATTTTGTGATTTGCACCCAATTTGCCGCTGTAAGATCCCCCTATCTTGGCTTTCTTTCATACATTATAGGTTGTAAGCTCCTCTCGACCTTTGTCTTCAATCTTTCTAGCTAGATCAACTGCTTTTGAATAAGTCATGGTACTCATATTTGGGGCTAGGGCATTGAATAAACGATCAACCAACCCATGCACAAACCTCTGAACTCTATCTGCTTCAATAGGTACCAACAAATGAGCATATCTAGCGAGCTTACAAATTTTGGCGTTATTAGTTGCCACATCCATATTTGGAGTCTGTACCAACCTTTCAAACTGAGTTGCATACTTCTACCTCTGACTATTAGGAAGGAAATTGTCCATGAACAACTTAGTGAACTCATCCCACTTCAGTGGTGCTGCCCCAGTAGGTCGACCTAGCAATACAATCTCATACCTGGTGTTAGCCATGTCCTCTAGTTTGTATGTTGCTAGCTCCACCGATCTCTCACTAGAACATCCTAGAGCCTGGAGGGCCTTGAATCTCCCATCCAAGAAGCTTTGAGGATCAGCTGAACTATCAGAACTTGTGAATTTTGGTGATTTCAATTTCAAGAATTCTTGCAAAGATACCTCTTTATTCCCAAAAGTATAAGTATGTGTAGGTGCCTTAAGTGGTGCATGTGTTTGAGTAGTAATAGCATTACACTGACCATCCCTCTCCTGTCTATCCATTCTATTGACCAAACTCTCTATGGCTTTCTGCATGGAGGCAAGTACCCCAGTAGTAGCATTCTCATATGATGATGGAGGTGGACTAGCACTCCTTTCCGGAGTGACCTCTCTTAAAGTTCCAGTAGTGGTGCTACGGTTCCCTGTGGTGGCATTACGACCCTTACCTCGACCAATTCTGCGATCTCTGTCCCTCCCCAAGTTGAGGAAGTTGGTTGCCTAACCGTAGTGACATTAGGTGCCTCAGAATATCCGTCATAGCTCTATCATTAGATAATCGGGTTCGAGCCATCTGGCTAACAAAAACAAATAATGTTAGATTAATCTAGTTGGCCCTACACGTCACACACATAACCAGGAAAGAGAAAGAAAGACCAGACACATCCTATCATGTCCTCGCAGAATCACGATTATAGAAATGGCCAGCAATATAACCATAATTGAGATTCTACTACTAACGTGTGCTCCATAAGTCATAAGAATAACCTAATGCTCTGATACCAATTTTGTCACAACCCATGTTAGGAACTTGACCGGCGCTAAGGGGGAGAATCCCAAAGCAAGCCTTACTAGAATTCTACAGAAAATCGGACAGAGCTTCCTTTATGTTTAGGCCTATCCTGAATTTTCCTATCTCAAAAATTCACAACACAACTAATAGCAACTATTAACCACAACATAATATCCATCAATGATCTAATTGTCACGCAATAAAACCAATTCATCTCTAAATTACGAAAAAATTTCCAAACTAGTCACTTGACTACAATTCAAAGGACTAATCTTGACTCAAATCAAAGGAATGGCAAATGGAACGACTCTAAGAGTTTTTAAAAGAAACTAAATAAACATAGCAAATCAATATCACACGCTAGTTAATGAAATCCTCTTCAATACCACCTGAGTTCTCTGTAAAAATAATTAGCGAGGACTGAGATGCTTGCTCAGTAAGTAATAATACTTAATCGCAATTGATGTTTTATAACTTTCATGATTTTCACATGGTTTATAAATTAAATGTGTTACAGAATATTTTGAACTTGCATATGGGACAAGTCTTTTACTGGATATGATATTGAAAAGATTATTTGAGATGATCTCATTCTTACAAGATATGATTATTGTTATTGAAAAGGTTTTACACTTATTTGAGAAATAGTATTTTGACATGTGATTGTTACTTTGAAATGATATGATTTGATAAGATTTAAATGCTTTGTTCGATTTTGTAATGTTTCTATTGATTACAAGAAAAATATAAATCATATCAAATCATATCATTTCAAAGTTTAACAATCACCTATCAAAATACTATTTGTCAAATAAGTGTAAAACCTCTTCTATAATAGTAATCATATCTTGTAAGAATGAGATCATCTCAAATAATCTTTTCAGTACCAGTAAAAGGCGTGTCCCACATGCAAGTTAAACACATTCGGTAACACATTTACTTTACAAACCATGTGAAAATTATGCAAGTTATAAAACATCAATTGTGGTAAGATTACTACTCATAGTACTTGTGTTAAAATACCAAGCTCGTCACTCGAATGGTCCATATGAAATCCTTTGATCAAAGTATAAACACATTCATAATAATTTCATGTTAACTCCTTCATTTAGGTAATTCATACTACATTAAAAACCCAGCCCTAGAGGTTTGATGAATGATTCGAAATATGTCCAATCACCTAAATAGTGCTTTAATCACACAAAATAGCCTCTTCTTGATTAATCCTCATTGTAAAAGATCGGCATAACCTTACTGTCCAATTACTTTTGTTTCATATATGTCAATATACAAAATCTCATAGTCGAATAATTAAATGCACTCCATTAATTTCTGGAAATTTAACAAATTTCTTTGTTTCTTTAACTCATGATTCTCTACTTCTGAACCCCCATCTGTAGTCATGGAATATTCAACTTCAATCTTTAAACTAAGTTAAGAAACTTACCTTCTTCGTCTACTCCTTTCTCTAACTAATTAAATTTTTCCCCTTATTTGCTTCTTCACTGGACACTGATGATAGAGCTCTTGATTTATTTTATTTTTTTTCCTTCTTTTAACTTCTGCTGCGTCAAAATGGGAGAAGGAAGGGCTGAAAAGTTTCAACAGCAACTTGGTGCCCTTTGCGAGTGAGCTGGGCTAAATCCCACTTCCCATTTCCTTTCTTTTATTTTCTTTAAAAATATATATATATATATATTTTGGTTAAAACAACACCCAATTAGCTTATTTCTTTTTGGAACAAGAGCTAAATGACATATATGCCCTTATTTTTAATATAGGGTATTGCAATTCGGGATTATCTTTTTTTTCTAAAAGTTGATTAATTTTCTTTTAGAGTCCAATATAAATTTATGTGTTTATAATATCTCTAATAGGACTTGCAATAAATCTTTGATCTATAATTTAATTACTGCATATATAACTTGCTTTAGGTATTATTATAATACTTTACCATGCATAATAATCAATATGTTTCAGGTTTATATTGTTATTTTATTTATATGCTACTAACTTATAATTCTAAATTAAATACTAAGTAATATGATAGCATGCTTGTTAGAATACTCATAAGTATTTTCTTGTCATACATTTTGTGTGTCATAAAGAATAATAATATTGTATTAAATACAACTTGAAATTATTACTAAACTTTGATGTTAATTGAAACTAGTTATAAATACTTAAAACAAGTAGAAAATATATTAAATTTACCGTTTCAATGCTTCATGAGTTTACATGTTTTTGTAACATTAATGTTCATGCATATAATATATTTTAGGATCTGGCTCCTCTCCATTTTCTTTGTCTCCATTTTCCTCAAGTTCTAGCCTCAATTAATGACATGTGGCATAGGTTAGATTTAATGGGTAAGACATAATTAATTAAAATATATATCTAACCATGATTTAGATGATAAATGTATTATTATATCAATTAAAAATAGTCCTATTATTTGTCCCCTTTTCTCCTTATTCCCTCCATGTCCAGTTGTTTCTCCCTTTTCTCCCTATTCCCTCCAAAATTTTCTTTGTTGTCATCTAATTAATTAATTCAAGTTCCGTGATGGTATGGGTCTTCATCTTTATGCTTCCCACCTATTAATTTTAACCCTTTCTTCTTTCTTCTCCCACCTTCTTCGTCATCCTCCGATTGCACCAGATCATTAATTTAACACTGTCATGGAAAGGAAGGGGGTATGTGACGAGATCATTTCACTCATTTTGAGAAAATTATAGTCGATAAAAAATGTACGCCATGAGGTTAGATATGAACCTATATAAAATACTCATAAAAATTATATACTATGAATTCAAATTATTACTCGAGAGTTAAAATTTCATAATACATAATATATAAAAGAGAAGTTCAATTATCAAATTGAACCGATCAATAAATAGCATTACTTGAAATCTTAATTATATGAAATAATACATCATTTTGTGACTCAATTAGCAAAATTGACCAATATTTGAGTACTTCAATTCAAAAGTTCTAAATTCTCATACGCATAATACAAACTATATAATGTCATTTAGATGATTCCAATTTTGTATGCCACGTCCAAAGCATCATAGTTGGGCATCAACCTCACGTAGAAATTCTTTGTTCCATTATGCCTAAACCAAGATAACAAACATATTAGTTTAGCCATGGTGAAAAGTAAAGCATACAATTCAAGTACTTCAAATAAGTACTCATCCAAGAGCATATGCATATTTTACAGAGAGAGATTTTAAAAAATTTCCTAATTGACCAATTTTAAATTTGTGCAACTTTCCATATGAACAAATCTTTTTGAAATTAAATTTTTCTCTCGAACCCCAGATGCTACACCAATGATCTTAGACGAAGATCCAAACGCTAACTAAAGAAACCAAAGAAGTTGTCTCCTTCAAAGACAAGTTGCTATAGCTACACTCCACTAGAGTGACAAAAGGATTATTTATTGTCGACTAAATGAATCAATAGATACAGACATATCTTTATACACCGTGTCAATGCCAAAAAATTCTATAACAATTACTCTAACAGTCACCAAATTCCTTGTGTAAATCCCAACCATGACAATCCCAATTGGCTGACCACATTAAGGAATAATCGAAATTTACAAACCGACTACAACATTAGTTGGCAGAAAACTTTACCCTTCAACCTATGGTCCATATGACTAACAAGGAACAACAATACTGAAAAATTTATAAATATTAATCTAAACTTTCACCGCAAATAAGAGTTGTCGCTATCTTTAACTGTAAAGAAATCGAGGCTAAAAAGTAGTAGAGAACAACTAAAGTGTCGCGATTCATGATATTGACGATCCACCTTGAGAGTAATTGTTTAAGACATGAAATGAAATATCATGCAAGTAATAAAGAAAGTGATATATAATAGTAGTTAATGAGTAATACAAATGAAATAATTCATATAAAAGTATTACTTATAAAATTATACTAACTCTTAGGAGTTGAGATAGACTTCCAAGAGATGATACTTGAGAGAGTTCTGAAGAATGTCATGGTGAAAAATTTCCATCTCCCAATACTTATCATGAAAATAAAAAAGTAAGACTTAACATAATACCACACAAATAATAAAATACATTTGTTATGATATACCGTAGTCATCGTGAAAGATGAGAATGATGGACATGGTGTTTGAAGACCTGTAATGCGACTTATATCATGTTGGATTGTTTGTGATGAAGGCGATTGAATCTTGTTCTTTTTTTTTTGGCCTTTTCCAGAAAACTCTTTTGACGACTATTGGAGCGAGAGTTGGTTGCTTCTTCTTTAACCCTGCCACCTTTGTGACATTTAGACTATCAAAAAATATTGTCTCATCATGAATAACATCATTTGGAACTGATGGGATTTCATGAGATTCATGTCTATTTTTTATTTCCTTCAACTCACAATTATCTCATTGGCATACTTCACAATCAATTCATATTCTTCTTTGAACTCAGAAGCTTCACTCGGAATTTGGACAAAGGTTTTGCATAAATGCATGTACCTTGTACTAACTTCAGCTTTTGGATCACTTCCCTCTGTAAAATCTTTGATCTCCATTTCAATCAAGTTAGTAGCATTTTGTGTCTACCTTCTTTAAATATATAATGGTCGGAAATCTTATCCTTGACCTTTAAAGTGTTCAAAATCTTTAGAGCATGACCACACAACACACCTGAAAATTCAAATAATTTGAACTACAAGAAAGTACATTTGTTGACTGCTTCACAACTACCGCATATTTCCTGCCACTTTCATGTGTGCTAACATTGTATTTATGAAAATCTCCTTCATCATGAAATCCATTTATTGAAACAAGTAATGACTTTTCCCATTGCTTCTCGAACAAATTAAATATGGTTGAGTATATATATATATATCTTGCATGAATCAATAAATGAATCTTAACCTTTAGGACAGACATTCGTTGGGTCATGTCAAAATTTGACTTGCTTTCATTAGCACGCTTATCATCAACAGCTCTTTGAAAATTCTTAAAGAATTGTACAATAGCTAAATTAGATTTCAAGTGGCCTCTTAGTGAACCGTTGAAACTTTCACTCAGTAGTGTACTTTGCATACCAGCTGAAAATATATTTCTACCATATGCCATGGACCATTTTTCCCTTATAGCAAAGGTGTTTTTCAACCAATTATTATCCTTAAGATCGTATTTTTCAAGAATTTCTTCCCATGCATTAAGAAAATATGCTACATACTCGTAATCAAAAAACAGTTTGCTAAACTCACTCAAAAATGATTCATGAGCTTTAAAGATATGGTTAAGATGTTTACATGCGTTCTGTCCAAGTGCCATATATATAGGCGGTGATATGTTTGTGGCATCACTAATGAGACTGCTAAACAAATTGCAGGATCTTGATCTGTGATGAATGTTTGTGGCTTACCTGCCGACATAGCTCTAAAAATACATAAAAAGCCATTCAAATGCTTCAGTTGTTTCTTCATATAAAAGGGCAACACCAATTACAACCATCTCCCTATGATTATTTAATCTAACAAACAACGCCAATGGACGATAGTCATTATTTGTTCTATATGTTGTGTCAAACGATACAACTTCTCCATTAATCTAAAAATCCCTTGTCATTTTAGCATCAGCCCAAAAAATATTTGTTATCAAACCATCGACATCTAAATGTAAATAAAATTGAAAATAATGATCTTTTATTACTCTTTCTTCGATATAATTTAGAGTAAATGGTCTAAAAAACCCTCAACCTATACCCGAAATCCCAACTATACACTCCAACTTTAATAGTGTCCTATTACCCACCTGAGCTTCATATTTCCCTATTTTCTACACACTTAAACGCTGACCTGAACACAAAACCAAATAATTAGGCGTGCGTGCTTCCACGCGCTGGGTCCCATGTCTTCAACTCCAATTTCTTCTTTTTTTTCTCCCATTTCGTAAAACATAAAAGGACAAAAAAAAAATCCTCCTTTCCCATTTTCAATTCTTCTCCATTAACAATGGATTTCTGGTGATCATCAAACAAATTTGCTATCATTGAACGATTTTGTTGTGTATTGTTAACATTATTTTGTAGTTTATCAACTGATTTAGTAAAATGTTAGTTCTTTATCCCTTATTTCGAGTTTGTGATTTATCCCTTAGGGTTTCTATTAATTCGTGAAATTAAGAGCAACATTGTGTGAAATCTTATGTGTTGCTTGCGATTATAGTGTTAGGTGCTCATTTACACCATATTATACCACATTTTTCATGAAATTAGGTTTTTCCCTTTCTCGTCTAAGTCGCGTAATTTTGTATTCTGTTCGTCGTGAAATTAAGAGCAACATTGTGTGAAATCTTATGTGTTGCTTACGATTATAGTGTTAGGTGTTCATTTACACCATATTATACCACATTTTTCATGAAATTAGGTTTTTCCCTTTCTCGTCTAAGTCGCGTAGTTTTGTATTATGTTCGTCTTAGTATTATGTTCATGGAATGTTGTATTTATGTTCATAGAGAAGTTGCTAGTCTGTTATTGTGTTGTATTATGTTTATAGATTATGTTCATAGAGAAGCTAAGTACTATGTTATATTCTGTTCGTTTGCTAATGTGTTGTATTTTGTTCGTTTTTAAGTACTATTCTATTTTTTGGATTGTCCTCATGTTGAGTATGTCTATAATTACTATTCTATTTTTTTTATTGCCTTCAGGTAAGAGATGGATGGGTTTACTTTGATTACTCTAAAGTGGTACCATGGTGGGGTGTTAGATTTAAGTAGTGGGGAACCAATATATAATGGTGGAAAAGGTACAGAATTTTTGGATGTTGATGTAGATAAAATGTCATATTTTGAGTTGAAAGACTATATTAGAGAATTGGGATATAGTACAAGTTGCACCTTTAGTATTAAAGCACCTAACAGTGGCCTTTTGGTAGATGTTGATAATGATAAGGATGTTTTAGACAATGATGTGTTCCTTGAAAGATGGGGATGAAATGGAGGTATTTGTTAGGCATTTGGTTGATGAGGCAATTGTGGGGCCCATGTTAATAGAAAGTAATAGTCATGTGGATATGGGAGAATCTGGTTCAGCTTTTAATAAAACACCTAGTGAGAGTGAAAACTTTAACTTTGGGGTAGGTGAAGACCATATAAACAGTGAGGACTCTGTTGCTACTTTTTCAACCTCACCTTCTTTCACTACCACACCTCCTTTCACTACCACACCTTCTTTCAATACTGCTGCTACAGATGGTGCTACTGCAGATGATATAGATGTTGGTCCTGCTGGACCTGATTTCCCAGAAGAAGTAGAGGGTTCTGATTATTCAACTGAGGATAGTGTTGAGTCTGAAGTTGAATTAGTTGGAGATGATGATGAGGAAGAGTATGGTAGTGATGTACATGATGAGGTTAGGGAGTTGAGGGTTGAAAAAAGAAGTTTTCAAAGGAGGAAAAGAAGTGAAAGACTAACAGCTGACAATGAAGATGTACCAGTAGGTAAAGCTGGACCAGATCTAGGTTTTGATGAAAATGAAAAAGGTAAAGTAAGTCATGAAGGAAGGCTAGGAGGTGATGAACCTTATTTTGCAAGTTCTGATGAGGATAGCTTTGAGTTAGATGAAGATGAGTGTTGTAATGATGATGAACATGAATCTGGTAGATTAAGAAGGGTAAAGTTGTCAAGAAAGAGGAGTTCAAAAACTCCAAAAATCATTTATGATCCTACTGCAAAGAAAGTTGTGTGGCAGTTGGGCATGGTGTTTAAAGATGTGAAAGAATTTAGACAAGCAGTAACTAAATATGCAATTAGAAGGAGGGTTCAGGTGGAGAAGTGGGTGAATGAGCCAAAGAAAGTTAAAGTTAGATGCAAAGATGATTGTCCATGGCATTTGTTTGGATGTCTTGACAAGACAACAAATAATTTCATGATAAAAACTTACAATCCAAAGCATACTTGCAACAAGACAACTAGAAACTACTTGTGCAATGCAAAGTTTTTATCTAAAGCCTTCAGAGAAAGAATAACTGAGCAACCAAACATAAGAGTCTTCAAGTTGCAGGAGATGATTAGGAAAAAGTTAAAACTTCATGTTGGCAAGACTACTGTGAGAAGAGCAAGAGCTAAAGTGTTGAAAGATATAATGGGTGTTCATGTTGTGGAATTTGGAAGAATACTTGACTACAAGGATGAATTGTTGAGGACCAATCCAGGGACCAGTTGTGTTGTAAAAGCTAGTGAACATGATGCAGAAGGCAAATCAATATTTCAGAGTTTTTACATCTGTTTTGATGCTTTAAAGAAGGCATGGATACATTGTAGGAAGTGCATAGGCTTAGATGGTTGCTTCCTTAAAGGTGTTTGTAAAGGCCAACTGTTAGTTGCTGTGGCCAGGGATGGTAACAATCAGATGTTGCCACTTGCTTGGGCAGTAGTTGAAAAGGAGAACAAACACACATGGACCATGTTTGTCAAGTGCATAAGGGATGATCTGGGACTTGGAGATGGTGAAGGTCTCACCTTGATCACAGATATGCAAAAAGTATGTGAGGTTATTTTGTAATTCTCAATTTATAAATATATATATATATATATATATATATATATATATATATATATATATATAATTGTGACCTAATCATCATCTATTGCAGGGAATGTCTGCAGCAATTACAAATGTATTGCCTAAGTGTGAACATAGAATGTGTACTAGGCACATATTAGCTAACTGGGCTAAGGATTGGAGGGGTCTTCAAAGAAGACAACAATTTTGGAAGATAGCTAAGAGTACATTTGAGTCTCAATTAAGGAACAATATAGAGAAGATGAAGCTGTTAGGTCCAGAAAAAATGATGGATAACCTAATGTACTACAACATTAATTTTTGGTGCAAAGTTTACTTCACTACTGAAGTAAAGTATGACTCTGTAGACAACAACATGTCTGAGTGTTTTAATGCATGGATCTTGGCTGCTAGACACAAGACCATCATTACTATGCTTGAAGAAATAAGAGTGAAGATGATGACAAGAATAGCCAAATTAAGGGAGTTCCCAAGTACTTGGAAGTGTAATTTCTCTCCAACGGCTCTGAAGGTTTTAGAGGAGAACATTAGTAGGTCTATGGACTGTACCATTGAGTTTAATGGAGCTGCAGGATTTGAAGTGAAAGAAGGGCTTTGTCAACACAAAGTGGATATTGTTAAGAGAACTTGTAGTTGTAGGGTGTGGCAGTTAAGGGGCATACCATGTGCACATGTTGTGGCTGCATTATACTTTAAGAAGTTTTCTCTTTATGACTATATAGACAGCTGCTACAGTAAGGAAACTTACTTGAGGATTTATGCCAATGTTATTGAACCACTCACAAACATGGAGATGTGGCCAGTTTCTACAAACCCAATTATTGAGCCACCAGAAATCACAAACATGCCTGGTAGACCACCTAAGGCTAGAAGAAAAGAAGCTGGAGAAACTAAGAAATCTGGGAAGCTTCATAGGACTGGACTTGCAATGACATGCAGTATATGCCATGTCAGAGGCCATAACAATAGGGGGTGTCCTCAAAGAGAAGGTGTTGAATCATCAACAAGACAAAGTGCACCATCACCTACTGCATCAGTATGGGCAGAACCAACAGGTTCAGGCAGGGGAAGAGGCAAACCAAAGGTAATATTTGAACTTATTTTACTTTTTCTTAATTTATGACTTACTTTTTCTCTTATATGTATAGAAAACTCCATCAACACCATCAGAAGGTGAGCCTCCACTAAAAAAGGGAAGAGAAAGACCAAAAAAAAACATCATCAGTAGCACCTAGTGCACCTCCCTTACCTACTGCACCTACTGATTTTCCTGCAACCTCTTCTGCTCCTCCTACTTATCAAGCATCATCTTCAATAGCTGGTACTACTAAAAGAGGAAGAGGTAGGGGCAGGGGAAACACATCTCCAGAGAAAAGACCAAGAG
Organism: Solanum bulbocastanum; assembly: GCA_037074985.1. Taxonomy (NCBI): domain Eukaryota; kingdom Viridiplantae; phylum Streptophyta; class Magnoliopsida; order Solanales; family Solanaceae; genus Solanum; species Solanum bulbocastanum. The sequence goes on from CM073598.1 coordinate 7,637,504, forward strand.
TCATGGGAATGGGTGTGTTCGAAGCTGTAAATGGCTTCAAAGTCATGAATGTGAGTCTTTGAAATATTCTAACAGCTTAAATATTGAATTATAATCCTAATTTTATTTAATTAAACAGCTTAAATATTGATATAATCCTAATTTTACTATAGCCTGGCATGCCAAGTACTAAGATCTACTCTACTGGACAAGCAAAAGTGACAAGATCATCTAATGTAACTGGTGACATTGGTTATACACCAAGTAATACAACCAAGCTGAAATGGAATGGTAAAGCAGCAATCTCAACAAGCAAGCTTTATGAGCTTAGAGAGAAGCAAAGAAAGAAGACAATGGGAAGTAGTTCAAGTCAAAATGACACTTCTTCACAGTCAAAGATGTCATGAAAATAGTAGTGATATTGATGTATTTAAGCACTTTTAAGCACAGTCACAGCCTGCTATTTTGAATTTTGTTTTTTGCCTTATGTGAGGGCTTTTAAATATGACATTAGACTATTCAGGTGTGGTTACATATGTTGTGTTAGTTATGTGTTTTACAAATGGTGTTGTGTTTTCTATGTTGAAGTATGAATGGATGACTAGGTTGTTGATGAAATGTTGCATATTAATACAAGCTTCAATTGACATCATAGATACAAAATGACACACATACATTGAACTACTGGTTGCTGATGAACATAGCAACAACACAAATCAAAATAGAAATCCAAATATACAGCACTTGAACTACTGGTTGTTGATGAACATAGCAACAACACAAATCAAAATAGAAATCCAAATATGCAGCACTTGAACTACTGGTTGCTGATGAACATAACAACAACACAAATCAAAATACACAAAAGTATCTTCCTAATGAACCTACACCATTTCAACCTTCTATTGAGTCTCCTCTCCAATAACAAATTAGAGTTCCTCAAGTTGTCAATATGAACCTGTCTAGTACATAATTCTTGCTCCAACTCATTGATTTTGTTCACCAATCTTGGAAGGATAAAACTTGATCTTGGATCCACTTCTTCTTTGTCCCTCCATCGAAAAAATTTGCAATTTTTAGACTGAAAATGATCCAAATAGTACATTAGCATTGTTCAAAATAAAGTGTAGCAAGAATACAAGAAAAAACACATACACCATAGCATGGGCAAGACCAAAATCTTCTCCCCGGATTTAATTTCGACCAAGAAGTTTCCAAATTTAGCAAAATTCCTTGTTTGCATCTCACTAGATTGTTGAGCATTGGGTCTGATTCATCCATACAAAGCTTATTCAAGTTTTCATTTGCCATTTTTGATGAATTTTGAGAAAATTCAAAATTTAAATTAGAGACCTAAATAAGAAATTAGAGCAGATTACAAACTCTAAATTCAAAATTTGAAGTAGAAATGAACATTAACAACTAAACCTTACTTAATATTGAGAGGAAATTGTGATTTTTTTATAAAACAAACAAGGATTATTGGCTTCCAAGAAGAAATAATGGTTTATTTAAAGGTGGAGAAGATGACCGTTGGAGAAGGAGTAATTTTTCGTCAAAATTACCTTCTCATGCGCTTAGAGGAGGTGAGAACACCTCCCATGACAGGTCAGCGTTTAAGTGTGTAGAAAATAGGGAAATATGAAGTTCAGGTGGGTAATAGGACACTATTAAAGTTGGAGTGTGTAGTTGGGATTTCGGGTATAGGTTGGGGGGGTTTTAGACCATTTACTCTATAATTTATCAAACTATGAGCCACTCCATACTGTAGACTTTCTATTCTTTTATCTCGAAGATAATTTTTGTGTCTCTCTTTGTAAAACCTAAACAAGCTCCCCCCACCCCCCCACCCCCACCCCGCTTGACGAGCAACATATTCAAAAGAAGATTTAGGACATATTTCTGAATCATCCAATAAATCAATTTCATGTGCTTGAGAAAGTTCAACATTTCTTTGTGATGGTAACAAGTGAGCTAGAGATGGATGAACAAGCGGATGATTGTGCTTCTCTTCAAATGAAATGACAGAAAACTTTCCATTTGGTTGATGACCTATGACCATATGAGCTAAACAATCCGTCCTTATTTCCTTTCTAGGTTTCTTGACCAACATATCTCGCTTGTCTAGTGCTCTATAACCTTCTTTATAACGTGTAATTTTTTTTTGCAGTCACGTATCCGTGAATTTTACTTTTGTTAGCATATTCCTTTCTAACACTAAAACAAATTCTAGCAGCATATTCATTGTAATATTCAAATCCATGATCATATGAATCAAATTTCATTGGCAAATGAATGAAAAAGATTCATATTCTCATTCTGAGGCACAGTCTCCATGGATCTATCACGAAAAAAGAATAAAGTAAGAAATATGTCCCATTGTGTTTGACAAACAGATACATTTGATTAACTCACATTGTGTTTGACAAACTGATACATTTGATTAACTCACATTGTGTTTGACAGATTTATAAGACTTTCAAATCTCATTTTAGTTACTAGCTAACTAAAGCGGCAATCCACATTTAACTGTAATTGATGTCAAATAGAAATTTTAATATTTCCAACAAAAAAAATATCAACATCAAGTCTTCCTAGCCCAAAAAGTTCATTGGGGAATTTTCACAAACACATAGTGTGTAATTTTTATACCTATCAATTACCACAATGGAAAACATACAAGTAATAAGTATTTGATTTCTACATAAATGAAAATAGATGAAAAACTACCTAACAATGATAGTTTAAATCCAGCAAAAGAAAAGTTATGCGTCTTTTCTCTGTTTTTTTTTCTTCGTCCTTGTGTTCTTTCTATTGATTTTCAGAAAATTGATTTTCCTGCTCAAAATATGAAAGATATCTTATGCATCCATAATTTTAAGTGTTGCAAAATGACAGCAAAGAAAATTTTGGAGGGAACGGGGAGAAAAGAGAGAAACAATCGAACTTGGAGGGAATAAGGAGAAAAAAAAAGAAATAATAGGACTATTTTTAATTAATATAATAATATATTTATTATCTAAACCATGGTTAGAGATATATTTTAATTAATTAAATCTTAACCATTAAATCTAATCTACGCCACATGTCATTAATCAAGGCTAGAACTTGGGAAAAATGGAGACGAAGGAAATGGAGAGGAGCCGAATCCAATATTTTATACTCATCCTATACTTCATTATTTAAAGTATTAATTTGTCATTTATAATAAACAAATAAACATCATGACATTAATTCAATTATTTTATGATAGTTTACATCATGTCGAATTTATCAAAACTTGATTTTGTGGCACTTGACATTTCTGGAAAGAACTATTTGTCATGGGTACTTGATGTTGAAATTCACCTTACCTCTAAGGGTCTTGGTGATAGTATAATTGAATGGAATAAGACATCAAGTCAAGATAAATCAAAGGTTATGATTTTAATTCGTCATCATCTTGATGAAAGCCTGAAGGTTGAATACTTGACAGTAAAAGATCCACTTGAATTGTGGATAGCTATGTTTGAAAGGGGGGTATGAACACCTCAAGGCAACGGTATTTCCAAGAGCTCGTTATGAGTGGATGCACTTAAAATATCAAGATTATAAAACTGTAATTGAGTATAACTTTGCTATATTTAGAATCACTTATGAATTAAAATTATGTGGGGAAACTATTAAAAATGAGGACATGTTGAAAAAAAAACACTAACTACTTTCCATGCCTCCAATATGATATTACAACAGCAATACTTTCCATGGTTTTAAAAAATACTATGAATTAATCTCATGTCTTCTAATGGATGAGCAGCATAATGGCCTTTTAATGAAAAATCATGAAGCTTGTTCTGCTGGAAGTGCTCCATTATCGGAGGCACACGGGATAGAAGCACACAACCAGTCTGAAATAAGACAAAATAATCAGGGTCATAATAATGTGCAAGGGTGTGGCAAAGGCAAAAGACGATATAATAATCTTCAAGGTGGTGATCATAACAAAAGAGAAAACAATATAGGTTCTCAAAATAATCCTTCTAAAGGAAAGGGCGATCACTGTCATCATTGTGGCCTTGAAGGTCATTGGAAAATGAATGTCGGGCACCTCATAAGCATTTTGTCAAGTTGTATGAAAATTCCTTTAAAAGGAAAGGAAATAAAGGCGGTGCCTCCTCTTTTAATGCCTGGATGGAGTCTCATTTGACTCTCAAAGATGATGTTAAGGCAAGGTCTTCTCAAAAATATTATGAGAATGTTGAGGTAAATTTAGCATTGAAAGATGATATTTTTTATGGTCTCAATGATAGTACTCATCTAGAAGCTGAGGACTTCTTTGGGGGTCACAACTGTAGATTGTGGAAATGAATAATGTTGTTATGTGTTTTTAATGTCTTAGTTAAAGTTCACGTACTTAGATTTTCTTTTGTTAAGTTTCATACTTCTTATTATGTATTTTTATTTTTATGAAGATAAATAAAAATTTTCAGTCCTCAATTGGATCCAAGATGAGTAATGGAGATATGTGCTTTCTGGACAGTGCCACAACTCATACAATACTAAGAGAAAAGAAATATTTCTCTCATTTGATTATGAAAAAGACATGTTAATACAGTATCCGGTAGTACAAAATTGATTGAGGGATCTGGAAGAGCGCGGCCTTATTACTACACGGAGGAACAGTATTGGTAATCAATAATGCAATGTATTGTAGTAAGTCTTAAAGAAATTTGTTAAGTTTCAAGGTTATTCTCCAAAAGGGCTATCATGTTGAGACTGCAAAAGACCTTTATATTACTACGATAAATGCGGAGAAGAAAACTGTGCATGAAAAATTGCCTTCACTTTCTTCTGGGTTGTACCATACAAATATTGGTACAGTTGAATCACATGTTGTGGTAAACAAAAGGTTGCTGGTTCTAATGATTTTATCATTTGGCATGACCGGTTGGGTCATCTCAGTAATAATATGATGCGCAAAATAATTGAGAATTCACATGGGCATACTTTGAAGAACCAAAATATTCTTCAATCAAAGAAATTCTTTTGTGATGCTTGTTCTCAAGGAAAGTTGGTTATCAAACCATCAGTGGCTAAGGTTCGGATGGAATCCCCTACATTTCTGGAACGGATACAGGGTGATATATGTGGATCTATTCACCCTGTAAGTGGATCTTTTAAATATTATATGGTCTTGATAGATGCATCTACAAGGTGGTCACATGTGTGCTTATTGTCAACTCACAATATGGATTTTGCATAGTTGTTGGCTCAAATAATAAGGTTAAAAACACAATTTTCAGATTATGCAATAAAAACAATTCGTCTTGATAATGCTGGTAATTTTACATCTCAGACATTTAATGATTATTGTTTGTCCACTGGAATAATAGTTGAACATCTCGTTGCACATGTTCATACTCGATTTAGCAGAGTCATTGATTAAACGTCTTCAATTGATAGCTAGACCATTATTGATGAGGACAAAGTTGCATGTTTTAGTATGGGGGCATGATATTTTGCATGTAGCAGCACTTGTGCGCATAAGGCCAACCAGTTATCATGATATCTCCCCATTAAAAATGGTTTTTGGTCAGGATCAAAAAATTTCCCATCTTAGAATCTTCGGTTGTGCGGTATATGTTCCAATTGCTCTACCACAACGAACAAATATGGGTCCCCAAAGAAGGTTGGGGATATATGTTGGGTATGAATCTCGTTCTATTATAAAATATTTGGAATCTAAAACTGGAGATTTATTTACGACAAGGTTTTCTAATTGTCATTTTGATGAATCAGTATACCAACATTAGGGGGAGAACAAAAGCAGTTGGGAAATGAGATAGATTGGAATTCACTTTCACTGTCTCATTTAGATGCTCAAACAAATCAATGTGAGCAAGAAGTTCAAAATATGATTTTTTTGCAGAATATTGCAAATCAACTACCGGATGCATTTACTAACCTTCCACGGGTTACTAAATCATATATCCCAGTTGCTAATGTTCAAGTTTGAGCTGATGTCTCGATAGGACAAAATGTTAAGGTGATACGCTCAAATTACACCTCCCTAATGAAGTATAAGCGATTGTTGTCAAATAAAGAACCCTACTTGTAGATTGGAGTCGATCCCACAAGGAATATGGTTCAAACTTAAACTTAACTCAACATTATTTCCATTTAGTCAAACTATTTCCAAGAAAACTAAACATGGAGTTTTGTATCTAAAATAACAGATTGTTGATTAAGTAACAAGTAAACAAGATTCAAACTTTGAGTTATCAATATGAGAGAGAAACTAGGGTATATGTGTTCCCCATAAGCTCGTAATGCTATAATCCTAACAATAGCAATCCTTTCTCGGTGTTTCACATGCAAAGTTGGTAAGTTAGGTATCCCTAAGTGATTGGTCCTCCAAGTAGGAATTTCACAACGCACATTGGTCCTGCTACGGGTGTATGCTTTACTAACCCTTACCTTTACCTCAAATTAGTCATCATATCAATGTATGACTTAGTTTTCACCCTCACTCCAATTGACACTAGACTATTAGATAGCATCCACTAAATCTCTGTTGTTTAATCCTTTTATCATTCATTACCTCCTTGGTCCGACAAGTAGGAGCAAGGCAAGTTCTAACGTTTACAATCGTTAAAAAGACTTCTAAATGAAAGGATTAGCCATACATGCATAAACACTATTCAAGAATTACTTAATTATTATTCATACTTTATTAATTGATCATAGTTCCCACAACCCTAGTTGTGGATTTAGCTACTCATGCTTAAGAGATCACAATTCAAAATAGGGTAAAAAGAATTCATGAACTTACAAGAAGAATTTATGAAACCCGAAATCCTTAATTGAATTTCGAAGAGAAAATTATATAAAACGAAAACCGGAAAGTTAATTGTTAAGAATTTGCAAATTAATTCCCAAAGAACAAAACTTAGAAGTATATGTCTAACTCCCAAAAACGAGGATTACAACTCCTATTTATAAAAAACAAATCCTAAATAAAATAGGAAGCAAAATAAGGAAATAAATTGCTGGAATGCGACTTTTGTCGACCTACGGACCATGGGTCGACCTACGGTCCGTAGGTAGTCTCCGTGGCTCAACACTTAGAAATTTTATCAGGTACTGGAACCTCAACTTCTCTAATCTCATTGACGGTTGTGCAGGATGGGTCGTGGGTCGACCTATGGTACGTCGTCTGCTCCCACAGGTCCACACTTGGTTAGACTTCCCTGATTTTCCACCTAAGATGCATCAGCTACGGTCCGTGGGTTAGCTACAGTTCATCCTGTCAGTCCGTTGTTTGAGTTTTGAAGCTCAACTCAGACCAAGACTTATGATTGCCCACCCACGGCCCGTCATTGGACCTACGGTCTGTGGGTAGTCCCATTGGTGACTTCTTCAACACTTTTTTAGCTCACATCTCAGTCAACCGCATCCAAATCTATTTCCTGCAAACATTATACACAAAAAATTATTTCTAATCCAAAATAGCCCAAGACACACATAAACTCCAAGTAAAACAACTCAAAAATACCGTAAACTCACAGTATATCAACACCCGCAACTTAAACTTGTTGTTTGTCCTCCAGCGGCACACTGAACTCTAAACGACACTTATATAGAAGCAGACATACAAACTCAAGCAATCACATGGCTTTCTCAATCAATTCCATCACATTAGTGCAAATCTTTTTATCTAGACTCAACAAGCTAACTCATGCGGAACAAAACATGACATAGATAGACCAATAGACATTACAACATACACTTTTCACAATAACTAAAGTATCAATTCTCGAACAATGTAACTAGTGCCCTCACTTCCAAAGAAATCCTTTTTCACACACAATAGATATGAATTTCAAGTGTTAGGATTCATTCAACACTCACGCTCAAAAGTGACTTCAAGTACAAGTAGTGCTCAATACCATAGGCTTGCCCTTATTTTCACTGCTTAGACTCTCCAAACTAGTCGCTAGGATCACTATAGGACTTTCTTAGCTTGTAACGTAGGCTCAGGGTCAGGTAGGGTATATTTGGGTACTTTTTAGTGACTTTCTGCCCTCATTGACATTACATTGACTTTTACCTCTTTTCTCAACCAATTCTTGACATCTTTTTATTTTCTAGTCTTTCCTTGACTCTTTTCAACACAAATGTGATTTTGCATTTATCGCTCTTATTTTTCACATTCTATTTTCTCTTTGTTTTCTTCATCATTTTTTCGTTGCTCTTTTTGTTTCTTTGACTTCAACCACATCTTTTTCTTTCTTTTCTTTTCTTTTTCTTTCTTTTACACAAAACTCATTTCGTACCCTTTTTCTTTTGGTTTCCTTTTTCATAGCCATCCTCAACTTATGTATTTTGCATGAGTTGAGGTGCAAAATATCCGATGTCGGACCAGGGTCAAGATTAAGATAACATTTTGAATTAGCCACCCTCAACTTAGGCTTTTGGCCTAAATCAAGGTGCACATGTCCAAGGAGGGACCGAGGCCAAGACAATTGTTTTAGGGAAAGTGGATTAGGTGTATTAAAAGAAGTAGTTTACATTAGGCTCAAACAGTTGGATCAAAGGGAATATTTATTTCTTTTGGTTGAATCATGTTAGGCTTGAGTGGACTTATTTAAACAAGGGCCTACGATCATTTCCCAACTTCTAGCCAAGATTATCTTAGCAGGACCAACAGGGCAAGTTCTATATTGGCACATACTGTATGAATATTCAAACTCTTCTCACACACGCTTGGCACATTATTTCATTATTGGATTATTGCATTACCCAATTCAAGTTTTAGCTTAAGTCATGCTATCATACCTATTCCTTATCATGTCATATGAAAATCCAACACATTTGTCTCATTCAGCATTTAGATCTAGCACATTTCAAAATTTTTGGACATGTATCAATTTCATGCTTTTTCTGCTATCATGCATTAATCTTCTACTTACTTCTACACATACAATCCTAAACATGCCGGTTCAACAGAAAATAAACAGTCTCTTAGGGGAAAAGAACACATGCAAAAAAAACCCCAAGAGAGGATAATGAGTTGGGTTACTCAGACTTCACCTTATCACTCACAATCCATTCACCCCACCCCCAACAAAATAAGGTGTTATTGCCCTCAATGCACAAAATAAAAAATAAAGCATAGGGTGAAGCAAACTTGTGGCGTAAATACGTCGAAGATCCATCAAGAAGTGGATGGGTCCGATTTCCCGAAACATGCTGGATTAACACTAGGGACGCCATCAGTAGCGCCCACACTAATAGGTGGAACACCCTCAGTAGTGCTCTTTCCAATAATAGTGCTCACCAAACCTGAAGGGCCAACACCAACCTCTCGGGTTCTCTGCTGCTGCACCTCCTCATCCAAGATAGACTGTCTCTCAGCCTTCTCAAACTGCTGGCGCTCCTCCTCAATTGTTGAGTCTCCTCAGTATTGAAAGTCTGGTCGGAGCAGTGGTGCTTCCCAGCAGCACAGGAAGAATCTGGTGGTGGCATAGTATTGCCAAATAGAGCAGTCATCACCACCTCATCCTCCGATACCGTAGGGCCAAACTCTGGCACAGTATCATTAGTGGCCAAGAGGGTATCAACATCGGCACGGAGGCTATCCAACTCTGTCTGGAAGGTGGACACATCTATGATAGGGGCAGGCCTCTTTAAGACTCGCAACTCGAAAGCATCCAGGCGCTTATGAACGGTATGAATCTTTTGATGCATCATCTTCTCCATCCTTACCTCAGACTCCGAAACACAGCACTACATCCATGACTTCATATGATGAAGTGGGTGGCAACTGGTTCTCTAGCATCTGGACTCGGGTCAGAAGAACGATAGTGGACCTTAAAGAGAGAGTGGCTCGAGAAGAGCTCGGGGCTTGACCAATGGTCGAAGAAGGTGGAGCTTGGGTATTTATTATGGGGATGGAATGGTAGTGCCATCAACCTACATCTACTCCACATCCCTAGTGATATCAATACCTAAAGGCGGTACATCAACCTGTGGCTCCCTCTATGGTGCAGCAAGGTTGGCATTATCTCGAATGAGGGCGATGTCCGGTGTCTTAGTTGCCTCAAGAAACTTGTCACAATGCCAAATAGACAATGAAGCCTTCCTGTAGAGATGGAATATCAGACACGGGAAAGGCAGGGTGGTGGTGGTCTTGAAAGCCCTCTCGTGGATCTCTGTTGTAGGATGCGGGCAAAATCAATCTCCAGACCCACCATAATGGCTGCTATCATCACTACCCGGTCCCATGTAACAACATTGTCCACCTAATTAAGGTGTAGTCAATTTCGAATCAACAAGTAGAAGAATTTTGTAGCGAAGCTCACAGCCGCCTTCCTAATGCCCAAAGTAGGAGTCTGTACCCACTTAGTGCGCTCCACATCCTCCGTAATATGACATGTTATACACATCAAAAGTGTCTCCATATGCTCAGTGTCCCTCTGAAATGCCCCGCTCTGAATGATGCCCATCATGTACTTATACCCTGTTGTATTAATCGGCAGAGTGTGGGCTAGGTCATAAATGAATCAGCGAATAATGGTCTCAGAGATGTCTACGGGGAAGTTCTGCCCCAAGGTCGTCTGGAGTGGGGGATGAGCTATAGGCTTAGCCTGTTTAGAGATGGAATTTCGGACGGTGGCAGCATAAGAGGCATAGAACTCTCCAGTCATCTTCTTGTTGTAGGTCCCAGGGCTCTATGCTATCCACTCGTATATTTGCCTCCTGAAGAGCTCCTCAATCACTGGTGAAGTGTGGAGGATGCCTGTAAAGACCCTACGCTCCTCAGTAACGGTCTGATCCATCTTCTTGTATTCATTCAACATGGTGTCATTCTCATATAATTGATACTGGCCTGTAACGCACCATCTGTTTAGCTCATCAGAATTGAGAGCAAGATCAACTCTAGTAGGTACTGGTATGTCGCCTGAGCTATTAGCATCAGAGAAAGAAGAGGTGTTGCTGTTAGTACCAGAGTCGGACTATGACTCGGAGCCGAAAAGTGTGGCCCTTCCTCGGAATGGAAGGCAGTGACCTCAACCTCGTCACTCGTAGAAATAACATGAAGGGATCGCCTAGTAGTCCGGGGTGCAATGGGGGATACCCTGGTGGTAGGTGGGATATGCTTTATATCACTGTCCTCATTTATCAGACGTTAGAAAGGGGAGATTGATTTGGACTTGCCCCTTCGTGCGTAGGTAGGGGCTTGTTTTGTAGTCATGGTACTTGTGGAGGACTCGTTAGTACCAAAACAAGGAAATAAGACTCATAGAATAATTTTAGAATAAGACTCGGACCCAGATAAAAACTCAAAAATATTTAAGGCAGTAGCGGAACTGGTGACCCACGATGGGTACCTGTGGTCCGTCGATGGAACGAAGGCCTGTGGGTCCTCTCCATAGGTCAGGTGGTGCATAGTTGGGTTGCAAATGGGGAATCATGGATGTGAAAAATGGTCCGTGATCAAACGATGAATCGTAGTCCACACCGTGATTCTAGACTTGGCCCAATTTATGTGTGCTCCTGATCCGTAGACCCCAATATACGGTCTGTAGGTGGACCTATGGTCCGTAGGTAGGGCTCGTTAATCAATTATGTGCTAGGCTTACCCTTCAACTTTTGTAAACACCATAATTTCAACAAACATTCAATCAAACTAAGTCTAACTCATGCATTTCAACACAATATATGATAGTTCTCATCCTTAGGGTTTCTATTACACACACCGAAACAACGAACCCTAAGTCAAAACTTCCAATTAGACCTATTACTCCATTTAGTTGATTTTAATTAACTACACACTCACATACCATCATTCCAAGGGTGTTTTCAACTTACAATTTCCATATTTTAACAGGTAATTCAACAATCCAAGGTCAAGTTCATCATTGTGATTTCAATATGAAACAATGAAGTAATCAAAGTTCGGGAGAAATCAACTTACCTAACAAGTAATTAGCAATGGTGAGTGTGTGATCAACTGTAAAAGCTCATACAACAACAGTGACATCGAACCCGAACCTCAAGAACTTTGATGGGAAGGAAAATGGAGAAAAGATTTGGGAGAAAAGATTGATATGGGATGTGGGAATTGATTTGTATTAGTTAGGGAGTAATATGGGGGTTATTAATAGATGATTATGGGTAATTGGAAGGTTACAAACGAGGGGGGGGGGGGGGGGGAATATGAAAATGGGGAATGTTTTAAAAATGAGGGGTTATATATATTTAGGGTCCGGGTCAAGTTGGACAGAAACCCTAGCCTGGACCCACGAGACCCCATCGACGGTCCGTGGGTCGACCTATGGTCCGTCGATAGGTTCGTAGTTAAGCTGACACTTAGAAAAATTAGAAAACTTACCTGGGATCTATGGATGCCATCCATGGTCCATGGATTGACCAACGAACCGTCGATGGAGCCCGTAGACCTCTACACAACTTTTTTCTATATATATTGCTTTTTCGTCCCTGCACACATAGCAACCATTAGGACTTTTTTTTTACATTTCTAGACACTTTTAATACACAGACCCTATTCTATATCTAGCCAACAATAATTATACAAATAAACATCTATCTAAAGAGCTATAAAATAGAAAAGAAAGAAGAGAACTCCTATATCGAAAAGAAAATCCTATAGTTGGTTAGATTGTACATTTTGGGTTGCCTCCCAAACAATGCTTGATTTAATGTCATGGCACAACGCAGTCACCTTGATTACTGAGACTTCATCAAGATAATAGGCCTCAATAACTTTTTGCACACTCTCAGATCTCCCTACATAGACTTTGATCCTTTGTCCGTTCACTTTGAATCCCGTTCCTTCCTTGTTCTTGAGCTCGACCGCTCCATGTGGAAATACTTGAGTGACTCTGAATGGACCGGTCCACTTGGACTTGAGCTTACCAGGAAACAAGCGCAACCTTGAGTTGAATAATAGCACTAGATCACCCACAACAAATTCACGCTTTTCAATCTTTTGATCATGGTACTTCTTCATCTTCGCCTTGTACAAGGCTGAACTTTCATATGCTTTGAGGTGAAACTCATTAAGCTCATTCATGTCATTCAGTCTTTGACTCGATGAGACACCCCAATCCAAATTCAATTTTTTTAGCGCCCACATTACTTTATGCTCTAGCTTTACAGACAAATGGCATAACTTCCCATATACAAGTTGGTAGGGGGACATACCTATGGGAGTCTTAAATAAGGTGAGATATGCCTATAGAGCATCATCAAGCCTTCTTGACCAATCAGTAACGTTGGCGTTCACAGTCTTTGCAAGGATTTGCTTAATCTCTTTGTTCGACACCTCAACTTGCCCACTAGACTGTGGATGATAAGGAGTGGCTACATTGTGGCGAACCCCATATTTCTCTAGCAATGCCTTGAACAACTTGTTACAAAAGTGAGGACCTCCATCGCTGATAATTGCCCTAGGTGTACCAAATCTGGAGAAGGTACTCTTTTTCAGGAATACGGTGATACTCTTTCCCTCATTGTTTGAAAGCGCAATTGTTTCCACCCATTTCGATACATAGTCAACCACAATAAGAATATACTTCATCCCATGCAAACTTACAAATGGACCCATGAAGTCAAGGCCTCAGACATCAAATAACTCAATCACCAATATCGGATTCATAGGTAGCTCTTCCTTTTTTGAAATTCCTCCTTCTCTTTGGCAAGGGTCATATGATTTGGTGAAATCATGAGCATCTTGGTGGATGGTAGGCCAGTAATACCTACATTATAAAAAATTTTGAGTAGTTTGGATCCCATTATTGTGCCCATCAACAGGCGATAAATGACACGCCTCTAATACACTCATCATCTCAACCTCAAGCACACAACGACGAATGATCCCATCAGGACGAATACGAAAACAAGTATGACTCATCCCAAAAGAATTTCGTCACATAAAACATAAAGTTTTTCCTTTGGTGAAATGACAAATTCGGTGGAGCCAAATCGCTTGCCAAGTAGTTAGCAAAATTTGTGAACCAAGGGATAAGATCATAAGAAGCAGCCAATACCTGTTCATCTGGGAATGCATCATTAATCTCATCCCTATCTCCTAACTTGAGCATAACTTCCTGCTCCAATCTGGACAAATGGTTGGCAACCTGATTTTATGTTCCCTTTATATCCTTCACCTCAAAATTGAACTCTTACATCAACAATACCTATCTAAGCAACCTCGGTTTTGCATCTTTTTTAGCCATCAGATACCTCAATGCAGAATGGTCAGTATGCACTATGACCTTAGTACCAAGCAAGTAGGATCGAAATTTCTCAAATGTGAAAACCACGATAAAGAGTTCTTCTTCCGTCACATTATAGTTCTTTTGAGCCACATTCAGAGATTTGTTCGCATAGTAAATCAGATGAAGAATCTTTTCTCATCTCTGTCCCAATACCACACCAAGTTCCACCCTACTCGCATCACACATCACTTCAAATGGTTGCCCCCAATTCGGTGAAATAATGATAGGTGCTGACACTAACCTTTCTTTCAACTCTCCAAATGCTCTTAAAAAAGCATCAACAGAATCAAACTTACACTCTTTTCCGAGCAGCTTGCACAATAGGTGTGCAATTTTCAAGAAATCTTTTATGAACCTTCGATAGAAATCTGCATGCCCAAGAAAACTCCGAACACCTTTTATAGAGATAGGTGGTTGAAGCTTTTCAATTACCTCGACTTTGGCTCGATCAACCTCAATACCTTTTTGTGAAATTCGATGACCCAGAACTAACCCCTATTTCACCATAAAGTGGTACTTTTTCCAATTGAGCACAAGATTGCACTCTTTCCATCGTTTCAGTACCTCGGCCAGATGCATCAAAAATCCATCAAATGAGTCACCTATCATAGAGAAATCATCCATAAATACCTCAATCATGTCCTCCACCATATACGAAAATATCGACATCATACACCTCTGGAAAGTCGCTGGAGCATTAACAACCCAAATGGCATCCTTTTGAAGGCGAAAGTCCCATATGGTCAAGTGAAGCAGGTTTTCTATTGATCTTCCGGAGCTATGGAGATTTGATTGTAGCCCGAATACCTATCTAGAAAGTAATATCAACCCTTACCAGCAAGACGATCCAACATGTGGTCCATGAACGATATCGGGAAGTGATCTTTTTTTGCCCAGGCATTTAGCTTGCGGTAGTCCATGCATACTATCCATATAGTCACTGGCCTCATTGGGACCAACTCATTTTTGGCATTAGGAACCACAGTAATCCCACCTTTCTTGGGTACACACTAAACTAGACAAACCTAACTACTATCTGCAATGGGGTATATGACTCTAGCATCCAACCATTTGATAATTTTCTTTTTCACTACTTCTTGCATAAGGGGATTAAGTCTCATTTGGTGCTTAATACATGGCTTGTTGCCCGGCATGAGTTGGATTTTACGAGAACAAATGTCATGAGGAATCTCAATAATGTCTGCAATAGTCCATCCAATAGCCCACTTGAACCTCTTCAACACAGAAACCAATGTCTCTACTTGTTCCCCACTCAAATTAGTAGCAATGATTACTGGTAAAGTGTTATCTTTCCCCAAGAATGCATACCTCAAATGAGATGGTAGAACCTTGAGCTCTAATTTTAAAGCCTCTTCCACAGACGATTTTGTAGGTGGAGAGTCGCGATTCTTCATATCTAACTCCAATCTTTTTGGTTTGGAACGGAATTCAAACCTATCAAGTGTGGAAACTAATTCATCATAATCTTCAATACCATCACCGTCAAAATTCATCATTACTGCGCCAGTGCATCAACACCCAACCTCTCTTCAATAGACACTTCAGAACCTCGCTCCACAATACGATTCACCACTGATACCGACTTGAGATCACTCTCATGATTCATAGACCTACAGATATTAAAAGTTACCTCCTTATTATTCAGTCGAAACTTCATCTACCCTCTCTCCATATCGACTAAGGCATGCCCAGTAGCAAGGAATGGTCACCCATAGATGATGGGAACATCAAAATCAACCTTACAATCAAGAATCACAAAATCCTCTAGAAAAATAAAGGACTCCACTTTTACAAGGACATCTTGGAGAACAACAATGGGGTTCTTCATAGTTCTATCAGCCATGAGTAGGCGCATCGCAATTGGTTGTGGAGCCCCTAAACCCAACTTCTTGTAGATCGACAATGGCACCATATTAATGTTGGCACCCAAATAACACAAAGCCTTTGCAAAATGCAACATCCCAATGGTACAAGGAACAGTGAAAGCCCCAGGATCCTCTTTCTTTTGCACTAGTGACCGCATAGCAATAGCACTACAATGTTGTAACCTTTCTTCATCCTCAAAACTGACAGCCCTCCTTTGGTCACCAAATCGTTCATGAAATTGCATACCCAAACATTTTCTCCAAAGCATCTACCAACAGAACATTAATGGAAAGATGTTTCAACATAGCTATGAACCTGTGGTATTTTCTTTCTTTGGTCTTTTTCACCAATCTTTGTGGGAATGGAGGTGGAGGTCTAGGCATGGGAACAAATTTTTGGGTCACCTCTGCTTTCTTCTTTGTGGCATTTTTCGACTCTCCAGTAACCTCAATCTCATCAGCATCTTTATCTACCAAACTTTCAACCTCAGACGGCATAGGGTGATCAATGGTATGTTTACCTCCGTGAGTAGTGACTGACATACAATGCCCATCATTATTCAGATTATGGATGGTGTTGCTAGGAAGTGTGCCAGGCTGACGTGGGTTCACAGTAGTGGACAACTGACTAAACTGTTGCTCAAGTTACTTGATCAACACTGCATGGGCACCAATTTTTTGACCGATTCCAAACAAGTCATTTCGCATCTCTTTCAGATTCTCATCAATTGCATCAAACCTTTTCATCATCTTTTGCATCATATCCTCAATGCGTGACATACTACCCTAGTCTCTCTATTACCAGATTCCCTATTACCAGGTGGAACATAGGGCCGAACTCTCTCATTCATATTGCCATAGTTGTTTCGGTTGTAGTTATTATCACGATTGTAGTTCCCATCCCAGACATAATTTCCTCTCGATTGTAGTTTTCATAGTTTCGACCTTGGTTTCCTTGGCCTTGGCACCAATTATCCGAGTTGGAACCTTGGGCGTTGGTTTGGAAACCCCTCCCCCCCCCCCCCCCCCCGTCTGATCATTTACTAAATATGCATCCTCCTCATAGTAACATTCCTCAACTGGTGGTGGCAGAATTCTATTTAAGTAGTTTACCACATTCACCTTTTCCGTATTTCCACTCACATACTTCAACATCAAGCCCAGTTTTGTCCTCATTTGAGCCACTTCTTCACGAACATCATCATTGGATTGACTTGGTGCAGTTTGGACTGCAAATGTGTTTCTACCAGTATTGGCCTTTCTCGTGCTCCATGCCTTATTATTTCGGGAAATCTTTTCTAGTTTTTCAGCAATCTCCTCAAAAGTGCACTCACCATATGACCCTCTAGCAATAGTAACTAGCACAGCCTTTCCATTGTCATCCCTCCCTCTGTAGAAGTACTCCTTCAATGACTCATCATCATTGCGGTGATTCGGAACGCTTCTGATGAATGCAGTGAACTTGTCCCATGAACAGCATACAGACTCTCCAGGTAGTGCTACGAAATTGTTCAGTTTATCCTTGTGATTTAGCTTCTTAGACAATGGAAAATACTTCGCCATGAATACCCTATGCAATTGGTCCCATGTACAAATCGAATTGTACGGAAGCTCAGAAAACCACACTACAGCATCATCGGTCAATGACAGAGGGAATGCTCTCAAACCTATGACATCCATATCCAATTCCAGTCGGCTCACACAACTCTTACAGACACTTCTCAATTTTGCCAATAAAAATAGGGCTTTCTAATTTAACTATATTGTAGTCAACACTATAGTTATCAGGCAACCTAGGTGTTGGCAATTTTGTACCCTCTCTATATGTCCAATTAGATTATCACCATGAACCTCGGCTAGCACATTAACAACTCCATGTGGCTGCAATTCATCTCCATCCTCATGATCCTCTCTAATTGGATAATTATGCACCCCTAGATTTTCCATTTTTCTTAGAGTCTTTCTTAGTTTAGGATCATAGGGGGTCAAAGGTTCACCTCGACTTTGTGTACTTAGCATACACTAGAGTAGAAACCTGTAGAAAACAAAAACCAAAGCAAAATTAAAATTATGAAATAATTGACTAAAGTTCAATAATGTAGTCAAACTTAATCTAAAATTCATATTCCCCGACAGCGGCGCTAAAATTTGATACGCTCAAATTACACCACCCTAAAGAAGTGAAAGCGATCGTTGTCAAATAAAGAACCTAGCTTGTAGGTTGGGGTCGATCCCATGAGAAATATGATTCAAACTTAAACTTAACTCACTAATATTTTCGTTTAGTCAAACTATTTCCAAGAAAAGTAAACAGAGGGAGTTTTGTATCTAAAATAAAAAATAGTTGATTAAGTAACAAGTAAACAAGATTTAAACTTTTAGTTATCAGTATGAGAAAGAAACTAGGGTATATGTGTTCCCCACAAGCTCGTAACACAGTAATCCTAATAATAGTAATCCTTTCCTAGTGTTTTACGTGCAAAGTTGGTAGGTTAGGTATCCCTAAGTGATTGGTCCCTCAAGTAGGGAATTTCACCACACACCTTGGACCGGCTACGGGTGTATGCTTTTCTAACCCTTACATTTACCTCAGATTAGTCATCATATCAATGTATGTCTTAGTTTTCACCCTCACTCCGATCAACACTAGACTATTAGATAGCATCCACTAAATCTCTGTTGTTTAATCATTTTCTCATTCATTACCTCCTTGGTCTGGCAAGTAGGAACGAGGCGAGTTTTAACGTTTGCAACCATTAAAAAGACTTCTAAATGAAAGGATTAACAATACATGCATAAACACTATTCAAGAATTACGTAATTATTATTCATACTTTGTTAATTGTTCATGGTTCCACAACCCTAGTTGTGGATTTACCTACTCATGCTTGAGAGTTCACAATTCATAATTGGGTAAAAAGAATTCATTAACTTACAAGAAGAATTGATGAAACTCGGAATCCTCAATTGAATTTCAAAGAGAAAATTGTATAAAATGAAAATCGAAAAGTTAATTGCTAAGAGTTTGCAAATTAATTCCCAAAGAAAAAACTTAGAAGTATACAATAAATTCTAACCTTTAAAAATGAGGATTACAACTCCTATTTATAGATTACACATCCTAAATAAAACGGGAAATAAAATAAGTAAATAAACTACTGGAACACAGGTTCGGTCGATGGTACGACCAACGGACTGTGAGTCGACCTACAGTTCATAATTCACCCTCTGTGGCACAACACTTAGAAACTTTATCAGGTACTGGAACCTCACTTCTCTGATCTCATTGGCGGTTGTGTGGGATGGGTCGTTGGTCGACCTACGGTCCGTCATCTGCTCCCGTGGTTTCACACTTGGTCAGACTTCCCTGATCTTCCACCTACATATATCACTTACGGTACGTGGGTTGGGCTACGGTCTGTCCTGTCAGTCCGTGGTTTGAGTTCTGAAACTCAAATCTCAGACCAAGACCTACGACTGCCCACCCACAGCCCGTCATTGGACCTACGATCCATGGGTAGCCCCATTGATGATTCTTCAACATTTTTTAATTTCACATCTCTGTCAACCGCATCCAAACCTCTTTCCTGCAAGCATTATACACAAAACACTATTTCTAATACAAAATAGCCCAAGACACACACAAACTCTAAGTGAAACGCATCAACAATACTGTAAACTCACGGTATATCATAAGGCAAATGAGTTTGGACCACATTTAAAACATGGTAGAACAATTGGTTTAAAGGAAAAAAATCTTCGAAAAAAGGAAAAACATAAATGATCAAGATGATCATAATATGGAGATAGTTTCTCATAAAGAGCTCCGAGACATAATAACTGATGACACCACTAAGGAGGTCTATGCACATGAAAATAATGAGAATGAGGAAATCTAAATAAATTATGTATCGATGAGAAAAAGGTGGAATCGAAATAATATTATGGTGGATAATATTTTTGCTTATAATGTTGCAGTTGAAATAATGCAACAAGATGAGGATTTAGAACCAAGATCTGTCAATGAATGTAGACAGAAAAATGATTGGTCAAAATGGAAGGAAGCAATTCAAACTGAATTGGCTTCACTTGAAAAATGTGAAGATTTCGGACCAATAGTTCAAACACCCGACGTGTCAAGCTAGTAGGGTAAAAATGGATTTTTGTGCGAAAACGTAATGAAACTGGTAAAGTCGTAAGATATAAAGCACGACTTGTGCCACAAGGATTTTCACAAAGGCCTGCATTAATTATGAGGAGACATATTATCCTATGGTAGATGCAATTACCTTCAGATATCTAATAAATATGATAGTTCATGATAAGCTTGAAATGCGTTTAATGGACGTTGTCACTGCCTATTTATATGGCTCACTAGACCACAATATTTTTATGAAAATTCCTGAAGCACTCAAAGCGCCTGAAGCATATTAAAATTCAAAAGAAAGTTGTTCAATAAAGCTTCATAAATCCTTATATGGATTGAAACAATAAGGCCGAATGTGGTCTAATCGTCTTAGCGAATATTTGCTAAATGAAGGGTATAAGAATTACCCTATTTTGTCCTTGTATTTTTATACGAAGGTCAAAATTTGAATTTGTAATAATATATGTTTATGTTGAAGACTTGAACATCATTGGAACTCCTGAAGAGCGTTCAAAAGTCGTTGAGTGTTTGAAGAAAGAATTTTAAATGAAAGATCTTGGCAAAATAAAATTTTGTATTGGCCTTCAAATTGAACATTTGACATATGGAATATTTATCCATCAATCAACATATACTGAAAAGGTTTTGAAGCGATTTTACATGGATAAATCACACCCATTGAGTACCCCGATGGTTGTGAGATCTCTTGATATAAATAAAGATTCATTCCAACCTCAAGAAAAGGATTAAGAGATTCTTGGTGATGAAACATCATATCTCAGTGCGATTGGGGCACTAATGTACCTTGCCAACAATACTCGACCAGATATTTGTTTCGCAATAAGTTTATTGGTGAGATTCAACTCATGTCCAACAAAAAGACATTGGAAAGGTGTTAAGCATATATTCAGATATCTTCAAGGAAAAAATGATATGGGATTATAGTATTCTAATGCATCCAAGTCAGAATTAATCGGTTATGCAGATGCAGGATATCGTCTGACCCACATAAAGCCCGATTTCAGACAGACTATTTATTCAGATACGGAGGTACAACTATATCATGATGTTC
This sequence comes from Solanum bulbocastanum, assembly GCA_037074985.1. Classification (NCBI taxonomy): domain Eukaryota; kingdom Viridiplantae; phylum Streptophyta; class Magnoliopsida; order Solanales; family Solanaceae; genus Solanum; species Solanum bulbocastanum. The sequence continues at coordinate 7,658,873 of CM073598.1, forward strand.
GATGAAGCAAACAACAGTTGTTACTTCTTCAAATCATGCAGAGATAATAGTCATTCACGAAGCTAGTCGAGAGTGTGTATGGTTGAGATCAATTACTCAACACATTTTGCTATTATGATGTCTTTCTATGAAAACAAAGATTCCAACAATATTATAGGAAGATAATGTTGCTTGCGTAGCTCAATTAAAGCACATTTCACCTAAGTTCTTTTTCACACATGATCTTCAACAAAATGGTGAGATAAATGTTCAACAGATTTGCTCGAGTGATAATCTTACAGATTTATTCACTAAGGCATTGCCAATGTCAATATTTGAGAAGCTAAGATATAAGATTGGAATGCGTCTTCTCCAAGATATCAAATAAATTTTTCATCAGGGGGAGTAAAATATGCGTTGTACTCTTTTTTCCTTAGCCAAGGTTTTGTCCCATTGGGTTTTCCTAGTAAGGTTTTTGATGAGGTAGTACTCAAGGCGTATTATAAGATGTGTGTACTCTTTTTCCTTCACTAGGCTTTTTCCCGCTGGGTTTTTTCTAGTAAGGTTTTAACGAGGCACATTATCTATAAACATCCAAGGGGGAGTGTTACAAATCCATTTAATTGTATGGATGTTTCTTTTCAATCTACGCCTAACATAATGTCCCATTTAATGTATCACTTAAATATCTTCTAACGTATTTTGTTTAACATTGTGAACGGGTGATTTCTACATCCTACAAAAAGGTATGCTTCACCCTTGTGAAATGCACAATTGAAGAAAATAAATAAAGCTCTCAACTTTATACTTTCCATCAGCATTTGTCTTACCTCCTTGTTTAAGTTGTATTATTCCTCTTGTTTTACAATAGACCCCAAATTTAAAATATTATATATATATTACAATTAAAATAAATTATTTGTAATTATATTAATTATTAATAAATAAATTATAATTCAAAAAACAAAACGAAAATTTTAATTAGTTTTTAAATTTAAAATAAATAAACATGAATGCAGTTTTAAAAACTATACACGTGTATACTTTTAGAAAAAGCAAGAAATATTCAATGAAAAAAAGGACAAAATCACTTATATACACAAGTTTAATTTCCTTATTCTCTATTTTTTCCTACCTTTTAAAAATATTACTTAAATCCCTTCTTTCTCCCAATTCTAAAAACTACCGGATACATAAAAGAAACCAGTCAAACCCACGTTCATCACTCCCTTTTTCACTCTTATTTTCTCTCCTAAATTCACTCCAAATTCTTAGCAGTTACAAAATCCATATCCAAAGATTTTCAAAAAAATTCTCTCACCTTTTAATCAATTTCAAACATCTAAATAGGTAGGATTGTTGTCTCCCTTTCATCTCATTCATTGTTTTTAGATTTTTGTTCCTGATACATATGGATCAGAATCCTTCATTAAATTCTTCCAGTACTAATCGAATATTATATGATTTAGACGACGAAAATTGGGCTACAAATAGATCCAAAAGATTGCATGACTCATTAGAGATGAAGAATCAGTCGAACAAGGAAGTGTCGTCATCGTCGAAACCAAATGTTGAAAAAAAAACAAAAAAGGGAAAGAAAAGCAGCACCTACGATTTCCTGACATTCATTGCCTAAAGTATGTCGTTTCATACTTCTTTTCCATTTTTTGTGCTTGACATTTCATTTGGTCTGTTAAGTAGAAATTGATTGATACATTAATTTCATATGTTATGGTATATTGTTTATGGGGGGAAAATGATACATATAAAAACCTAATGTTAGTTGGATACTAACTGATTTGTACTTTGTCGGCACATATAAGCCCTAAGTACTGAATAGGTGGGTGAAATATATCAAATAATGAAGTTTAATTTAAACTCATACAAAGTTCACAATTGGTCATTCATTTGTTAGATTCACAATATTGTATCATATACAACACATTATGGTCATACACATTCAAGTATTTTTTTAGTGAATCTGGTGGCTTGATTATGTTTCAAATTTGTTCTATTATAATCAGTTATTGTTAGTAGTATTCATAAGATCTATTATCACAGAATGTATCATGTGTTTGAAATGATATCATTCAACTGTCAATTTATATGTATTATAATGTATCAAGTTATATAATATGTTCAACTTACATTTAATGTATCAGGCATTTCATTCTTGGTCTTATGTATTTATTCATGTATTTACAGATTAGGCAAGTGTTTTTTTAGTTGATCCGGTGTTAGTTATTGATGTATCATATACAATATGATGTATCAATATTGTTGGTCGTATGCATATGCTCTATTATCATAGAATGTATCTTGTGGATGAAATGATATCATTCTTTTGTTTTGATGTATTTGTTAAATTTTTAGTTTATATGTTATGTATCAAGTTACATTGTATATTCACGATACATATTGAAGACATTTGTTAGTTGATATAGAATGTATCATATGATTTAAAATGATATCATTCTAAATATATGGTTTGTCTTTTGATTTTGCAATCCTTGAAATATGTTATTAAAAAGATACCAACACACACTTTAAGGTTTGGTTCCCCTTACAACACGAATTTCTTGGATGAATTCAAATTGTCTATAGGGGATGTGGGTATTGAACTATTCAAACCTACCATCTTTGGACCATACTTAGACATCTCAAAATGCAACTTTCACGGATAAATCACTAAGTGTTTGTTGTTGTTAGAATTGGAACAGGACAATACAAATGTGTTGCATATTAGACATGCTAATAGGAGTATTTTGCATTTTACTATCAGGGAATTTGCCTTAATAACTGGTCTGAAATGCAAAGGCAATATTAAAGATTTTACATACCCAAAATCCACTCCGAGCAGGTTATTCCCAAGGTACTTTCCTGATGCAAATACTAGTATAAGCATGAGTCATCTGGTTCAACGCTTTCTGATGGGCAATTGGGAGAACAGTCAGGATGAGGATTCCTTCATATGGCTATCTTGTACTTTGTCCATACATTGATTTTAACTCAAAACACCGAGTAAGACCTAGATTACCTTCTTTGACTAAATATGTGACCTAGGTACTATTCCATTTGATGGGCTTGTCTTAATTAACCGAAACCCACTCGACGGATCGCCAAGTGGGAGTGGACATCGCCCTTCATGCCTATTTCTTTTCATTTTGCATTGTCAATTTTGGCAAACTTGTCTTAGCCCACCGAAACTAACTTAGTGAATCACCGAGTTGGAATTGACTCCGCCCATTATGCCTAAACCCTCTGAATTTTTGCACTATCTAGTTAGGGGAGCTCGCCTAACCTTTGAGGCAAACTACCTTCCACTAGGCGAGTCTCAAAACACTTTTTAACTATGCTTTCATTTGAGTTTGATTTCAACTAACCTTCACTGATTTGATGTTTGTATGAATGTGCTTTACAGATTATGGCTAAGACTAAAGGAAAGCAGGTAAAGTCTTTAGATACAGAGTCAGACAGGGACTCCTCTCCTCTTCTTCCCCCTTTGAAAAGGAACATGGGCATAACTATTAGCGAGCCATTTATGGCTCTTCGCCCATAACAAACCGTTTTATGCTCTTCTACACGTGTGAGAGAGCAACCTAAAAAGGTAATTCCAAGAAAAAAATGGACGTCATGTCCAAATTGGTGAAGCCATCCCCTACTAAGTACCAAATTCCAGAGTTCTCCCGATAATCACTCAAAGAGCCCTCAACAAGTTCAAGGCTACTAGAGAACGTACTATTCTTAAGAAGAGATGGGTCTTCACTGATAGTGTTTTGAGCAACTTCTTAGTGATATGGGACACAATTCAGTTCCACAAGTTTGAGGGGTTCACAAGGCCTTATAATCCATATGTTCCATACTGGGTGCGAGAGTTTTACGCGACCTATGCACATGTCTTACCAAAGAAGAGGAAGGGAACAATTTTGAAGCCCTGGATGAGGTTGGGGTACATGGTAAGAAGTTACAATGCCATGTGGATGCAATGAACACGACTCTTGGTACATCATCAAATAAGGCCGACATGTTCACAATATGTATGCACCATGAACTTGACGCTCTAGGTGTCTAGCACCATTGATATTTGACATTTCTCCACCTTGGGTGGACGACGATGCGAGAATAGAGAAGAAAGATCTAAATGTTCGTGCTTGATACTGGTTCGAGTTTATTAGCAATAATATCATGCCTTCGCAGCTATGACATCCCAAGGTGGTATTAGTGGGTACTATCATTGACAAGAAGCACATTAATATGGGCTCGATTATTGTAGACACAATGCTACTGAGTGCTCGACAAGAGCATGCATCACTTGCTTCTATGGTCTAGATCACACTATTGAGTGAGGATATAGGAGTTCCCTTTCAGGGGAAGACAGATGTGTGGATCACCCCAGCCTCCTCTAATGTTATTTGAAGGATTAAAGTCGACTATTTACGAGACGATGTGGCTCTAAAGAAGCAGCCACCACCAGACACTATGTCCGTGGTTGATCCTTTTACTCTAGCTTCTGAGGCCACTCCATCCCCTTCTTCTACGGAGCCGTCCTGTATACACATGCCTCACTCTGTACCTTTCACTTCCATTTTCATTGTTGCTGTTTTTCCAATACTCCTATCTCCCATCCCCTCTTGACCCATGCCATGATATATCAAATTCATAGTCTTGCCAATATGCAGATGTGAGGGTGGTGAGGGTTAAGATTGATTTTCCCAAGTTGCTTGAGCGGGATATTGAGAGGATTTTAGATCTAAAGAGAGTTAGGTTGACTTAGTGTGAGGCTTTGATTGAGTGTCATGGTGTGAGGTTAGATAACCTCAATGCTAGATTAGAGGTCTGAGAAAAGGTTGAGGGCAGTTCGAAGATGATAACTACTATAGGGGTGAGATTGACACCTTGAGGGTTGATGTGGACCACCTGATTTCTACAGATGATGTGGAGTGGGGTTTCCTCCCTGATGTGTCGGTGTCTATGCCCTAGACTATGCCTAATAGTGAGCTTCTTTCTGGTGTGGTTGAGCAGCTGACTGTTGATGATGCAATTGATGTTGGTGTTGAGGGTGTTGACAGTGAGGATGATAGGGCCGATGATGATTTAGCCGAGGAGACCAATAAGGATAAGTTGAGGAGAGAAGAGGATGAATAGAGGATTATTATAACTTTGATAGAGTTGTAGGATATAGAGGAGACGATGATACACACAACATTGGAGAGGTCTTTTGAGGATACTTCTTAGTGGGCTATGTCGGGCATTGATGCCTCAGATGAGCCTACACAGTTGCCTCATGTGATCTTATTGTCGGGCACTGCCCTGGATGATGCCACTCCTTTAGAGACTCCTGATGAGATCACTCCACAAGCACATCCTTTCAGAGGGACTTTTCTCTTTTCCTCTCGTACTCTTTTAATTTTGCATTGAGGGCACTGCACTTCTTTTTAGTGGGGCAATTTCACTTGTGCCAATAGTACCATTTACTTTGTATTTTGCTACTTTCAACTTTTAGAGATTGTAGTATTTTGTTTTTGTTTTTATTGAAGTGTCATGTGTGGTGAGGTTTTACTTGAAAGCATGCATATGGAATCCTAGAATTCGCCTGGTTAGTCTACTTGTCTAGCCTTGGTAAGTGTAAGGAATGATCTTGGGCAGAAATTTTAATAGGAAACCAAAACTTACGAATCCTTTGTGACAACCTTATGCGGGTGTGCAACCATTTTGGCACCATTTGATCCTAAACCATTTGTTGACAACCATATTGAAACCTCTTAAGTCAAATTGTCCCTAACTTCTCACCTAAAATCCTTTTTGAAGTATTGGTATGTTTTAATAGTCGACTCAGGCCAAAAGCCTAAGTTGGGGGTGTGGAAAGGAAGAAGGAATTAAAGGCAAGTGAAAGGAAACTGAAGATGAAATGAGACTCAACTTTGAAGTTTGTTACAAAAATAGGGAACCCCACCTTATAAAAAATGTGGAACAACATTTGAAAATAAAATGAAAAAAAGAGTTTGCTGAAATAAAAGGGGGTTCCAAATAAAGTGATTGACAAATTGAAGTTTTAGTTTTCAAATGAAAAGAACTTGAGAAGAGGTAAAGATGATTACAACAATGCTTTGAAAGGTGAAGTCACTAAGACAAATTGATCATACCTTAACCATCAACTTCTCACAAGCCTAAAAGACCCTTGAGAATCTTGCATAAAATGGGTTGTGTGATGATTGAAAAATATGGGCAAACCTATGAGATGAAGCTTGCATGTATTTCTTTTTTAGGAGAGTGAGAGTTGTATTAATTCCTTACTTTTTATTGATTTGCTTTGTGAGAGCATGTAATCGTTCTTGATGTGAAGGCACTTGAATGCATTTGTAGAAGCATGGTCTTGCAATAGAAAAGAAGTTATAGTGAGCTTGAGCTTGGTTTAATATTGGTAGTCATCATTTGAAGTTTTTTTTATCATGATTGAGTGTAGCATGTTGTCGAGAGTAGTCTAGCAATGTCAATTGCATGTTAGCTCTCATTGAGAATTGTTGTAGGCACCCTTGTTGAGCTAATTGTGTTCTTGATTTACTTGAGGACAATCAAAATTTAAGTTGGGGTGCTGATAGGTGGTAGATCTAAACTGATTTGAGGACTATTTAGCTCAATAACTTGTGTCCTCAATGCCTAATTATATCTTATTTGAATGATATTTTGATGATTTGCAGCTATGAAGGCTAAAGGGCAAGGAAAGGATGAATGTATAAAGGAAGGGCCAAAAACATTAAAGGAGTGTAAACTCAACATTAGTGATCGCCTAACTTGACGGTTGGATCGCCCAATAGGTATGACCTCGCCCAAGATGAGAGTGCACAACAATTAAATTGACTAAGACAGGTCAGAGGACTAAAAGAGGAATGATGACTCACCGAAAGCAAAGGGCAAACAAAGGTCACCATCACCAAACGTGACAGTACTTGGAGAAAAACTGAAAGCTTTAAAGGCGAACAAAAATGGTACACTCTAATACGCTGAAAGTGAAAGGTAGACATGAACGAGCTCGCTGACTAAGGTTCAAACACCTAAAGCCTAAAACAGGAGAAATACGAGTTGAGGAGCAATTGCCAATCGCTCAATGTGATCGGCGAGCCTCACTAACGTCTCTCCATGGATTACACATTGAGTTTTGGGCTAAATTTTGGGAAATTATACATATCCCATAGGAGAGAGAAAAGGTAGGTCAGAAAAATAGACAAAAAGAGTGAGAAAGTTCTGAATAGTTTAGCGAGAAACAATTTGACTTTGAGAAGAACACTTTTAGTTTTTGAGATATTTCAACTTTTGCTCTTAAAATTGATGATTTGAAGTTGAAATTCAAAGTGGTATTAATTGTAATTGCTAATTTCATGTTACCCAAGACTGCTTTCATACAAGGTATAATTTCTTTACACTTTGTGATGAATGGCTAAAACACCAAGAACTAGGGGTGCATTTATGGGGTTTAGTATTGATTTAATGTAGTGGGTGTTGACACCCAATTTTGGACCTCCACAATATAGATTAATCATCGAGATTCTTCAATTTCGCACGATTTAAAATAATTCATTTTAGAAAATTTCAAAAGAAAAATATAAATAATAATAATAGTTTATAGGTTATTTTAAATATTTTGTCACTTTTGGAATTTTTAAATATAAAATATATCTTTATATAATTTTGTATATGGTCAGTATATTTTATAAATATTCAAAAATTATCCCAAAAATGTTTTATTTTAATTAAATATTTGGTTAATTAGTTTAATTATTCAATTGATTATATTTTCGAGTTATTAGTCTATATTTGAGTCAATTATTTTAAGTTTGTTAAAATTCAGAAGCTCGTTAATTAATTTTTAATAATTCATCCTATTTAAGATTTTAGTCGAAGTGACAAATTAAATTCAATTTGGTAATATCTATTTACGATTATAGCCATTTACTTTCACATCCTTTCAAACCGTTAAGAAACCAATATTGGGCCCTCTTCTTCCAATTTTTCAGCAAACAAATGACCCATTCCCAGGCCCATTCCTAGTCGACCAATACAATACAACATACGTACAACAATTACAACCTAACGGTACCCGACACAACCGTGTCTTCTTCTTCATTGCGAAAAATAGAAACTCCAGCGGCAGCATCACGACCCGGTGAATCGACCAAACCCAAAAACACGTGAACCGGAGTCCAGCGAATTCAATCCAGCAAGCCTAGCAACCCATTCTTGTGGCAGCGATGTGTCCATCTCCGTACAACGACCCTTGTCGAATTTTCCAGGTGTTACCATCTTGATGCCTCGATCGTCCTTGGCTCAAATCCAGTGGTCCTCATCAATTTTACGTTGGAATTGGTATAATTGATAGTTGGCCAACCATATCCTTTTTAGAGGATTTGAATTTTGATTTTGAAAATCCATCCAAATTTTCACCCATTTTCCCCTCTAAATCAACCCTATTATTCATCTATTTAAGATCATTTTGTCTTTATTATTTGAGGTTGGAGACAGTGGTAAAAAGAAAGCACAAAAAAGAATTGAGAGTTACAGAATATCAATAGACAAAAGAGAGGTTGAGTTTAGACTATAATATTCATATCGCTAAAGTTTCTGGGTCTGCTATTTAGAACTCGAATTTCAGTCGGAATCTTTTGGAATCCGGTGAAGCTTATTTTGGTGGTGGTGAAAGCTTGTTTCCTTCAGCTCGTTTCATCCAGTTCACTACCTAGAAAAAGGTAATAAAAAAAGGTAATAACCTCAACCTCATCTCGTTTTGTTGCTTTTCTTCTTTGTGACTTCATATGCTGTTATGATCTCGTTTGTGTGGTTGTTTCCTTCAAAAAAAATGTTTTTATTGTTGAATGTGTGTTGAATAATGGTGTTAACTTCTCTAAATGCTAGATTGTATTCGTGTAACCAGGTTTGAAATTAGCTTAATCTGTTGTTTTCCATTTCAAGCGCTTTGAATGCTCTATATACTCTCGGCTCTCGAGATAATATCTATTGTGGCTTTGTCTTTTGTTGTTTACCTTTGTTTCGCTTAGATCAGAAGTTCCCTTACCTAAATCGGATTCAAAAAATGTTAAAAAATGGGTAGACCCAAGCTTTATTGTTTATCTTTTAAGTTATTTAAAATTGTGTCTGCTTTCTTATCACCTCTCAAACTGCATCAATTTCACCTACATGTTTCTGAATCAGTTCGCTCTAAGTGTCAATCTCTCTTAGTTTGTTGTTGTCGATATTTTTGTTTACATGAAGGCAAAATTTCAGCTAGTTAATATGAAAGCTATATGTTGTGTTACCTATTATTTGTTTGCTGCAATTGCTTGTTTTCCTCCCCCATTTTCAAATCTCGTGGTGTTATTGCTTATTTAGCTCTATACTCTGTTGTGCTAGGTGTTGCTGCCTTATGATTCCCTCTAAATATATTATATTATTTCTACCTTAGCATGTCTATGATTGTTTTATCTTAGTCTTTAGTTTCTTTTGTTAAGCCCATTTGTTGAAGTCGCAATAAGGAAGTTTTAAGAAGCATGATGTTATTTTTTCTTTCTTTATTTGATTAATCATTTCGTCTTCTTTATGATGTCTAGTCTCTAATACAATAGCATAAGTATTTATATCACTACTCCTTATATTGAATATGTGAGTTATCACTTATGTATTTTTTATTTGTTTTGTTACATGTGAAATCCGCTCGAGTTCCATATGAACTCCTATTTTCTTTCTCCTACATTTCGAGAGAGCCATAAAGGCTTGAATCTTTTTTCAGGTCAGCCAGTCAATAGAATCGAAGAACAGATCCCCAGAGTTGATGTACAGGTTTCGAAGCAGAAAGAGGAGGTTGTATACATGATATACAGCAGTATATACATGAGATGTGCATCAATATACAATGATATACATTCATTATATACACTGTATAATTGCAACAAAAAGGGGCCAAAAAGCCCCAAATTCCAGCAAATTGTATTTTGTTATTTGGCCAAAGACCCACATTTATTTTGGTTATTATTTTGTTAGCCTAGGACAGGTACAAATGGGTTAAAAGTCCAAAAACAGAAATTAGACCCAAGTAAGCGGACAGAAACCAAACTTGGGCTCAAATCTCTCTCTCCTTATTACTTATGTTTCATATTTGTTTAATTGCCATTATTTGCTTATTTGTTAGTCAAATTTTAAGGTTTTCCTAATTTCATTCCCCAAAGGATAACTATTTTGAGTAAACTATTTAAAATTAAATAAACACTTGTTTTCTATTTTATTTTAAGAAAATTTGCAAAATGTTGTACTTAAATAATATTTTTAATATCCCCCTTTCCCCTTTAAGATCTTTCAAAATTTTGAATTGTTTTCTATTTGCCCTATTTTTATTTCAAAAGAAAAAATAGAGTAAGGTACGTGGTTGTATAGTTTTGCACATAGAGGAGACTGAAAGGAGATTATATGAACCAATTCTATGAGATCGAAAGAAGATTAGTTTCATTGAAGATGACCTAGCAGATCCATGAATGTCCATCACTATGGAGCAACACAACTATCACTATGTGATATCGATTTTCAATCACCGCACCCCTAAGCGTGGCAACGGGACCAAAATCGGGACTAGCGGACCGGGACGGACCGGAACCGGGCACCACAGATCGGAACCGTATCGAAACTGGGATGGACCAAAACCAGTAATTTCGGAAAAAAATATGTATACCCGTCCTGTACCGGATCAGAAACCGGGTCCCAACGGCTATATTTAAAAAAAATAATTATTAAAATTAACAAATTAGGAACATTACTCAAATAATATTAAAACTTTTATAATTTTAAAGTTAAAAATTTATACTTTTAAAGTTTTAAATACAAACTTTCAAACTTTAAAAGTATAAAAGTTTAAATTTCACACTTTAAAAGTTCGAAAATTTAAATTCAAACTTTAAAACTATAAAACTATAAAAGTTTAAATTTCACACTTTAAAAGTTTGAAAATTTAAATTCAAACGTTAAAACTTTAAAACTATAAAAGTTTAAATTTCACACTTTGAAAGTTTGAAAATTTTAATTCAAAGTTTAAAATTATAAAAGTTTAAATTTCACCCTTTAAAAGTTTGAAAATTTAAATTCAAACTTTAAAACTATAAAACTATAAATGTTTAAATTTCACCCTTTAAAAGATTGAAAATTTAAATTCAAACTTTAAAACTATAAAACTACAAAAATTTAAATTTCACACTTTAAAAGTTTGAAAATTTAAACTTAAGACAATAATATAAAAAACTAAGGCGAATAGCCTATACTTTTATTAATATTAATTAAATAGTACAAGTTGAGTTACAAAATATTAGTAGAGTATTAAAAAATCTAATCTACACAGGAAGAGTTCTGTTTGAATTAGACCTCGAATTATCATACTCATACTAGTAGACATTTAAATTTAATAGTTCATGCTATCAAGGAAATCTTTTTTTAAAATCATTTAACATTTCTCTAGTAACATGCTCTGGAATTGGTTGATTAGATAGTTCCTCCATTGCATCAATGTCTTCGTCACTAAAATCTTGCATTATTTCATCAACGTCATTTTCAAATTTGGTTGGTAAAGGTGGACGACCATAAATCCTTCTCTCGTCATTAATTCAATCTCTAAATAGTATCGATATCTCCAAGCTATCTACTGCTAATGAATATCTATGTTCTCCAATTTGAAATCTTGTTGCACTAAAAGCGCCTTCCGAAGCTACTGAAGATGCTTGAATAGCTAACACATCTCGAGCAACCAGTTGAAGTTTTGGAAATCTCTGGCCGCGATTGCTCCACCATTTTAGAAGATCAATAGTAGTAGGTTATGTATTTTGATTAATATATGCATCAAAATCATTTCTATCATTATGAGAAAGTTCGAGATAACAATATATCATATCATCAAGATCATCTTCATTATATCTACTCCTAGAACTTTGAGGCTCTCCATTACGTACTACATTCATTCTATTAGAATTATACAAGTCATACAATTTTAGCTTCAATTTTTATATTATCTTTAACATCTTGACAACTAGGTGTTTCATCATCTTAACTATCAATACCAAAGTTAAAATATATTTTATCAACCAGTCGTGATGCACCTTCATATTTGTAATGTGGGTTTAATAAACAAACGGTTAAATAAATTTGAGGAATAGGAATAAAATATTTTTTTAAAATTTTCAATTAATTTCTTAACAAATTCTTTAAATCTTGGTTTATTTTTTATTATAAAATTTACTAGAAATAACACACATATTAGGTAAAAACAGAGAAAATAGTTGGATAATAAAGTGTAGATACTTTTTTTGTAGTTAAATACAAAACATTTAAGAATTCTATAAGTTCTTTTACGTCATTCCAGTCATTATCATTAAAGTCTATATGTCATATTTGAGTTATGAGCATTCCAAACCATTTGTAAAGGTTTCCTATATAGTGAAATAATCATTATCATTTACACTACGGCTCATATCAAAAGTAATAGTTATTTTACAATTATTATAATAAAATAAATAACGAAGATATTGAAAATGTTGAGCTTGATAATCAAAGATTGCCTTTTTAATTGTATTTCTAGTAAAACCTTTAAAATGTGGATTATGCACAATTTGAATATAATGAATAAAATCGAATTTTTTAGCAAAACTAAATAGCAAACTCATAACAACAATCATTTTAGCTAATTCTTCAAGATCTTTTTCTCTATTATATGACCATTGTATACTAGAGCCAGAAACATTAGAAGGATTTAATTGTGTTTGGACCATATTAGAGCCCCCTACTCCTACAGTTTCAGGAAGGGTGGTACCATTCTTTTTAGCTTCAGCATGCAAAAATTCATTTTTACAACATGACATTAAATGATTACTCAAATGACACGTCCCATCTAGTTTTCCTACAATTTTATGATTCATTTTATGTTTACATTTATTACAAGTAGTTTGTGGTATATCTTCATTCTGAGTCATAAATTGTCACACAACTGATTTTTTAGCGCGTTCTACCTTAAGCCTAAGATGCACAGGGGGAACGGGAGCAGGACAACGAAAAGGAGCGGGAGCTGGGGAAGACTGGGAGTGGGAGTAGTAGTCGTAACTGGTTCAGTTTCATCATCATCATATTCATCAACATTATTATCAAAACTATTAATATAATCATTAATATCATCATGTTCATCATCTTCAGGTAATTCCTCATCAAAATTACCAAACCTTCTTTGTAATTGTTCATGATAATGATCTAATCCACTATTACTATCAATATTAAAAGCAGTTTCATTAACATGCATCTAATCATCCGTATTTATTCTTAATTGAGAAGTTTTATTAGTTTTAGATTTAGAAGTACTACCATTTTTTTTTTCTTGAATTTTGAGGTAGATAAATTAGTGAACAAATTAACTATGGTTGTTTTACCCTTTTCAATAATGTTTTTACCGAAATCCATATTCAAATATAAAAAGTAAGTAAATTATATATAATACGAAAATGTAATGCAAAGTTTTAAACAAATAAATAACTAAATAAGTAGAGACTAGAGACTAATTACTCACAAAATAAATAATTAAATGCAAAAAAATAAATAACTAAATGAAAAGTGAGTTGGAACGAATGTACCAAACGTCTACTTAAAAAAGTAGATGTGTATGCCGAAAATTGAAAGTTGAATTTTGAAGCTCCAATTTCCAAAGACCAAATTCGTAATTTTAATGTTAATGAGAGATTAGAGAGTGAGACTTTTGAGAATTGTTGAGAGAGTAGAAGATAATATTTTTGTGAGTGAAAAGAATGAAGGAATTGAGGTATTTATAGTTAAAAAAAAAGAAGATGAAAATGTAGTTTTTAGAAGGTTGGGGCGTTAAAAAAAGTTTGGGGGATAGGGGGTGTTTTGGGGAGTTGTGGGGGTGAAAGAGCCGTTGGGGGCCCAAAAGTCGTTGGCCAACGGCTCCTACAACGGCTAATTGCAATTTCTTTTTTAAAAAAAAAAACCAGACCGGACCGGGACCGGACCCGAACCTAACCGGTACAAGACGGAACCGGTAACGGACCAGGACGGACCGGAATTGGCACCTCCCGATTCCGTTGCCAGACTTACACACCCCTATATTTCTTGTTACTTATTTGATTTTCTGAAATTCTTGTTTAACTGTCTGTGACTATTGATAACCAAACCCTTTTATTAAATTTGGTGGAATCATCCACCCACTTATTCTTATTACTACAAATGAATGAATTTACATTCCAAATTTCTTGATAGAATTTTTCGCGCTATATCATTCTCTGTGGAATTCAAGGGACTCTCAATTGGATATTTTTATTGATAACGATCACATACTCTTTTAATTGGTTTTGAGGAATAGTTTAAACGTTATTACCAACTAGGATAGACATAGACCTAGCCATACCGTTTAATTAGATATCACAAGTGATTAAGGAAAATAGTTCGAAAACTGAATAGGATCGGTGAACAATCTGCAACGTTAGAGCATTCATATTATTGATCATATAAAAATATGCTCTTTGTTTGATTAACTATTCATTATCTGCTTTTAATTAGTCCAAAATAATAACTTTAAAGTTTATTGATGTAATAATTAATTGACATTAGTATAATTTAGTAAATTCGAGTCTTGAGTCACTATATTAGTTGGTGATCACATACACTTGTGTGTGTATTTGAGAGAAACATAACACATTTTATTTTTAATTCGTCCAAAAGTAATATTATGTTTCTATAATTTTAAATTTCTCTTTTAGCCTTAATAAAATAATTTATAATCAAATAATTTTTTTAATAAAATAGTTTATAATCACACAATTTATTTTACATGATATATTATAGGGATAATTTCATAAACCTTCTCCAGGCTTTATTCCATTTCACTCACCTCCCTTTTGGTGTTTGATTTATAGTACATTTACCTCCCTCGTTTAACTTTTTTTGGGGAGAATTCTTATAATTTATCTATTACTAGTAAAAAGGTTATGATCGAACTATTTTATTTTAAGATACTACTAGTTTATTTAATTAAATGTGGAAATTTCTTATTACTTAATTTTCATCCTTCGGCATTGTTAGTAATTCCAAAGTCAGGTTTGCAAATTTAAAATATTTCCAAAGTCAAGTTTGCAGATTTAAACATATATTAATACTGTATGATTATTTTCTGAAGAAATAGATAATGAAGTCTTAGAATAGAAGAACTGCATTAGGGTTCTTTTAATCTGTAAAAATATTTCTCAATAATAAGTTTGATTCTCTGTTCGTATTATCTGTATCTCATCTTTAATTTTGTGGTATTCTATAAAACTCAATATTTTCAAGTAATCAAACTCAAAAATCTTTAATTCTATTATATTAAACCAATTCAAACTTCAAATTTCTACATTTTTTTTCTTATAAAGAAATCAAGATTTTAGTTTAGTACCCATAAAATTAAGATTTACAATTCTGTAGTGGACTGCTGATAGAAAATATAAGTTAGATAAATGGTCAAGCAACTGAAATAGGTAGACGACAACGTAATTTTATAGAAATTTTTTGTCAATAAATAGAATTTGAAGAATATCAACAAAATAAATAAATAAAAAGAGTGCATTAAAAGGGGCAGTTTGGTCAAGGCATAAATTTTTATATTAATCATAAATATATTAAAAGAATTATTGTAGAGAGAGGTAAATCTATATCTATCTATATCTATCTATCTATCTATACTACCTTAAAAACATGAACTATCATACTTTAATGTTGAATTACTATAATACCCCCAATTAAAAATACTCAATTTATTTTTTTATTAATTTAATTAATTTTATTATATTGAAAATAGATATCTTTTCAAATTAAAGGATTGTGACTTTTTCAATGAATTGTGACATTTCCAAAGGGTTACTTTTTTGACGGGTTGTGACTTTTTCAATGAGTTGAGATTTTTTCGAAAAATTATAACTTTTATAAAGGGTTGTGCCTTTTCTGATGAGTTGTGCCTTTTTCAGAGGGTTGTGACTTTTCTGATAAGCAGTGACTTTTTTGAAAGGTTTTGACTTTTCAGAGAAGGCATAATTAACACATATTCATACTACTATTTGGTAGCTATAAATAGAGGGGTTTCCTTACACTTTTAAACTACAATTTCTTTAAGTTCTCTACACTTCTTCTTCTTAAAAAATCTCAAATGTAGTTTGCAAAAATTGATGAAGTTCAAAAGTCAACGAAATTCGAGGTACTCATAAGAAAGAGTTGGTGAAAAAATTGTAGCAAATCATTCATCAAATCACACTCGTTTTTTTTCTTACCATTTTCATGAGTTAACAGTGACGAAAAGTTGTGGGAGAGACAATAATATTAAATAGTTATGAAAAAAGGCATATGATTTAGATAAGATATTTCTTCTTTGTAAATTAAAAAAAAAAAAGAAGATATTTCTTCTTTGTTTTTTTTTTTTAATTCTTTTTCCTTAAACGAAGGAGCTTCTTCCTAATTTTTCTAAAACAATGGGTATCAACGTAGTCCATTGAATTATTAATTTTAATGTTAAATTCACTATTTCAAAAATAAATTTTCACTTTTGCTTATACTATGATAACATAGCCAATTATTTTTAATAGATATGTATGTAAAAATGAACGGAGAAAGTAAAGTGTTGTTGGCAAGAGATTTAAATCAAATAGAACACTAGAGTGAATATAGTATGAACATATATTTTCATCTTCCTTCTTCATTGACTATGTATTGTTCCATATAGTTTTTCTTTATGTCACAAGATACACTCCTTACTAGCTATATAAAAATAGATAAGAAAATGGTAATTGATCATAAAATGATCTTAAATCATATTAATGATTCTATAAATAACACTTTAAATTTTATTATTGAAAAATTTAAATATTTTATATCATGATACAACTTCTATAAGATACTATGTATGCGGCAGAAAAAAGGAGAAGACTATAATTCCACAATGATGAGACAGAAATTTAATTAACTGAAGTATATATAACCATCATTCATGATAACAACCAAGTACACTTTTTTGGTAAAATTACCACTCTATGATAGTCTTACTCAAATATTAATTGAGTAATAATATTTTGTAAAAGATATGTTACATAAAAGATAAAATATTGAAATACTTATGGTAATCCTTATTAGTGTCATGCACATACTAAATTGCAAGTATGAATATTTAAGACAAAATTTGTACTTAAATGAGGTACATCATTTATGTTCATAACCTCAAGAGGAAAGACTGTTTATGACATTTTTTGAAGGGATATTTTATTCTATTTTGTTGGTTAAATTTGTTGATAAAATTGAGTGAAGTAAGAAATAATATTATTAAAGAAATGTCTTTTTCTCTCATATTTAAACTTTTAATGTATTTTGAAATGTTTTAATGATATCTGGTCATTTTGATCTCAAAATACAAGTAACTCTATGACAATATGTATTAATAATTTAAAAATACTTGTCTTATGTTCATTCAATTTTAATTATTTACTAAAAATTTTAATTTAGAAATATTAATTATATTTTCCAACATCATATACTATATATATGATACACACGTGCAACACACGTGCCATGAAACTAGTATAATATAAAACTACGAGGAAGATGAGTGAAAATAAAGCAAAAAAAAGTTTGTAAAAATTTAAAATTGTTCATTTCCAAAACAAATGCTGCCTTCTCTTTCAAATTTTGAACTTTAATAGCTTTTACCTTTTTTAAAAAAAAAATAAATTAAATTTCACACGAAAACTTTCTTCCCCCCTTGGCTCTAATAACTGATAACTTTTTATTTTACACAGTAATTGAGTAATCATAAATAAAATAATTTAATTTAACTAATTTACCATTTATTCATATTGATAAATATCAAGATAATTTATGATAACATAGGACATACAAAAGGTATAAGTACTTCAAAGTGGGTGAGAACAAGAGTATAAAACAGTAATTAAATATTTAATGAGCTCTTTGAAAAAATAAATTCTATGAACTTTAATTTTGTTTAAGATTTCAAAGAGAAATTATGGAAAATTTAGCATTATGATGATATTAATTATAGAGATAAAATAGAAATAAACTTAATAAATTTTATCTTAATTTAATAAGTGACCAAATAATTTGGGACTAATATTTTTAATTTAAAATTATTTTGAGTCGGAAAAGAGGAGGGAGGGAGTATA
The DNA here is from genome assembly GCA_037074985.1 of Solanum bulbocastanum. Classification (NCBI taxonomy): domain Eukaryota; kingdom Viridiplantae; phylum Streptophyta; class Magnoliopsida; order Solanales; family Solanaceae; genus Solanum; species Solanum bulbocastanum. Next base: position 7,677,067 of record CM073598.1, read on the forward strand.
ATATAAATTGGTACGGGGAGGGTGCGTAAAGAGAAACTGAATATTTGGGGGCGTAACCTAACCTAAGTTGGATAAGGGGAAATTGTAAAGAAATGAGTTGGTGCTGTTGTAATCGTCTTTCCACTTCAACTTCGTCGGTGACTAGTGATTTGTGGAGGCAATTCAATATACCGTGTAGAATATCAAATGTTGTAGGTGTTTTGGACTCAACAGCGCGGTCTTCTGTTTATGTATTACTAATTATTAATTCTGGTTTGTGTTTACATTGCAGGGTTTGAGGCAAAAGAGAAGCGTTTCTGCTTATTATGGCCTTAAAACCCCACCTTATAAGCTCGTAAGTGTTTTCTTTTGTTTTGTTTTTGTTTGTCAAACATAATATGGTGGTGTTGTTGTAGGATGCTCTAGAACCATATATGAGCAAAGGGATGGTTGAGATACATTGGGGAGAGCATCATCGTGGTTATGTTGAATCTCTTAACAAACAAATTGAAAAGAATGACATATTTTATGGATGCACCATGGACGAACTTATCAAACTAACATACAACAATGGAAATCCATTACCTGAATTCTCTGATGCTGCCCAGGTCATACACCATTCTTCTATTACATTTTACTACTAATTGTTTTTTTTTTTTTTTTTTTTTTTTTTTGACAAAGAACTACTAATTGTTTTTGAATCTCCGAGTTAAGCCTTTGTGGTATTTAAATTTCATAACAGTATAGTTAATAAGCTTTTCCATTTGTCCTAAATTCAGCTAAAACATTCGTATGCTTCTCTTCCTCTAATCAGCACATGTTTTGTCAATCTCTTAATCATCTATATGTTGGTGGAGATATCCCAAGTAGGTGACTGAGGCAGTGGCGGAGCCAGGAATTCTATCAAGGGGGTTCAAAAAAAAAATTAAACACGCTAATATTATCACTTAAGCTCACTTAAGCAAAATCTTGAACCCCCTCAACCGTTGGGCTACTCCTTTGATATATATTCAGGTGGTTCAATTTTAAATATATACATGTACAGAAAAAAATCGATCTTATATATATAGTGTAATTTTTTTATTGAGGGGGTCGGATGACTCCCTGGGAGCACTGCACTCCGCCACTGGACTGAGGGGCTTAGTCATATTTCAGACATAGGAATAAATTTTTGGATTTGTATTTACATATGTAAACTTCACTATTATGTGCTACCAATAACAAGTGGTGTATAAAATGGAAATATTGTGAGCTGGATTTTGATAAAGAACCATTCAATTTTTATCAAATTCATATCTCTGATTTCCCAAAATATTATGTTATTCAGTTTTCCTCTTTTAGCTTTTTGAATTTTCCAATAAAAAAGAAGTTGAGCTTCTCATTCGCCTATATTACAAGAATTTTCGAAAAATCAAATAAGTAGCAGTTAATCTAGGGATCAGGGGGATTGAAAGTCAATATCACATAAAGGTAATTGTGCTGCTCTATAGTGTAAACATTCATGGATACCCTAAGTCATCATCAATGACACTAATCTTCTTTTGATCTCATAGTATCATTTCATAGAATATTCTCTCGGTCTCATCTATATGCAGTACTAAACAACCTAATAACTTACTCTATTCTCTCTTTCGATGAAGAAATAGAGCAAATAGATCTGACCCATAACTTCAATTTTCAAGCAAGTTACGGACGTCAAACCTAATTTTATAGTATTGAATAAATTACCCACTCTAATTAATCTATTTCGAGCATCAACCGGAGATCGAAAGTAGGAATTTCTAACAAGGACAATACTTATGGATCTTCTTATCCCAGGTATGGAATCATGATTTCTTCTGGGAATCTATGCAACCGGGAGGTGGTGACATGCCTAAATTGGGACTCCTTCAGCAGATTGACAAGGATTTTGGTTCATTTACCAACTTTAAGGACAAGTTTATCGAAGCAGCTCTCACATTATTTGGCTCAGGGTGGATTTGGCTCGTCTGTAAGTTGCTAGATATAGCCAATCTTCTATATCTGTTTTATGCTTGTTTACTTTCTTGTATATGAAAACGCTGTAGTATTTTGGGAACTAGAATTGTTGTGCTTCTGTACTCGTTGTTTCACTTCTCCTTGTATATGTTTTTCTCCAAACCAAATCAATAAGCAACTTCATTGAGGGACAGCTTGTGGTCAGTCGTATGACTAAACCATTTTATAAGGATAACTTGTGCTTTTTGTTTCCCAAACTTGTACATTAAATTTCCTGTTCCTGTCATTAATTTTAATTTAGTATGTTTGACAGTTAGAAAATGAGAAAGATCAACCTTAGATTTTGGCCTCAGTCTCTTGTACAGAGTGTGTAAAGACCAAGTTCAGAATGAAGTTCTGGACTTCATCTTGTGTATCGACTCAATTCTCGTATAATCATGACAATTTGGTAGATGAAAGGTTTAGCAAAATTGTTATTTCTAGTCATCAACCGGCGTCTATACATGCTCATATTTTGCAACCTTTAAATATTGAATATTCCTCTAGATCCCTAAAGTTTTCATCGCATGAACCTCCTGATTCATCTTTTGGGATGTTTTTATAGCCATTGTTGACCACATTTAAACAGTCCATGCATCTCCTTCAAGGTTCTTTGGTAACACCTTCAATTTGATTATTTCAGTGAGCAGAGAGGAGAAGCGTCTTGCAATAATTAAAACATCAAATGCTGTCAATCCTCTTGTGTGGAATGATATCGTGAGGATTCTTGTTGCTAATGTTCCGTAATTCGTAACACTTTCTTAGAAATTACATTTTCTTGGTTACCCAGTAATTGCATTTTCATTTGGTATCTATTTGATTCTGCAGCCGCTGATTGGTTTGGACTTGTGGGAGGTGAGTTCATAGGCAGTATTTTGCCCACGTTTCCCCATGTACCCTTCTCTCATTCTCTGAAAGAAATCACAAACCTTTTAGCATTTGCACTCCCGTGCTAATACATTTTTGTATTGAGAGAAGATATTCATTAATACTTGCTCTTCCTATTTTGCAGCATGCTTATTATCTGGATTACAAGGTAACCCACAGTTCTTCCCTCGTGCTCTCTTTCTGCACAGAGATTTTTTCTAATGCGTGTCTTTGTTTCCTCTCTTTTCACAGAATGATAAAGCAAACTATGTTAATGTGTTTATGAATCATCTTGTCTCTTGGGATGCGGCATTGGGACGCATGGCTCGAGCACAGGCCTTTGTAAATTTAGGGGAACCGAAAATTCCTGTTGCATGACATTTTCCTTTAATCATCAGTTGTTTCTGCAAATCCCTGTGCAAGAAGAGCAGCTAGTTTAGTAGAGAAGCTTGTGTTCCACTGCAGAATCCCTGTTGTGTCATGGTCCTTTATTAATCAGCATATCTGTAGTGAAGAATAGGTATGCTTGTTAGTACTAAAACCTTGTGCATTTGCTGCTTCGTTCATTGTTTTGGAACAAGCCATACTGAGCTTATTATACATACCGGCATAGTAATGTTAAATGGAAACACATGGTAGATTTCTTTTGTGGATCACAACAAACAGATTACTGCACACCTAAATTTCATTGTTTGTTTTAGCCTAAGTGCTTGCTTCTAGTTTGAAATAGAGCTGTAGGCGACTGATTAGCAAGCAATCTATAAATATGTATACCGCATGATGTTGCGCTCCATTTGATCAGGAAAGTCATTTATGTATTTTCTCATTGTAACGCAAGGGTTGATGAAAGTGGAAGACGTCTTTGAATTTCTCCAACTGCTGCATTTTCAATATTACATCTTCAGATCAACAATGATGCCTCTTCCAACACCTTACTAAGGTCTCAAAACAAGGCTGAAATTGAGGCACATCATTGAAAGGGATAGAGTATATGATGTGTAGAGTAACACACGATGATAAAATTGTATACATATATCACTTTTTGGAAAAATTTTAAGGTGGTTGAGGCATACCATGTCATAGTTGTATGAGCGATTATTTTAATAGATAAAAAAATTATTTTGTGGGTCCATATCTTTATAACTTTTTCATTTCTCTTCTTACTCCTGAACCCCACCTTCTATTTAACCCCTTCTATGTAGAGTACTTTGTAAAATTTCAAATTTTAAATATATGTCACTACACAATAAAAATTAGTAATTTATTTTCTCTTTTGCGCATTATTTCTCCAATTCTTCAATAGAAAAATAATAATGTCCTAAAATTAGTAATTTATTTTATTTATTGTTTTGATTATTCATAATGTTCATTTGTTAAGAATAAAATAGAGATAAATATATTAATATTAATTTATATTTAAAATCAAATAATTACGTAATTTAAAAAAGTTAAATTAAGATTTGTCCTCTTAACCTCATACAAAATCAATTGTATTATTTTAAGGACAAAAACAAATAGTTATTTAAAATTACTTGTAAATCAACAAAATCAAAATATAGTTAATTTTTTTTTCATTTTACCCTCTCTAGTAATTTAATATTTTTTGTTCTCAAAATTCAAGCTATAATTTTTTTATTTATTATATTAACATGATAAGAATTGCAACTAATAATATTTTAGGTTGAATTGCAACTTAGTGAGAAGGTTATATTTTGAACAAACACTATAAGTTGCAATTCTTATCATGTTAATATAATAATAAAAAAATATTTTGAAAATATTAATTAAATTTCACATAACTTGAATTTCAAGAATAAATTATATCATATAAATTGAGAGAGTATGTATGTATGTATGTAGGAGTTTATGGATGATTTTCGATTTGGATTACATGAAAATAGAAACAAAACTTATGTAATTACTTGTCAAGATTACAAATGATCTTTTTGTTATATTTTCTTGTAGGAGAATATTAGATACATTTAAGTGTTTAGAAAATTATGAAATTATTGAGAAGAGGAAAAATTGATTTTATACTCCTTTCGTTTTTTGTATTAGTTATTTTACTTTTTTTACACGTTCTTTAAGAAATTATTGATAAAAATTATTATTCACTAACTTACCCTTTAAGATATATTTTTTATACTTTCAAAAAGAATAATTGCTAGGGTAATGAAAATAAAAAAACGATAGTTTAATTTTTAATTGATAAATACTTTTAATAATTATTTTTAGTAAATTAGATAGTTAATATAGGATAGAAAAATAATACCCAATGTTAGGAGTACGATGAATTAAGCTAAATTTTATACTTTTAAAACTATTTAAAGATAAGGAAAATAGCAAAATTTGAAATAATGGTTAAAAAAAACAAGAAATTGAAAAGTTAAAGTAATGGCAAAAAGTATATATATATATATATAAAAAAAAACTGAATATGAAAATGGTGACGTGGTGTCCTCTAAGGGCTAGAATTTTATTTATCTTTTTTTTGTGAATTTTTTGGCTTTTTATCTAATTTTAAAATACATAATTTCACTTAAAATTATTTATAAAAACATTAAAAGTAGTCAATTAACCATATTTAATTCATTTCATTTCTTGAAACTCCTCTATTATATACCTATATAAAGACACAGTAATTTGCAGTAACGACATAAGGTTTATTAACTTTGGAGATTAGTAACGATAATCATAAGTTAAAAGTTTATGTGCACATTAATTTTTTAAAATATTATTTTGTCTCTTCAACTTCACATCAGTTACCATTACCAATAATATCTATAAATTATCACATTGAAAACTTTTGTTTCTTCATCTTGCCTCTTCTTTGTATCTAAATTATACAGACCAAAATTTTTTATAACTATTTTTGTTGTCGATGAGATGTTAGGTTGATTTTGAGTTTTTTCGTTCATTATCTGAGTATTCTTACGACTTCACTAATTAACCAAAAAAGTCACTTGCTGGATTAAGTGGTAGTTTGATTAATGTTTATTTTCTCTCTTTTATTCTTTTTCGTCTTGACATTATTTTTTTGCCATTATTTTATGTAAGCAGATTTTTATCAACTAATAAGGACATGCTGAAATTTTGGAGTTTTATTATTAACAAACATTCATAAATGAATTCAATATTTTACTTAAACAAGATATTCTATTCCCTCTGGTTATCATATATATTAAGTGGTAGTTTTATTCTTTAAACAAGTGTAAAATTCAGATACAAAGCAGAGTGAAGACGGTGTTATTGCCTCCAGCTTGATAGGTCTTTGATATCCGCAGAATTTTAATCTTTGATAATAAATATAAGGCCAAATTCATCGGTGACTCCCTAAAGTTGACACCAAGTTTCACATAGACACCTCAACTGTGCGATGGTCACTTAGACACCTCATGTAGGGTTCCGTTATATTCTTTTGACACTTTTTTTACAATAAGAAAAAAGCTGAAGGAGAGTGTAATACACTTGTTGATGATGTGACAAACGATGAATTAAATGATTACATGTTTTATTTTAAGTTAAAAATTATTTTAAAATCTATTTAGTAAATAAAATAAAAATATTATTCTAAAAAAATCAATTTAACCCCTCCCCCCAAGTCCCCCCATGATAGTTGTCTTCTCTACTATACTCAACAATTTTCTTAATTTGCTCTTTAAAAGTGTTTTAGATTCTTTTTTTCTTTCTATCTTAGTGTTGTTTTGAGAGAAAAAGAGAGGAGGAGGAGGGAGACAAGGAGAGAAAGAAAGAAAAATTATTAAATATGAGTGTTCATATTCATTTTTTCCGACGAAAAAGGTGGAATTGGAAATTGTCTTTTTTCATACACTCTATATCTCTTTTGTGCTATTTTCTTTTCATTTACTATTTTTCTTTCTTTTTAATGTTGTTTTGTGGGAAGAGAAGAGGGAGAGGGGGAGGGAGAAAGAAGAGAGATCAAATATGAAATATGGGTGTTGGTATCCATTTATCTGGCAAAAAAGGTAGAGGGAGGTGATGGTAAATTTAGAAAAGTAATACAATCAAGAAGAAAAAAATGACTTAACAACGGATTTGAATATAAATTTTGACCTCCATTGAAGTAGTTTAAGCTTGAAAAAATGGTGGGCGGTGGTGACTTGAAAATTGGAGAAGAAGAAGAAAATATAAAATAAAAAATTGGCTAAATTAAGCCTTTCACGTGCTATTGTTGAGTGTATCACACTCACTTTGACATGTCAGCAAAAAGTGTCAAAATAACACAATGAAACCCAACATGAAGTGTCTAAAATAAACATCGCTCAGTTAAGGTGTCTAAGTGAAATTTGGTGCCAATTTTAAAAAACCATCAATGAATTTAGCCTAAATATAATGTACGTTATAAATAAAACATTTGATAATCGCGCATAATGCGGCCAAGTTATCTAGTTATGAAATAAGGCTCATAAGGCACCTCCCTCGTACTTATTAATGGGACTTGTGGGGGTTCCCATCCTTATACATTAATGATGACCATTTTGGTGATTCTTTCGCAAAATACATATACGCATTCAGCAGCGAACTTTCTCCAATTCTCCAGAAAATAATCCTTACGTCTCCTCCAACATGTTTAAGCTTTTGCAAAAGGAATCAGCGCCCCTCCGTTTTCATTGTCACCTGCTGTTTACTGTCCTAATCGTTTCTACTGATTAGATCTGAACAAATTTTTGGAGTTCGCTCCTCTTCAAGGTTAGTTTATGTTATTTTACCTATTTTCGCCCAATTCCAAGTTTAGTAGTATGATTTCATCTAGGTTTCTTTTTCTCTTAATCTTTTTTGTTTGATCTGCCTAATCATTGTTGACGATTTGCCGATTGCCTTGCGATGAACCAGTTGGACTTTTTAGGTTAACTGAATACTTGATATGTTTTCTCTATAATTCTGGTCAAGTTTCACAATGTTTTAATTTTACATAGTTTCACAGGGTTTTAATGCTTTATGTGCTTAATTCATGTTCTTGTATTGATAAATTGAACTTAAAAGTGTTCAATATGAATTTCCATGATGCACAGTAAATTTTCATCTGTTAGACTTTGTGCGTTAAGAAATTTTTTCTATTCAAATTCAGGATAGAAGCATGTAAATGAATAGTTTCGTAAACTGGTTGTATTTTAGTGATTTTTCGCCCAAGAAAAGGCAGTGGCATAACTTTATAAGTTTCAGTTTTATACGGAGTTTGTCTCTATTAATACTAATAAGCTTCAGCTCTTTGTGTTCTTTTAAATGTGATAATACATTGGCTACTCTATGGACTGATATTTGCACCTAAACAACTTGAAAGTAGTTTGAAACATACGCAAATAACTCTTCCAAAATAGTTGTAACTACTAAGATTTTTCTTTCTAGTTGCGTTGAATCTTCATACCTGTAATTCTTCCTTCTAGTCATTTTCCACGCTAACTACTACTAGGTTGTTGTAAGGTCATGTAAAATAATCAATTTGCGCCACAACACAGCTACAATTCTCTTTGAAAAATCAACTTGGCCATCACTTCTTGATTTGTTTTAAATAATAGATTTGAGATTTAATTTGTTATTCTGTGCTTGTTAGTCTTAACCTACTCTCTTAAGTTGATTATTTCAAACTTCTCTTTCGTTCATCAGCTTAGACTCAAATACCTCCACCTTCAGCTAGAAAAGTGAGTATTGGAGCGTGTTGTATATCATCCACTTCCACTTCGACTACAGCCTCTAGTTTAGCTAGTAATCCTAGGGACAATGGATAGCTTGTTTATTGTTGCTAGGTCTCTTAGTTAAGTATAACCAGTGTTGATATATGTGTATATGTATATATCTGCTATACTCTTTGTTTTCCTTAATAACCAACATATATATAGAGTTCCCTTCTATTAGCTCATGCTTGTCTGTTGTGCAACATTAATCAGTCATACTGTTTTAGATCTATCAAAAACTTAAAGAGTACAAGGGGCAGCTCTAAGTTAACAGTTCCCTTTCTATAGAAAAAGTGATTTTTATACCTTCGTCCCAACCTTATGTCATTCTATATAACTAAACTTTAGCCTATTGAATTAGCGAAGTGGGCTGAATATGATAGTTTAACTTCAATCTTGTGCTTCAACTTATTTGTATTGTACAGTTCAGCATCTAGAAGACATGAACGCTATTCCCTTTGGAATAAAATCAAGCTCTTTTTTAGATCCATATTTCTCAAGGATCAAAGAAATTGATAGCACATTCAAGTTGTATTTTCATTCAGATTTAGCTGTCTTTCCATGCACTTGTGCTTCCAAACTCTAAACCTTGTTGGCAATATGTGCGCAGATACTTCTAGAGACTTGCAATTCACTATTTAACTTTGCCAAGCTTTTCTCAACATATTTATTCCTCTTCAATTGCAAAAAGGCATTCTGTTAGCAGTTCATTCTCTTTATGGCACATTCATCAAGGTCAATGCCAATGCTGATTCAGAGTTGTGATGATGTTTCTATTGTAACAAAAGTTGGTCACGATATGCAGGATGTAAGTATGGATGGGAGGCAGGATAATAAAGGGAAGAAGAAAAGGAAGAAGCAGAGGGAGAAATATAGTGAAGAGGAAGGAAAAACTGTAAAATCTTCCCCATATTTTAAGAAAGTGCCTGACTATGAGGATATTGGAAGTAGTAAATCCATTGAAGCTATTTCTGATTTGTATATGAAGCCTATCAATAGTGAGTGCATGGTTACTGTTGAAACACATCAGAGGAGTAACAAAAGGAAGAGAAAGAAAAATTCTGAACGTGGCGATGATGAGAAATCGGGAAATGATAACAGAGAAATGGATGCCAAACCAGTCCTGATTGGTCCTCCTGTTACAAATTTGGAAGTTATTAATGAGAAGGAGAATAAACAATCCGGTGATTTAGATGAGGGATGTTCTAGTGTTGCTTCAATTTCAGTTGTTCGTGGGGATAATGCAGTGGCCAATAGTCTTGATGATCTCTTTTCACAGTTTGCATACAAAGGTGGAAACTTTAGTTCCGGTAAAAGGAGAACTGAAGATGAGAAGATAGTCGTCAAGTCACATGTTTGTGGCCCTCTCTCTCGAAGGCTCAGTACAATGAAAAAGTCTTCAGAATCTGGTTCTATGATTGGAAATGAGAGTCATTTATCACATTGGGAAGGAGGTTGTGGACCGAAAGCTGGTAAAACTGTGTTCGAGCCTTGCTTATCTCAGAATCAGATCAATGAGAAGATGAATGAACAGAAATCACGAGTGGTTTCCCCTTACTTTTTGAACTCAAGGAATGGAGAAACTGAAATGAAAAAAGGAAGGTCTGTAGACTGTGTGACGAAAGGTAATGGAAAAAGTGACAAAAAATTACGAACCAAAGTTCGAGTGGTTTCCCCTTACTTTGCTAACTTATCAGTGGGAGATGAAATAAAGGTAGGTAAGGATAGATCAAATCCTTCGAAGAACTGTCTCAATGGAAGAAAGGTTTCTCCCTACTTTCAGAATGCATATCGTGAAAACAAGAAGAGTAGAAAAGGTTCAAAAAGGCGGAAACCTTGTCTCTCTGCTTTCCAGAAAAGAGACGAAGCTTATTTAAGGAGGAGTGAAGATAACACGTGGGTACCTCCGCGATCCCATTTTAATCTCCTCCAAGAAAACCATGCTCATGATCCTTGGAGGGTGTTGGTTATTTGCATGCTTCTGAATTGCACCACCGGCGTGCAGGTACTTGTTACCACTGTTCTCTTTCTTAAGTAGTTAACAAACTTATAATTCTTGAGATGTTTGGCTTATTTGACAAGTTTAAATTTCCTACATTTTAAGCTGCAACATCCTATGAGCAATTAGGAAACAAATTTTAGACCTAACAAGTGATATAGGAAGATTTCTCATTGTCAAATAAGGGTATATACAGGCAGTTACTAACTGATAAATTATTGTGCTGAAGTATCAGCTAATTGATTGCTTTGCATTAGCTTAAAAGTACTGGTGGACCTATTTATGTAAGGAGCAGCCAATTTTGTATGGGGCATTTCCCCTTTTCCTGTGGTTCGGGCTTCCTGTTTATCAGAAGTGAAGCAATGAGAGCGACATAGTTATGTCTGTCTTAAATTTTTGTAATGACTTTATTCTGCTTTTGAGGTCACATACTAACAGTGAGCACATGCATGTAGGTTAGGAGAGTGGTAGACGAGTTTTTCACTCTGTGTCCAAATGCTGTGGCTGCTACAGAGGTTGCTGTAGAGGATATTGAAAAGTTATTACGACCTTTAGGATTATATACGAAGAGGTCACTGGCTATTCCACGGCTCTCTCAAGAATATCTTGGAAAAACTTGGACTCATGTTACACAGCTGCATGGTATTGGCAAGTAAGGGAATTCTACCTTTTGCACCCAAGTAATTGGATTTTAGCTCGACTTGATTAAGTGTTTTTCTTTCCAGGTATGCAGCTGATGCATATGCAATATTTTCTACGGGCAAGTGGGATCAAGTACATCCAAATGATCATATGCTAACTAAATACTGGGAATTCCTGCATGCAAATGGCTCGGCCTGAGGGTGCAATGTATTTACCTGAAGATGATGCATAGTTAGGGGTATCTTTTGGGGGTCAGTTGCATATTTTTGGTAGATTAACCTCTGGACCTTTTTTGTGGTGTATAGTACTTGCCTAAGAAACAGCTTAATTAATATATCATCTCTGCATATGACAGGTGCTAACTTCCTTTATGTCAAGAGCTAGGAAATTAGACTTTTTAAGTCCAAACTCTTAATGAAGGGATAGGAATCGTTAAAGGTGTATTTATAGCGACACAGGTTTTTTGTCTACCGTGAAAAAACAATTTCCAATTTAATTTTGGTGAGGGAATAAAATCCGGACGTTAAAAAGCTTAATATTCGATTGGTATTACTAAAAAAAAAGAGTCCTATTATCATGATATGAATACTTCCATGATGCGTGATTTTCCTCTGTTAGACTTTGTGCGTAAAGAAAATTTTCCTATTTAAATTCATGATAGAAGCATGTATATGAATAGTTTCGTAAACTGGTTGTATTTTAGCGATTTTTGGCCCAAGAAAAGGCGGTAGCACGCCGTAATCAGCTTCAATTTTTATGGAGTTAGTCTCTATTTTCATCTAATAAGCTTCAGCTTCTTGTGTTCTATTAAATGTAATAATACATTGGCTACTCTATAGACTGATATTTGCACCTAAACAACTCGTCTCCCCCTTCCTTTGAGTCAACCAGCTCCACTAAAGAGAAAAACACAATATTTGGTGGGTAGCTATGTCGTGTGCTTTAGTGTGATAAATTTGGTGCTTCTCTCTATTCATAAATCATGTTTTTCACCAAGCACTTAGAACTTATTATCACTTCGTCCACAACAAAGTTGCTCGCAAGGATCTCTGTCCAATTTCTATCCACCAAAAATCAACTTGCCAATGTCCTCACCAAGCCTCTTGCTTCAACCACATTTGAATTTCTCTCTACCAAGTTGAATATAGTTCGTCCACCTTCAAGTTTTTTTTTTCTTTTGACAATGAAACACTTTATTAATCACCAAGTGAGAATAGTTGAGTCATGAAATCATGCTAAAAAGAAATTTATATGACATGCAATGACCAAGCTAAATCATAAAATAACATGTTAGAAAAATAAGTCATAACCATGGTTAATTCAAGACAAATATCTTAAACATACCTTTGAGATACTTTTACGTGGGAGATTTACCTTTAACCAACATAGACCATGTGAGTTATAACATGGAATTCGGTGTCTATCCCACACCAAAAAGAGACGTCCTTACTTGTCAAGGTAAGAACCATAAACTTCTAGCTTAGGTGAATCCACTAGCTGATGTCTATTTAAGACAACCTATGGTGACACATAGTTATGAGATATGGAGATTGCTACTAGAAATCTGACCTCAACTACGGGAGAGCTTCCATCTCAATATCCTCTCGGTGCTAAGCATAAATTCCATGGAATAGTCAATGTTCTTTACTTATCTTATTATCCACAGAAGGACACATCAAGTAGCCAATCCAAGCTAGATTTCATTAGAATAGCTCCCTAATCTCGATTCAACTTAGGTGAGAAAAACCTTTCAACCTTATGAATAATTTATGTGAAAATCCTTTCACAATCATATTATGAGTAGTATGTGAGAAATTCGTTCACAATAAAAACAACATAGATGTCTTACCCTTAAAGCAACCTTAAATTATTTTCATCAATTTCATAAATGTAACATCCCGCTATTTGAAAAAGATAGAATCAGAAAGAACCATTTTTGAAAAGAATAAAAATCTGAAATTCGGCAAGTATGTTAAGTATGAGTTTTGGGTCAACTTCAAATGAACATAACTCCAGGTAAAGAATGATTTAGGTGGGCTACAAGATATCAAATGAAAGGTCTTTGAATTATCTTTCCAACGCCACCGAGTTTGCTAATTTTCGAGTTCGTATGAGGGAGATATGCCTGTTTTGATGTCGGGTTGTCTGCATAAGGAAAGTCAACCCTATTTTAGAGGGGTATTTTGGTCTTTCCATTACCCAATTAATTTATTCCATTTTAGGAATCTATTTATGGTCTAAACTGTGTTAGTTCAGTTTTACACAATTTAGAATTACGCTAGGGCTTTCAGAGAAGAGAAAGAGGGGGAAACTCAAGGCGTTCTTGGAGATTTCTTGCGGAATCGAAGTCGTTTCGCCAAGAGTTGATTCCTTAAGAGGTATGTGAGAATTCCATAGCATTGGGTTCGTTCACCCACGCGCCAATCATGTTTGTTTCAGCGAAATTCGTTCTAGAAAGTTGCAAGTATGATGTTCTTGAATTATGTTCTTGAAATTGGCTTTCGTTCTTGAGTTTAGATGAGATTGTTGAGTTCTTCATGAAATCAGGTCGATTTTAAAGTTGTATATGAGTAGGTTCTTGTGTTCATGTAGTGGGTATCTGAATCTAAAGAGGAATTGAGAAAAAAAATCAAATTTAGGCGAATTGGGGTTAAAAAACGAAGAAGAAAAAAGTCGGGCAAATAGGGGTACCATGTCGCGGACCTATTTCTCAGGATTGGAACTTTTCTCTCCGCATCTCGGACCCTTTTGCCTCAAAATTTATTTCGCGACCAAATAATAAAATGCATCTCCGCATCGCAGACTTGCTTCCAGACAGTGATTTCTTGATAGTTTCTCATGTTTAACTATCTAAAAATACTCCTAAACATCACGAGATCTTTCCTATCACAAATCACAACTTTGAATTCATAAATCAAATTCAAGGTAGAGTTGAGAGTCAAGCCTAGAGGGTTCTTCGAGTCATTTTAAGAAGTCTTTTACAAATCTTAAACTTGTTTTAAGACTTAAGCATTGAGATTGAGAAAGTGTAGAGCCGAGTTCATTTCTTTAAAATGTTATACAGGGACTATGTATTCCCAAAGAGTAAATGTTTTCACATATAAGATGAGAGGAAACACTGATTTCCAAATGAGTTTTCATGAGTAGTTTTGAGTTCAATCTCTTTTAAGAGATAAGCTTTTTGAGTAATAACCTTAAAACCACAGAGAAAAAGTTATGTTTTTAAACATATGAGTTGGGTATTTTGGATGTAGTGTTGAGCACTAATATGGGGATGAGTTCATAATAACTTAAGTTTCCATAAACCATGTAGCCAACGTGAGTAGAAAGGGTCATACTTTTTAGATGATTCCTTAATGCATTTTAGCTTAGACTAGTGGATCCACTTAGTTGACGCGTTCTATATCTTGGCAAGTTATAGGACAGTTTTGGCAGCGTGGGCAAGACACTGTATCATTACATAGATTATAGTGATGGTTGTCAGTTAGAGAAACTCCCACAAAATTATATTACTTTATTATATATATAAATTGATCGAGTTATTATTGTATTTCTCGAACACATTGAGTTGCTACTTACTGTTTAAATGCTTTATATAAACTGCATCTTTACTATTGTTTATTTCTGCATTGAGTTGAGTATCCATAAGTTGAGTAAAGCTAAGGTAAGTGTTTCTTTCAGAATTCAATTCAAACTTATGTCATGTTTAGTTTTCCACTCGTGTGCTCATACATTCAATGTACTGATGCCATTTGTCCTGCATCGTTTTATGATGCAGATATAGGTAATCAGGATCAACATCCAACGCTTCGTTGATCTAGTTGAACACTCAGAGTCAGTTGGTGAGCCTCCTTTCTTCCAAAGGATACCCTTTTATTGCTTTATTATTCTAGTTTATTTGGATGAAGGGAGTCTTGTCCCGACGTCTATCTCAGTTGTTAGAGACTTCATAAACAGTTACACTACAAGAAATTCAAACTTTTAACGAAGGGATATGGCTCCATTCATTATAAGTATATTTATACCGACCAAATATTTTTCCAGTTGTTAAAATATATTATTAATTGAACAACAAATAACTAATATCTGATTGTTAAAACACCAATTATTCGGTAGTTAAAACAAGGCACAATTTTCTGCACCTCTCCTCGTACTTGCGAATTTCCTTTCTTCACTGGGAATTTGCCGTCTCTGGTAACATGTGGTCTTCTCCAGCAACTTTCTGCCCCCAATTACTAACTATTGATGGTGGAAACTCGTTTATCTCTCCTCCTTGTAGAAAGGTACCCATTAAATTTTCATTTCCTTTTCTTTTCTATTATTCTTGCTATTTTGTTCTTGTTGCTTTTTTTCTTTTCTTAGGTTTAATTGGCCGATTTATAGATATTTCTTCTCTTTAATTAGATCCCAAATAATGTGGTGAAATTTGATTTAATTTTTAGTATTGGTGAGTTTTCATACTTCTATGTGCAATTCGGTACTCGAAGAAGCTTGCTCTAGTTTGTGTTCTCAGCCACCTGTTTTCCTTACTGAGAAAATTAGTTTTTGCTTATACTCTTTTTTCATAATATATCTTTTATGGTCATGATTTATTCTCATTTCACAGTATTTTGCATACCCTAATTTGTTATGTTTTGTATTTTCCTTGCTGCTTACATAACTAATTGAGTAGATTATACTGTTCTTTTTGGAATACCTTACAAGGACTCTGTGAAATTTAGGTGCTTTATTTTATAGTCACAACCAAATTTTCACAAGAAAGACACGGAGAATACATATAAACTTTCAATTTTTTTGCAGCTTATTCAATCATTGAAAAAGAAGAACAAGTATATAACAATGTAGTTTGTCTAGTTTCTATCTGCTTGTTCAACTTTTAAAATGATTGCATAAGCCATAAAAAAATTGTCTTGCTAATGAAAATTTATTAATCGATTTCCTTGTTGGCTCTGACATGAAAATAGGTTCACGTTTGTAATCCATATAGTCTGTCATGGCGTAACGTAACAAGCCTCATCCTCGAATAGAGCATGTCTTGTCTCCTTTAAATTAGGTTTAGTTACTTAATGGTCTCTCTAAAATTTAGGTACAGTTTAATAAAATTCAGAACTATATATGATGGATACTGATTCTAAAAGTTTAAATTTATATGTGTGACTATTACTATATCACATTGCATGTTCTAGAGTAAACCAAAAAGTTAACTATTTTATGAATGTTGACAGAGGATACATCTTAATATGATCATGTTATGCATATTGCTTTTGCTTTAGATCAAATATGAGTATTGTTCTTTTGATATTAAATTTCTTCTACCTGCTACAATATTATATTTTTTTTGCAAACATTGTATGTAGTCTCAGAGAATCCAGAAAAATTTAGAGTAGTTACATTTGTTGTTGGTTCGAATTTGACACTTTCTTGCTCACGAAATGATCAATGAATGTGAAAAAGAAATATCAAGATCACAATACAAATAAAAGTGACCAGCTCTAACATATTGCCTGTATCACAAAAAATATCTTATGGTACTATTGCATCTAATGTTTTAAGAACTCATTGCACTTCTTGATCAATTTAACTAATAGGGCATGTCTTTTGTATAGGTATAAACTATGAAGTTCAATTCTTGTGGCAATGTTTGGCAAGTTAAGATGAAGTTGATACAATTCAAATTTGGATAAAAGGCTAGAAGGGAGTATTTAATTGTGTTCACTGAAAATAGTAAATGTTTCAAGGAAGGATATATTTTTTTTTTATGTTGTTAGTGTTCAAGTTGATTTACAGTTAGTGATTCGTAACTAGGAGAGTACATATGAAAATACAATTTTATGCAACTTTTTTTGTGCTAGCTGATTTTATGACTGATAAATTTTTAAGCCTTATATATCTTGACTATCCTTATGGAAAGTAAGAGATAAAAAGCTTACTGTTGTGGGATGGGTCATGAGGAATACTTTCTATGAGTAGAAAAAATAATTTAAAAATGAACCAGAGAAGTGGGTTAAGTAGTTTGGGGCTGATGTGCTCAGTAATTTGAAAGTAAAATGATTTCTTTCTCTTTGTTATATTAAAATCTCATCTGAGAAATCTTGAATAAAACAAGGGGGTATAGTTATTGGAGGCATAAAGTTTCATGGTTATTATTTTACTTTAGACTCCTTCAGGCAAGTTGTAAAAAATTATAACAACGTCTAGAACAATGTCAAGTGCAACACTTACGAGATTTGGGCATGTGATGAAAATTTTCTTTAGTACATTAGTGAGATAAAATGAAGTGGTTCCTCACTCGGCAAGGTGTCCTAGATGGCCAGCCGTTAAGACATAACCGACATTTACAGTTATGTTGTCATCCTAGTTTTCTTTTTTTCAATTTCAATGTCAACAGATTTGAACCTCAAATCTGAATTTCTCATGTCTGGTTTGTTGTTATTCAATTCAAATTTATCTTTTTTGTATATAGTCTTTTTATTTTTTCTTGGTGTTCACACTATAAAGGTCATGTCTTCAACTCAACTGTTTCTCTATTTTACCAATGAGAAATGTAGTATTTTCTTTGAACTTAATAGAAATCATAATCTCAAATTTTCTTTTATTAATCATGCTTAAAAGACCTAATAATTGTGTCACTTGATTCAATATATTCTGGAATATTAAACATCTAAACAATTGATATGTGTTTTTCTTTACATTAGAAATTTGTCGTTCTTAATCATAAGAAATATGAATGTACATCATCACAAATCTATCCAGCGAGAGTTAGGGAAAAAGTTTGGCCTTCACTGATATTTCACGAGGAATCCCATTTACTTCTATAAGGGCATAACACAAGTTTCTAGCTTGATTATTCAAATGCTGCACATGTAAGATTGGATGAATTTTGGATACTCGGTGAGATATGAAATTCATTTCGACTACTTTTAGTAGGATGACCAATTAATCTCGTCCCCCAAAAAGGTGAAGGTGAAGATGATAAACAGATTGGAATCCACTAGGGCCATCATTGATCACGACTCCATAACCGTTCTCGAGGAGACCTTTCTGTTTGGCAACTATCTTTTTTGTGTAAAGAAGTTGACCAAGAAACTGGCAGCACTTTTCTTCAGCCTTATAAAGTACAATTAAGCCGTCCCTAAAAGTTAGGAATAAGCAAAATGTGCACATGTACTTTGAGATTTATGTTTGTAAAAGTTATAACCTTGTCATTCTCGTATATAATGTCTGTTGGATTTTTCTTGTTTATTAACTTGTCAAATATGATGGGAGAATTTGAAGGAACAGAGAGAAGGCTGCTTCTTTCTCGAAAGTCATGGAAGTAAAGTTTGAAGTTAGTACTTAAGCCACTGGATAGCTACAAAATTCATTTTCAAAATTTCTTAGCTCATTTCAAGGTACCATATGATCTCTATTTTGAACCATCTTCTTTGTTCTCTTATATTGGCTAATTCTAAGTAAGGACTATTGGAAGGAGGATTGGTACTTTGTTACCTTATAAAATACAGAAGTATAGACTTTTTAAGCACATGAAAATCACTTGAGAGTTGGGAGATGGTATAATGAGTTAGCAATATTTTTAGGTATTATGAAACTAGTATAGTTGTTAAGTTTCTATTGGTTTTACATATTAGTCGTCCTAAATGTTTTTTTCTTCTGTTTGACGGCCATTTTAATAAATCTGGATCATGATTCTCTTTGTGTTTATTGAGTTTTAGTTTTAATGAAAAATTGTTACAAATTATGTTGTTCAGAAGGCTTCTAAGTTTATTCAATCCTTGTTGATTTTTGAATTTTTAAGATGACATGGCTAATGATGTGTCTGATGTTGGTGGAAGTATAACAAGGAAACAAGAGTAAAGCTCCCAGTCAAAATTATGGAAATTTAAAGGAGAAAGAGAAGTATTTATAATCGAGAACTTAAAATTATGTGTTGATATCACTGGAGGGTCAATGTGTCACTTCAATAGGATGTTAGGGATGGTTAGTAGAATTTCAGGAAGGGCTAAAGAATATGTAGTACATAGGGATACCTCTGCTCACTTGTGGTGATTTCTTTTCTGCACAGATATTATATTCGATCTTTGAAGTTGCTCCAAGGCACTTGTCTGATCCTTTGTGTTTCACTTCTTTGTTCTCATCCCCCGTTTTTATGCAATATATCTTTACTAATAATGATAAATTTGTTTCTAATTCTTTGGTACAAGAAATTTATGTGATAAAGTTGCTTCATTTTTTCATTCCTGGCAGATATCCGTGGGAACTCTGTACAAATATCTTTGGTATTGATATCTACTTTGAATTTGATGCTACCAACTTGTACGATTATGGAACATATTGTTGGTAACTCATTCTTATTGTATCTTTCAACTTCTGATCTCCTTCATTTTTACTAGTTTATGGTGAGGTAGTATATTTATGGATAAGTAATAAGGGGTCGTTTGGTAGTGTGTATAAAACTAATACCCAATAGAGTGTATTAGTAATGCATGTATTAATTATACTTGTATTAGTTATGCATAGATTATTTCTTATGCATTGTTTGGTTTGGTGTATTAAAAATAGTATGCATTGTATAAAATTATTTATTTATGAAAGTATCCTTCACAATTATGGTGGAAAAGATGTAAAAGTACTTTTGAGGGGTAATTGGGCCTTCAACCATATTAATGCATGTATTAAATCCTTTATATTACTAATACCTAGAAATCCATGGTATTAGTACTACACTCCTCAATACACAATCGAGTGTATTAGTTATACATAGCATGAAAAAATGCACCAAACAAGTTATTACTAATACATATAATTAATGCATGCATTATTTTTGCTAATATACTCTACCAAACAACTCCTAAGAGTATTACATTTTTCTGATGTTCGCCTTCAGTTTTCTTCATCAAGAGAACAGTTTCTTATTTTTTGAGACTATTGCAACAAAAATTGTAACTGCTATAATTAGCTTATTGTTCTTCTGTTATTCCAGAATTGAGTGATATTGATACACGTGCATATGTGCTCGTCAAGAATGTGAAGTCTTTTTATTAATGGATTACTTAATATCTCTTTTACCAGATCAATCATTTGATGTCTGAAGAACTTGTACCGGAAGAAAGTGCAGATCAAGTATAAGCAACGGAAAATGTTAACAAACAAGTAGAAGTACAAGGCAAACCTATTTTCTATTGTTGCTAAGAACTATTTATAGATTTTCTCATTTGTACATGATGTAATAATTTTCTTTTTAATTTGTTAGGAGTTGAAAAACAATTTCATACAATTTGGTTTCGTTTTTGGGTAATGTGACGCTTTAGGTTCATTGTAATAGATGATGAAATTTATATGAAAATAATTTCTATTATATAATTTCAGATCTCTGTATAGTTACTATATAATCATCAGATTTGTAGCAATAGTGGAATATTGATAGACAATTAAAATACAAAATCACAAGTAACGACCAGATATGTTGCCATAATTAAATGACTTTTAAGGACATGAATAACCATTAGCGAAGGGAAATTTGGTCGCTAGAGGAGGTATAACGACAAGACTTTTTGTTGTCGTTAAAGGTTCTTTAACGACTGGACTGAAAATCTAGTCATTAACTTTTAACAACGGAGCTTTTAACGACCGGTATTTTTTCGATCGTTATTGATGAATAGCGACCCGATTAAGATTTTTAACGACCAAATTCCCCTTCACTAAAGACCTATTTTCTTCTAGTGTTGGTTATTAGTTCTTTAGTCTTGTAATTTCAGTTGTGTTGATTATAAGACTTGATTGCCTCATGGCCTAGTTGAATGTTTTCTTTTATAAACATTCTAGTTTATTCACGAGTTATCTTTGTTGAGTAAATTCTTCCGTTGAGTAGTAAGCTAGGCCAAAGGTTCGCTTGGGGCCAACGATGGTTCTCGAGTGCCAATCCCGCCCAGGGTGTAGGCTCGGGGTATGACAAACTTGCTATCAGAGCATAGAGTTCAAGAGTCCTAGAAAGTCTATGAAGCCGTGTCTGTAGAGTCCTAGTTATCAGCGTGAAGCGCGCCACATCTATAATTAGGAGGCTGCAACATTTAGGAACTATCTCACTTCTTTCATACTCATTTCGTGCGATAAAGTTATCTCTAAAAAGGTTTCTATCTAACTCGTTCTTGCATGTATCTTTCAGATCATACCACCACGAAGAGTTGTCCGAGGTTGTCCTGCTAGGAGAAATGTTGAGGAACAAGGGGTACCTAATGCACCTGAAGTGCAACCACATGGAGAGGTCACTAATGTTGAGTTCTGTGAAGCTATCCGGATGTTGAGTCAGGCTGTGACTAATCAAGTTGGACAGTGGGAGAATCAATAGGAAGTGGCTGAAACATCTAGAATCCGTGAGTTCTTAAGGATGAATCCTCCAAGCTTCACTGTTTCAAGTGTCACTGAGGATTCGAAAAACTTTGTAGAGGAACTACAAAAAGTGTTTGAGGTTATGCGTGTTGCTGTTGCTGAGCGAGTACAACTAGCTGTATATCAACTGAAGAGTGTTGCTAGAATCTGGTTTGAACAATGGAAGAAGGGTAGAGTTGAGGGTGTGCCGATGTTAAGCTGGGTTGTGTTAGAGAGTACTTTCTTAGGGTTTTTTTCCCTGGGAACTGAGAAAAGTAAAGGTACGGTAATTCCTCACTCTTAAGCAGGAATTGATGAGTGTTCATGAGTATAGTCTGAAGTTCACCCAACTTTCCTGCTATGCTTCGGAGATGGTTGCTGACAAGAGGAGCAGGATGAGTTTGTTTGTTGCTGGGTTGTCTCGTCCGTCAAGTATGAAAGGCAAGAAAGCTATGCTAATAATATATATGGACATAGCGAGGTTGATGATTCATGTGCAGCAGGTTGAAGAGGATAAGCTGAGGGATAGAGAAGAGTTCAGAAATAAGAAAGCTAACACGTTAGGGAATAAGTCCGGACATGTAACACTCCGGGAAAATGCTAGGGTAAGCTAGAGCTTAACATGTAGTCTAGTAACTTAGTGAAGTTACTACGTAAGGTGAGGGTCTTAAAATAAGTTCCCTAACCTAGTATCAAGGTCCTAAAGCTTATACGTCAAGGCAAGGCTCCCATAAGGAACCCCCAACGGTCCTTGATGAGAGCCAAGAGGCTGCTCCAAAAGCTGCCAAATATAGCTTCATTCACGAGTCACAGACCACAAGGCCTGGACTGACTCACGCCCCGTAGATGGGAGTCGTGAGTCCAGCCTTAGCCTCCACCAAAATCCCCAAAAAATTCCATGTCTCAGCCCTATTCCACGGACGTGCAGCACGGTCCGTGGACCAGTTCATGCTCCGTGGATAGGCCTCGAGAGTTGAGACTTAGTCTTCTCACCATGGCCTTGAACCTCCCCTCTCTGACCCAAACCACAGAAGCACAACATGCTCCGTAGTCCCACCTAAGGTCCATAGGTGGGGTAGTCATGAACGTGGCCTACACATTTGTCAAGGACTCGACCTAGGTGAGGGTAGTTTGGTAATTTACTAATTAATTAAGTTAGGGTGTGAGACGGTTATATTTAGTTGTTTTAAGTATATCAAAGTATTAAACAAGTCTTTTAACTCTCATAACTCCAAAATATCTTCCAAATTCTCTCTTCTCTCTCTAAGAAGTTCCTCTATTGAAGAACAAAGGAGAAGGTCAAGATTAGGGTTCAAGCATCAAGATCTTCACTCAAATTTCGTGGGTTAACATCAAACAAGGTATGGGAACCTTGATTCATGGAATACTTTCCTCTATGAAGCCCTCTCAACTCAATATTGAAAATGGGTTTTATTGTTCAAAAACTAGGGTTTTCATTCTAGTCACGGGTTCTTCCTAAAAATGTTTTCATTATGTTATTTGATGTATATTATGGATGATTTGACGTTTTAATGGTGATTTTATAGTAAAACTCCCCATGAACCCATGAACTACCCCATGACCCCAATTTCATGAATTTCAATGAAGGTATTGATGCAAGGTGATTTCTACTATGTATTGTGGTTATGTTAATTTGGTTATGAAACCTTGCCTTATTCATGTTGATGATAGTATATCCTAAATGTAAGTGTGAGACTTGATTCATGACCTTGCAAGGGGTAAATTGTAAATGATTGTTCATTATTATTGATAGTTATTGATGAACTTATGAACTCATTTGAAAGGTGAGAATCCTATGACTATTGTGTGAATTGAGGTGTTGTTGGAAGACTAATTTCCCCTATCCTTACACATGTTTAAGTATAAATTGTCTAAGATGATGTTGATGTTGTTGTGTTGATTGATGGGCTCGTTCTCATTAAAACACTATGAATAATGAGGTGAAAGTTACTCACCCTAAAATGATGATTCTAAGGTGAAAGGTAGTTCTCACTTAAATGATTCTTTGAGCTATTTAGTGAGTTGTATTGAACGAAGGGTAAAGTATGCCTTCACACATGTAGATACAATTCCATACTAATTATGTATAATTAGGAAATAATGCTTAGTACCGAGTGGATATGGACAATGAGGAAAAGGCCCCTCTGCTAATGCAATAGGTTGGGTCATCTATAGTAAACTTATGAGATGAAGCTCCTCCGCTAATGCAATAGGTTGGGCTTCTAGTAGCAAACTCCCTATCCCATAACTATGTGCCAAACATAGGACTTAGCTAGTGGATCCACTTAGAAGCTAAATATGATTAGTTCTACCTTCGGCAAGTAAGAACGCATTTTTTCGGTGTGGGGTTATATGACATTGGATTCCATGAAGCTCACATAGTCTATGTTGGTTATGGCTAATATTCCCTAATAACAATAAGATAATGAATATGATAGGAACTATACTATGACTTCTTAATGGGTTTACTTGGTAGGAGTGGAGGTATGGGACTTCACTTTTACATTGCACAAGGAGACTTATTAGGATGTTGTGGAATGGTTTCCTTATGGTATTATTAGATATGGATAGATGACTTTCCTTATGTTTAGTTCATGTACTTGTATAATTCCTCATTTATGACTATGGATTATGGTAAACTTGAAGATTATGGTAATGAATATGTGGCTTCAAGGAATGCTTAGTAAGGTTGGTATTATGGTATGCCAACCATACATTGCACAAGTGTTCCTAGAGGTTGCTAAGGTATTGATATTACTATGTTATGAGTGTATTATGACTATAGCTTGTCTTCTATGTTTGAAAATGCATATTGGCTTTCCAAATTTGATAAATGCATACTTCCAAGAAAGATGTCCTATTTAGCATATTTAAATGTTTTTATGCATGTTTCCATACTTAGTACATATTTGTGCTAACCCCTTCTTTTCTTCATACTATGAGTATAGGTCCCGAACGTTGATTCATCACTTCTTTCTTCAAAGAAAAGCTTGGGTCGACTATTCCCTAAGTTTTGGTGAGTCCTCTAGTTCGAGGACCAGATTTATATTTCAGTCTTATTTTTAGTCGTAATTTATTATGTTACGACTTCCATTGATGTAGTGGGTTAAGTCCCTAATTTCGTACTCTTATGTTAGATGGTTTTAAATGAGACAAGTTTAGTATTTCCACAACTCTTTATATATGAAATTTGAAGTTTGACTTATGTTAGAAAAGTTTTAATTTTCCGCATTATTTCTTATGACATTACGTGTATGATTATGCTAAAGGCGTGTATACGACCCCTTTGGGGTTAAATACAACATGTTACTTCTATAGGGTAACCCCGAGTCGTGACAGGACAACAGAAGAGTGATGCCAACTGGTCATCTTTCCAACATAAGCAAAAGGGACCTGTTCCATCATCTGCTAGTGCACCGGCACCAAGGAACAAATATGAGTGCAATAGTCAGAATTCACAAAATTTCAGATCTAGACCCTTCTCAGGGTAGTGTTGCACAAGGAGGTAATTAGGCCCATACATGTGCTAAGTGTGGTAGGAACTACCCAGGTACTTGTCGCGATGGCTCCACTAGTTGTTTCAAGTGTGGTTGCGAGGGTCACTTCATGAAAGAGTGCCCTAAGAACAGGCAAGGTAATGAGAATAGGGGCAAATAGAGATCAATCTTCTTCAGTTGCTCTACCAGACAAAGCTGCACCTAGAGAAGCTACTTTAGGGACATGTAGAGGAGCTAACCGCCTTAATGCTATCACTAGTCGGCAAGAGTAAGAGAATTCTCTAGATGTTGTCACTGGTATGATCAAAGTCTTTACTTTTGATGTTTATGCTTTGCTAGATCTAGGAGCGAGTCTATTTTTTGTGACTCCTTATATTGCCATGAATTTTGATATTCTTCCTGAGAAACTTCTAGAGCCCTTCAGTGTTTATACACTTGTTGATGAGTCTATTTTAGATGAGAGAGTCTATCGTGATTGTACCATTTCCGTCAATCACAAGAGCATCATAGATGATTTAATTGAGTTTGACATGGTAGATTTTGATGTCATTCTAGGTATGGACTGGCTTGATGCATGTTATGCCTCAATTGATTGTAGAACTGAAGTTGTTAAGTTCCAGTTTCCTAATGAGCCAGTTATAGAGTGGAGTAGCATTTCAGCAGTGCCTAAGGGTTATTTTATTTCGTACCTTAAGGTGAGAAAGTTAGTTTCCAAGGGTTGTTTCTATCACTTAGTCCGAGTTAATGACTTTAGTGTTGAGACTCCTTTTATTTAGTCAGTTCCAGTAGTAAGAGAGTTTCCAGAGGTCTTTCCAGATGATCTTTCCAGAGTCCCTCCTGAGAGAGAAATAGACTTTGGTATAGATATTCTTCCTGATACTTGTCCTATTTCTATTTCGCCATATAGAATGGCACCAACAGAGTTGATAGAGTTAAAAGAGTAGTTGAAAGATCTCTTAGAGAAAGGCTTTATTCGACCAAGTGTCTCACCTTGGGGAGCTCCGGTCTTATTTGTGAGAAAGAAAGATAGTTGTCTTAAAATGTGTAAAGATTAGCGTCAGTTGAACAAGGTTACTATCAAGAATAAGTATCCTCTTTTGAGAATTGATGATCTCTTTGATCAACTTCAGAGTGCCACTTGTTTTTCGAAAATAGATCTGGCTATCATTAGTTGAGAGTAAGGGAAAGTGATATCCTTAAGACAACTTTCGGGACTCGTTATGGTCATTATGAGTTCCTAGTTATATCCTTTGGTTTGACCAATGCTCCTGCAACATTCATGGACCTTACGAACAGAGTATTCAAGCCTTATTTGGATATGTTCGTTATCATATTCATTGATGACATCCTAATCTACTCGAGGAGTAAGGAAGATCATGCTAGTCATCTCAAAATAGTTCTCCAAACTCTCAGAGATAAGGAGTTATATGCTAAGTTTTCTACGTGTGAGTTTTGGCTTGAGACTGTGGCATTCTTAGGCCATATTGTTTCCGGTGATGGGATTTAAGTTGACACTCAAAAGATAGAGGCTGTGTAGAATTGGCCTAAACCCACGTCTCCAATTGATATTAGGAATTTCTTGGGATTAGCTGGCTATTATAAAAGGTTCTTCTAGGGGTTCTCATCTATTTAATCTCCTTTGACTAAGTTATCTCTGAAAACAGTGAAGTTCCAATGGTCTGAGGCTTGCGACAAAAATTTTCAGGAATTGAAAACTAGGTTGACTACTGCCCCAGTTTTGACCTTACCAGAAGGTACACAAGGTTTTGTGGTATATTGTGATACGTCCAGAGTTGGATTGGGTTGTGTGTTAATGTAGAAGGGTAATTTATAGCTTATGCCTCCAGACAGCTGAAAGTCACGAGAAGAATTACCTAACCCATGATCTAGAGTTGGCTGTCGTAGTGTTTGCTTTAAAGATTTGGCATCATTATCTTTATGTGTTCATGTAGATGTGTTCACCAATCACAAGAGTATTTAGTATGTATTTAGTTAGAAAGAGCTTAATTTCAGACAGAGGTGTAACACCCAGAAAATTTTGATCTAAGACTCGAACCATCCTTCGTTGTAAGTAGGATTCTACCAAGGAATTTAAAATTTCTTGAGCGTTGAGGGCACTAGATTTAGCACCTTGAGTTCCAAGAAGAACTAAAGAGAATTCATTCAAGTCATTCCTAAGTTCTTCTAAGTTTTGGATCAACTTCAAACGACCATAACTCTCAGTACAAGGTGATTTAGGTGGGCCATAAGATATTAAATGAAAGTTCTTCGAATTATCTTTCCAACGCCACCAAGTTTGCTACGTTTCGAGTTTAGATGAGTGAGATATTCCCTTTTGAAGTCAGGCTGTCCAAATAAGGAAACTTACCCGAAAATAGTAAGGGGTATTTTGGTCTTTTCCTTACCCAATCAGATTTAATTCATTTTTAGTAAGTTTTTAGGGGTCTAATATGATTAGGTTCAGATTTATAATCCTGATATATGCCTAGGGTTTTAGTTGAGAGTTTAAGAAGAGAAAAGAAGAGAAAAGAGGAGAAAAGAGGAGAGGATCAAAGCGTTCGTCGAGGTTCTTGAGTTTTGTTGCGGATTTTCGCCATGGGTTTGATCCCTAAAATGTATGTAAGTTTCCATAGTGTTGGGTTCCTTCACCCACATGCCAAACATGATTTTCATATTCGAATTTGCCCATAAAGATTGAAAGATTTAATTTCTTGATAAGTGTTCTTGAGGTTTCATTCAAAAACTTGTATTGTTGGGGTTTTGATGATTTCTTGAGATCAAAATGAGTGCTTTCAGGATTGTATTGAGTAGATTAGTGTGTACTTATGTTAATAAGTCTAATCCAAGTGATTGGGTAAGAAACTGTTCGAATTTAGGCGAAATAGGGTGAAAACACGAGCAAAGAAAGTCGACGGCATTTTTTGGGTTGGGGCTTGGTGCCACACGCCAGCCAGTACGCCCCAACCACACCTCTATAGGTAGAGGGATGGCACTCTGCACCATTCAGTGCGCCAGGGTCACCTGCTTCACCCATTCTCCATCATTTTCTCTCGTCCGAGTTCTTTCGAAGGTACCTTCACTCCCTTTGATTATAAACTACTTTTTAACACCTAGAAATCATTCATAAAATGAATCATAATCTTGAATTCATAAGTCAAATTCAAGGTAGAGTAAGAGTTACGTCTTGAGAGTTCATTTGAACATTTTGAGAAAGTCCTTGTAAGTCTTTTTGAGGAGTCTTCTACAATTTCTAATAACTTGTTTTAAGACTTGAGCAAGTGAGTATAAGAATGTAGAGAATGTATTCATGAGTCTACTCTATCATCCAGATCCTTTATATCATGAACCATAACTCTTGCATTCATAATTCACAACCTAAGAGAGAGAGTTAAGAGTAGAGTTCAAGAAGGCTTTTGAGTTCAATTGTGAATCCTTTGAGATCAACTAATGATTTGAGCTGAGTTTTGAGGAAGTAAGTATGAGAATGAAAAGAGTCATATACATGAGTTTCATATTGTTATGTAGACCCTTGAGTCGAGTCGTTCATGCCCATAAATTCCGCATGAACTTCATACATTAAGCATATTTGAGAGGATTAGTATCTTCGAGTTCTAAGTCTTTGAGCATTGAGTTCCTAATACTATTGAGATTATATTCAAACTTATGGACCTACTACATGTTACCCATGAATACCTTGAGTCGAGTTGTTCATGTCCATAATTCTGCATGAACCCAATGAGTCGAGCAGTCTAGAGATGAGTAGTATCATTGAGTGTTGAGTTCTGAGTACTGAGGTTCTTTATTGCTAATAAGATTCCTAAGTTGAGTCGTTCATGTTCATAATTCCACATGAACCCTATGATTTGAGTTATAAATTTTAAAAAGCTTTTTAAAACCAACACTTGAGTTCTTAAACTGATCTTTGAGAAAGTAAAGATGAGTTTTGAGAAAATAGTTTTCTGAAACATGATTAGTATGGAAATCGAGTATGCCATCAATGTATGAGCAGTATGATAGTTAAATATACCATCAATGTTTATGCAGTATGACTTCCCGAGTCATCAATAATCATATTATAATATGATTTGGAAATGGTTTTGAGAAAGAGCAGAGTTGAATTCATTTTCTTTAAAATAATATATGGGAACTAAGTATTCCCAAGAGTAAATGTTTTCACATTTAAGATGTGAGGAAACTGAGATTTCCAAAAGTGTTTTGAGCAGTTTGAGTATCATCTCTTTTAAGAGAAATATTTTGAGTAATAATCTCAAACCACAGAAAAAGTTATGTTTTTAAACATATGAGTTAGTATGTTTTGGGAGTAGTATTCAGCACCGATATGGGGGAGAGTTCAGATAACTCATAACCTCCATAAACCATATAACCAATGTGGGTAGAAAGGTTCATAGTTTTTAGATTATTCCTTAATATTTTTTAGCATAGACTAGTGGATCCACTTAGTGAGTTAGGTTCTATTCCCCCGAAAGGGTATAGGACGACCTTGGCAGCGTGAGGCAAGACGCTGTACCATCACTTAAGTTTATAGAGATGGTTGTTGGTTAGAGAAACTCCCACAGAGATATTTTGTATTCTTATATACACATAGTGTACTTTGTATTTTACAAGTAGAGTTTATCTGGTATCCTTGCATACAAACTAAGTTGCTTTCTACTCTTTTAAAAGTTTTCCATATATTGCATAATTATTGTTGCTTTATATTAAGTTGAGTATCCAGAGTTGAGTACCCAGAGTCAACTATCTTATTATTGAGTTGAGCCTTATTTCACTGAGTTGAATATCTTATCATTGAGTTGAGCCTTATTTTACTACGTGAATATCTCATCATTGAGTTGAGCCTTATTTCACTAAGTTGAATATCTTATCATTGAGTTGATCTATATTTCACTGAGTTGAATATCTTATCACTGAGTTGAGCCTTATTTTACTCAGTTGAATATCTTATCATTGAGTTGAACTATGTTTCTTATTCTTGTGTTGAGCGAGTTGAGAGGAGGTAAGTATGTTTCCTTTTTAGTTCAAGCTTATGTTTATGCTTTAGAATTTCCCTTACATGTTCGTACAATCCACGTACTGATCCATTTGTCCTGCATCATTTCATGATGCAGATATAGGTATTCAGGGTCATCAACATGAGCTTCGTTGATGCCACATGCAGTTTGAGTTAGCTATGGTGAGCCTCCTTGCTTCTGAAGGGTTCCACTTGTACTTTCAATTATATCAATTGTTAGTATGTGGCGGGTCTTGTCCCGACTTCCATCTCTGTCATTTCGAGGCTTCATAGATAGACAGTAGAGTTTTAGAAGTTTGTTCATTTATTTTGTTAAATGTTTTAATGACTTAAGTTGCTTATTTTATGGCGAGTTTAATACATAATTTTTATACATAGTTATTTATTTGAGATTTGTAATTGAGTTCAATGAATTTTATTTAGTTTTAAGCTTTGTATGCTTGAGTTAGTCTTCCATTTGTAGTCAGCCAGGATAAGGGTTGGCTTGGGGACCAACAATGGTTCTCGCATGCCGGCCACGTCCTGGGTGTAGGCTCGGGTCGTGACAAACTTGGTATCAGAGAACAGAGTTCAAGTGTCCTAGGGTGTTTATAAATCAATTTCGGTAGGGTCTTTTTTATAGTTGTGAGGGCCCCACTTCTATAAACGAGGGACTATAGACATTTAAGAAAAAAAATCTCTTTTTTCATACTCTTAATCATGTAATAGAGATATTTCATAGAGATTTATTCATACTCGTGCGTTTCTTAGAATCATTCACTACCCATCATACTAGAGGTGGTTGAAAACCAATGTCAATCTTTTATCGATGAGTTGTTCTTTGAAAGAGTTTTGAGGAAGTCATGAGACTCCAAGGGGCTTGAGAGAAGCCCATGAGTGAGTTAAGTGTTGAGTTCAAGAAAATGCACTCATATTCATATGAATCGTGCTTTTGAGCTAAAAGCGAGTTGTACTCTCTTCTCTAAGTCGTATTTAGCTGAGGTCCTTATAGAAAAATATGTTTAGAGCTTGGGTAGTATTACCACCCAAAAAAGGTAGCATGAGTTACGAGATCATGAGTTGTAGTAGTGGCAATGCCCAAAGTTAAAGGAAAGTATGTAGAGGTATAGAGATCTATGAAAGGGAGATAGTGATGGGGAAGATTAAGTTATTACAGTTATGCACCCAGTAAGTTATTGATGGGGAGTTTTCCCTTGTGGGTAGACTAAGAAGTGTTGAGTTGTGAAGATTCTATCATAGGAGGTAGAGTGTGTTGTAGCTAGAAAGGAGTTTGTGGTGAAGTGTCATTGTGTAGGTAATGACCAAGTGTAAGTGTTGCAAACAAGAGCATAAGTATTCATAAAGTGATAGATCTAAGCTAGGCTTATGATTTGCTTGAGAGGGTCATGATGTTTAGAAGGTTATACAACTAATCAAGTAATAAGGTATAGTATAGTAGACGAGGAATCATATTGATATTCAGGTTTAGTAATGAACATTAAGCTTGGATTTGAGATAAGTGTCATGATTCAAAGAATGACAACATGAGGGTGATGATGCTAGTCTTGAGATTTGATCTGGTAGACTTAACATAGAGCAGGTGAGGAATTGAGATGTTAGCTGGAATAGATATGAGTGGTACAAGTGAAAACCCTAACCTTTAGATAAGGGCAGTGAAGCGTGGCTAAGTCACAAGAGTAACTAGAACATTAAGAAGTTAAGAGAAATACTTTAGAAAGAGGTCTTAGTACCTGCTTATGGAGAGTTCGGTAGTCATGAGATAAACTTCTCTTGAGTGTTAGAGTAAAAGAGGATGTAGACTAGTTAGAGATGATGGAATAGGTCCATAGCTTTCAAGTGTCAATTTTGGACCTAAGGGGGAGATGACAAGATGAGAAATCAAGGAAAGTGTTTGATAATAAGATAGTAATGAGTTCCAAAGAGTCTGAGGATATCTTTTTAGAGGTCCTTTTTGTAATGGAGTGATGTTAGAAAGAGAAGGTTAATAATCTTATCGTGATAATGACGGTGTGATAATTCAATCTAAGGTTATAAATGAGGCAGGAGAGGAGGATGAGGTTTTACTATGAGGAATAGTTAAATGAGAGCCCTTATTTGGTTTTGAGGGAGTTGGTTAGTAAAAGTCCATGGAGTTGTTAGAGTACTAAGCTTGAATGTGGTGTTGTTAAACATTAGGTGGTTCTTGATATGAGCCCGAGGTTGATTAAATATGGTGGTAGAGAGTAGTATTCTTAGGATGAGATTCCCTATCAACGTTTAGAACACGAACCTTAGGATTTTGGGTTAAGCTTGAATATGGTAAGAGCATACTATTAGACTAAGACCTTAGTAAGAGCAACCCATTCCATACCCAGTCCAGCCGTCATTCGAAGACGAATGATCCCACGGGAGAGATATTGTAACACCTCGAAAAATTGAGCTACGACTCAAACCATCCTTTGTTATGAGTAGGATTTTACCAAGATATTTAAAATTTCTTGAGTGTTGAGGTCACTAGATGTAGCACCTTGAGTTCCAAGAAGAACTAAAGATAATTCATTCAAGTCATTACTAAATTCTTCTAAGTTTTGGATCAACTTCAAATGACCATAACTCTTAGTAAAGATGAGTTAGGTAGGCCATAAGATAATAAATGAAAGTTCTTCAAATTATCTTTCCAACACTACCGTGTTTGCTAAGTTTCAAGTTCAAATGAGTGAGATATGCTCTTTTGGTGTCAAGCTGTCAAAATAAGAAAAGTTACCCAAAAATCGTAAAGGGTATTTTGGTCTTTTTTCTTACCCAATCAAATTTAATTCATTATTAGTAAGGTTTTAGGGGTCTAATCTGATTAAGTTTAGTTTTATAATCCTAATATACGCCTAGGGTTATAGTTGAGAGCTCAAGAAGAGAACATAATAGAAAAGAGAAAAAAAGAGGAGAGGATCAAAACATTCGTCGAGGTTCTTGAGTTTTGTTGGAGATTTTCGCCATGGGTTTGATCCCTAAATGGTATGTAAGTTTCCATAGAGTTGGGTTCCTTCAGCCCCACGCCAAATATGATTTTCATATTCGAATTCGCCCATAAAGATTGAAAGATTTAAGTTCTTGAGGTTTCATTCAAAAACTTGTTTTGTTGGGGTTATGATGATTTATTGAGATGATATGAGTGTTTTTAGGATTGTATTGAGTATTTTAGTGTCTACTTTTGTTAATAAATCGAATCCAAGTGATTGGGGAAGAAACTGTTCGAATTTAGGCAAAATAAGGTGAGAAAATAAGCAAAGAAAGTTGTCTGCGTTTTCTGGGTTGAGGCCAGCCAGTGCACCCCAACCACACCTATGTAGGTATAGGGCTGGCACCCCATGCCACGTAGTGCTCCAGGTTTTCCTGCCCCACCCGTTCTCCGTCGTTTTCGTCTGTCTAAGTTCTTTCAAATGGTACCTTCCCTCCTTTTGATTCTAAACACTTTAAACTACTTCTAAACATCTAGAAATCATTCATAACATGAATCATAACCTTGAATTCATAATTCATATTCAAGGTACAGTAAGAGTTAAGTTTTCATAGTTTATTCGAACATTTCGAGAAAGTCCTTATGAGTCTTTTTGAGGAGTCTTCTACAATTTTTAATAACTTGTTTCAAGACTCGAGCAAGTGAGTATAAGAGTGAGGAGATTGTATTCATGAGTCTACTCTATCATCGATATCCGGGCATATCATGAACCACAACTCTTGAATTCATAATTCACATTCAAGAGAGAGTTAAGAGTAGAGTTCAAGAAAGCTTTTAAGTTCAATTATGAATCCTTGGAAATCAACTATCGATTTGAGATAAGTTTTGAGGAAGTAAGTATGAGAATGAGAAGGTTCGTATACATGAGTTCCATATTGTTATGTAAACCCTCGAGTCGAGGTGTTCATGCCCATAAATTCCATATGAACTTTATACATTAAGCATCTTTGAGAGGAGTAGTATCTTCGAGTTCTAAGTCTCTTAGCATTGAGTTCCTAATCCTTTTAAAATTATATTCCTAATTATGGAACTACTACATGTTACCCATGAAGCCCTTGAGTTGAGTTGTTCATGCCCATAATTCCGCATGAACCCTTTTAGTCGAGCAGTCTAGAGATGAGTAGTATCATTGAGTATTGAGTTCAGAGTACTAAGGATCTTTATTGCTATTAAGATCCCTGATCATAGTTTCACATGAACCTATGATTTGAGTTATAAATTTTAAAATGCTTTTTAAAGACAACACTTGATTTCTCAAACCGATCTTTGAAAAAGTAAAGATAACTTTTGAGAAAATAGTTTTCTAAAACATGACTAGCATGAAATCAAGTATGCCATCAATGTATGAGCAGTATGGTATCTAGATATACCATCAATGTTTATGCAGTATGACTTCCTGAGTCATCAATGATCATATTATAATATGATTTTGAGAAAGAGCAAAGTTGAGTTCATTTTCTTTAAAATGATATATGGGAACTAAGTATTTCCAAGAGTAAATGCTTTCACATTTAAGATGAGAGGAAACTGAGATTTCCAAAAGAGTTTTAAGTAGTTTGAGTATCATCTTTTTTAAGGGAAATATTTTTGAGTAATAATCTCAAACCACAGAAAAAGTAATATTTAAACATATGAGCTAGTATGTTTTGGGAGTAGTATTGAGCACCGATATGGGATAGAGTTGAGATACTCACAGCCCCCCATAAACCATGTAGCCAATGTGGGTAGAAAGGATCATACTTTTTAGATGATTCCTTAATGTTTTTTAGCATAGACTAGTAGATCCACTTAGTGAGTTAGGTTCTATATCCCCGACAAGATATAGGACGGCCCTGACAGCATAAGGCAAGACGCTGTACCATCACTTAAGCTCATAGAGTTGGTTGTCAGTTAGAGAAACTCCTACAGAGATATTTTGTATTCTTATATACACATAGTTTACTTGGTATTTTCATATACAAGTAGAATTTATCTGGTATCCTTGCATACAAACTGAGTTACTTTCTACTATTTTAAAAGCTTTCCATATATTGCATATGTATTGTTGCTTTATATTGAGTTGAGAATCTAGAGTTGAGTATCTTATTATTGTGTTGAGCCTTATTTCACTGAGTTGAATATCTTATCATTGAGTTGAGCCTTATTTCACTGAGTTGAATATCTTATCATTGAGTTGAGCCTTATTTCACTGAGTTGAATATCTTATCATTGAGTTGAGCCTTATTTCACTGAGTTGAATATATTATCATTGAGTTGAGCCTTATTTCACTGAGTTGAACATCTTATCATTGAGTTGAACTATGTTTCTTATTCCTGAGTTGAGTTTAGTTGAGTGAGTTGAGGTGAGGTAAGTATGTTTCTTTTTTATCAAGTTCAAGCTTATGTTTATGCTTTAGAATTCCCCTTACATGCTCGTACATTCCACGTACTGAGCCATTTGGTCTGCATCATTTCATGATGGTTATGAGTCCACAAATTGGTCTTATTTAAGGCTATATTTTGATAGAATTAGTGTCCTCAAATGCATATTGTCTCAATATCTGATAAAAACCCTTAAGTTTCAGGTATTTGAAGTTTGAGGGAAAGAATGGACACTACTTGGCAAAAAGGAAAAAAAATAGCTGAAGGATCGAAGAAATGAAGATTTGAGAATCGTCAAACCCATTCGGCGAGTCGGCAAAAGGTCTTATCCTCAACTTTTGTTCCAGTGTGCTGAGCCCTGAAGGAAGGATCAAATCGGTGGTGAACAGAAGCAGTTGGCGTATCGCCAAGCAGTTTCGTGAAACAGTACTAAGTCGCCCAATGATCCAAATACGAAGATGCTGAAGGATAGAGAAAGATGGTAATGAAACCTCCTAAAGGGCGGATCGCCGAGTTGATTGGCGATCTCGACTAACGATGCCGAACGATCTGCTGCAGCACAGATTTTTGAAAACTATAAATACTCATTGAGAATTATTATTCTATATCAAATTTTTATCTTTGAATAGTAATTTTTTAGACTTTGCTTCTATTTTTGAGTTCTAAGTTTGGAGAGGGTTTTGACGACCTTGAAGATTTAAAGGGTTTCAACTCCAAGAAATTGGACTTGGGTCATATGGATTCTTCTATCTTGGCTTGCTTTGAGACTTAAATCTTTACACCCATTTGAATGCAAACTCATTTTGGTATAAATTTCTATCTCTTTTACATGTCTAGCTGAAACCCCAATTCTTGGGGTGTGATTTTATGAATATGGGTTAGATTAGCTGTTGGGTCTTGCTTGTTGATAATTTATTTGTTGTTTATATGTGATTTCATTTAGTAGTTGTGTTGGAAATTAATGAAATTGTGTTTGCAAATATGATTTCACCTTTGTGTTTTCGGCTTGCTCGAGAGAGAGGTCGTAAAACTAAGACTACTAAATTGATGGCCGGTGGAATTGGGTCGACATGAGGTTCAGCTCGAGAGAGTGAACCCTAGTCTCATTCCCACACACTCATCTCGAGAGACTGAGTAGGTTAAGGCGGAGGCTACTCTTCATGCTGCATATAGGTGTTTGAGAGGAACCCATTTGATTCGGGGTAAGTTGCTCGAGAGAGAACCCCATATCCTTGATTAGTTCTTTTTGCATTCTTGCTGTTTTTGCTTACTTGTGACAAAACCCCATATTTAATTGGCACTTTTGTGTCACCCCTTAGATTTAACATGTTTAAATTCGACAATGTCTTTCGCTATGACTATTAGAACTTAATTTATTTTTCTACTAATTGTCAAAACCACTCCCTTGGGACTCGACCCCGACCCTTGGTTGGGTTACTTTACTATTGTACGATCGTAGAAACTTACATTGGAAGTTGTGTCTTGATTACACAAATATCAAATGCAGATACAAGTATTCAGGGTCATCAACAGGAGCTTCATTGATACCACATGTAGTTCGAGTTAGTTATGATGAGCCTCCTTGCTTTCGAAGGGTTCCACCTGTACTTTCAATTATATCAGTTATTAGGATGTCGTGGGTCTTGTCCCAACTTCCATCTTTGTCATTTAGAGGCTTCGTAGATAGACAGTAGAGTTTCAGAAGTCTGTTAATTTATTTTGTTAGATGTTTTAAAGACTTAAGTTGCCTATTTTATGGCGAGTTGAATATATTATTTTTATTTAGAGTTATTCATTTGAGTTAAAGATTTGTAATTGAGTTCAATGAATTTTATTCAATTTTAAGCTTTGTATGCTTGAGTTAGTCTTCTGCTTGTAGTCAACCAGGATGAGGGTTTGCTTGGGGCCAACAATGGTTCTCGAGTACCGGCCATGTCTAGGGTGTAGGCTCTGGTCGTGACAAGAGGAGGTGGTTAGAGTTGCTCAAGGATCATGACTTGAGTATTCTCTATCACCCAGGTAAGGCTAATGTTATTGCTGATGCTTTGAGTAGATTGTCTATGGGTAGTACCACCCATGTTGAAGAAGAAAAGAGAGAGTTAGCAAAAGAAGTGCACATACTTGCACAATTCGACTAATGGATTCCAATGAATGAAGAGTGGTCATGATAAATGGGGCTGAATCTTCACTAATGTCTGAGGTGAAAGAGAAGCAAGACCAAGATCCTATTTTGCTTGAATTAAAGGCAAATGTTCATAAGCAAAACTGATGACTTTTGAACAAGGGGGAGATGGTGTATTGAGTTATCAAGGTAGATTGTTTGTGCCAATGGTCTATGAACTCCTAGAAAGGATCATGGAAGAAGCTCATAGCTCCAGATATTCTATCCATCCAGGTTCCACAAAGATGTATCGTGATCTGAGAGAGATTTATTGGTGGAGTAGTATGAAGAAGGGCATTGCAGAGTTTGTTGCTAAGTGTCCGAATTGCCAACAAGTCAAAGTAGAGCACCAGAGGCCCAGTGGTATGGCTCAGAATATAGATCTTCCGAAATGGAAGTGGGAGATGATCAATATGGACTTTATTATAGGTTTACCACGGTCTCGCGGGCAACATAATTCTATTTAGGTGATTGTAGATCGAATGATTAAATCAACCCACTTTTTGCTGGTAAAGACTACCTATTCAGCAGAAGATTATGCTAAGTTATATATTCAAGAGGTAGTTAGACTTAATGGAGTCCAGTGTCGATTATTTCAGATAGAGGTGAACAATTTACTGCGCAATTTTAGAAGTCCTTCCAGAAAGATTTGGGTTCAAACGTGAATTTAAGTACTGCTTTTCATCCTCAGACTGACGGTCAAGCTGAGCGCACTATTCAGACTTTAGAAAATTTGTTGAGGGCTTGTGTGATTGATTTCAAAGGAAATTGGGATGAACACCTACCTCTTATTTAGTTAGCTCACAACAATTGTTATCATTCTAGCATCCAAATGGCTCCGTATGAGGCTCTTTATGGGAGAAGATGCAGATCTCCTATTGGATGATTTGAGGTCGGTGAAACTGGGTTGATAGGACCGACTTATCTCATCAAGCTATAGAGAAAGTTAAGATTATTCAAGAGAGGTTTAAAACAATGTAGAGTCGTCAGAAATCCTACATTGATGTTAGGAGAAGAGACTTTGAGTTTGAAGTAGATGATTGGATTTATTTGAAGATTTCACCCATGAAGGGAGTTATGAGATTTGGTAAAAAGGGGAAGCTTAGTCCCCAATATATTGTTCCTTACAGAATATCTAAGAGGATAGGTAACATAGATTATGAGTTGGAGCTACCCTAAGAGTTAGCAACGGTTTATCCGGTATTCCACATTTCTATGTTGAAGAAGCATATGGGCGATCCTTCACTTATTATATCTATTGAGGATATTGCTATTAAGGATAACTTATCTTATGAGGAGATTCATGTTCAGATTCTAGATCGTTAGGTTCATAAGGTTAGAACCAAGGAGATAGCATCAGTTAATGTCTTATGGAGGAACCAGTTTGTTGAGGAAGCTACATGGGAGGCAGAAGAAGATATGAAGAAGAGATACCCACATCTCTTTGAGCAAGGAGAAATTCCAGATCAAGGTACTAATTATTTTCTTATTACTCTTTAAATTGATACTGAATGTGTTATATTTGCTTATTAGGTGGTTGAGTTGAATGTTAAATGTTACACCTTAGCCTACTAAGAGTAATCTCATTCGAGGAAGAATGTTCCTAAGGGGGAGATATTGTAACACCCCGCTATTTGAAAGAGCAAGAATTAGAAATAACCATTTTTGGAAAGAATAAAAATTAGAAATTCGGCAAGTATGTTAAGTATGAGGTTTGGGTCAACTTCAAATGACCATAACTCCTAGTATAGGAAGATTTAGGTGGGCTACAAGATATCAAATGATAGGTCTTTGAATTAACTTTCCAACTCCATCGAGTTAGCTAATTTTGAGTTTGTATGAGGGAGATATGTTATGAGTCCACAAATTGGACTCATTTAGGCTATATTTTAATGGATAATGTGTCCTCAAATGCTTATTTTGTTTCAATATCTGATGAAAACACTTAAGTTTAAGGTATTTGAAGTGTGAAGGAAAGCAGGGACACTACGTCGCAAAAAGAAATGAAAAGGCTAAAAAGAATGAATAAATGAAGGCCTGAGGACCACCGAAGGGTCTTACTTCGCCTTTTGTTCCAATGTACTGAACCCTGAAGGAAAGGATCAAGTCGGCGAAAAAAGGGAGCAGTCGGCGCATCTCCGAGAAGTTTCGTGAAGTAGTACCATGTCGCCCAATGACCCAGAACACGACAATGCTTAAGGATGGTACAAGATGGAGATGAACTACACCAAAGGGCAAATCGCCGAGTCGATCGGCGATTTCGACTAACGACGCCGAATGGTCCGCTGCAGCACAAATTTCTTTGAAAACTATAAATACTCGTTGAGAGATGTATCTTAGTATCAAATTTTTTAAATGTCGAACAATTATTATAATTTTCACATAGAATAGTACTTTTTGATATTTTTGCTCCAAGTTTGAGAGGGTTTTGAAAACTTGAAGAACAAAAGGATTTCATCTCTAAAGATTTGGACTTAGGTCTTTTGGATTCTTCATTCTTGGCATGTAACAAGAATTAAATCTTCATACCCATTTGAATGCAAGCTTATTTAGGTATAAATTTCTATCTCTTGATGTGTGGCTAAAAACCCTAATTCTTGTGGTGTGATTTAGCGAATATGAGTTAAGATAATTGTTGGGTCTTGCTTACTGATAATTTAATCATAGTTTACTTGTGATTTTGTTTAGTGGTTGTGGATGAATCTAATGAATTTGTAGTTGCAAATACAAGTTTATTTATGTGTTTTTGGCTTGCTCGAGAGAGAGTTTGTAAAACTAAGACCATTAGATTGATGACCAGTGTGAGTGGGTTGATATGAGGTTCAGCTCGAGAGAGTGAACCCTAGTCCCATGTCCATACACTCAGCTTGAGAGAGTGAGTGGGTTAAGGCAAATGTTGGTCTTCATGCGGCAAGTGCTTGTCTAAGAGGAACACATTTGGAACGGGGCCAATTGCTCGAGAGAGAGCTTATTCCCCTTAAAGCTTAGCCTAGTCACAGTTAGTCTATGAATCTTCTATCGAAAGAATGTACCAATAATCTAGTTTAACCCGTATTTCCGTCACATCCCAACGATCTCCTCTCAATTCTTAGAAATCCTTGTTTATTTTGCTGTTTTTATTTACTTGTGACAAATATTGCTAGTTGACACTTTTGTGTCCCCCTTTAATTTACAATGTGTTTACTCGTTAATGTCTTTAGCTACAACTAGTTAGACTAAATTTTATTTTTCTATAAATTCTCAAAATCACTCTCTTGGGATGATCCCAACCCTTGGTTGGGTTATAAACTATTGTACGATCGTAGACAGTTGCATCGAAAGTTGTGTCTTGATTACGCAAACATCAAAATGGCACCGCTGTCGGGGAGTGGTGTTATTTGAGAATCTCTAGATTAGTCGACTTTTTTTTCTTCTTAGTTGTAGTCTACTTACCTAATTTTTAGTTTTTTTTTTTGTTTACTGTGTGAATATTTCAGAAAGCAACGGTAGCCAGGTAGGCCACCAAGACGCCATCA
This sequence comes from Solanum bulbocastanum, assembly GCA_037074985.1. Lineage (NCBI taxonomy): Eukaryota > Viridiplantae > Streptophyta > Magnoliopsida > Solanales > Solanaceae > Solanum > Solanum bulbocastanum. Next base: position 7,718,207 of record CM073598.1, read on the forward strand.
GATATATCAACGATGTCCAAGAGCCTAACATCAATGGTCCCTATTTCATGGGAGGTGTTGGAGCCATCCGTTTACCTCCAGTCGAGGAAAATGCAGTGTTTCACATAACAAGCACCATGTTGCAACTTTTGCAACTAAAAGGACTTTTCAGCAGACTGGCTCATGAAGATCCTCACGAGCATCTTCAAAACTTTGTAGATGTATGCGGACCATTTTTGTTCAAAAACATCTCTCAGGAGTCGGTCCAGTTGGGGTTATTCCCTTTTTCGTTGATGGGAGAGGCGTGGCCGAGCTACCACGTGAATTCATCACTTCTTGGGAGGAGTTGGTAACCGTATTTCAAGTGCAATTTTTTCCTCCCTCGAAGATAATGTCACTTTGGTATAGTATCCAGAGCTTTAAACATCTAGAAGGAGAGCCTCAGTATGAAACTTGGCTAAGGTTCAAAAAGTTGGTGCTACAATGCCCAACCCACAGTTTGCCGGACAAGTGCTACTTCAATACTTTTACTGGAGTTTGGATTCGGTAAACAAAAGTGTCGTTGACCAACTCTCACCTGGAGGCTTAATGCAGCAGCCATATGTAGTAGCAGCCTAACTTTAGATGGCATGACAACCATTAACAAAGCATGATACACTCGCGAGGACCAATTATCCCCTCTCACATTCAAACTATCTAAGGAGCATATTGAAAAAGACAATGAGAGAGACCAAATCATGGCAAAAATCATGACACAACTTGACATTCTATCCAAAAATATCATGAGAGCTGGTGTCCGTGTGTCAACGCTGTGGGGGTCGTGTGTGCAAATCCTGAAGAAATGAAATTTGAAGCCCTATATAATGAGGAGATAAACTTTCTAGCAAATCAAGGTAGGGGCTATCGTTCAAACTACCCAAAGTAGGGTGATAACCAAGGCTGGGCTAGAGACTAAGGCAGGAAGGATAGAGATCATGAATGGATGGACCGAAATCCAAACTGGAAAGGTGGGGAGAAGGATAGATATGTGCCTCCCATGAGCGCTAAAAGCCCAAGGTTCGGAAGATGGTAGGTTTGAGGATTTGCTTTCGCGTATCCTCAATAAAGTTGAAGGGTCAGACAAAATGCTGAAATAAATGAAAGAAGATTTTTCTACCCTTAGCCAGACCGTCACCTCCCATTTTGTTTTAATCAAGCAGTTAGAGACCCAGATGGGTCATATCTCGTCTCACCTAAATTCGAGACAACAAGGGGGTTTTCCTAGTGATACTATGGCTAACCCAAAGAGCGAGGTTTGAAGGTGGACTTGCGTCATGCCACGACTATAACTTAGGCGTTGTTTTAGAGTCAACCCTTAATTGATTTTCTTTATTTCTTGGTAAAATAATAGTGCGTTGTTTGTACAGGTTAAAGTATGAGAAGTGTTCGAAAAAGTGAAGGATGGCAAGCAATAGATCCAGTTAGCGAGTCATCGAAGGGATTGGCGAATCCAACCTTATCCGTTGTTTGACTCAAGACATCGCCAACATTGGAGTCTGTAAAATTCAATGATCTTTGGAAATTATCGGCAATCACGATGGAAACCTCCGTTTGGACCCCTTAAACCAGAGGTTCTGTAAATTTCGGCGAAGTAACTAAACAGTCGGTGTTCCGTTGAGTGAGTAGGTGAGATTGACTCATCTCGCTTAGTGGGTGAAAACTGGATGGTTTTTGCAAACCAAAGGTTTAAAAGTTTCAACTTCATTCACTTTCCCTCACTTTTTATCTGTCCAAATTCACACCTGCACTCTAGTTTAGATATTTCTTGCACTTTTAGAGCTTTTTAGTTGTTGAATTGTGCTCAAATGTGAATTACATTTCCACTTAACATTTCAATCCTATCCTTAGCGACACAAAATGTTAGTTCTCTATGCCCCAAGTTTAATTTATCATAACTGTGGTCATTTCTGATAGAATGATCTGGTTGAAATGTTCTACTCCTCCCTGAGAGGACTAGATTCTTTACATACATGAATTAGTTTGATATCCCTGCTCGGGTAGTTGCGACTGTTGAATTCCCATAATTACATACCTTAAACTGGATTAAAATTTGATGGGTTGTGTTTAGGTGTTAAGGGTCCTACCTTAATTATGTGGGTGTATGCTTAGATTTAGTTTTTGGGGGTTGTGGGGCTAATTTTGAGAAGTTGGGCCAAAAGTAGGCATGTTGGGTCATTCGGCGAGCTGTGATGAGCTCACCGAACTATTCCGTGGTTCGCCTAATTACCCCATCTCGCCCTCATTTTCATGCTTATTTATTGTGGCATCCGTACCTTTTGGCGAGAAGTATGATATCACCAAGAGCACTCGGCGATTCGCCGAGATTCATCTTATCCGCCTTTTGTCTGAACCCCTAACTCCTTTCGCACTATGACTTTCGGCGGATTGTCTGTGGCTCGCCGAATGTATTTAGCGGTACGCCGAATAGACAATCTAGTCTTTCTACAGCTAAAAGTCATTGTTTTGGTTGTCAAATTTGTTCTAACATTATCTCAAGACTTTAAGACATTGCTAGACCAAAAGTTGCAGGAAGAAGCATGCCACTGGACACATAAGAGCACAATAGTTTAGAAGAATTGAAAGGACCGACAACAAGACAGCCAATTAGAGGAGGAGGATGTCCATCGACCCTAATGTCCCTTCGTGGGCTCGAGGGTTCAGTAATGCAATACACGCCTTTGTGGCAGCTCACGAGTTGGACAATATAATCGAGGCAAATATTACTACAGAAGCTGAAGCAGAGCAAAAAGAAAAAGAGAACCAGAAGCAGAATGACAACACTTCGGGCATTGATGCCCAGACATATGGAGTGACTCCTTAGACAAGATCCTTTCTTTACCTTCTTCTCTATCTTTCTTTATTCTAAATTTTGGATATTCTGTTATTTGCATTTGACGACAAATGACTTTTATTTGTGGTGGGGTGAGGCCCGCCTTTGTGTGCTATTGAGGTTCGTGTTTTGTTTATATATGGGTTTTGTGCTTAAATTGTGTTTACATTGTTTCTGTGGATGTTTTAGCTTATGGCTCTTTTTGTTTCAAATTACAAAATGATTTTTGACCCATCCGAAAATTTTTGCCTGTTCTTTTGCAAAATTTAAGTCTCGGTTTCGATCAATAGCGATGACTTGGATAGTGCTTACAATCGAATGAACATGAATGTACGACTACGATGAGGCCGAATAAAGTTGCATAGATAATATGTGAACTCTTTGCATCTCGTTGTGATTAGCCATTTATCAAATCGATTCTCTTGTGATGACTATTGCATACTAGTAAAAGTGTGGAGTCTTGTTTGACTTAAGTGTCGATGCCTTGTGTGATAAACTTACTTTGAACCATGCATGATAGATCCTAGAATTTTCCCATTGGTCTGGTCAACTAAGTGATGCTATCTCTTGATATGATCTTAGGCAACTTCGAAGAGTGTGAACCAATTTGACATATACCTCTTTTGTGACCTACCTTATGGGTGTGTGAACCTCTTTTGAACACCCCTTGAGCCTTACCTTTCTTTGGGAGAAACTTGATGAAAACTAGACATTTCTTAATCCATCACCCGTAAGCCTCATGAAGTATGGTTATCTGAATAGCCAACTTAGGCTGGGGAAAAGAGAAAGGCAAGTCAAGAAGTGCAAGAAAGTCTCTCCTACCCATGGTTTTGAGGAAAATGGGACCCCTCCATATTAAAAAAAGAGAAGACAGTAAAGAAAAAGAAAAAGAATGAAAAAGAAAAGTTGTGGAATAAAGTTGAAAAAAAAAGAAGAAACGGGGTTCCCAAATAATCCATGGAAAGTGAATAATAGGATGACTTATGAGCACTGAAGATATTGATGAAGGAAAAGGAAAGAAAGTGTTGTGAGCACCACATTTCATGAGGATGAAAGTCATTAAGCCTAAATGACCATACCTTTGCACTCAGCCCCATTACAAGCCTTGAAAAGACCTTTTTGATCTTGAGTGAGTGAAACAAATGTTGATTGGAAAATATGGGCAAACCTATGGGTGAAAGCATGAATTATGTTTATCTTTGTGAGTGTGAATGTTGCATCTGATTTCGGAGCTTTAAACTTTGAACCATTGTGTGATTATGGAATCATTCTTTGTGTGAGGGCATTTGAACACTATAGTTGAGCTTGAACTTGCATTTGAAGCAAATATTGTGAGCATGAGATTCGTTGATATTGCTGAGTCACAACTCGAACCTTTGAGTGCACATTTGATCTTTGCATAAGTAAATTGAGTCTTGTTATGTGCATTCATGGTTGAGTCTTGTGTAGCACTGTTCGAGACACCCTTTTTGAACTGCTGAACTTGAGTTTACTTGAGGACAAGCAAAAGTTTATGTTGGGGTGTTGATGAGTCTATAAATTGGACTCATTTAGGGCTATATTTTAATGGATAATGTGTCGTCAAATTCTTATTTTATCTCAATATCTAATGAAAACACTTAAGTTTTAGGTATTTGAAGTGTGAAGGAAAATAGGTACACTATGTCGCAATAAGGAACGAAAAGGATAAAAAGAATGAAAAAATGAAGGCTTGAGGATTGCCGAGTCCACTTGGTGACTCGCTGAAAGGTCTTACTTCGCCTTTTGTTCCAGTGTGCTGAGCCCTGAAAGAAAGGATCAAGTCGGTGGAAAAAGGGGGCAGTCGGCGCATCGCCGAGAAGTTCCGCGAAGTAGTACCATGTCGCCCAATGACCTAGAGCATGACGATGCTGAAAAATGGTACAAGACGGTGATGAACTACACCAAAGGACGAATCGCCAATTTGATCGACGATTCAGACTAACGACGTCAAATGGTCCGCTACAGCACAAATTTCTTTGAAAACTATAAATACTCGTTGAGAGTTGTAACTTAGTATCAGGCTTTTAAATGTCGAACAATTATTATAATTTTCACATAGAATAGTACTTTTTGGTATTTTTGCTCCAAGTTTGAGAGGGTTTTGAAAACTTGAAGAACAAAAGGGTTTCATCTCCAAGAATTTGGACTTGGGTCTCTTGGATTCTTCATTCTTGACATGTAACAAGACTTAAATCTTCATACCCATTTGAGTGCAAGCTCATTTAGGTATAAATTATTATATCTTGATGTGTGGCTAAAAACCCCAATTCTTGGGGTGTGATTTAGCGAATATGGGTTAAGATAATTATTGGGTCTTGCTTGCTGATAGTTTAGTCGTAGTTTACTTGTGATTTCGTTTAGTGGTTGTGGATGAATCTAATGAATTTGTAGTTGTAAATACAAGTTTATTTATGTGTTTTTGGCTTGCTTGAGAGAAATGTCGTAAAACTAAGACCACTAGATTGATGGCCAGTGTGAGTGGGTTGACATAAGGTTTAGCTCGACAGAGTGAACCCTAGTCCCATGTCCACACACTCAGCATAAGAGAGTGAGTGAGTTAAGGCGTAGGCTAATCTTCATACGGCAAGTGGGTGTCCGAGTGGAACACATTTAAAACGGGGTAAGTTGCTCGAGAGAGAGCTTATCCCCTTTAAAGCTTAGCCTAGTCACAATTACTCTATGAATCTTCTATCGAAAACATTTACCCAATAATCTATCTTAACCCGTATTCCCGTCACATCCCAAGGATCTCCTCTCTTTGCTTAGAAAGCCTTGTTTATTTTGCTATTTTTATTTACCTGTGACAAAACCCCCTTTGTTAATTGACACTTTTGTGTCCCTCTTTAATTTACAATGTTTTTACTTGTTAATGTCTTTAGCTATGACTAGTTAGAACTAAATTTTATTTTTCTATAAATTCTCAAAACCACTCTCTTGGGACGATCCCAACTCTTGGTTGGGTTACTAAATTATTGTGCGATCGTAGACACTTGCATCGGAAGTTGAGTCTTGATTACGCAAACATCAATATGCCCGTTTGAAGTCGGGCTGTCTGGATAAGGAAAGTCAACTAGATTTTAAAGGGGTATTTTATTAATTTATTCCTATTTTTTAGGAATTTATTTGGGTCTAAACTGAGTTAGTTCAGTTTACGCAATTCAGAATTACGCTAGGCTTTGAGAGAAGAGAAAAGAGGAGAAAAGTCAAGGCGTTCTTGGAGATTTCTTGTGGAATCAAAGTTGTTTCGCCAAGGGTTGATCCCTTAAGAGGTACGTAAGACTTTCATAGCATTGGGTTCATTCACCCATGTGTTAATAATATTTGTTTCAGCAAAATTTGTTCTAGAAAGTTGAAAGTATGATGTTCTTGAATTATGTTCTTGAAATTGGCTTTCGTTCTTGAGTTTATATGAGATTGTTGAGTTCTTGATGAAATCAGGTCGATTTTAGAGTTTTATATGAGTAGGTTCTTGTGTTCATGTACTGGGTATCTGAATCTAAAGTGAAATTCAGAAGAAAAATCGAATTTAGGCTAATTAGGGTTAGAAAATGAAGAAGAAAAAAGTCGGGTAAATCTGCGTACCAGTTCTGCGTATTAGACCTGTTCCTCAGGATTAGAACTTTTCTCTCCGCGTCACGGAGAGGTCACGGACCCTTTTGCCTCAAAATATTTTTTGCTACCAAATAATAAAATGCATCTCCACATCGCGGACTTGCTTCCTGACAGTGATTTCTTGATCGTTTATCATGTTTATCTATCTAAAAACACTCCTAAACATCACGAGATCTCTCCTATCGTAAGTCACAACCTTGAATTCATAAATCAAATTCAAGGTAGTGTTGAGAGTCAAGCCTTGAGGGTTTTTCGAGTCATTTTAAGAAGTCTTTTACAAATCTTTGAAACTTGTTTTAAGACTTAAGCATTGAGATTGAGAAAAAGTAGAGCCGAGTTCATTTTTTAAAATGTTACATGGGGACTATGTATTCCCAAAGAGTAAATGTTTTCACATTTAAGATGAGAGGAAACACCAATTTCCAAATGAGTTTTCATGAGTAGTTTTGAGTTCAATATCTTTTAAGAGATAAGATTTTTGAGTAATAACCTCAAAACCACAGAGAAAGAGTTATGTTTTTAAACATATGAGCTAACTATTTTGAGAGTAGTATATATTGAGTACCGATATGGGGACAAGTTCATAATAACTCAAGTCTTCGTAAACCATGTAGCCAATGTGGGTAGAAAGGGTCATATTTTTTAGTGATTCCTTAATGTTTTTTAGCATGGACTAGTGGATTCACTTAGTTGAGGCGTTCTATATCCCAGCAAGTTATAGGACAGTTCTGGTAGCGTGGGCGAGGCGTTGTATCATCACTTAGCTCATAGTGATGCTTGTCGGTTGGAGAAACTCCCACATAATTATATTACTTTATTATACATATAAATTGAGTTGTTATTGTATTTCTCAACCACATTGAGTTTCTACTTATTGTTTAAATGCTTTATATAAACTGCATCTTTACTGTTGTTTATTTCTACTTTGAGTTGAGTAAAGTTGAGGTAAGTGTTTCTTTTAGAATTCAGTTCAAGCTTATTTCAAGTTTAGTTTTCCCCTCGCATGCTCGTATATTCAATGTACTAATGCCATTTGGCCTGCATCATTTTATGATGCAGATATAAGTAACCAGGATCAATTTCAAACGTTTCGTTGATCCAGTGAGCACTCTGAGTCATTTGGTGTGCCTCTTTGCTTCCACAGTATACCCTTTTATTGCTTTATTATTCTAGTTTATTTAGATGTCTGGGGTCTTGTCCCGACATCTATCTTAGTTGTTAGAGGCTTCATATACAGTTAATTATTTGTTCTTTAGTCTGGTTATTTTAGTGGTGTTGATTATAAGACTTTATTTGCTGTATGGGCTAGTTGAATGTATTATTTTATAAACATTCTAGTTTATTCATGAGTTATATCTGTTGAGTATATTCTTCTGTTGAGTAGTAAGCTCATCCAAGGGTTGGTTCTGGAGTGCCAGTTCCGACCAGGGTGTAGGCTCAGGGCGTGACAATAAAGAAACATTCATATCTTCGTAAATTCATCTTTTGTAGTTCAAAAGCTTCATCATATGATCAAAATCTAAAAATCATGGATCATGCATGGGTTTAAGTGAATTCAGCTTTAAAATTTTGTAGTTATCTCAATTCATACATAAAAAGACATAATGCAATCAATTGGATCATAATTGAAAAAACCCATGAGATTGAATAAAATCTAATTTCAATTGGAGATTCTAATTTGTAAAATTGGAGAATTTAGGAGCCCTGTGGAGGAAATGATCCCATAGGTGAATACTATCATACCTTGATGCCAAAAGCTCACAATAAATGGTGAATTTGGAGACTTGATCTTAAAACCCTACACTTCTTCTTCAATCTTTAGAGAGAAATATTGGAGAAGAATTGTGATCAAATTTGAGAATATAGGAGGAGTTCAATTGAGTAATTTGGGGGTAAAATGCTTATATAAAGTCTAGAATAAAAGGTAAAACGACATAGTATTGGGTTAGAATAATCATGAAAATACCTAATAACTCCTTTAAAAATAACTGCCGACCACCATAGACAGTGGGACCTACTATTCGTAAGTCTATTTATGTACCGTCCTGGTCAACTATCGGTAGAGTTAATGAACTTGTTTTTGGACCCTCGAATGATGTAACTGATGTATAGTTCATTGGTCAACTTACGGTCCGTACATGGTCATTGTATGTCCGACTTTGGCCCTTATAATTTCCCTAAGTCTAGGACTCACCTACGAGACCTACCTACGACTCATCCATTGAACGACAGACATTTCCGATGAACCATAAAAAGGGTACTCAAACTTTACATTGAAAATCATTTGACTTGCCACAAACAGTTCCCACTTATGGTCCGTAAGTGAACCTATGGTCTATCGGTAGGTCTGTCGGTACAGACACCAGTTCTAGAAAACCTATAATATTCCTTCTTTTTAATCTGAGGTGTTACAGTATCTTTTCCTTAGGAACATTCATTCTCGAATGAAACTCAAAACATCATAAGCAGTGTAGGAACTAGATTAAACAACCAAACATGAATGCAATTGTAACACCTTAGATTCGAGAAAGGTAAGAAATGGGTCAAGTAGGAAACTCACAAGCCCAAAAAGTGGACCATTGAACCCTCTACGGAGCCTATTAACGGGCCATGAAGGGGATAACGGTCCATTAAGGGGCTCGTGGTAGGTTTCCAGAACCAGCCCCATGCACTTTTCACTTTGACAGACTCTTAGACTGCCCGTGGTGAGGTTGGCGAGCCGTTAAAGTGGCCAACAAGTGGGCCAATCAAAAAGGGTTCTCCCATAGCCACTGGTCAAGGACCACGGGCGTCAAAATAGCCTGTGAAGCTTCACATGGATCGTGAAGTCGTTTGTGAAGGGCGTTAATCGGACTTAAGAGTTTAGGGTCAACTTCCAACAATTATATCTTTTAGCATAAAAAGAATTTTATGGCACATAACCTATCAAATTAAATATCTCTGAGTCCTCTTTCCAACACCTCTGAGTTTGCCTAATTCGAAGCTAGGAGTAAAAAGTTATTCCTACAAAAGTAAAGCCCTGTCAGGCAGAATTTCTTCACTAGTCGTTTGATGGGCTGTGGTGTTGATGACGACCCATTTTGGGTTTCCAATGACCTAATTTGGCAGTTTTGAGTCCGGGGTTGTAGGGTCTGAACCTAATTGTTTTAAGGGTCTAGGGAGGCAAAGAGGACTAAGACCGGTGATGGTAACTTCTCACACTCAAGGTCCGGTAGACATGATCATTCTAACTTCCAACAAAGGGTTTCCAGCCAAGGTTCATCCAATGCTCCTCCTAAGTTCAACAAAGATAGGACGTCTAACCCTAAGCCTCAGGAGGAAATTATAGTGGATATTCATTGTCTACGTGTGCTAAGTGTGGAAAGAAGCATGAGCGCATATGTCTCGCGAGCTCTAATGCTTTCTTTGGTTGTGGTAAGATGGACCACAAGATAAGGGATTGCCCCTCAGTTGCTAAGAATGAGGGAGATAATCATTGATGGGCTCAACCTAATCCTTCATCCGGTCGTAGTGAGAGTTAGAAGCAAAACATATTTTATGCATTTCAAACTCGTTAAGAAAAAAAGGGTTCGCCTAATGTGGTTACCGATATGTTGAAAGTCTTCCAACTTGATGTTTATGCTTTAATTTACCCCAGTGATACCTTGTTTTTTGTGACACCATATGTGGCTATAAGGTTTTATATTCATCCAGATGTGTTATTAGATCCTTTTTCCGTCTCTACTCCTGTTGGTGATTCTATTGTGGCTAAGAAGGTCTATAGAAAGTGTCTTGTCTCCTTGTCCCATAGAGTCACTCATATTGACATTGTAGAGCTTGATATGCTAGATTTTAATGTTATCCTTGGTATGGATTAGTTGCATTCATGTTATGCTTCTATTGATTGTAGACCTGCCTAGTCAAGTTTTAGTTTCCAAATGAACCCTGAGGGGATTGATGCCTAAGAGCCAGTCTGTCTCTTGTCTTAAAGCTAGAAAGAGGATTTCTAAGGGTTGCATATATCATCTAGTTAGGGTAAGGGATATAGATTCCGAAAGCCCTACTCTTGAGTCGGTCTCCGTTGTTAATGAGTTTCCAAAAGTATTTCCAGATTATTTGCCCAGTATTCCTTCCAAAAGGGAAATGGACTTTGGTATTGACCTTTTCCCAGATATGCAACCTAGATTTATTCCTCCTTATCGTATGGCTATGACATAACTTAAGGAATTAAAGGGACAATTAAAAGACTTGTTGGATAAGTGTTTCATCCAACCGAGTATCTCTACATGGGGTGCTCTAGTTTTATTTGTTCGAAAGAAAGATGGTTCACTCCGTATGTGTATTGACTACCAACAATTGGACAAGGTTACCATTAAGAACAAATATCATCTTCCAAGGATAGATGATTTGTTTGACCAACTCCAAGGAGCAAGTTACTTCTCTAAGATTGACCTTCGGCCGGGTTATCACCAATTGAGGGTGAAGGAAGATGTCATTTCAAAGATGGCTTTTCGAACTCCGTATGGTCATTGTGAGTTTTTGGAAATGTCGTTTGGTTTGACTAATGCTCCGGTGACATTTATGGATTTGATGAATAGGGTATGCTTATGATTCTTTCATTGATAATATACTAAAATATTCAAGGAGAGAAGACAAGCATACCAATCATTTGAGGATTGTGTTATAAGTCCTCAAGGACTAACAACTCTTTGCAAAGTTTAGTAAATATGATTTTTGGTTAAGGTATGTAGCCTTTCTTGGTCACATTGTTTCTAGTGAGGGAATTGAGGTATATCCTAAGAAGACGGAAGCGGTCAAGAGTTGGACTAGACCTCTCACCCCTTCAGATATTAGAAGTTTCTTGGGTTTAGCTAGTTACTATAGAAGGTTTGTTGAAGGGTTTTCTTCGATTGCTTCTCCATTGACTCAAAAGAAGGTTAAGTTTATATGGTCTGAAGTGTGTGAAAAGTGTTTTCAAGAATTGAAAGATAGACTTACTTCCGCTCTTGTGTTGACTTTACTGGAAGGGACTAATGGTTTTGTTATTTATTGCTATGCCTCAAGAATTGGGCTAGGCTGTGTACTTATGCAAAATGGGAAAGTCATTGCCTATGCTTCAAGGCAACTTAAGATTAATGAGATGAATTATCCTACCCATGATCTTGAACTGGCGACGGTTATTTTTACCTTAAAGATTTGGATGCATTATTTGTATGGTGCAGTTTGCAATATGTGTTTAACCAGAAAGATCTAAATCTTCGCTAAAGGAGGTGGCTTAAGTTACTAAAGGTTTATGACATGAGTGTTCTGTATCACTATAGTAATGCGAATGTGGTGGCAGATGCTCTTAGTAGATTATCAATGGGCAGTGTTGCTAATATTAAGGATGGTAAAAAGGAATTAGTTTGAGATGCTCATAGATTGTCCCGATTGGGTGTTCGGCTAGTTAACTCTACAAAAGGAGGTGTTATAGTTCACAATGGTTCAGAATTGTCTTTTGTGGCAAATTTGAAAGCCAAGCAAGGTCTTGATTCGACTTTGGTAGAACAGAAGAAAGCGGTGCTTAAAAAGTTCGTAGAGGTTTCTCCCAAAGGGGAGATGGGGTACTTAGATATCAAGGCCATTTATGTCACCCTAATGTAGATGACTTGAGAGATCAAACTTTAGCAGAAGCACATAGTTCTCAGTATTCCATTCACCCAGGAGCCACGAAGATGTATCGTGACTTATAGAAGATCTATTGGTGAAATGGGATGAAGAAGGATATTGCAAAATTTGTGTCTAAGTGTCGAAATTGTCAACAAGTAAAGGTTGAGCATCAGAAGCTGGTAGATTTATCCCAAGACATAAGTGTTCCTACTTGGAAGTGGAAAGATTTAAATATGGATTTTATTATTGGTTAATGCGCACCCGACGACAACATGATTTAATTTGGGTTACTGTGGATCGAATGACAAAATTGGCTCACTTCATTCCCATCAAGGTTTCTTATTCGACAGAGGACTATGCTAAGTTGTATTTGAGTGAAATAGTGAGGTTGCATGAAGTGTCCTTCTCCATTATCTCTGAGTGTGGAACCCAATTCACTTCTGAGTTTTGATAATATTCCCAAAAAGGTCTTGGTACTCGTGTTAAGCTTAGTATAGACTTTCATCCACAAACCAATAGGTAAGCAGAGCGTACAATCCAAACTTTGGAAGATATGTTGAGAGAATGTGTAATTGATTTCAAGTGTAATTGGGATGACCATTTTCCTTTGATAGAGTTTGAATATAACAGTAACTACCACTCAAGTATTGTCATGGCTCCATTTGAGGCCTTATATGGTAGGAGGTGTAGATCTTATATAGGTTGGTTTGAAGTGGGTGAGGTTGCTTTGATAGGTCCCGAATTGGTACATGAGTCTATGGAGAAAGTTCAACTTATTAAAGAAAAGTCGAAAACGGCTCAAAGTTGACAAAAGTCCTATGCCGATGTTAGAAGAAGAGATCTTGACTTTGATGTTCATGATTAGGTCTACTTAAAAATTTCACCCATGAAAGGTGTAATGAGCTTTGAGAAGAAAGGGAAACTTAGTCTCCGTTATGTGGGCCCATATAAGATTTTGAGGGAATCAGTAAGGTTGCTTATGAACTTGAACTGCCTAATGAGTTGGCATTGGTATATCCAGTTTTCCATGTCTCCTTGTTGAAGAAATGTGTTAGAGATCCGACATCATAGTTCCCTTAGAAGGTTTGGAAGTTAAGAAGAATATTTCGTATGAGGAAGCTCCGTTTGAGTTTAGACCGACAAGTTAAGAAATTGAGAAATAAAGAAGTTGCTTTTGTGAAAGTTCTTTGGAGGAAACAATTAGTTGAGGGTGCTACTTTAGAAGCCGAGGCCGATATGATATCCCTATATCTTATCTCTTTCCCTTTGTTCCTACTCTTGCTCGAGGTATTTAGCTACTTATGCTTTACTCTTTGGTGTCGTGTATTTTAGATATTCCCATGATTTCCTTATTTATGCATGTTCACGAAAAGCTTGAATTTAAAGAAAAAGTGTTTACTTGATTGATTTATTCATGCTTATGTGCATTTGAGTATGAGTTGCATATATACCTTATGAAAAGATGTTTTGAATATGCTGTAGCTTGGAGTTGAAATATCCTCCTGGAATATGTGCATTTATGTGATTGCATTCATGTTAGGCTGCTAGGTCTAGTTCATATCTTCCTTATGAATGTTTTGAATATGTTTTGTCTTGGAGTCAAGGTTTCTCCTTGGTTTTGTGCAATTTGATAAAGTTGCATTAATGATTGGGTTGTTAGTTTATCTCCAACTTTTTTCGTGATAGTTTGAGTTCCATTTGAGGACGAATGCTCCTAGGGGGAGATACTGTATCACCTCGCATTCGAGAAAGGCCAGAAGTGGGTCAAGTGGGAATTTACAAGCCTAAAAAGAGGACCATGGAACCCTCCACGGAGCCCCAGGCGGACCGTGAAAGGGACCACAATCCATTAAGGGGCTCGTGGTAGGTTTCCATAAACTGTCCCATGCAAGTTTCACTTTAACGGACTCCTAGATGCCCGTGGTGAGGCTGATGGGCCATCAAAATGGGTAACTTGCTCTAGCTTAACTAAGATTCGTAGGCAGATTATATGGCTATGGTTCATCATGTTATCGTTAATCTTATGCAGTTTTCACATCATATATATCCTAATTGATTCAAGCATCGTCAAAATATGTTGGTCTCTTGCAGGTAGAAGTACTCTATTAAATTACTCACACCTACTATTAGATAACATGTCTCACTTTGTGAATGAAGAGAAAAAAGCTATTGATTGGTGAATGAGAGGCTTATTCATAAACCACTTAGGGGCATCTATATCTATCTTTGTCAATTCCCTCATATGCTTGGAAAATTCAGGTTCTGTAGTTGCCTTGGCAACTTTCCATAGGACTTCTTTCAACATTTGTCCTTTAAAACCTTCAGTTCTAAAAGTATAGTGCAAATGCCTCGTGCAAAATCTATGTGCAACATTTGAAATTATTTGATCAAATGCTGAAATTAAACCTTTTTGTTTATCATAAATTAAAATCCAAGCAAAAGAATTTTGTGAGATTCCTAGATCCTCGTCAAGAAGTGTAAGAATTCAGCTCCATGTTTCCTTCAATTCACCTTCCACTACTACAAATGCAACATGATACATGTTGTTGTTGGCATCAATGCTTACTGCAGTCAATAGTTGCCTTCCCTTTTGGCAGTCTTTAAAATGACATCCATCAACTCATATTATAGGTTGACAGCCAGCTAAGAATCCTTGTTTGCAAGCTACAAAACATACAAAGAGTCTTAAAAATATTTTTTGATCTTTGACCATTGTTTTTGGATTATCATCCAACTTCAAAATACATGTAGTCCCTGGGTTACTTCTCCTTAACTCTGCACAATAATCCCATAACATATCAAATGGCTCTTCTTTAGTCCCTAGATCTAAAGCCTTCTTTTTTGCCCTATAAGATTGATGCCTACTAGTGTATAACTATGCTTTTTGATTACATGAGCTTCAAATTGTTTCACACCCAAACTTGAATTAATTTTGAATTCATCTGCATATTTTTTAGCCAAAAATTCAAAGACAATAGTTGTATTTTCTCTTTGATTGCCACATGAGTGATCAGGGCTATTGTTTTGTTCATGAAAGGTCCATCTTCATTATCCTTTGATGCGTATATGAACCATTTGCAGTATAACACCTTACAAATTGCTCTCACCTTTCTGATTTTATTTTTCTCAAACTTGATGTCCTTTTTTTCATAAAAACACGTACTTTCACTGTTCATTTGAACTCTTTACTACTACTAAAAATCATATTAAGTGTAAACTCAAATTTTGGATCCTTTAGATCCCTTCTTGCATTAAAAATAATTAATTTTTTTTGAATTAACATCATTTGAATCTCCTTGAAAACTCATTAGTTCATCATCTGATGCATCACAAACTTTTCCTTAAGTGTCACTTGGAATCTTAGCCATGTCGGAGGCAGTGTCAAACTCAATAGTTTTTTCTTTAAATTGATTATCTTTGTTTTTTTCATTAACAACAATCCACTCAGCAGTAGAATCTACAGTTTTATAAGAAATCATGTCATCTCCTTGCAACGAACAATCAAAGTCATGAAATGACTCACATTCTTCACTTGTGGTGTCACTTTATTATATCAACATCTACCAATGCTCTCCTCACCTTCAAATTGAGCCCTTCAATATTAACCACATCATAGGTCCATTGATCTTCATTTGTGCACTCCACAAATATCTCTTCCTCTCGACTGTTAGAAATTTCGTGGACAAGATTATATAAATCTATATCAGTTGACAAAAGTCTTAAGCTTATTTCAAAATAAGGCCCAAACGTTAACCAAAATTTCATTTTTCTATCATCGACTTTCAACTTTTTCATACATTATCTCATTTGAATGATAGAACTTTTACCTCCCTTACAATAGTCGTAGTAGACTATTTGTCCACCACTGTAGTTCATCTCTGGATTGAACACCCACTGATCCTCATAGTGCAATTTAAGAATGTACATTTTTGGATCTTCATCTATTATGGGAAAAAATATGGTATTTAGTGTCACTATAACAAGTATCACTAATACAAAAAATACAAAAAAAAAAAAAAAAAACCATACAAATCCAACAACAGAATGTAACTAGTCCTTAAATAGAATGTAATTTTCCAAAAAACATGAAGGTAAAACAGTCTTATGTGTGAGATTAGGCCTTGACCTTTGTGTATTTTATAAAAAATAAGACTTGAAGGTTGACATATATTCTAGATTACAATACAACGAGTGAAATGAATGTTGTAACTAAGTAGCAAAAGTTGAGATCAAAATGAGAGAGTTTGTAAGACTCTTCCTTCTTTACAAATTAATCATTGGACATTGTCCAAAGTAACCAGAAGACCAAAAAGAATAGGTTCCTACCATAATCAAAAGTAAATTTTTCTCTTTGTGCTTTAAAATAAAACAATGGTATGTAAATCTTTAATGTCACTTTTTATATAGTTTTTAACTCTTCGAGATCATGTGTGAAAAAAACTGTTGTGTTCTCTCATATTAGCCATTTAAGCAATAATTGTATTCACTTTTATCTATTGTGAGATAAAAATATTTTATTGTGCAGCTCTAATAAATAGTATCAATATAAAAAAAGTAAGTAATCATTCAAATTCAGAATATATATTATAAATATGTACTTTTTATGCTTTCTAATACTATTGTAATGCACACTACAACAAAAGAACTCTGTCTATTTCTTAAGAAGCACTTATATTATTCTTTTTGTAAGTTGTCACTTGTAACTATGAACAATTGTAGCCAAAAAAATTGTATTTAGCTATGAATTTTTTTGTAGCAAATAGTTGAATTATTCACTACAAATTTTAAGTTGTCGCTATTTAACACCTTACATATTTTGTGACAATTTTTTTGTTGTCACTAAATCGTAGATTCTTTAGAGACAATAAAATATTTGTCACCAACTATTTATACTATTAGAGACGAAAATAAATATCATATTAAAGCTAAATTCTTATAGCTAAAACTTATAATATTTGACTACGAACTCTAATTTTTCGATATTGTAACAACAAATTTTTTTTTTAGATGAAATTTTTTTGGGTTCAAAAATCAATAAATTTTAAGACAAAAAATAACTTGTCATGAATTAGATACATTATTAGTGATGAAATAATGTGTCACCGATAACTTTAAATTCGTGACTAACACTACTTACCAAATGGAACCAATTAATTTTTTGGTCGGAAACTTTAGTAGACGAAACTTTGGTATGGATTTTTATGTGTCGTCACTAAAAGTATGTGTCTCATATACTTAAGCACGAAAAGAAAATTTTGTCACTAAAGCAAATAATTAGTGACGAATTTGATGTCGTAGCTAATAATTTTATAGCTATATATCATATTTGTTGTAGTGGCAATTACATGTTGATTTGTATTTTATTTTTTTTCATTTTAGTTTCTTGATATATTTTTTTCTCTATAAAGTACTGAAAACCAATATAGCTTTGATTTTATGTAGCTTAAGTAATAGTAGTACAAGATATATTAATATAAACACGTGAACAATTTCTAAAAAGTTATAATGCATATTTATCTAGTATGTGTTTATGTCTTGATTTGCCACAACAACATTTAATCTTGTTCTTCATCAATCAATATCAAAGTTATAGTCTAATTAACTAGACAGAGCACTTACATGTTTGTGTGAATTGTAGTCAATTCTTAGAGAAAATGGTGTAAATCCTCCCAACCTATACCCAAAATCCCAACTAAACACTCATACTTTACAGGGGTCCTATTATCCCCTCCCCCCCGAACATTTTATTTCTCTATTTACTACATACTTAAGTGCTAACATGTCATAGGAGTGTGGCGCGTTTGAAGTGGCAAGATCC
The DNA here is from genome assembly GCA_037074985.1 of Solanum bulbocastanum. Classification (NCBI taxonomy): domain Eukaryota; kingdom Viridiplantae; phylum Streptophyta; class Magnoliopsida; order Solanales; family Solanaceae; genus Solanum; species Solanum bulbocastanum. Next base: position 7,736,134 of record CM073598.1, read on the forward strand.
TTAAATTTTGCCGAAAACTTTTTATTTCTCCAACGGTCATCTTCCCCAACTTTAATAAACCATTGTTCCTTCTTCCCCACCATTAATCCTTGTTCCTTTTTTAAAATTTTCATGATTTTCTTTCAAAAATAGGTAGGATTTGGTTGTTTATGTTCATTTCTACTTTAAATCTTGAATTTAGGGTCTGTAATCTGCTCTAATTTCTTATTTAGATCTCTAATTTGAATTTTGAATTTTCTCGAGATTCATCAAAAATGAAAAATGAAAACTTGAATAGGCTTTGTATGGATGAATTAGACCCAATGCTCAACATTGTAGTGAGATGCAAACATGAAATTTTGCTGAATATGCAAACTTCTTGGTTGAAATTAAATTCGGGAAGAAGATTTTGGTGTTGCCCATGTTATGGTGTATGTGTTTTCCTACTATTCTCGCTTCGCTTTATATTGAACGATGCTAATGTACTATTTGTGGATTATTTTCAGTCTAAAAATTGCAAATTTTTTCGATAAAGGGACAAAGAAGAAGTGGATCCAAGATCAAGTGTTATCCTTTCAAGATTGGTGAACAAAATCAATGAGTTGGAGCAAGAATTATGGATACTTTTGTGTATTTTGATTTGTGTTGTTGCTATGTTCATCAACAACCAATCTATTAGAAAGTAGTCTTTGATTTGGATTTCTCTTTGATTTGTATTGTTGTTATGTTTAATCAGAATTGTCAATGTATGTGACAAATTTTGTATCTATGATGTCAATTGAAGCTTGTATAAATAAATTTGACTTCATCTGTAAACTGAACAACCAACAACCTACTCATTTATTCCTACTTCAACATAGACAACACAAATCATTTGTAAAATACATAACCAAAACAACATTATTTCTTTAGTCAATTGAACTAACACAACACCATATGTAAACACACCTGAATAGCCAATACAATTCGATAGACAACACAACAATATTTCGAACACATTTGAACACAACTTCATCATTCATAACACAACACACCATTCATTAATAAGGCCTCACATAAGGCAAAAATTAGAAAAATAAAGTCATATTCATAAGGCCTCACATAAGGCAGAATTTACCAAAATAAAGTCATATTCATAAGAACTAACATAAGGAAAAATTTACCAACAAACAAAACCAAAAATAGTAGGCCCTTAATGAAATAGTTTGCATGTCTCGACTAACTTAAAAGTGCTTAAATACATCAATATCACTACAATTTCCATGGCATCTTTGACTGTGAAGAAGTGTTATTTTGACTTAGATTATTTGAAATACTTCCCATTGTCTTCATTCTTTGCTTCTCTCTAAGCTCATGAAGTTTTCTTGTTGAGATTGCTGCTTTACTATTCCATTTCAACTTACTTGTATTACTTGGTGTATAGCCAATGTCACCAGTTACATCAGATTATCTTGTCACTTTTGTTTGTCCAATAGCGTAAATCTTATTACTTGGCATGCCAGGCTACAATAAAATTAGGAATATAATTCAATATTTAAGTTGTTTAAATAAACAAAATAGTTTAAGATATAACAAAGACTCACATTCATGACTTTGAAGCCATTTGCAACTTGAAACACACCCATTCCCATTACTTTTGGTCTTTTCTCTAGAGATGTGTTTCCCCTGCTCCTTCCTCTTCCTATTTAAGTAGTGCCAGCTAACTGAAGCTGATGCATGATAATTAGGAGGAGCAGAAGAGGATGCAGGAAAATCAGTAGGTGCAGTAGGTAGGGGAGGTGCACTAGGTGCTACAGATGATTTTTTTTTTTGGTCTTCTTCCTCTTTTTAGTATAGGCTCACCTTGTGATAGTGCTGATGGAGTTTTCTATACATATAAATAAAAAGAAAGTTATAAATTAAGAAAAAATAAAACAAGTTCAAATTACCTTTGGTTTGCCTCTTCCCCTGCCTAAACCTGTTGGTTCTGCCCTTACTATACAGTAGGTGATAGTGCACTATGTCTTGTTAATGAATCACCACCTTCTGTTTGAGGAAACCCTCTCTTGTTATGGCCTCTGACATGACATATACTGCAGGTCATTGCATTGCAAGTCCAGTCCTAGGAAGCTTCCCAGATTACTTAGTTTCTCTAGCTTCTTTCCTTCAAGCCTTAGGTGGCTTACCAGGCATGTTTGTGATTTATATTGGTGGCTCAATAGTGGGGTTTGTAGAAACTAGCCACATCTCCATGTTTGTGAGTGGTCCAATAACATTGGCATAAGTCCTCAAGTAGGTTTCCTTATTGTAGCAGTTGTCTATATAGTCATAAAGAGAAAACTTTTTAAAGTATAATGTAGCCATAACATGTGGACATGGTATGCCCCTTAATTGTCATACCCTACAACTACAAATTCTCCTAGCAATATCAACTTTGTGTTGACAAAGCCCTTCTTTCACTTCAAATCTAGCAACTCCGTTAAACTCAATGGTACAGTCCATAGACCTACTAATGTTCTCCTCAAAACCTTCAGTCATTGGAGAGAAATTACACTTCCAAGTACTTGAGAACTCCCTTAAATTGGCTATTCTTGTCATCATCTTCACTCTTATTTCTTCAAGCATAGTAATGATGGTCTTGTGTCTAGCAGCCAAGATTCATGCCTTGAAACACTCAGACATGTTGTTGTCTATAGAGTCACACTTCACTTCAATATTGAAGTAAACTTTGCACCAATAATTAATGTTGTAGTACATTAAGTTTTCCATCATTTTTACTGGACCTAACAACTTTATCTTCTCTATATGTTTCCTTAATTGAGATTAGCTACCTTCCAAAATTATTGTCTTCTTTGAAGACCCCTCCAATCCTTTGCTCAATTAGCTAATATGTGCCTAACACACATTTTATGTACACACTTAGATAATACATCTGTAATTGATTTATCTATTCCCTACTATAGATGATAATTAGGTCACAACTACATATATAAATTGAAAATTACAAAATAAGTTCACATACCTTCTGCATATCTGTAATCAAGGTGAGACCTTCACCTTCTCCAAGTCCTAAATCATCCCTTATGCACTTGACAAACATGGTCCATGAGTTTTTGTTCTCCGTTTCAACTACTGCCCAAGCAAGTGGCAACATCTGATTGTTACCATCCTTGGCCACAATAACTAATAGTTGACCTTTACAAACACCTTTAAGGAAACAACCATCTAAGCCTATGCATTTCCTATAATGTATCCATGCCTTTCTTAAAGCATCAAAACAGATGTAGAAACTCTGAAATATTGATTTTTCTTTTGCATTAGGTTCATCAACTTTTGCCATACAACTGGTCCCTGGATTGGTCCTCAACACTTCATCCTCGTAGTCAAGTATTCTTTCAAATTCCACAACATGATCACCCATTATATGTTTCAACACTTTAGCTCTTGTTCTTCTCACAGTAGTCTTGCCAATATAAAATTTAAACTTTTTCCTAATCATCTCCTACAACTTGATGACTCTTATGTTTGGTTGCTCGGTTATTATTTCTTTGAAGGCTTCAGAGAAAAATTTTGCATTGCACAAGTAATTTCTAGTTGTCTTGTTGCAAGTATGCTTTGGATGGTAAGTTTTTATCATGAAATTATTTGTTGTCTTGTCAAAACATCCGTACAAAAGCCATGGACAACCATCTTTGCATCTAACTCTAACTTTCTTTGGCTCATTCACTCACTTCTCCACCTGAACCCGCCTTCTAACTATATATTTAGTTACTATTTGTCAAAATTTCTTTCACATCTTTAACACCATACCCAACTGCCACACAACTTTCTTTGTAGTAGGATCATGAATGATTTTTTGAGTTGTTGTCCTCCTCTTTTTGACAACTTTACTATTCTTGCTCTACCAGATTCATGTTCATCATCATCACAACACTCATCTTCATCTAACTCAAAACTATCCTCATCAGAACTTGCAAAGTAAGGCTCATCATCTCCTAGCTTTCCTTCATGACTTACTTTACATGTTGTGATTTTATCAAAACCTAGATCTGGTCCAACTTCACCTACTGGTACCTCTACGTTGTCACCTGATACTCTTTCCCTTCTTTTCCTCCTTTGAAAAGTTCCCTGTTCAGCTCTCAACTCCCTAACCTCCTCATGTACATCACTACCATACTCTTCACCCTCATCATCTTCAATTAATTCAGCTTTAGACTCAACACTATCCTCAGTTGAATAATCAGAACCCTCTACTTCTTCTTTTTCGAAATCAGGTCCAATAGGACCAACATCTATATCATCATCTCCTACAACATCTGCAGTATTGAAATGAGGTGTGGTAGTGAAAGGAGGTAAGGTTGAAAAGTAGCAAAGGGTCCACACTGTTTAAATGGTCATCACCTACCCCAAATTTAAAGTTTTCACTCTCGCTAGGCCTTGTATTAAAAGTTGAACTAGATTCTCCCATATCCACATAACTATCGTTTTCTATTAGCATGGGCCCCACAATTGGCTCATCAATCAAATGCTTAACAAATAGCTCCACTGCATTCCCCCATCTTCCAAGGAACACATCATGTCTAAAATATCCTTATCATTATCAACATCTACCAAACTGTCACTATTAGGTGCTTTAATACTAAAGGTGCAGGTTGTACTATATCCCAATTCTCTAATATAGTCTCTCAACTCAAAATATGACATTTTATCTACATCAACATCCAAAAATTATGTAATTTTTCCACTATTATATATTGGTTCCCCACTACTTAAATCTAAGACCCTACCAAGGTACCACCTTAGAGTAATCAAAGTAAACCCATACATGTATTACATGAAGGCAATAAAAAAAAAACAAAATAGTAATTATAGACATACTCTTACCTAGAGGCAATAAAAAAAACAGAATAGTACTCATAAAGAGAAAATGATCAAATGAGCCCTCAATCTATTATCGAATTTTTAACTACATACTTATACTTTATGGGGGTCCTATCACCCCTCCTGAATTATTTAAAATCGAAATTACTACCCCCTTAAAAAGTAACAACCACATTTATGTTGATAAGTGAAATCCACGCATTTGACGGGTGTAATTTTTTGTTTTTTTAAAATTTTCTTGCCTTTTAACTAATTATTTTATTCTGTTTCCTTTTTTCTTTTCCTTTTATTTCTTTCTCTGTCTCTTCTTGTTCTTCTTCTATCCTTCAATTACATCTTACCATAGAGCCACAAATAGAAAGGTAGAGAAGCGAAAAAATGAAGCGGCGAGAAATGTGAAGGATGTCTCACCACACGAGTTCATCAAAGTGTGTCGCTCATATCAAGAGCTCCGTAAGTTGGAGGAGTGGACCGACAATATCAAAACTAGAAAAATGGAGCTTTCCTATATGACCCTAATTGGTACTAGGCTAGGGCTTGACAAGAAAGATCTATTTGAGAAGAGATATATATTGGTGTTGGTGGATTTCGAAAAAATTTATGGTGGTAATTAGACGAATGACAACTTCCGCGTCATTTTTGCAAGAGTAGTGGTTCAATAAGAGGAATGACCTAAAAAAATAAATTGTTGGTCAAAATTTATTTCGATAAGGGTATTTTGAGATTTTTTTAAAGAGATTCTCAACATTATTAAGTTGTTCAAATGAAATTTGTTAACTGAATTTTTTTATTGCATTAGCTTCAGAATGGTATTTTAATGGGTAATAGTTGATTTTGAAAATGAGTGTAAAACAATTTACTTAATAGTTTTTGATTGTGTGGAGAGTAGAAAAAAATTTTCTGGTGTGTTAATAGATATTGCAATGGTGGTGTTTCCAGATCGTGATGGTGAAATTTGATGGCTGTCATGAATGCTCTACTAAGTTGCTATGAAGAAGAAAAGATATGAGATAAAAATAAATAAGGAAAAAAACATAAAAATGAAAAGAATATTAAAAATAAAGTTTAAATATTTATTTTTTTATCTTCACTCTCTCAAAGAGAGTCAAATACACTCACTTTGCCACATAAGCATTTAGGGAGGTAGTAATTTCAACTTTAAATAGTTTAGGGGGTAACAAAACTCCCGTGAAGTAAAAGTGTGTAGTTGGAAATCCGGTAATAGGTCGGGGGCTCATTTGACCATTTTCAAAGTATCATTGTAGCATTATGAGCATAATACTAAGACAAACATAAATACAACATAGTAGCATTAGCTTCTCTATGAACATAATACTAAGACCAACATAAATACAATACTCTATAAACATAATATTAAGACGAACATAAATTACAAAATTACGCGACTTATATGAGAAAAGGAAAAACCTAATTTCATAAAAATTATGGTATAATATGGTGTAAATGAACACCTAACACTATAATTGTAAGCCACACATAATATTTCACACAATGTTGCTCTTAATTTCACTAATCAAACAAAAACCCTAAGTGAAAAAGCACAAACTCAAAATAAGGGATAAAGAACTAATCTTTTACTAAATCAATTGATAAACTACGAAATCAAGTTGAAAATACACAAAAAAAAAACCCTTCGACCATCACCAGAAATGTATATGCAAATTGAGAAGGAGATGAAAAGGAGAAATGATGATATTTGGGTTTTTTTAATTTTTAGGAGGGAAATGGAGAAAAAACAAGAATTGGGGGTTGAAGTGGGTGGGGCACCCGGCCCGTGCAATCACGTGGGACAATTTATTTGGTTGTAGATAGGGCAACATTCAACTGTGTAGTAAATAGAAAAATAAAATGTTTAGAGGGTGATAGGACACTTGTGAAATTGGAGTGTGTAGTTGAGATTTCGGGTATAGGTCGAGGTTTTAAACCATTTTCTCCCATTCTTACAACACAATTTCATTGTCATCTTTTTTTTTTTTTCAACAGGTACAATAAACAAACTTTAAATGTCCTAGAATTGTTCTCGCACAAGAGAAAAAACAACTAAAAAAAAGTTATTATCATCCAACACATACAAAGTCTCTCAATGATTCATGGATCAAACCATTAATACACATCAAAATGAAAGAAAAGAGGAAGACGACATATGGTTATGAGGCAGAAATGCGATAGAAATACTTTAAATTTTTGTACAATTAGGTTTTTTCAAGTATTTATCTTATAGTACCATAATTGCCTTTTCCGCGAATAAATAATCTGTTAACAAAGTTAACGTTTCTTAATAATTAGATCACAATCGTTGTAATCTAAGATTAAATGTGCACAGTCAAATATCACCGAAACTAAAAGTGGAATTAGGCAACAATACAGGGACTAAAATCACCGTTTTAATGTACTGTGGTTGTGTTCCCGCCAGAGAATAGAGTGAGTTGGGTGATTTGGGTTCCATTTCCTTTCTGCTCATACTTTGACTAAAATGGCGTCTTCTTCATCCAAAACCCTAATGGATCTATTGAAGCAACCAGCAGCAAAGCGTCTAAAACAGGGGTCTTCTACCGAGAACTTCATTTCTAGTGCCTTGTCATCTTCTTCTTCGCGCAAAGAATGTGACGAAGACCCCAAAGACGTAGTATCCTTTACGCCGGAGCAAAAGTCGAGAATGGAGTTCAACAGATCACTCGCAAAGGCCAAAAGGAACCTCAAATTATGTTCTGATAAAATCTCCAAATTAAACGCAAACGGTCTGTTAAATAATGCTCCTTTTACTTTTATGGAAAAATTATTTTTGGTTCCTTAACTTTGTGCTACGACTGATTTTTTTTATCCAAAAAAATCGCCGTGCATTTTCAATACCACAAAAGGTTTCAAGGACCGCATTTTAGCTTCGTCTTGTAGGTTTTTTTAAATGTATAAAGCAAAACAAATTTCAAATAAGAAATTGACCAATTTATATTTCAACATAGTCTTTTGATGATGGTATTGTTAGGTACAGTATGCCATCACACACTAGCACATGTATTGGATTGCTTTGCCCACTAAGGACTTGTGCAAATATTTTCACTTATTCTGGTTATATTCGTTCCAAATTAATAGTGGACAAGCAAATTGATGTGGTAAATTGTGTCTTATAAATGTTTTGATGTTGGACATAAATTTGTGCTACATGTATCTTTTTTGTTGTTCTTTAATGTTTGGATGTTGTTAAAAGAAATAAAAAAAAGTTATTGAATTGGATTAATTTTAAAAATTATGTCATATGGTCTGGACTATTTGAATGGAAAGAAATTTAAGATGATTTTTACACAAGTATAGTAATGTGTAGAAAGTTGAAATGTACTTTTTCTTCTATTTCATCTTTTTGGTGTAAAGAAGAACTCTTAGAGGATGCGGACACACTGATATGTTTTCATGCGGACACACTGAAGTATAAAAACTGAATGTTTTCTACTTATAATATTTATTTTTTCATGCCAAAGAGCAATGTAGATCCTCAGTTTCAAAACTCAAAGTAAGATTGCTACTTACAGAGCCTTTGGTTAAACTACTTATTCCTTGCAAGGCACTGAAAAAACATCTCTTGTGTACCAATTGTTAGGTGAAGGAGGTGGATATGTGAAGTTACAGGAACTGTTGATTGAGGAGACATGGTTGGAAGCATTGCCAGGGGAATTTGAGAAGCCCTATGCAGGGAACTTGTGCAAATTTGTGGAAAAGGAAATTAGTGGTGGTGTCCCAATTTATCCTCCACTACATCTTATTTTTAATGCTCTTAACACTACTTCATTTGACAGGATAAAGGCTGTCATTATTGGACAGGTAGTGTTTCTAGTTTTTATGGTAGCATTCACATGTAACTAACAGTATGTTCTCAAGGAATCACAACCTGTATAAAATTGTTTTTTGTATTGAAAACTTTACTACCTTACCCAAAAAGGAGACAGTAAAATGTTACGCAGTATGTGCACCTGTGTTAATAAGTTAGTTTTGAAATGCAACCATCTAAAATATAAAAACCAAATTTCTCTTTTAAAATAAAATACACAAGTTGCTTTGCTTCTCTTTTGACATCTTCCTTATTGGAGCAATCTGGTATTTATTCATCTCAGATATCACCTTTAGGGGTCGTTTGGTAGTGTATTAGCAAAAATAATGCATGCATTAACTCTGTGTATTAGTAATACCTTGTTTGGTACATTTTTTTCAACACTCTATTATGTATTAACGTGTGTATTACTAATACCATGGATTTTTAGGTTACATTAGCATGGTTAAAGAGCTCATTGCCCCTCATAATCTTTTTTACATCTTTTCTTCCATAATTGTGAAAGATATATTTGTAAATAAATATTTTTATGCAATGCATGCTATTCTAAATACACTAAAATCAAACAATGCATAAAAAATAATTTATGTATAATTAATACAAGCATTACTAATACACTCCATTTAGCATTATTCTTTTAGAATCTACCAACGACCTTTTAGGAATTTGGTAATGAAGCTACACCTTTTGGAAATATTTTAGCCTTTGCTGGAAGCATTTTTCTAACTTACAGAAGCATCATCCTTTTTCAATGTGATTTCAGGATCCATATCATGGACCAGGTCAGGCAATGGGCCTCTCTTTCTCTGTGCCTAATGGTGTGAAAGTCCCTTCTAGTCTGATGAATATATATAAAGAACTTAAGCAAGATTTGGGCTGTTCAATACCACTTCATGGAAATCTGGAACAATGGGCTGTGCAGGTGCTTCTGAACTTCTTGGTGGAACTTGTCATCTAGTTTATATGGGTTTCATATTAAAAAAAATTTTTCTACTGTGCTTTACGTAAATCAGTTTATTTAGTCAAAATCAATGACTTGTTATCCTTACAATTTTCACTTTTGCAGTCATTTGTGACACATTTGACACATGAAGTGCTATTGAAGCATGAACCATCATTTAAACTACTATCCATTTCTGATCTCTTTCACTTTAATTCATGGAAATCTATATTTGATATTTAAACAAGATGTGGCTGCATAATGTTTATGCCAGTTTTGTTCACTGAACCTATATGGCTACTTATAAGTCAGATCTTCACATTTCCTAATTATTGACCGTGTAACAAGCTGCAAATGATTGCAACTTTAAATTCCAATGTCAGCTAATCAAAGATCAATGTTCTCTTCTTTATCAACTGCCCATCATTTCTTTAAGTTGGGGCAAGCAATTGAGTACATGGTTATCCAGTGGTTTCTAATGTAATAATGGTGGATCCTGACTTGGACCAAGTTGATATTTATGCAAGCTTATTTGATAGAAATACATAACAATATGTAAACTTTCAGTTTATAACTTTATAAGTGAAACGTGTCACTTATTATCAAAAAAAAAAAATCTGAAACGTGTCACTTTTGTACACTACTGGTGGAACATTTAGAACTAAACTGTAGCACAAAGATGTGTATCATAGAAGTTCTCAACTTACACCACTCCCCTGTAGCACTAGCTCACTTGCATACTTGAAAGCATGCTTGTTTCTTGTTAATGTAAGAAGGTTTTTATTTAGAGCATACCTAGCCTAGATTTATACTTATTTTGAGCTGGAAATTAGAGTAGTTCATGGTTCATTGTGGAATTTCTGTTAAATGACACGATGCTTTCACATCAGCAAAAAATAACTTTGTAAACCTTGAGGTACTCCTCTTTATAAGTTGTGTTTGTTGAGTTCCAACATAGGTCATTTAGGGATGGAAAGATCTCTTTACATGGTCTTGGGCAATCCTCACCTAATGAGCTAGTTTTTGAGCTAGTTTTTGGGTTGAGTTAGGCCCAAACTCATTTTCTTATCATGGTATTGGAGCCAGACCCATCTCAATTCTTTTACTTGATGTTGGGCCCCCATATTATATTTTCCACACTCCGTTGCCAGGCCTGAGTGTGTGAGGGGGTGTTGATTCACTGCATCGGTCATTTAGGGATGGGGAGGTCTCTTATATGGTCTTGGGCAATCCTCACCTCATGAGCTAGCTTTCGGGTTGAGTTATCCCAAAGTCCCTTTTTTTTTATCAGTGTTGACAACACTTATATAGACTTCATTTTTTCTTCCATTAAGTAATTGTCTGACATACACCACATTGCTTTACAGGGCGTTCTGCTTCTCAATGCTGTTCTAACAGGTGAATTTGTGTCTTCAATAGTTTTATATATTTGGTCTGGACACATTCCTTTTGGATTTGTTTATTCTCATATGCTTTTTAGGGCAATATTATTGCTATCGCCACAGATGTGCTTGTGAAGATTAATAAGGAGATACTAACTGAAAGAATATCTCTGTATCTCTCTCTCTTCCTCTCTACATAAATCAATTAAGGTGTGTTTGTTTATAAGATCTGAGAGTTCGATTTAGGTAAAAAAAAAAAAAAGAAGAGAAAGTCATCATTAAGTCGGTAGAGAGGAGTGATTCTGAACCAATCTCAATGTATCTAGATGTTTGTTCAAAGTTTGAATTTGAAGGCATCTGACAAGTTTCTTAATGTACCAAGGTATCTCCTGCGATGTGAAATTTGCTGTATTTTGTAATCTTATTGTTAGACATCATATCTGTCATATTTCAGACTTTCTGTATGCTTCACTTTTATTTCCTAATTTTTGGATTGCATACACATGACTGAATCATAAAGATTTACTGACATGAAACCTCATATAGAACTTGCATCCATATTGTTGCTTTCTAGTCCTATCCCATGATGTTGATGGTGCTCCATAATACTATCGGAAGCTGTTAAATGCCATGTACTATAAAGTGCCTTGGCCATGGCTGCACTAACTTACAATTACTCTTGCCCCTACATTGGCCCACTTGTTAGGTGCCAATGCACATGCAATGCCCACAAATAACGAATGTAGTAGTGTGCCTTCAGCGACCAACAACCAGTATCTTACGATGTATTATGCCACAAGCGAGTGAAGCTTTAGAGAGCAGCATGCAAGGATATCTTGCTAGTAGTTACCAACCACCTTTATTTAATAACAACCAATCACCTTTGTACTTGTATGAATAGGGGTTTAGCTCATCATTTGTAATTAGACAAGCTTAGGTCATTTTAATAGTGTATATTTCTGTTATCAGCAATACAACGAAATTTCCAGCATTCTCTTGTCTTCTTAGCTAATAGCTTCTTTGTTCTTGACTTAACCGAGTCAACAATTTGCTATAGGTCTATTTTGTCAATAATACTGAGCTTAGTACTCATTAGCAAAGCATAACATTACAAGTGCTGCCTAGGTTAAGTGGGGTGTACCGTAGACTTGATCTAGGCACACTGTGCAACATTTAATCGTTTTGCCTTCTAGGGAAAATGTTAAGTTCCGCCATTCATCTAAACATACAAAAACAACCTGTGGGACTGGCTTAGGCAGAAAGATCAAAGAAGCTAAATCCAAGGCAAAAGAATGTTGGAAAATCTTGTGAGATTGCTGTCAATATTAAGTACACAATTATACAAATAGGTTTCTATAAGTATATGTATACAGATGGTTGACATTATACGGGAAAAACAATTGCACCAGAATTGCTGTTCCAAAAAAAAAAGAAGAAAGAACTAGAACGAAAACCTTGCATCATAGTTTGATTTCCTATCCAATTATTAATAGTTGAGAATATTTGTCTCTTCTATTTCTCTATCTACCTTAATTCACAAGTTAGTGTTGTCAGCTACATTTTGATCTTTTGAAAAATTAAGATCTGCTGTTCAGATATTGTGTGTCTGTCCTTTTTAAACTTCTGAGGATATATGGTGGAATGTTACCCCCCTGTTTTGAAGAAGACACTCCTTCTCATTTGTTCTCAAATGCTTTATGGTATTATTTGCTTTTCTTTTTCATTGAAGAGATGGAATGACACTTCTTATCTTCTACAATTTAATGGCATTTTAAGCCTTCTCTTTTCCCTGATATACTCTCAGTCAGGCATCATCAGGCAAATTCACATGCAAATAAAGGCTGGGAGCAATTTACAGATGCTATCATCAAAACAATTTCTCGGAAGAAAGAAGGAGTTGTTTTCATTCTGTGGGGAAACTATGCCCAAGCAAAAGCCAGGTGATTCATTACAGGGCTGCAAATACTCTATTTAGTTTGTTAATATCTGATTGGGAATCCCTGCTTTATAATAGTTAGTCTGAAGATGACTTAGTTATTTTATGGGCATCACTTGTAACCTTTGCCCTTGTTGGAATTATACCTGCAAGTTTAAGTGTTCAATGGGCGAAAGTACGAGGATAGGGGATGATGTGGTAACATTTTTTGAATGTCCAATAGTAGATTTCTGGTTAAATTTCCTATGAATGAAATTCTCAGCTTTGCTTCCATCTTCAGCTTCTTGCTGATACTTTATGAGAGCCATTTCATTTGACCATAGAAGTTTTATGACTTCTTCACTCAAGATTTGTTATCAAAACTACTGTTGCCAAGGATTTCTTTTATAAGTTTGCACTTTTTGTGTCGGACTTGTTATATGTACTTAAAGTGATGGCATCTCAAATATTTCACTATATTTTCCCAAGTTTGAGTTTTTTATATTAAACATAGTATGTGTTAGAATAGACATAAGTATTTCTTACTTAGAATAGGAATCCTAGTTGGAAAAAGATTTCAATGTAGTGTCTATAAATAGGGTCTCAATGTAACAATTTATATAAACAATTCAATAATATATTTCTCACATGGTATCAGAGCATTGGTGAGAACAAACAAGTCACCTTTGTCTATGTCAATTTCCGATGACGGTTGGATCTGATTTTGTTGTTCTTTTTTTCTTTCTGTGGGTGTTGTGCGAAAATTAACACCACCACGAGGCTCGGAAAGCCCCCGCGACCAAACCCCAGCCAGAACCACCAGAAAACATCACCCCACGCGCTCTCACGCGCCGATCGGAGGTGGTAGTTTTCGGCGAGATTTGGATCACGCGCCAACGAGTGAGGCCTTTTCTGATCATATTTTTTGAGAGATTTTTTGACAGTTAGGGTCGTCTAGCCATTCCGACCACGCCCACACTGTTTTTGACCATATTCGATCGCCGGAATTAGGGTTCCGGCTATTCCAGGTTGTTTCCGGCAGGCTATTTCTCAATAATCAAGTTTTTTTTTTTTTTTGTTGTTTCCAAGACAAATTTAGTATAATGTCTTTTGGGTGTGATGTTTTTGGTTCTAAAAATATAGGGATTGGAAGTTCTAGCCCTATAATCACTTCAGAACTTTTATTGGGAAGTTCAAACTATTTATCTTGGGCTTCCTCGGTTATGCTGAGGTGCAAGGGTCAAGGTGTCCAGGATCACTTAACGAACAAGACTTATATGGGAGATGTAAAGGCAAAGACTAGTGAGGAAGATGCAAAAGCCAAAGCACAATGGGAGAAAGTAGATGCTCAATTATGTAGTCTCCTGTGGCGTTCTATTTGCTCCTGTTTCGCTCATTCCAGACGTGTTATACAGTTTGGGAAAAGGCTTGTGCTTTATACACTAATGACATATCTCGATTCTATGATGTGATATCTCGATTGACCAACTTAAAGAAACAAGAATCCGATATGTCTACTTTCTTGGGACAGGTACAGGCAGTCATGGATGAATTCAACACGTTGATGCCAGTTACTACGAATGTGGAACAACAACAAGAACACAGACAAACATTGTTTCTAGTTCTTACTCTTGCTGGACTTCCTCCTGATCATGATTCTGTGCGTGATCAGATTTTAGCTAGCCCTACAGTTCCTACAATCGATGAATTGTCTCCTTCGTCTTGCGGCACCTCCCAGTCATAAAGTAGTTTCATCACCCACGGTTGACTCCTCTATTCTTGCATCTCAAACCTTTGAAAAGCGTACACATTAGTCTATGGAGAATCGGCGAGGGGGAGGGCGTTTTGGGAAACCTCGATCCAAGTGTAGTCATTGTCATAAGCCTGGACACACTCGTGACATATGTTATATTTTGCACGGTCCACCACCCAGTTATGATCCTATTGTTCTAAAGGAATATAATGAGTTCCTTTGAAATCGCGCAAGTAAACAAACATCTCCACCAGTAGCATATGGTGCTCAACCTAATCAACCATCCAATAATGCTCATATTGCTCAGACAGAATATGATGAGTTCCTTCCGTATCGTGCAAATAAGCAAACGTCTCCACAAGTAGTTTCGGTTGCACAACCTGATGTATCTGTTACGGGTAATTCTTTTGCTTGTGTGTTGCAATCTAGTACTCTTGGAACATGGGTCATGGACTCGGGGGCTTTTGATCATATCTCTAGTAATAAATCACTTTTATCCGATATTGTTTATTCACAATCTCTTCCATGTATAACTATAGCCAATGGGATCCAAACAAAACCAAAAGGGGTTGGAAAAGCCAAACCCCTATCTTCTATCACCCTAGACTCTGTTTTTTATGTCCCTGGTTCTCCTTTTAATCTAGCATCTGTTAGTCGTTTAATGAAAGCCCTACATTGTAGCATAACTTTTTTCGATGATTTTTTTCTCATGCAGGACCGCAATACAGGACAGATGATTGGAACAGGACATGAATCATAGGGCCTTTACTATCTTACCTTTTCAAATTCCTTAACAGCATGCTCCGTTACAGATTCCCCAGATCTAATTCACAAACGTTTGGGACATCCGAGTCTATCCAAGCTGCAAAAGATGGTCCTAGTTTGTCTAGTTTATCCACATTAGATTGTGAATCGTGTCAACTTGGGAAACACACTCGTGCTACATTTTCTCGTAGTATTGCTCGTTTAGAGTCTATTTTTTCATTAGTTCATTCTGATATTTGGGGTCCTAGTAGAGTCAGTTCCACCTTAGGATTTCGTTATTTTGTTAGTTTCATTGATGATTATTCAAGATGTACTTGGGTTTTCTTAATGAAAGATCGTTCTGAGTTATTTTCTATTTTCAAAAGTTTCTTTGCTGAAATACAAAATCAATTTGGTGTTTCTATTCGTACTTTTCGTAGTGATAATGCCTTAGAATACTTATCCTCTCAGTTTCAGGAGTTTATGACTCACCAAGGCATTATTCACCAGATTACTTGTCCATACACCCCTCAACAAAATGGTGTAGCTGAAAGAAAAAATCGGCATCTTATTGAGACCGCTCGTACTCTTCTCCTTGAATCTAATGTTCCGCTGCATTTTTAGGGAGATGCAGTTCTGACGTCTTGTTATTTGATAAATAGAATGCCCTCTTCTTCTATTCAGAATCAGGTTCCACATTCCATATTGTTTCCTCAGTCACATCTTTATCCTATCCCCCCTTGTGTCTTTGGGAGCACATGCTTTGTTCATAACTTAGCCCCAGGAAAAGATAAATTAGCTCCTCGTGCTCTCAAATGTGTCTTTCTTGGTTACTCTAGAGTCCAAAAAGGGTATCGTTGTTATTCACATGATCTTCATCGATATCTTATGTCTGCTGATGTTACATTTTTTGAGTCTCAGCCTTACTATACATCTTCTTATCATCCTGATGTATCTATGGTCTTACCCATACCTCAAGTTTTACCTGTGCCAACCTTTGAAGAATCTACGGTTACTTCTACATCTCCAGTTGTAGTGCCACCACTACTAACTTATCATCATCGTCCACGTCCAACCCTAGTTTCAGATGATTCATGTCATGCACTGGACCCTGCTCCTACTGCGGACTTGCCTCCTCCTAGCCAACCGCTTGCACTTTAAAAAGGTATACGATCCATTCGAAATACTAACCCACATTATACCTTCTTAAGTTATCATCGTCTATCATCACCCCATTATGCCTTTGTGTCGTCTTTGTCCTCTATTTCCATTCCTAAGACTACAGGTGAAGCACTTTCTCATTCTAGATGGAGGCAGACTATGGTTGATGAGATGTTTGTTTTACATAAGAGTGGTACTTGGGAGCTTGTCTCCCTTCCTGCAGGTAAATCTACTGTTGGTTGTCGTTGGGTTTATGCAGTCAAAATTGGTCCAGACGGTCAGGTTGATCGACTTAAGGCTCGCCTTGTTGCCAAAGGGTATACTCAGATATTTGGGCTAGATTATAGTGACACTTTCGCTCCTATGGCTAAAATAACATCTGTTCGTCTTTTTCTATCTATGGCTGCCGTTCGTCATTGGCCTCTTCATCAGTTGGACATTAAGAATGCTTTTCTGCATGGTGATCTTGCGGAAGAAGTCTATATGGAGCAACCACCTGGTTTTGTTGCTCAGGGGGAGTCTAGTAGCCTTGTATGTCAATTGCGTATGTCACTCTATGGTTTGAAACAATCTCCTCGAGCTTGGTTTGGGAAGTTCAGCACAGTTATTCAGGAGTTTGGCATGACTCGTAGTGGAGCTGATCACTTTGTGTTTTATCGGCATTCTGCACCAAGTCGATGTATCTATTTGGTTGTTTACGTTGATGATATTGTTATCACCGGTAATGATCAAGATGGTATCACCGATTTGAAGCAACATCTCTTTAAGCACTTCGAGACTAAAGACCTTGGCAGATTGAAGTATTTTCTAGGAATTGAGGTTGCTCAGTCTAAATCAGGTATTGTTATTTCTCAACGCAAGTATGCCTTAGACATTCTTGAGGAGACAGGAATGATGGGATGTAGACCTATTGACACTCCTACGGGATCCAAATGTTAAACTCCTTCCAGGACAGGGGGAGCCGCTTAGTAATCCTGAAAGGTATAGACGGCTTGTTGGAAAGTTAAATTATCTCACAGTGACTAGACCTGACATGTCTTTTCCTGTGAGTGTTGTAAGTCAGTTTATGACTTCCCCTTGTGATAGTCATTGGGAAGCAGTTGTTCGTATTCTGCGATATATAAAGTCAGCTCCCGGTAAAGGACTACTCTTTGAGGATCAAGGCCATGAGCATATCATTGGATATACAGACGCTGATTGGGCAGGATCACCCTCTGACAGACGTTCGACATCCGAATATTGTATTTTAGTAGGAGGTAATTTGGTGTCGTGGAAAAGTAAGAAACAAAATGTGGTTGCTCAATCTAGTGCAGAATCAAAATATCAAGCAATGGCGACAGCAACTTGTGAACTAGTTTGGATCAAATAGTTGCTAGGAGAACTAAAATTTGGCAAAATTGAGTAGATGGAACTTTTGTGTGATAACCAAGCGGCTCTTCATATCGCATCAAATCCAGTGTTTTATGAAAGGACTAACCACATTGAGATTGACTGTCACTTTGTTAGAGAAAAGATACTCTCGGGAGATATTGTTACGAAATTTGTGAAGTCAAATGATCAGCTTGCAGATATCTTCACCAAATCCCTCACATGTCCTTGTATTAATTACATCTGTAACAAGCTAGGTACATATGATTTATATGCACCAGCTTGAGGGGGAGTGTTAGAATAGACATAAGTATTTCCTACTTAGAATAGGAATAGGAATATGAATAAGAATAGGAATCCTAGTTGGAAAAGGATTCCAATGTAGTGTCTATAAATAGGGTCTCAATGTAACAATTTAGATATACAATTCAATAATATATTTCTCACAGTATGCTATCTATAGTGAAAGCTGCATAAGGCACCCTACAGACAAGGTCCACCAGAATATCATTTGAACTGGTGTTCTTTTTTCAAGTCATTACATTTTGAAGATAAAAGAATCATATTTTATTTGTAAAGTAAACTACTATATGTTTCTTCTTACATGCTCGTAATTTTGGAAAAATAGTTGGTCATTCTTATTCTACTTGAGTTGCAGCAATACTGTTTAATCTTTTTCTGAGAGCAACAGTTACCCCATTAACACAGGATTGTCAGACCTATTCGCTCCCTACAGTACTTTCTGATTTTTCGTTTCCTTCACTTAGAAATAAATAGCAATATCTGCAGCTAGTTACAGCGACATCCCAGTGAGTTATCCTTGGTACAACTTTAGATGCTAGATATTGATTCTCCAATATTCTGAAGAGGTTAAAGTTTACGATTTAGGTAATTGCTTTGGATGTCTAATGAAAGATTCCATAAATGATTTTTTATTTCTATAAAAAGATCAAATTTAACTGTCAAAACACTGGGAATGAGACTGTTATTCAGCTCTACTTTCTTGAAATTGATTCAATATTGTGCAGACGAGGTTCAAACAGGAACTATTCCTTTTCCCTCCCAATTAACCTTTTTGTTTTACAGGTTAGTTGATGAAACAAAGCACCATATTCTCAAATCAGCACACCCTTCTGGATTATCTGCAAACAGAGGTTTCTTTGGATGCCGGTGTGTTCCCTTGACAACAGACTCATTTCAACTGAAATTCTCTTAAGCATTTCGTGCTTTATAATTATAGTGCTGTAGTTATAGTATACGAGTTTAGTTGTTATATTGCATTAAATATATTATTTTCCCTATTTACTTTTATGGATTGTGTTATATAATACTCCCTCCGTCCCATTTTATGTGGCACATTTCCCTTATTAGTTCGTCCCAAAAAGAAAGTCACCTTACTATAATGAGAAACAATTTAACTTTCAAATTTTCCTTTTACCCTTAATGAAGTCATTTATAGTCACTCAAATATCTAACGATTGTTTTAGACCAAAAGTTTCAAAAGTCTTCCTTTTTTTCTTAAACACCGCGTCAAGTCAAATGGTGCCACATAAAATGGGACGGAGGGAGTAATACATATGCTCATGGAAGGGGGAGGCATGCACAACATGACTGATGCATACGAGCAACCAATTTGCCTTTTTTATTTGTTTCAAGGGCCTGGTTTCCTCTGAAGTCACAAGTTCTCTGCTCTCCCACCTGCTAAAGGAACAAACGGGAGCCGGTATAACAATGAATTTGAAAACTAGGTTGTTTCCATTGTGAACCATGGATGTGTCTGCATTGTGATTGCCTTCTCCCATTTCCTCTCTTTCAATCGTTTTCTGTGTTGAGCAAGAACAATAAAAAAATTCTGGATCAGCTTATGATCACAACTCTTCCTGTGTAAAATGATTATCTTTTTCTTGGTCTTGTTTTGGGGTGTCAAAATTGTCCCATGTAAACATGACCCACCCAAATTTGGGTTGGTCATTGACCTGCCCATTTATTAGTTCAACTCATCAAAAATGGGTTGATACTAGCCCAAATTGACACATGAAAATTTTGTCACATATTTTCGAAAGGACATTTTTTATTTGATATGTCGTATATAGTCATAATAAAGAAAAAAAGGGTTCTATTAGGTACTAAAAAAATTATATTAACAGCAAATAAAAAAATTAAAACGTAGTAAGAATTTGGCGGGAAGGGTTATGACTTCTTTAGCCCATTTCAGCCCAAACAACTTTAGGGCAAGTCAATAAACCTGCCATTTATTGACTCAACCCATTCTGACCCGCACAAATTCAGTCCAATCCACCCATTTGACACCTTTAATCTTGTTTGCATGGAACAGGCTGCTCACATGATGCCCAGAAATAGTAGTGTGATTGGATGAAATTTCTTTTGCTAGAATGCAGTGGGATATGGTGTCACAGTGGTCAACATCCAGCCATTTACTCGTGCTTGAGTAGATGCCACCTTCTAACATGAGATTTCTGCAATTTTTTTAAAATGACAGTGTTTTCTGTTTACATTATCACGTTTCATGCTTGAATTGACTAGGAAGTTGGTATTAAACTGTTTTTCTTGCCTTCAACTGGTGATTACTTGTGCAGGCATTTTTCACAGACAAACCAACTTTTGGAAAAGATGGGAATGCCTCCCATTGAATGGCAACTATAAGCTGCTTCTCAACCACCACTTTCGGAATGCTAGTGCTACAGGGATTTGCCATTAAGAAGTGATTCATCTAGGTATGTAGATTTCATTGCTTTACCAGGTTCACTTAAAAATAATTATCACCTGATATCTTCACGTACATAGTAGGCTAGTAGCTATGGCTGGCAACTGCTTGTTCACAATCCACCTTCTTGGCAGTGGATAATTGCTTGAGAACTGCAGCTTTGTAGCTCATTACTCTCGTTTTTCTCTTTTGGGATGAAGTAGCTAATTAATTCTTTCATAATCATCTCTCATTTAGTGCATGTTTTTGGTTGGCATCCGTTTAGCAATCTATCAAGTGATTTTATGTCTTTACCTAAAAAAATAATGATCCTGTGAAGTGGAATGATTTGGCAATGCTTCTATTTTTGTGAAGGTTTATCCATAAGTTGAACAAGAAAAGCTTTATTTTTTAAGTTCGGTGTGGTGTTAGTAGTGACTATTTTAGTGATCTGCACGAGTCACACTGCATACATGTTTAGCACTGAGATCAAGGAAAATAGTGTGGATGTCCAGAATGTTTATTTTGGATATAGTGAAAATCTTATTGGGTTTCAGGACGTATAAATTGATGAAAGTTATCAAAACAATCATATAAAGGTAAACAAATCTTGTTTAATTTTCAAGGACTTAGTGTTTTTTTATATGGTAGGATTCATTCTTTTGCATCTGCTGCCTTATTAGGTTACCAATACTTGCTGACTACTGAACAAAGAAGCTTAATTCATTGCTGCATCCTTCATTTCAGGGAGGCGTCTTGCGGCAAATGGAAATTTGGATAAGGTTTTGCTGCTTGTTCCTATTTGTCCATTCTCCTGTGAAGGGTTTTACTTGGCTTCCTGTTATTTTGTAATAGTATGCATATATACTACTGCTTTCTAGTTATGGGAACATATATCTCTAGTTATTGAAAACTTAAACTAATTGTGATTTCTCATTCTATTGTAAAATGGATGCACTCTACTTTTATATATATTTGTATCTGAATTAACAATAAAACGTAAAATATGAATGTGTTCACCTTTCGTTTAATTTTCTGCTTTAGAGGTGTACTGGAATATGTCTCATTTTGGTTTGGTTAAAAATCAATTTGTGAAAGGTTAAAAGAAGTTACTAATATTAGAAAAGAACTAGTGATCGCGAGTATGCAGGTAATCTTTACTGCTCGTCTTAGTTCGGTGTTTGTATTAACTTGTTTCTCTTTGGTGTTTGTTGTTCATATTATTACCTAGTATTGTTTGTTGTGATATGTTAAAAAATCTGATTCTTGTTCATATTGCGGCTTCAGATATATGTTCGAAACTTGACGTTGTATAGACTCTTTGGCATCATAAAAGTATGTTGTTTTATAATTTGTATTCCCTTCATGTATTAAGTTTTGAATAGGCTTTAGATTAGCTTGTGCGTTAGATTCAACAATTAAGGTTACTAGTTATGCATAATAGCAGTTTGTTACTTCTTGTTTTATTTCCTTAAATAGTTGGAAGTCAAATTTGTTTCTACCACTCCTCAACTTCAAAATCTTAACATGTTTTAGTTTCAACATGTTTTAGTTTCAGTAGAGTAGATATTGTCCCCTTCTATCTAAATTCGATTAAGTTATGGAATTTTCTATTTTCCTCTGATTTATGCGTAAGTAGTGAAAACTTGGAGATGTCTAGTACTTTGGTATAAATTGGTAGCATAAGTTGTTCACGCGGATGGTAGCACACGTTGTTCACACGGATGGTAGCTTATTTTCTAGTTCGATGCTTTGATTTGTCCCTATTTGGTCTGTGACATAATCTGAAATAAAAGGATCAAATTTTTTAGGGCTAATTCATTGATGGCCACCTAAAGTTGACATTAATTTTCACTTAGACATTTTAACTAGGCGTTGTTCATTTTAGACACCTCATGTCATGCCCAACTGTGTCATTTTGACACTTTCGACAATTTGCCAAATTTGTAAGGTGTGTGTAACACACTCACTGATGATGTGTCAAAGTGACGAATTAAATAAAGACACGTGGCATATATAGAAAAAATAATTATTAAATGATGAATCTTGAGTAGGAAAAAAAACTACCAACGACTCATTGACATGTGGTATTTCTTTAATTAAATAATTAAAAGAAAAACTACTTTTAATAAAAAGAAAATTATACGCACACCACCCCAAATTGTCTTCTCTACTACCCACCCCCACCTCAAACCCCAACCCCTCTCTCCCACCCAGATTTTCTTCTCCACCCACCACCACCCCCGACCCTCCCCCACCCAAATGTGTCAAAAGAAGAAGCTTTTTTTTTGTTTGTTTTTGTCACTTGTGAATGTTGTGAGATAAGAACGTCTTTCTTCTAATAGATTGATGTTTGAATGCTTGATTTGGTGAATGTGGTAATGCATTTGCTTGACCTTTTTGGGGGGTTTTCCTTTCCTTTTTTTTTTTTCTTTCCTTTTTTGCTGGATTTCTGGGTCAATGCAAGTCAAAAATTGGTTCTTTGTTACATAAATATGGAGTCCCAAACTTTCTACTAAAAATTATATAGCTTATCTATTTGATTTGGACTTTTTCTGTGATTATGATGTGAGAAGGCATACAAATGGATTGGAACACTAAAATTGTTTTTGTGAATGTAGGATTTGATAATTGAAAATATGATTTCTTGCCATTTCTGAGTGTGTTTTTTTCTTCTTGAAATCTATGTTGATTTTCTCAAATTATTTTGAGGAGGAAGAAGGACAACAAAATAAGTGAAAGTATTTAAGCTTAAAATTTATGGGGGCTAGAATTCACTTTTTGTTTGTGGCATCGTCAAATTTATTTCACCATGGAAAGGGTTTAAGCTTGGAAAATGGTAGCCAAAAAATGGGGAAGAAGAAGAAGAAGAAAAAATTTAAATTTGGTAAAATGAGGCTCTCATGCGCGTCTAGTGAGTGTATCACACTTGCTATGCCATCTCAGCAGAAAGTGTCAAATTGACACAGCAAGACATGACATGAGGTGTCTAAATTAAACGAAGTTTAGTTAAGGTGTCTAAGTGAACATTAGTGCCAACTTTAGGTGGCCACCAATGGGTTTGACCAATTTTATGTTTTACCCTCCATCCCTCATAATAGGGTGTACAAAATTAAATTGAAAATCGAATCAAACCACAAACTGAGTCAAATCAAGAAAAAAAATTGACTAATAGGTTGGTTTGAGTTGGTTTGGTATTGAAAAAGAATTCGTCTATACTTGGATTGGTTTGGTTTTAACTAAAAAGAGTGAACCTAAAATCAAACCAACCCCACATTATATATATAACATTTAAAATTTATTTTATACACAGAAGTATTTATTTTGATATAATTTTTAATATTTTTTTATACTTTTTCATAAATGTTATCTTTTAACATATTATGTCAATTTTTTGAGACTTAGAATTTTGAATGGTCCAATAAGGTTATAGTGTATAGATGTTAGTAACTCTAATAAAGCTCAAATCAAAATCAAATCAATACTTATGCTAACAAAAAAAATTAATTCAACACTAAAAAATGATAATAATGTTAAATATTTGTTTTTTAGTTTTACATTGATTTAGACATTTAAAATACATAACCTAATTTTAATTTTTCTTTTATGTTTAATCATGTAATTAATACTTATTTTAGCATGGTTTAGTACTTTTAGATTATGTAATTTTCACTAGAGATAAGCATAAAAAAACACACTTAAACTATCTCATTTTTTGAGTTTCATACCTAAACTATTGGGAGTGTGAGTTTCGTACCTAAACTATTACTTATTAGTTTGAGAAACATACCTCAATAGTGTGTGTAATACACTATCTTTTATTTTTTCAAACATTGCCACATGACATTTCACATCGATAAAATATTCTACCTTGGCAAAAATTAAATAATAAACTATTAGTATTAATTAAATGTTAAAGTATTACTATGCCTAAAAAAAATTTAAAAAATAAAATTTATTTTTCTTACCCACTCTACCACCTCCTCCTCCCCCCTCCGCCCCGCGACAATCTCTCCGTGCTTTTATTTTTTTTATTTCTTTTATAAAATATTTTAAAAAAAATTATACTTCACCTCCCCCCCCCCCCCCCCAACCCCAAACCACCCACTATATTTTTAGGAAAATCTTTTTTTATTTTTGCATACCGAATATAACATAAGCAAAAAAAATATTTATTTAAAAAAAGTCTTGCGGCAAGTAAAAAATATTTTTAAAAAAATATATTTATATATCTAACACAAAACTAGAATATTTTTTTTTTAAGTGCAGAGTTAAGTGTGGTGGAATTATTTTTAAAAAATATAATAATATCTTAGTTATTATTTGAGGGGGGGGGGGGGTTACAATGAGAGGAAGTGGTGGAGTGGGGTAAGAAAAATATTTTATATTTTATTTTATCAATAAAATAGTATTTTTTTTGGGATAATAGTTCTTTGGTATTTAATTTTAACTAATACTATTAATTTATTTAACTTTTGTCAAGATAGAATTTTTTGTCCATGTAGAATGTGATGTGACAAGCTTTTTTAAATAATCAAGCGCAATAAAAGAGAGAGATGCATTTGTCAATCTAATAAGTGATAATTTAAATATGAAATTCACACTTTCTATAGTTTGGGTATGAAACTCAAAAAAAGGAGATCGCTTATCTCTTTCCATAATGTCTTATTCATTTGCAATATTTGTTTTATGCAATATAATTATTATTTTTTGTTGAATATTTAATGCCATCACCATTTTATATTTTGTGTTATTTTCTTAAGAAACACCGAGGAAAGACACATTGATTAGACTTTCCTTACTCGAGGATTATCCGACACTAATGTCCAAAGCTTAGGAGTTCGAGTTAAGAATCGGTATTAGCATTTAGCCCTTGAGCTTCTTAAAGTAAGACCCATGGTTTAACCCAGAAGTGGAAACAACCATTGCAATGGTCTGGATGTCTTTCCCTGAACTCTCGAGAAATTTGTTTGACAAACAATTATTGTTTTCTATGGCAGCTGCAGTTGGAAAGCCTTTGGTGATTGACAAATCCATGAATAACCAAACTAGACCTAGTTGTGTTAGAGTCAAGGTGGAAATTGACCCGTTAAAAGAGTTACCAAAGAGGATTCAGATAAACTGTGCAGATGAAGAGATAGGCACAGTAAAATCTAAATGGAAAACAATTCAATACGATTATCTGCCAAAATATTACACACACTATAGTCTTCAAGGACATGATGTACAAGGATTTTGGGTACTCCATCTAGAACATAGACCAAAGAAAAAGGAGAAACAAGAAGAAAAAAAGGCTATTGACAAAGGCAAAGCTAAAGAGGAGGAGACAAAAAAAAAAAAGCAAGAAGAAAACCTATCTAACACAAATCGAGTCTATAAGAACGGAAAGCTAATTCAACAAAACTATAACGTCGTACAACACAAAAAAACAAAGGCAAACAATCTGTAAATGATCAAAAAGAGGAGACAAAATGATAGGAAATACCTAAAAATTTGAGCCCTTAGTAGATTGAACAGGTGAAAAGAAACAAGATGCAAAAAAGGTGGAAAAACTCCAAGAAGATAACAAACATAGTAGAAAAGAAACTTCTAAGCCATGGGTAGAAGCATCCTTTGGCAAAACACAAATTGGACAAAAGGAAACAGAACAAAAACAAAAAGTAATAGTAGCAAAGATAGCAGATAACAAAAAGTAAAAAATTCGACTACCGAATGATGCCAGGTCTTGGGGTTGTTATATATATATATATATATATATATATATTATTTTATTTTTTATTTTTTTATTTTTCTTCTTCTATTTTGATATTGTTCCCCATTCCCATTATGCTTTCTTCCTTGTGATAGCTCGTTACTGCTGGTTCCAGGCTATGGGTTGACTTACCTACTGATGGAATGTAGTAGTTGTCATCATGACATGAGAAATGTCATGACAGATTGATATTAGAGCTCTAGATTTGTCAGTACCATTGATATGAGAGCAAGTGCTTAATAGAGTTTTGTGGATTGGTGCAAAGATGTCTGTGTCCTATCTTCGGAGGGCTATGATGCATTATTAGAAAATCCCATTATTGAATTCCAATGAAGGTGGAGTCGTGGTGATGAATGGGGCTGAATCATCACTAGTGTCCGAAGTGAAAGAGAAACAAGACCAAGACCCACTTTTTCTTGAATTGAAGGCGAATGTTCATAAGTAGAAAGTGATGGCTTTTGAACAAGAGGGAGATGGTGTATTGAGGTATCAAGGTAGATTGTGTGTACCAAATGTGGATGAACTCCAAGAGAGGATCATGGAGGAAGCTCATAACTCCAGATATTCGATCCATCCTGGTTTAACAAAGATGTATCGTGACTTGAGAGAAGTCTATTGGTGGAGTATTATGAAGATGTGCATTGCAGAGTTCGTTGCTAAGTGCCCCAATACCAACAAGTCAAGGTAGAGCAACAGAGGCCCGGTGGTATTGCTTAGAACATAGATCTTCCAAAATGGAAGTGGGAGATGATCAACATGAATTTTATTACTGGTTTGTCGCGGTTTCGTAGGCAGCATGATTCGATTTGGGTGATTGTAGATCGGATGATTAAATTAGCCCATTTCTTACTTGTAAAGACTACCTATTCATTAGAAGATTATGCCAGATTATATATTCAAGAGATAGTCAGACTTCATGGATTTCTGTTGTCCATCATTTGAGATAGAGGTGCGCAATTCACCGCAAAAATTTGGAAGTCTTTCCAGAAAGGTTTGGGTTCGAGGTAGATTTAAGTATTGTTTTCCTTCCTTATATTGATGGTCAAGCAAAACACATGATTCATACTTTAGAGGATATGTTGAAGGTGTGTGTGATCGATTTCAAGGGTAATTGGGATGATCAGTTACCTCTAATAGAGTTTGCTTATAACAACAATTATCACTCTAGCATCCAAATGGTTCTTTATGAGGCTCTTAATGGAAAAAAATGTAGATCTCCTATTGGATGCTTTGAGGTTGGCGAAATTGGATTGATAGGACAAAAATTGGTTCATCAAGCTATGGAGAAATTAAAGATCATCCAAGAGAGGTTGAAAACAACACAAAGTCACCATAAATCCTATGCAGATGTTAGGATAAGAGACTGGAATTTGAGGTGGATGATTGGGTGTACTTGAAGATTTCAGCCATGAAGGGTGTTATGAGATTTGGTAAGAAGGGGAAGCTTAGTCCCGATATATTTTTCCTTACAGAATATCCAAGAGAATTGACAATGTAGCTTATGAGTTAGAGCTACCGTCAAAGTTAGCAGCAGCCCATTTGATGTTTCACATTTCTATGGTGAAGAAGTGTATGGGCGATCCTTCACTTATAATACCTACCAAGAATATTGGTATTAAGGAAAACCTATCTTATGAGGAGATACCCGTCGAGATACTAGATCATCAGATTCGCAAGTTGAGAACCAAGAAGGTCACATCAGTCAAGGTCTAATGGAGGAATCAGTTTGTTAAGGAAGATACTTGAGAGGCTGAGAAGGATATGAAGAATAGATACCCACATCTCTTTTCTTTCGGAGAAATTCCAGACCAAGGTAATGACATTTTGTAAAACACTATTTAAATTGATATGTTATGTTGTGTTGAATTGCATGTTGGGTGTTAGATGTTGCCACCCTTAGTTCTATTTAGAGTGATCTCATTCGAGGACGAATGTTCCCAAGGGGTGATATTGTAACATCTTGGTCTTAGAAAGAGCTAATTTTAGAAAGAAATTGGAATGAGCTAAATTGAGATTTGTGCAAGTTAGACTTCAATTGTGAATTTTTGGTCAAGTTCAAACAATTATAATTTTTAGTAAAGAATGAGTTAGGTGGCTCATGAGATATCAAATATAATATATTTGAGTCATATTTCCAACGCCTTCAAGTTTGCTAAATTTCGAGTTCGGATGAAGGAGATATGCCCGTTTGAGTGCAGCTTGTCTAGGCAATTCATCCATTTTAAGGAGGGTTTTTTTTTCCTTAGCCCTACTAGCCTAGCTCGTTTTTGTTAATATTTTAGGGATCTAAACTGATTGGAATCAATTTTAGTCATTTCTAAAACACACTTAGGGCTCTTGAGAGGAGATAAAAAGGAGAAAAGCGTCAAACGTTCAAATTTTTTGTGAGCTTTGAGGATTTTCACCGAGAATTTGATTCTTTCAAGTTATGTAAGCTTTCATAGTGATGGATTCGTTCACCCTCACGTCAATCATGAGTTTCTTGATTAAATTTCGTGCATGAATATCCATGTAATGAGGTTCTTGATGAGTTTTCTTGAAGTTTTGTTCTTCAATTTTTATTATTGGAGTTTGATGAGTTCTTGAGGCAAGGGTTGTTTTTGAGGAGATTTGAGTAGGTTTTCGTTTACTTATGTTAGGTATACGAATCTAAGAGGTTTTGGAAGAAATCAATCGATTATAGGTGAATAAAGGTAAAAAATCGAGAAGAAAAATTCATCAGAGCATTTTGGGGGGAGGGGGTGGTGTGACGCGCCACATATGCTTCAGGAGGGCTGGCGCGCCATGCCTGCAGTGTGCCATAAATGGGCTGCAGTTGATGTGGGGCTGGCGCCTTGCGTCAGGGTCGCCTGCCCCCGTTTATTTTTCGTTGTTCGTTCCGTTTAAGTTCTTTTAAAACGTATCTTCGCTCTCTTCCTAATTTTCACTATCCAAACTACATCTAATTAATGAGAAATTCTATATATCAAAATCATAATTCTTGAGAATTCACATTACAAATTCAAGATAGAGTTAAAGATAAAGTTCGAGGGAGTTCTTCGAGTCCTTTGATAAGTTTTTTGCAAACTTTTAAAACTTGATTTAAGACTTGAGTACTTAAGTATGAGGAAAGTTGAATTCATATTTTTAAAATGAATATAGGAGAACTAATATACCCAAGAGTAAATGTTTTTACATTTAAAATGAGAGGAAACTTTGATTTCCAAATGAGTTCATGAGAAGTTTTGAGCACTATCTCTTTCAAGAGAACCTATTGAGTAATAGTCTCATAGTTTGAGGATGAGGAAATGTTTTTAAACATATGACCATGGGTTATATTATTGAGAGTAGTATTGAACATCGATATGGGGACGAGTTTAGACAATTTAAAGTCCTTATAAACCATATATGCCAACATAGGTAAAGGGTTATACTTTTTAGATGATTTCTTATTGCTTTTAGGAATAGCTTAGTTGATTCACTTAGTTGAGGATGTCTTATACTCCGGCAAGGTATAAGACAGTTTTGACAGCGTGGGCGAGACGATGAATCATTACATAGCTCATAGTGATGGTTGTCGGTTAGAGAATCTCCAAAATAAGAGTAGAAGTTATTATTATAGTTTTAAATACATGAACTTATTATCTACTGTTTTAAAAGCTTTCTTTATAATGCATATCTATTGTTGCTTTTATATTGAACTGAGTTGAGTATTTCTGATTTTGAGTATCTTTGAGTTGAGTTGAGATGAGGCGAGTATATTCTTCCTTTTTATCAGTTCAAGCTTATGTTCGTGCTTTAGAATTCCCCTTGCATGCTCGTACATTCCATGTACTAACACTATTTGGCCTACATATTTCATGATGTAGATACAGATAACCAGGGTAATCAAAAGGAGCTCCGTTGATACCACTTGTAGTTCCAGAGTTGCTTAGTTGAGCCTCCTTGCTTCGGAGGGTTACACATCTGCTTTCAGTTTTGTTAGGAGGTCGTGGGTCTTGTCTTCCCTGATAGTTATTAAAGGCTTCGTAGACAGTAGTGTTTTGAGGAGTCTTTTTCATTTTCAATTGTTAATATTCAAGACTTGAGTTGCATCTTTCGGCCAGATGAATGTTTTTAAATATTCTGAGTTAATTATTTTGAGACTTTTGAGTTCATATATTGTTGAGTAAGTCTTCCACTGAGTATTGAGTCAGACCAAGGGTTCTCTTGGGGACCAATAAAGGTTCTCGAGTGCCAGTTACGTTCAGGGTGTAGGCTCGGGGCCTGACATTCTAATATCCTACTATAAAAGTTGTTGCGACAATACATCTTGAAAGTTCTTATTATCCCAGCATCACAAGGTTGAATCTCAAAATACTCTTTAAATTAATAAATATTAATTTATCGATTAAATAATACCTCTACAGAATAATAAAATTTCATGATCTCAGCTATATTAATTTAGTGAGGTTTTATTGTATATTATTTATGAGATATAGGAAATATTTATAAGTCAAAAAGTTGTTTCACAATTTTAGGAATTCAATTAACAAAAAATAAACTAAATCTTTTTTTAAAAAATAAATAAATTATAACATCCGCAACATTACTTTTTGAAAAATTTATTTTTTCTCTTTTCCTTTTGATTAACCTTTTTGATTATTTTCCCTTTTTATAGTTTATTTCTTTTTAAAGAAAAATCCTTAATAAAATTTCTTTGTATTCATGCCAACATCATATTTTGGTTCTCCCCCTTTCCTTCTTTTCTTTCTTTCTTTCTTTCTTTTTTTTTTTTTTTGCATCTTTGTTATTTAATTCCACCATGAAAACATCAATAATTAGCATCACACCTTAAAATAATCAAGTTAGCTTGTCTTTAACATTTTACTAATTTATGAAAAATGTCAAAAATCAATTCTCTTCATTAATTTTTTCTTATAATTTCATGATTCATGTTTTATTAAAAATCTATAAATAAATTTATAATAATTTTGATTATTTCTCACCAGTAAGTGCACTAGCCAACGTAATTTAATGTTTTTCGAAAATTATTCTTGATGCTAACTTTTATTAATGATCTTGCTTTTATAATTTCATTGAAAAGTTTCAAATGATTTCGCTATTTTATATATTTTATTTTGTATCCTTCTTAGAAATAAAATTAACTACACAAAGT
Organism: Solanum bulbocastanum; assembly: GCA_037074985.1. NCBI lineage: Eukaryota > Viridiplantae > Streptophyta > Magnoliopsida > Solanales > Solanaceae > Solanum > Solanum bulbocastanum. Next base: position 7,767,670 of record CM073598.1, read on the forward strand.
TGTCTTTGTTCATGCACTACAAAATTAATGTAGAGAATAACTAAGCTCAAAATAAATATTTTTGGATAAAAATATTATTTTCATGTGATTTGAAGATGTTATAAACTTGAACATTAAGTAATTCGGGTTATAAATGTATTAAACTTGGGAATTATAGATATTACTAATACTAATTGAGAATAGAAGTTATGATGATGAAGAAGTGTGAGTTTAGGAGAAGAATTAAATAAAAATAAATAGATGGTTGTGCTTATAATTTTTTTAATTTGAAATCCTAAATTTTGACTTATTTTGTCTTTATGAGTAACACATTTTGTTTATTTTACCTAAACATTATAAAAGAGCTTAAAGATTATTTTACCTTTAAAACACTTAAAGTAAATCATTCCAAACATGATCTAAGTGGAGTTTGTCTAAAGATTTGGGATTAATTCTTAGCCTCAGTTTACTAGATAATAATAGCAACAAAAAAAAAAGTCGGGTTTGTCTAGTTATGCAAAAAATATATTATAAAATCTTCGTATAGTTCGATGTATAAGAAATTAAATAGTTGCAAGAATTTATAGCTTCAAATGAACCATCTCGAATAATAAAATGAATTATAATTTAAATGACATATCTTACTGAGCAACCCATTACCATCGATCAAATGTGCTTTTGCAAATATCTACTGAAACTTTTTCACAATAAAAAATGAAAATACCAACAAAAAAAATAATACACTAAATTAAATCAGTCATCTCACTCGAAATTTGATATTTGTCAAGTAAATTTCATGTGAAAAAAAGTGGCTTACTCAAGAATACACGTTTGATAGACTGAATAAGATTTCAATTGATATAAACTTATATAAATACATATAGAGGAAAAGTGGAAAACCATATAATTTCATAAATTTTCATAACTCACGTATCTTTCCCATATCATATGTCACCTGTTTTATGAAAAAACTTCGAACTACAAATTTCATAAATCCATATGTTTTCTTCGTATTTTCTGGATGCATGCATATAACCAAATCAAATAAACATCAGAAACTCAAAATAATATTATGATGATCGAAAAGAAAAAAAAAAGATTTAAATTGATATTATTTTTCCATCTCTCCGCAAAACTCCAAAGTAGCAAAGACTAACTACATTATGTAATATGACAAAAATAGCTATGTATGAGTAATGGTTTATTTTATTAGTCACGTGAGGTTTATAATTAAATTTAATATTTTTTTGATAAATATGTGAAGTTTAGAATAAAGAATCAAAACGATCCCATTTTGTTATAGAGTAAAGAATCAAGTGAAATACAAATAAAGTAAATACATTTTGTCATTTTGTGTATGATATGATAATGATGAAGTGATAACCTTGTAATAATTTTGAGGGCTGATTATTGCTGATGGTTTTGCCTAGTAGTTGTTCGAAATGAGTGTTGTATTGTCAACATCAGTTTTCCCCTTGTGTGGTAAGCTTAACCTAGAGAATGTTCAGCACATAACCAAGGTCCGTTTGAACCCTTGGAAAATCTGTAATTGTCATAGACGACTTAATTTTAGGAAAAAGGGGTCAAAGTTTGTAGTGAGGGAGCAGAAAAGTAATTTTGTTGATTTTGATTGGGAGGATGAGAATGTGGATGCGGATGAGTACGAGGAAGAAGACCAAGATTCGCCGTGGGAAGGCGCAGTTGTGTATAAAAGAAATTCTTCCGTTACACATTTAGAGTATTGTACGACATTAGAAAGGCTGGGGTTGGGCAAGCTCTCCACAAAGGTTTCTAAGTGTCGAGCTTCGGTAATGGGACTGAGGGTCACTAAACAAGTCAGTGATTATCCTGATGGAACTCCAGTTTTAATTTCCTTTGATGTCACAAGGAAGAAGCACAAGTTGAGGCTTGACGGAATCATAAGGACTGTCATCGCACTCCCTTGCAACAGGTCTGTTTCAACTTATCTATTACTATACTTTATTTATCAATCCACCATCTTCACTGCTCCTTTTATTGCAAAATTCAACTCTACGTTTCCTGCTTTATGTTCACAATTTTCAATTAAATTTTTTAGTCAGTTAAAGCAAGATGGGTTATACACAACTGGACAAGCCTAGCATAATTTGTATTGACACTCCAATTATAATGATAATTGAGGCTGAAACACATGAAATTAAATAACATAAATGATACGTTATAACAAGATATGCGACAATGTGAAAGGTATAAAACAATTATGAGGCCAACAATCTTATTTGAGAGAAAAATATTGGACTTCTAAGATCCAACATATGAATGTTCAATAGGTGCAAATGTTGAGAGAGATGTATCATCATGTCCCCAAGGAGATGGCCGAGTGGTCGAGGCTTAGGAATAATCTAAGATCCTATGTTAGAGCTACCCTTGGTCAAAGGGCTTTGCCAACACCTATATGTATTTATCGTCACAAGTTGCCCGTTTTGATTAGTCAAGGTGTGAACAAATTAGTTTAGACACCACTGATATAAAGAATGATGGATATGCTATCATACAAGAATGATTTATATGATCATTATCACATTTGACAGAGGGTGCAAGTAGTACTTGTAAATGACACATTTTTTTGACGATTTATTGGAGAAGAAAAGGCTCATTCTACATGTAGGCAACAACTTCCCATTTCTTAGAGATATTGCATTCACAGTTTCTCTTGCAGTCTTGTCAGAGTCACCTCTAGGAGTTCCCTGAACCCTCTCAGATAGAGTGGTAGCAATCTTCCCTAGTTACTTCTCAAAATTCTGTATAGCTGCATCCTGATTAGCAAATTTCTCGTCTACTCTGGTGATGAAAGCTTTCATCAGTTGCTCAAGACTTGATTGATTATGTTGTGGAGGCTGATATTGCTGCCTCTGCTGATTCTGGAACCCTGAGAATGCTTGCTGTTGTTGCCACGGATTAGCACTACCCTTTAAAGAGCTCCAAGAAAATCGAGGATGCCTTTGTCCCATAGAATTAAAGTTGTTCCCTCCTTGATAGTTGTCTCTGTTGAAATTGCCCGCCTCAGTTACCTCTTCTTTTGACATGGGTCCCTGTTGACACTTGTGAGCAGGGTGTCCCTGTCCACAAAATTCATACCTCGATGTTGCTGCTGCCTGTACTTGAGCTATAGTGAGCTGTTTAATATCCTTCGCAATTGAAGCAATTTGAGTCTGTAATGTAGTGTATGCATCCACTGGGTGTACCCACTCTATCTCTGCAACCCATTGGTTATCATGCTCTGCAAGTTCATTCAGAATACCAAGTGCTTCCTTGACTGTCTTTTTTAATGATAGGATCCTCCCTCTGCATCATTTAGTATCCTCCGTGAGGCCAGTGACAACCCTTCCTAGAAATTGGTCAACTACATCCATGGCTCTATCCCATTGTGGGGCCATTTTCTCAACAATCTTTGAACTTCTCCCATGCTTCAAGCAGAGTTTCTAATTCGAATTGCCCGAAATTGCTGATTTCTTTTCTCATTCTTGTCGTTTTTGTTGGTGGGAAATATTATCCAGAAACTTTGTGGTCATTTGTGCGGATTGATCCTGTTGGTAAGCTCCTTAGCGGGATCTTTGCCTCATCTGGTATTGTCGGATGCCCCTTTGTAATGGAAAGTATTTCATGATTTCATCAAAATCCATCAAGTGACAGTTTGAATTTTCATTTTGCCTCCCTCTGAACACACAATTGTTTAGAATTGCTTGGAGAACACTGTGCTTGATCTCAAAATTATTGTCCAAGATAGGAGGTCATCTTACACTAGACTATATCTCATTGTAGTTCGGCCTGGCATAATCTCCCAACAATCTCCCTGCCCTGCCATTGTTTTGATCCACTTGGTCCTCCACTTCTGCAGGAGGGCGAGGGTTTCTACAGCTAACGACCCCTGATTTTCAACATCATCCTCCATGATAGGAGGACGATTGATGATTGGGGTTGAGTGGATCATCAAGTGCAGCATGTCAACCTCCTCAGCCATGATACTCTGACTGTAGGACTGCCCTGCGACTCTCTCTGCAAGTTCCTTCTTTTTTTTTTTTTTTTTTTTTTTTTTTATGACAAGGGAAACCCGTAGCCGCTACCCTTTGGGTGCGCATAGGGTAAAACCCCCGCTCCTATGCAATAGCTCGCAAACCACATAGGAGAGGTAACCCGCACTAGGCAAGCCTGGTGCGACGAGCTCGACCCAGAAGGAAAACCCCTTGCTTTCATTGGCAAGGGGTTTCGAACTTGAGACCTCCAACATGGAAGTCCCAAGCCCAAACCACTGGGCCACCCCGAAGGGTCCTCTGCAAGTTCCTTCTAAAGCAGGCATAAAGATTCTTCTTACTATGGGGGTTGTACTGAATGATTTCTTTTGATGACAATCATTTCATATGCCAAAGTTAGAGACTAATACTGGTTGCCTTAGTGATCAGAGATACACTTGAAATGTTAAACAAAAATAATAATAAATAAAAGTCTGAATTAATACACAAGATTCTTTTTGAAAACTGACGCCAAAATTTGACGAGCGCAAAACGCACAATACCTTTAAGCACTTCACTAGTCAAACATAAAATAGATAGATTACCGTTTCCTCAGGGATTGGAGTAAGTAACATCAACAAAACTTGCTCAGTATTATTTAGGTAGATTTTCCTGAACTTTCTGATCAATATGAGAAGTGAGGGAGACTGACAATCAACGTATATGTTCTCATTAACAGGAATAGTATCTCTAGATTGACGCTCACTCTAAGCTATGATTGATTCTTGCGAATTCAATCGTTACTTATTGTATCTTAACGAAGCAAGATCTTCTTTCAAATAATCTGTTCTTCATGAATACAATAGTACTAGAACTATATATGTTTGCCTCTATAATGTCACATGTTTAATCCAAGAAAATGCTTTCCAATTATTTTCTATCAATAAATCTTTACGTCTAAATCATCAAGCTCTTTCAATTACTTTAAAGAAATGGGCAAGAAGACTTAACCAAGTATATGAATTGATTTATCTAATGATCCTTCCTTCGAATAGAAAGTTACGCCGAACAAATCCACAATGTAATTTAAACAATAGCAAAATCTGAGCAACCGATCAAGAGTATAAAATCTAGTTAATGGTTACATATAGTTTCAGCCAAACTCCCTATAAGAAGTTTACTCCATAGAGGAGGAAATGTTCACAAAATGATAGCAAAAGCAAGAAGACATTACAATGGACCTCTCAACCCCAAATTTCCGTTTTGGATTGGAGAAACCGTTAAAACCTCATCTTCCTTACATTCTTCACTTTTATCACTCCAAACCCAGATGCTCTAAATTGGGATGAGTTTGTAATTTACATAGCATGGGGATGTGTCGAACAAAATTCCAGAATTGCCCTCGATTCAAAACTGCACGCCTTAATGTTGTACGCTCGCTCAGCTGGAACTCCAAACGCGCCACTGACCACGCAGCAGTTGCAGCCTTTTCTCGCTCACTGCCTCACCTTGCGGTTGGCTGCATGATCGCGCACTGCCTTCCTTTTGTATTTCAACTTGTTTCTTCTTTGTTTTGTCCATTTGGCGCTCAGGTTAGCCCCATATTGACCTAGATACACTGTATTTTAGTAGTATCCAAGCTTCTTCCTTGAACTCCAAGGGCGAAGCTGATTCAGGCAGGAATTTGCAGCCATCAGAAGAAGGAGAAGGGGGTTTCTGTATGTGGGGTGGTGGTGGTTGGGGCGGGAGATACTCCTTTCTTCTATCTAAAATTCTTCATGAGAAGTTCTATTTCATCCTTAAACCTCTGAACTGTCAATCCTTCACATTCATTTCTTAAAACCTGCCCTGATCCATTCATTTTGGTAATTTATATGATTTCTTCGACACGATTGTCACAAAAAAGCAAAAAAGTGAGTTCTGAAACTTTCGTAGTTCTGATGACCTGTGTGGGATTTACTTCTTTCTGTTGAGTTCCTAGTGTTTCTTGAGTTAAAGTGAATGCCTGGAAATCAATATATGATCCTGCTAATTGATTCCTCCTTCCTAAGTTCATATAAAACTTCTTCTGCCAATACACAAGGACACATGAATGATTTGATGAATGACTTTCCAAGTATAGTGCCTCTGATAATACTGGCCATGTTGCAGTGTTATAAAAACAAAAAAACACAAAAAAGGTCTAAGGCATGTTGGGGCTTTAAGCGCAACTCGCAAATAAAGCGTGGACTTTAATGAAAAAACGTGCAAAGGGAGTAAAAATACAAATATATGCATGTTTATTCCATGATTTAATAATTATAAGCGTGAATGACAAATACATGTACAAAAAAAGGGAAGAAATTACAATAAACTGAAATATCAAGGATAAGTATGTCTTAGAACCTTGATGATGACACTAAAGCACACATTAAGCGAGTGAAGTGCTCAACACGTTTTGAACCTCACTTCAGGGCTTAAGCGTGCTTAAAGGTCGCCTTTAATAACACTGCCATCGTGGAAGCCAAAAAGGTTTGTACATCAAATTGGAAGAAATGCCACATGAGTCTTTGATGATGACCAACCTCGAAGCAAAAATGGCTTTGGTTTGTCGTAAGAGCCAGCACATCCGTGTGATGTGTGACTCAGGTGCATGTCACGACTTTGAATGTGCCATAGACATGCTGGCATTTAAGTGGAGAAGGGTAGAGGGGATGACCCTTGGGAATTTCTTGGTCATCCGCAAAAAAAAAAAAAAAAAGAAAAGAAAAGAGGAGAGCCTCTCATGATGACTAGCGTTGAAATTGTATAATTTGTGTTACCTAGAGATTGTAAAAGAAGTTAGTACTTAGTTTTACATCTGAGTAAGGTGGTCAACTGGTGACTACTGACTAAAATGGACAAAACAGTCCCATTTAACCCAAAAGTAAAAGATTGAAATAATCCTGAACTATCCCCCATTTCTCCAAAAACTTACAACAGACTCCAGAGGGGACCAAAATGCATAAGATTTTCTTGACATGACATTTACTTTTCCTGCAGTTTAGTTGAATGTAGGCCTTGTTGGAAGACATAATTAAGTAAATAAAAGTGTGATCTTTGTAACAACTTAAACTCTTAGGTGAGATGGTTTCACACAGTCACACTTCAACATGATATTAGAGTGGAGGTTCGAGTCTCCCCACCACCTATTATTCAAAAGAATTTTCATGTTCATGACTCATTAAAAAATGAATCAAGCCCGCATGTGAAGGGCTTGTTTAAGACATAATTAAGTAATAAATGTATGCTATCTCTAACCACTTAAGCCTTTAGATGAGATATCACACACTTCAATAGCCGCACATGAAGGGCCTGCTTAAGACATAATTAAGTAATAAATGTATGCTATCTCTAACCACTTAAGCCTTTAGATGAGATGATTACACACTTCAATAGCCGCACGTGAAGGGCCTGTTTAAGACATAATTGAGTAATACATGTATGCTATCTCTAGCCACTTAAGCCTTTAGATGAGATGATCACACACTTCAACACACCTTAAAAGAGGTCTTCCCTGTATTGTTTAGATAATCTTTTTGCCTTAAAAATGGTTCAGAAAATAAAAATATTCTTATTTTACACGTATACATAACCTGAAAACTCTTCCTTTTAATTCTAATGTTCAGTATTTGTTTTGTTGTCAAATTCCATTTTCATTTCACTTCAAAGCACAAATATTGGTGTTTGTCTCATGGTGAATATTGTACTTGTGAAGGTGCGGTGAACCAGCTGCAGAAAGTATCTTTTCAAACTTTTCCCTCCTATTGAGTGAAGAACCTATAAAGGAACCAGAGACCCTGGATATGGGCGTAATGTTTGGAGAGGACAAATTCAAAAGTTTTGTAAACGTGGAAGAGGAAATGGAGGAGAGTGATGGTTGGATACCTTTAGAAGACCAGCTGTATTTTCCTGGTGAAGAAAAAACGATTGACATTTCAAAACAAATTAGAGATCTGGTGCACATTGAAATCACCATTAATGCAGTGTGTGATCCCAAGTGCAAAGGTTTGTGTCTGAAATGTGGTGCTAATCTTAATGTCAATAGGTGTAGTTGTCATATGCAAAAGGTAGAGGAGAAAGGTTATGGTCCTCTTGGAGGTCTCAAGAAGCAAATGCAGCAAACATGAACATTTTTTGGTGTGTAATACTTACTTTTTTATAAGCTGAATTGAAAGGCCTTTCCCTTTTACTCAAGTATTTTTTATGCCAACAAAATTCATTGGATGTTGAACTGTTTGTTCTACTTCTCTCCCGTTTCCTATTCAAAATATAGCTCTATCATTGCACTTTTGATCAATTTATAGACATTAGCCAATTATTTTATGTTGGCCCTTATTACTAGGAGTCAACATTTCCCCAACACTAGTGTAATATTAGAACAAAAAAATAGGGGTGAACAAAATCAAATGGAAAATCTCATCAAACTACAAAACGAGAAAAAAAAATAATTCAATTAATAGTTTGGTTTGACCTTTTTTTTTTGGTATTGGAAAAATAATTGGACTATACTTGAATTGATTTGGTTTTACCTTTAAAAAAGTCAACTTAAGATCAAACCAACTCGGCATTATATATAATTTTTAAAATTTATTTTATATATAAAATTATTTACTTTGATATAATTATAAATATTTTTTATACTTTTCATAGTTTTTATCTTTTAATATGTCATTTTAAGTTTGACTTAGAATTTCAAATAGTCCAATAAATGTTATAACTCATAGAATATTGGCACCTCTAATAAAGCTCAAATCAAAATCAAAGCAATACTATTGTTATAAAAAATCAATTGAACACTAAAAATAACAATAATGTTGAATATTTGTTCTTTAGTTTTATATTTATTTAGACAATTAAAGTATATAATCTAATTTTAATTTTTCTTCAAAATTATGATTATTTTCATAATATCTTATTTATTTGCAATAATTGTTTTATGCGATTTCATTATTATTTTTTGTTGAATATTTCAGTGTCATCATTCATATTATTTTTCGTGTTTTTTTTTTAAGAAACATATTAGCAGTTATATTTTGGTAAAGATTAAAGAAATATTTGACACACAAGTTAATTATATATTAGTATAAATACTTTTTCAGAAAAACCCCAAATTTTATTACTTTGTTTGAGTTTATAAATTTAAAAATTGGACACTAATTATTTAAAGGACAAACTACATAAATCTCACTAGTTTAGGTCTTATTTACTAAGATTCTCGATAGTTTTAAATATTACTTTATTTACCATATTTCGTGCTTAGGATACTTGAGTCTGAATCCATGAGAGACATGTATTTGCCGAATTTTAAAATCAAGAAACATATGTTATTTATTTAAATTAATTGGTTGTAACTTATTTCCTTAATTAGAGGAGTAATTGAGGATTTTCAACATACATAGACAATTAAATCTGGAAATTTAAATTAATCAAATCTCTTAATATAAGACGGAAATCAAGGAGTATATCTATATTTAATTAATTTCATTTTATTATTCTTTTGAAAATAAATTCTTTAATATTATTAATAAAAGACAAAACATGTAGATTTTGTTGATGTAATTTGATTAATTTCAAATTATTACTCTTAAAATAATAAATTTATTGATTTGATGTATCTATTATCAATATATGATATATCCAACAAACTAAACACGTAGATACATGAGTGTCAGACAAGTACATTCAATTCATATGTATCATAGAAGTATCTAGTATTACTTTCGTGTATTTATTATATGTATCTAGTATTAATTTTATGTATCTATTTATATGATCTAATATTAATTCCATGTATCTATTTTTTATGATTTAATATTAATTTCAGGTATCTTTTATATGTATCTAATATTAATTTGGTGTATCTAGTATATTTCAAATATAAAGTAAGCATATACATCTAATTATGTGTATCTAAACATATGTCATATCCAAAAACATGTATCATGAATACATAATAGGCATATACATTTAATTATGTGGATCTAAATATGAAATGTGTCTAACATGAATTTAGGAACAAATAACGACGGTAGAACATATGTCGTATCATTAATACCATTGTGTTGTTAAAAATCATGTATCTAAACTTTAATGATGGATACATATACATGTTCATATATCCCATTACTAAAAATACAACTCAGATCTTAATTAAGATTACTACTTATTGAATACACATGTTTCAAGGGCTATATCGCAATAATATTGGTACTACCACATCCATGTCACAATAACCAGAAAAAGCCTTAGAAGAACACCAACAAATAAAAACTCTCTACAATACTCCCTTTGATCCTTTTGTGCTGTGGAATAACATAATCAAAACAAACATCCATTTCTTCCAGAGACAAACAATCAAGATCCACTTTAAAAATTTTCGTTGTAACATTTACTTTGATTTGGTCCCGTTATAACTGAATAAAATATGGAATAATATTTGGGTTCAAGGTATTTTGTCGGCCATGGTGATGTTATCTTGAGAAGAAGAAAATAGATTACCCATTGTTGGAATGAAATTGTCCGATGAAATCTTGAATCAGAAAGGAGGAGAGATAACTGGTGATAAATATGAGAGGGGGGAATTAAGAGAGTGGTTGATTTGGAGTGAAAGAGGTAATTAAGTAGATAATTAATCAATCCTAATTTTAAGAGATGTGAGTATCTAATTGTATCTTCAATAATATATCAATATATGATATAAAATATTAAAAGTGGTAATGTGGTATAGGAGTGATGTATGTCTAAATGTAGTTCATCCATATTTAATTTGGTATTTGAAAAATCCAAACCAACTCGATTAATGTACACCCACGGTTAGGGTTGTTCATGATTATGGTTAAAAATTCAAATCGAACCGCAATCTAAACCAAACCTATTAAAAAACCGATATTCGGTTAGGTTTGGTTTTGAATTTTGAAAACCGATACTATTTGATTTGATTTTAGTTTTACTAAAAAACAACCGCAAAAATAACCAAATCAAACCATAAATTAGATATATAAATTCTATAATTATTTATATAGTATTCATAAATAAAATATACGTAAATATTTTGTTAAATTTTAATGTGAAAATTTTATAAATGACATTTATAAAAATAATAATTTCAAGTTATGATAGTATAATAATTCTTTCAGGTTGTAATAAAAAATTTCGGGTTCTAACAGTTTTAAAAAAAAAGTTTTTAATTAATAGTAAAAAAATTGATTTTAAAAAAATAATAAAAAGTTAAAAACGGATAAAGGTGTAGTAATTAATTTGAATACATTAATGATAATTAATAATTGTCATAAATTTAGGAGATTCAAACAAAATATGAATATTTTTTTTTTCTTTTTTTACTCAAATTAGTTAACAGTAATTCAAAAACCGAATTTTTTCTTTTTGTTCAAACGTTCTCTCCTCGATTTTTTTTTCTGAAATTGGCGTCATTCATGATTAGTTCCAAAACCTTTTGGTTCAATAATCTTCATTTTGTTGTAATGGATGGCTTCTTATCTATATTGATTAAACATGGTGGTAGATGGGATCCTTCTGGTTAGTGTTCTTTACGATTTATTATTTATATTTCTATATTAATGAAACGTAAAAAAAAATAAGAACAATGAAACTGTAAATGACATTTTCTGATTTTGTTTGTGTATACTAGATTTAAGTTCTGATGTTTTTTGTATGAACATTTTTTGTTCTTTATAATACGTAATCATTTTTGTGAAATTGGAATAATGTTGGTACAAATTGTTTTGTATTTTATTTATTTTTGGTTATTTTGTATACTATTTATACCATGAATGTGTGCGATTTTGGATTAATATTGAATGATTTGAGTATACTGTTTTCTTAATAAATAACAGTGTATGAAATAGTAATAGAGTCACCGTTGTAACGCTATGAAATTTGTGAGAAAAAAAATGTATGATGAAACATTGATATGAAACTGGTATAGTTTTAGTCAATTTGATAATAATAATAATAATGAAATAGATTCCTCATACGGTTTAAAAGTATAATTTGAAATACTTTTTTTTGTATGAAAATATAAATAAAATGTAAACGTTGGAATGAATTTGGTAGTTTATTTGGCATGATAGTGGTATGAATAAGTAATCACTATTGTGTAAAAAAATATATGTGAGAAGTATGATGTTTTGTATGAACTTTGTATTAGGTTGATATGAAATTTGAATATAAATACTAACACATTTATTTTTACTTTTGTATTATGTATAACTGATTGTGATTTCTTAATGAAACAGGGAAATATGCTGATTTTCAGATGGAGGGAATTATTTTTGAATCTTCAAGTCTATATAGTGGGCTAGTAAATGCGATAATTTTGCAACTTAGAATATATTCTACTATTAATGACATTGAGATTAAATATATTGTTAGCGATCGATGCCCGCCGATTTGTATCCATAATGATGCGGATGTGCAAGTATTTTTGAATCAAAAGAAATTTAATGTTGATGTCTTTATAAAATATTCATTGTGCATAACTTTGAAAGATATGACTATCGATAATCCAAACTCCAGAGTTATTATGGATAGACGAGATTGTGATGTTAGTAGACCACTAACAAATGTGGATTTATACTAAAATAATTCAATCTGCTTGATAGGAATGAATTCTGGTGGAGTTGTTGATATTATGATGAAGGACATGAAGTAATCAATGACCTTACTAATATGGTGATTACTGAAAATCAAATTTACAAAGATAAGGGCACAATTATGGAGGTGATGCGACATTATGGAGTTGTCCAAAAATTCTGATTTCTTGTGTCTCGTTCCAGTTCTTCTTGGTAATAATATATTTGCTTATTTGTATGTGTAATTATTTTTGTATGAATTTGGTATATAAATGTTTCATTAATCTTCTTTTATTTTTGAAACAGCTACTACCTAAAGTGTCCTTCTGAAAATTGTTCCTAGTTAATAAATTCATCAAGTTTGAATCAGTCGGGGCTAATCCAAGATCCAAAAATAATGTGGGGATCACACTTGTTCAATTAGAGATAGAGTTTATGCAAGGCATCAGGGAATCACTGACGTTGTAGCTGTTATGATACTAGATAAATTTGTTGATCCAACAACTATATACACTCTGAAGGATATAGTCAAAGACATGTTGAAATTACATGATATTTCGCTAACATACATGCAGGCTTGACGAGCTAAAGAAAAGGCACTAAAATTACTCTGTGGAGATCTGGCTGAATCATATGCTAAACTACCAGATTTTTTCTGAATTAAAATTTTTATTTTACTTTATCTCTAATTGATATCAAAATGTAAATTAATAGTGGAATTGATATGCATTTTAGCAAAGCAAAATTTTGATAGCCATTTTACATGCAGTTTGTTTCCAGATTGATATCTATTATGTATTTAATTGGTTTCCATTGTGTATCCAATTGATATCCATACTGTATCCAATTTGAATCTAATTGGTATCTATTTTGTTTCTGTTAATATATTGTTGTGTTGCGATATGTAGTTATTAAATTGTAGAAATAACTATAATAATTGAACAACTGTCAGGTTATCTATATAAATCGGAGCAGGCCTATCCTGGTTATGTTTTGAGCTTGAAAAGAAAAGAAGGTGAGAGCTTCTTTTATGCATTTGTTGCATTAGAAGCATGTATTAGAGGTTGAGAGTATTGTGGGCCAATTGTATTGGTTGATGAGGCAGTCTTAAGAGGCGCATATGGTGGTACAATGTTGACTGCAAGCACTATGGATTCAGGAGGTATTATTTGAATCTTTATATTTATATGCAAATATAATTATGATATAAGTTGTGTTTCCAATCTGTATGATTTTTTAAAAAATAATGCATCAGGTCACATACTTCCACTTGCTTAAGCCATAGTGGATTTTGAGAATGATGCATCGTGGACCTGGTTCTTTGAACGATTTAGGGACACATATGGAGAAAGGGAACACATGTGTTTTATGTCAGATAGAAATGAGAGCATATGGAAAGGATCTGCAAGAGTATATCCTGGATTGGAACATTATGCTTGCATCTGACACTTATGCTGCAATGTTTTGAAGAACTTCCATAAGAATACTGAAGATTTGAAGAATTTTTCTTTCAGGGAAAAGGCATATACAATACAACAATTTGAGGAGTTTATGTCAGATAAACCCAAGGATAAGAGGTTATTTATTCGATATCGGGTATATCAAGTGGTCAAGGGCTCATTCAAAATGTAAGCAAGCATGGACCATGACTTCAAACATAGCCGAGTCTTTAAATAATGTTAACAGGTTAGAAAGGAGGTTTCTTGTCGTATCACTTCTTGAATTTATGAGGATAAGAGTTCAAACATGGATTCATAAGCACAACGAGGAGGCTGCAAAAACTAGATCTGACAAAAAAAATATAATCTTAAGCTCTAGAAAAGTGTTGCTTTGTCTATCAATATGAAGTTATGATTTTTCCTTTATTCATTATGATGGATAAACTTGGACATTTTTATGTTTAAATCCATTTTTTTGTGTGTATTAGGTAATATCATCAACACTTTATTTGCATGTTGTTGTCGATGGACCAAAACTGTACATAGTGTGCATAAGAACCAAGAAATGTAGTTGTAGAAAATTTTAAAAAGATGAGATACAATGTGGGCATGGAATGGAAGTTCTTAGGTCAGAAGACTGCATGAAACAGATTAGTGCTCTCCTTTTATAGTTTGAAATTTTTTGAAGATGCATATGGGATCCCTATTGAACCTCTCCCATGGAAGAGTACATGGGATATACCAAATTATGTTTCTGAGCCTAAATTGATGTTGTCTGGTTCAAAAAGAACTGTAGGAAGACCGCAACTTGAACACTGGAAGGAGTTTGCTGATGTGAAATTCAAAAGGTCTAAAGTTACTTGCAGTACATGTCGTCGAGAGGGCCACAACAGGAAGACATGTTCAAATTATCCTGCGCCAAAAAAATCATAGTTTATTTGTTTGTGATAAAATTATTTTTTATTTTGTTTTTTCTTTTAGACTCATGTTTTGTTTTGATTGTGACAGTGTATTCATTGTTTTCCAATAATATTTATTGAGTAATTTATTAGGTAATTATGGTATCCATTTGCTATGCAACTGAATACACACTAATATTATTTTATGTAACTTACCATGAGTATTAATTTGATATCTAACTGATGTTCTACTCTAAACAAAAATAAAATAAGATGTAATTGATGTTGGTACAAAATTTAATGATCATTGTTTTACATAGTCAGATTCATTTCTTTCAGTATTTATACAAATTGTATACCAACTTCATACATCTTAAAAAACTTAATCCACACTTTTTAAGACAATGTAATTTACAATTAGTATTAATTTGGTATCCATTAAGGTGTCCAACTTTTAAAAAAATATAAAGCAGGATATAATTGAGGTTGGTACAAAATACAATGATCACTATTTTACATTGTTAGAATCATTTCTTAAAGGTATTTATACAGGTTGGATACCGACTTCATACCTTTTTTTTAAAAAATTTTTTGTCTTAGATTATGAAGTAAAAAATACCAATCATGCATGAATTTGGATACCAAATGTATACAGTTTGGATACCAATTATAAGACACTTTTAGTTCATGAACTCTAAATTGGTGTTCATTTGGTTTTTCAGTTAATAACAAAACTAAAACTATTAAATGTTGTGTTCATTTGGTTTTTCAGTTAATAACAAAACTAAAACTGTTAAATGTTGAATCCAATTGATATGCATTTTGTATATAACTGATATCCCGAAATTATTATACACAATGTGTAATTTATCTTTTGAATGGTGTATTCAATTGGTATGTAGTCTGTATATAACTAGTATCCTAAAATTATAATAGCCAATTTGTAATTCATATGTAGTTGATATCTGACTGGAAGAAAACAATGCATATTATATATCATCAAATACTTAAAACTATATCAAACACAAATATAGATCGTCCAAAAGTTAAAAAAACATGTAATACTAAAGAGTCTAAGCTACAGTCAACTATTTCAAATTTGATCTCCGTGGTCTTGGTGTAGGATAATTGCTGGTATCCGGAGCATGTTCGTTTGCTATGCGGGGTCCATCAAATTTTCTAGAAACCATTCCAGTTACTTCAATCTCACTGATCACTCCATCATTGTTCTTTGTTTTTCCATAATGTCATATGATTGTGACATAACTCTGACGATGGTACTTTGCATCGATATCAATGAAACACATATAAAAACTTCATTGTTGATGTATTCAACAAATAGACATGTGTACATGCTACAATCACTGAAAAAAATTTAAAAGAAGAATAATTTTAAGAAATAAATTAAGTTAACTTTTCTAATAAAATCACTAAATGATAGAAATACATATTTTGAACTTTCATCTTGTTGAGGCACATTCGTCATATGCATGACTTCAAGTGGGTCGGATTGAGACTTGTCAACATATTCGGGAAATTTATTGGCATACAGATCAAGCCTTTTACCATAAAATTCTGTGCTCGTTAAAAATAGTGGTATCATTGTGCTAGGTTTGTCAACGACTATATTGACATTCTTGTTGTGAAGAGCTCCACCCCTCATCGAATCATATACATGTAGACATCTAAGCTTGATTCAGAAGACAACCAAAAATCAATGAAATGAGGTAGTAACATTGACAAGAATAATGACATAGTCAACTCTGTCCCAAGATATGTTGGCAAGCAGTTTGAAACCTCTAATGCACTGTCCAACATCGTGGTCGGGAGAAATGGATCTCATATCATAATTAGAATCTCTCCACTGATTCTCCATGTTATCAACCCACGACATAAACCAACAATCAACTATATTGTATGATAGTGGTTATGGAGAATACTTTGCCTTCTTCCACAGATAATACATAATGATATTAACATGTTGCTACAAAAAATAAGCCACAAAAAACAGTTTCAAATATATACAGAATGGATATAAAATTCATTCTAGCTACTTGTTTAATGTATTGTTCATGTAAGTTGACATTTTATACCAAATTCATTCAGTAATCATACCAATAATATACGTGAATACCATTGGATTTCAAATTCATGTCAGTTTAATATATAAGGTACTGTTCATATTAATGAACATTTTATACCAAAGTTATTCATAAATTATTCAAAATGCATACATGATGGCAATTGTATAAGAAAATTATACATAGTGGATATCAATTTCCTGCCAACTAAATATGTAAAATCTTATTTAAAATAAAATACGTTTCATAACAAATTTAAAAACAAAAACTCCAAAAGTAATTACAAAAATTTGGAATATGAGTTACAAATTAACTATTAAAAAAGTTAATAGATATGACTTACCCCGTCTTCCCATGGCCTGTCTTAACCATTATGTTGAAAAAATCCATTTCTAAAACATTCACAACACCAAAATTTATTTGAGGTTCAAACTTATCTTTTGCCTTGGAATAAGGAGATTTCCTATGTATATTAAAAATATAAAATAAAAAACATTATATACGCATTGTTTGGATAGTATTGCAGAAATAAAATTGGCTTTATTTACATATATATCTGCCATGTCTAGATGAAACATCTTTGAAAACCCATTTCGTTAAACTCATCGATCAAATCACTGCAACCTCAAGCCCATTGTGACTTTCAAATGGATGTTTGACACGAGACAAATAAGACCTCTTATTACACTGCTTTCGTCTTTCGATAACCGAATGTACAGAGATATGTCATACTTGCCCGAGTTCCTATTTCTTGGCTGCACATTTGGAGTAGTTGTCACATTGAGTATTAGATCAAGTTGAACAATCTATTTCATCGTCAAATTAGGATAATCATCTAGGCTTGGTGGTTTTGAAGCGGATGATCCAGTTATATCAGCATTAGAAACACCACCGACTGTTTGGTCAATTGAATTTTGCGCTTCATCTATATATATTCAAAAAAAGAAAAACTAATGTTAAAAAAACTTTGTAAATGAATATACACATTATATTAGTGTTATGTGTAATTTTACTATCTTTAGAAAAATCATTTTTTGAAATGTTTTAAGTATAAAACGATTTTGAAAAATACTTAGAAAAGAGTCACTACTTTATCTTTTAAAGAAATTAAGAAAACTTAATTCAAAAAAGACTCTAATAGATTAAGTCTTTATAAATTTAGAGAAAATGAGTAAGAAGGTCTTATTTACGCTTCAAGAAGGTTTTTAAAGCATTTGAAGCGTCCGCTAATACGCGGTTATCCTATGACTTAGTTAGAATATATTTTGACTATTTTTTATGAAAATGATTTATTATATAATAATAATAATGATGATGACATTCGATTAACTTGAGAAAGTAGATAAATAAAGAACATTTTTTTTTTTTTTTTTTTAAGAGAAAGGGGCCTAAATTGAAACATTCAAATTTAATTACAAGTGATTTTAACAAAATTAGATTAATTAAAATTTATTTGAATCTTTTTAGAAATAATAAATTAAACCAAGTAGGTTAATTTAAACATGAAAAGAATTTTAAATTGATTGAAGAATAAGTAAAAAAGTTTTGACCAAAGATTATTAATAAAAAAAAAACAAGAGTTGATAAAAAATGAAATTTTATTAAAATAAATTAACATAAAGAATACAGTTCATCTTTTAGGGATTTAATTAAGTTAATTAACAATTTTAAAATTAGAGTTAAACAATAATAATAAGAAATGCAAAGTGAAGGAGAGCAGAATTGGGCTTTTCAGGCTATTGGGCTAATAGGCCCACTCTTCCACCTGTCTTAAATTGTATCAAGGCTACATTCTTTGTGCCCTTTTTCAGTCCATTTTTATTCTGAAATTTGCCCATTTTAGTCCTCTTTTGGACTGTTGTTGCACCCGGGCCTTTTCAGTCTATTTTCGCCCATGTATCACTGCATATACAACAATGTATACCAGTGCATATCGGTATGTATACAACCCATTTTTTTGCTTTTTGAGACTTGTCGTATGGTTCCGACCTGTACATCTATCCCTGATGGCCTGGTTGACTCAAGAGAAAAAAAATGGAGCCTTTATGGCTCAACTCGGAAATGCAAAGAGGAGACGTCTACCATGGACTCGATCTGAGGGAAATTAAATCACATTTCATATCATGTTCATAAATCATATGTTAAGTCAATTTCATACCAATATTATTCACAATTCATACAAGTTTCACACCAATACAAGTTTTGTAACACCCTGTAACTAGAAAAAACTAGAAAAAAGTGAAAATATTCATTTTTTGGAAAGTATAAAAAATTTTGGGAAATTTGAAGTGTATTAAAGTTGAGTTTTTTGGTCAACTTCAAACAACCATAACTCCTAGCTCAGGATGAGTGTGTAGGAAAGATCTTGGAATAATCTTTCCAAAGCTGCCTAGTTTGCGCGATTTCGAGTTCGTATGAGTGAGTTATGCCCATTGGAAGTTGGGCAGTTCAAATAAGGAAAGTCCAATTCGGATTTTAGAAGGGTATTATGGTCTTTTCACCACCCAATTAATTAATTTCATTTTTGATAATTAAGTTGGGGTCTAAACTGATTGGATTTAGTTTACGTTTTTGAGAGAAGAGAAAATAAGAGGAGAAAAGAGGAGAAGGAGCAAGGAATCGTCAAGTTCTTGGAACTAGGCTCGTGGATTTCATCAAGGGGTGATCCCTACGAGGTATGTGAGTTCACACAGCGTTGGGTTCTTTCACCCACACGCCATACATGTTCTATTCAATGTAATTTCGTCCTAAAAAGATTGAGAATTTGATGTTCTTGAGTTGTATTCTTGAATTGCTTTTGCTCTTGAATTTAGGATGAGATTGAAGAGTTCTTGAGAGTTTAAGATTGATTATTAGAGTTTCTTTGAGTTAGATTCTTATGTGTATGGTATGGGTACCTGAATCTAAAGAGATATGGAGAAAAAGAATCAAAATTAAGTGAATTAGGGCTAGAAAACGAAGAAGGAGCAAGTCGGGCAAATCTGGGTACCAGGTTCGTGTTCGGACCTGGTCTTTAGATTTAAAGATTTTCCCTCGCGTCGTGGAGCAGTCACGGACCATTCTACCTCAAAATTGATTTCGCGACCAAAGATTTAACTACATCTCCGCATTGCGGACCAGCTTTCAAACAGTGAATTCTTGATATTTTCTCATGCTTAGCTATCTAAAAACACTGTTAAACATCATGAGATCTTTCATATCACAAATCTCAATTCTTGAATCCGTAATTCAATTCAAGGATTAGTTAAGAGTCAAGTCAAGAGAAGTTAAGAGTCAAGTTAAGAGAAGTTAAGATCCAAGTCAAGAGAAGTTCATAGAGTCTTCCAAAAGTCTTTTACAAAGGTTTTAACTTTGTTTTAAGACTTGAGTTTTGAGTTGAGTAAAGAGTAAAGTTTGAAGTTCATTTCTTCAAAAAAGTATATCGGGACAATGTATTCCCAAAGAGTAAAATGTTTTCACATTTAAATAAGAAAAGAAACTTTGATTTCCAAAGAGCCTTTCAGCTAGTTTTTTAGTAAAGACCCTCTGAGCTAGTTTTTCAGTAAAGAGACTTTGAGCTAGTTTTTCCAATAAAGAGCTTTTGAGCTAGTTTTTCCATTAAAGAGCCTTTGAGCTAGTTTTTCAGTTAAAGAGTAAATGCTTTCTCAATTAAGCAAGAGAGGAAACTGAGATTTCCAAGATAGCCTTTGAGCTAAGTTTTGAGGAATTATCTCAAACCAGAGAAAGTAGTTATGCTTTTAAACATAAAGAGCTAGTATATTTTAGGAGTAGCATTGAGCACCGATATGGGGGAGAGTTCAGAAAACTCCGAGCCGCCATAAACCATGTAGCCACCATGGGTAGAAAAGGGTCATACTTTTTAGATGGATCTTTTAGTGCTTTTTAGCATAGACTAGTGGATCCACTTAGTAGTTCAGGTTCTATACTCATGGCAAAGTATAGGATGGCCTTGGCAGCGTGAGGCAAAACGTTGTATCATCACGATAGCTCTTAAGTGATGGTTGTCGGTTAGAGAAACTCCCACAATTGTATTTTGTATTTTTATATACATCAGAAATATTTATATTTTCATATACAAATAGAGTTCATATTGTATCTTTGCATACATACAAAGTTATTATTGTATTTCTAAATACACAGAGTTGAAAACCATGTTTTAAAGCTTTTCTTTATACTGCATTTATTTACACTGCTTTATATTGAAATTAGTTGAGTTGAGTTGAGTTGAGCCAAGTAAGTTCTTTAGTTCCTTTCAGGCTTATGTCTTATTTTAGAATTTCCCTCGCATACTCGTACATTCAATGTACTAATGCCATTTGGCCTCTATCTTATTATGATGCATACGGAGATAACCAGAATTAACATCCAGTGCATCGTTGATCCAGTTGAGCACTCAAAGTCTTGTGGTGAGTTTCCTTGCTTCCGAAGGATCCCTTTTATTGCTTTCAGTTTTATTACTAGTTCATTAGGATGTCGTGGGTCTTGTCCTGACATTTATCTCAGTTGTTTAGAGGCTTCATAGACAATCAAATGTTAGTTATTGAATTTCTATTTCTTGTTTTAATGGTTGAGACTTAAGTTGCCACTTTTGTTATCTTGATACATTCTAAGTATTTATAGAGCAATTTAGTTTACTTTAAAAAGTATTTTTCTTCATGAGTTAAGTCCTCACTTGGGGCCAGCAATAGTTCTCGAGTGCCAGCCATGTCCGGGGTGTAGACTCGAGGCGCGACAAACTTGGTATCAGAGCACAAAGTTTAAGGGTCCGAGGGAGTATATGAAGCCGTGTCTGTAGAGTCTTAGTTATCGGTGGAAAGCGCGCCACATATATAATTAGGAGGCTACAACATTTAGGAAATTCCTTCACTTCTTTCATAGTCATTTCATGTGTTAGAGTTTTATCTCTAAAAAAGTTTCTTTCTAACTCGTGCTTGCGCGTAACCGATTGTGAGTTGGACTATTTTGAGGGTGCTTTCATGGGGCGTTTCTTTCCCCGTGAGCTAAGAGAAGAAAAGAGATGGTTGCCAACATGAAGAGCATGATGAGTTTATTTGTTGGTGGGTTGCCTCGCCTGTCAAATAAGGAAAGTAAGTCAGTCATGCTAATAGGTGACATGGGCATAGCAAGGCTGATGATCCACGTGCAACAAGTTGAGGAGGATAAGTGGAAGGATAGAGAAGAGTTTAGAAAAAGAGGGCTAAGACATCAAGAAATGAATTCGGGAAGAAAAAGAGTAATGCGAACCGGTCTTCTTTCCAACGTAAGCAGAAATGACCTTCTCAATCATCTGCTAGTGCACCTACACCAAGGAACAAATGTGAGTACAATAATCAAAATTCTCAGAACTTTAGAGCTAGACCTGCGCATTTGCAAGGTAGTGAGGCATAAAGGGGTACTAAGACTCCTGCATATGCTAAGTGTGGGAGGAGCCACTTAGGGGTGTGTCGTGATGGCTCCACTAGTTGCTTCAAGTGTGGCTAGAACGGTTATTTTATGAGAGAGTGCCCTAAGAGCAGACAGAGTAATAGTAATGGAGGTAATAGAGCCCAGTCTTCTTCAATTTCTCTACTAGATAGTGCTGTATCTAAATGATCTACTTCAAGGGAAGGCGGAAAAGGAAACCGTCTTTATGCTATCGCTAGTTGCCGAGAGTAAGAGAATTCGCCAGATGTTGTCAGTGGTATGATCCAAGTCTTCAATTTTGATGTTTTTTTCCTGAGCAACTTCTTGAGCCTTCAATGTTTCTACACCTGATGGTGAGTCTATTCTAGCAGAAAGAGTCTATGGTGATTGTTCCATTTCTGTCAATCACAAGAGTACCATGACTGATTTATTTGAGTTAGACATGGTAGATTTTGATGTCATTCTAGGTATGGATTGACTTTATGTCTGTTATGCATCAATAGATTGTATAATTAGAGTAGTCAAGTTCCAGTTTCCAGTGAACCAGTTATAGAGTTAAAGAGCAATTCAGCAGTGCCTAAGGGTCGTTTTATTTCGTACCTTAAGGCGAGAAAGTTAGTTTTCAAGGGTTGTGTCTATCACTAAGTCTAGTGTTGAGATACCTCCTATTCAATTTGTTTCAGTAGTAAGAGAGTTTCCAGAAGTTTTTCTAGATGATCTACCCGGAGTCCCTCCTGAGAGAGAGATAGACTTTAGTATAAATGTTTTTACAGATACTCGTCCTATCTCTATTCCCGCATATAATATGGCACCAGCAGAGTTGAGAGAGCTTAAAAAGCATTTGAAAGAAATCCTAGATAAATGTTTCATTTGACCAAGTATCTCATCTTGGGGCACTCTGGTCCCATTTATTAGAAAGAAAGATGGTTCCCTTAGGATGTGTATAGATTACCGTCAGTTAAATAAGGTAACCATCAAGAATAAGTATTTTTTCCCGAGAATTGATGATCTTTTCGATCAGATTAAGGGTGCTTCATGTGCTCGAAGATAAACCTCAGATCAGGCTACTATCAGTTGAGGGTAATGGAATGTGATATTCCAAAGACAACATTCAGGACTCGTTATGGTCATTATGAGTTTCTGGTCATGTCCTTTGGTTTGACTAATACGAATGCAACATTCATGGACCTTATGAATAGAGTATTCAAACCCTATTTAGATATGTTTGTTATCGTCTTCATTGATGACATGCTAATATATTCAAGAAATGAAGAAGATCATGCTAGTCATCTCAGAATAGTTCTCCAGACTTTAAAAGATAGAGAGTTGTATGCCAAGTTCTCTAAGTGTGAGTTTTTGCTCGAGTCTGTGGCATTCTTAGGCCACATTGTGCTGGAGAGGGAATTAAAGTTGATACTCATAAGATAGAGGCAGCGCAGAATTGGCATAAACCCACATCTCCAACTGATATTAGGAGTTTCTTGGGGTTGGCTGGATATTATAGAAGGTTTTTTGAGGGATTTTTTTTTATCTATTTCATCTCCTTTGATAAAGTTATCTCAAAAAACAGTGACGTTTCAATGGTTTGAAGCTTGTGAGTAAAACTTTCAGGAATTAAAAAAGAGATTGACTACTGCCTCAGTTCTGACCTTACCAGAAGGTACAAAATTTTTGTGGTGTATTGTTATGCATCTAGAGTTGGTTTGGGTTGTGTATTAATGTAGAATGACAAAGTTATAGCTTATGCCTCCAGATAGTTGAAAGTTCATGAGAAAAATTACCTAACCTATGGCTTAGAGTTGGCTGCTGTAGTGTTTGCTTTGAAAATATGGTGTCACTATCTTTATGATGTTCATGTGGACGTATTCACCGATCACAAGATTCTTCAGTATGTGTTTAGTCAGAAAGAGCTTAATCTCAGACAAAGGAGGTGGTTAGAATTACTTAAGGATTATGACATGAGTATTCTTTATCACCCAGGTAAGGCTAATGTTGTTGCTAATGCCTTGATCAGGTTGTCTATGGATAGTACCATCCATTTTGAGGAAGATAAGAAAGAGTTAGCAAAAGATGTGCATAGACTGGCACAATTAGGAGTTCGATTAATGGATTCCACAGAAGGAGGAGTAGTGCTGATGAATGGGTCTGAATCATCATTAGTGTCAGAAGTAAAAGATAAGCAAGACCAAGATCCTTTATTGCTTGAGTTAAAGACAAATGTTCATAAGCAAAAAGTGATGGCTTTTGTATAAGGGGGAGATAGTGTTTTGAGGTATCAAGGTGGATTATGTGATTGATTTCAAGGGTAATTGGGATGATCACCTACCTCTCATTGAGTTGCTCATAACAATAGTTACCATGCTAGCATCCAAATGGATCCATATGACGCTATTTATGGGAAAAGGTGCAAATCTCCTATTGGATGGTTAGAAGTTGGTGAATCAGGGTTGATAGGACCACACTTAGTTCATCAAGCTATGGAGAAAGTGAAAATTATTCAAGAGAAATTGAAAACAACGCAGAGTCATTAGAAATCCTACACTGATGGTAGGAGGAGGGAGTTGGAGTTTGAAATAGATGATTGAGTTTACTTGAAAGTTTCACCCATGAAGGGTGTTATGAGATTTGGTAAGAAGGGGAAGCTTAGTACCCGATATATTGGCCTTACAGAATATCCAAGAGGATTGACAATGTAGCCTATGAGTTAGAGCTACCACAAGAGTTAGCCGCCGTTCATCCAGTCTTTCACATCTCCATATTGAAGAAGTGCATGGGTGATCATTCATTGATCATACCAACTAAAGATATTAGCATCAAGGATAGCTTATCTTATGAGGAGATTTCGGTTCAAATTCTATATTGCCAAGTTCGCAAGTTGAGGACTAAGGAAGTAGCATCAGTCAAAGTCTTTTGGAGGAATCAATTTGTTGAGAAAGCTACTTGGAAGTGGAGGAGGATATGAAGAAGAGATATCCACATCTCTTCAAATCCGGAGAAATTCCAGACCAAGGTACTAATTCTTTTCTTAGTACTCTTTAATTATGAGTTGCATGCTGTGTTTGCATTGCTTGCTAGGTGTTTGAGCTGAATGTTAGATGTTACACCCTTAGCCTATTAAGAGTAAGCTCATTCGAGGATGAATGTTCCCAAGGGGGAGATATTGTAACACCCCATAACTAGAAAAAACTAGAAAGAAGTTAAAAAGTGGAAATAGTCATTTTTTGGAAAGTATAAAAAATTTTGGGAAATTGTAAGTGTATTAAAGTTGAGTTTTTGGTCAACTTCAAATGACCATAACTCCTAGGTCAGGATGAGTTAGATGTCTTTTCATATATTGTAGGAAAGATCATGGAATAATCTTTACAACATCGCCGTGCTTACGCGATTCCGAGTTCGTATGAGTGAGTTATGCCCTTTTAAATTTGGGCTGTTCAAATAAGGAAAGTCCAATATGGATTTTAGAAGGGCATTATGGTCTTTTCACCACCCAATTAATTAATTTCGATTTTGGTAATTAAGTTGGGGTCTAAACTGATTGGATTCTGTTTACGCTTTTGAGAAACAAGTTAGGGTTTTGAGAGAAGAGAAAGAAGAGGAGAAAAGAGGAGAAGGAGCAAGGAATTGTCAAGTTCTTAAAGCTAGGCTCGTGGATGTCATCAAGGAGTGGTCCCTACGAGGTATGTGAGTTCACACAGCGTTGGGTTCTTTCAACCATGTGCCAAACATGTTTTATTCAGTGTAATTTTGTCCTAAAAAGATTGAGAATTTAATGTTCTTGAGTTATATTCTAGTATGATGCACACACATGTAACCAGGATCAGCATCCAGTGCATCGTTGATCCAGTTGAGCAATCAGAGACTTGTAGTGAGCCTCCTTGCTTTCGGAGGATCCCTTTAATTGCTTTCAGTTTTATTACTAGTTCATTAGGATGTCGTGGGTCTTGTCCCGACATCTATCTCAGTTGTTTAGAGGCTTCATAGACAGTTAGATGTTAATTATTGAATTTCTATTTCCTGTTTTAATGGTTGAGACTTGAGTTGCCACTTTTGGCCAGTGAATGTTATCTTGATACATTCTAAGTGTTTATAGAGCAGTTCAGTTTACTTTAAAAGTATTTTTCTTCAGGAGTTAAGTCTTCCACTGAGTAAGTAAGTCAGGCCAAGGGTTCACTTGGGGCCAACAATGGTTCTCGAGTGGCAGCCACGTTCGGGGTGTAGGCTCAGGGTGTGACAAGTTTCATATCAACGATATGCATAATATAATATTTTTAACCAAAAAACTATTAATTTGAATAATTGGAAAATAAATTAAATATAATATTTACCCTAATCATTTTTTTTGCCTTTTTGGATATTGAGATTTATGAGTCCTCCTTCGTTGTTGCTCTTCTTTTTTATGGTTTTGAAGACTGACCCATATTGACATTTGTTGCTTTTTTTTTTGTTTTTTCTTCTTTTTCTCACTTACAAATTTCGTATCCAAATCAGAAGGAGTTTCTACCATTTTGCCCTTCCTTCTTTGTCCCTTTTGATTTGCAGGACTTTTAGTTTTCTTTGCTTGACTATTCTTCTCCTTCTGTGTAACCTGTTTCTTTGATTGAGAAGAACCATCCTTTGCTGAAATTTCATTCTTATTTGGCGGCGAGGTTTGAGTCAATATGTTGAATGTTGGAGCATCTATTCATCAGTAGGAGTTGCTTCTACTAATCAATGGCTCTTTCGAGGCGTTCGAACAGGTTTCTTCCACATGTAGAAGATGAGAAACAGAATGAAGTATGTTTGAGAGAGATGAAAAATGAATTTGTGATTTCTGAAGGTGGGGTGGTGGCGTGTCGTATAGGCTAGGTGTGCTGCTTAGGGATATGGGATTGACGTGGGGTGTGAAATTTACGTGGTGTGGGTGGTGTGGCGTGTAACTTAAAAAAGGAATGGTAATCAATGTAAATTCCTATAATTGTGTAATAGATAATTATGGTGTAATCTTTAATTAAATAAATTATTAATAATATAAATTATAAAAAGATTAATTATTTAATAAAGTTAAAATTAATTGATTTATAAATAAAGTTAAATTTAATTGATATGTTATAACCCGTAATTAAACTCTTATGAGCAAGAATTTTTAAAAAAAGTAGGTTTAAAACCCATAATATTGTCTCTTAAATGTGTATATGGTGTGATTTTTCCAATTTTAATTAACTTTACCATTTTCTCAAGCCAAAACTTAAATTTTAGCCCAATTATTACAATCCTAAGTCCAAGTCCACCAAAATTCATTACTTTAGCTGCAAAGTCCACAAATATCCGCTTTTCTTTTGGGGCCATTATTTAATTTTTATTAAAAAAATTATCTTGCAAATTTAAATTGAAGTTGAAAACTAATTTGCATCTAACTTCAGACATTTTTATTTGAATTTTGGCCTTGTAAAGATTAATTATCAAATATTATATTTTTGTCTGAAGTTTGATATGATTTGCCAAGGCCAACTTCAGACATATTTGACTCAAGGTGACTTAAGACTTGGCAAGACCAAACTTCAGAAGTTGCAGTTTTACTCATAATGTCTTCAATGAGTGAAGTTTGACTTAGACTTAGTGTTTCACTCGTGGTACGTATATCTTAAATATATATCACTCATGGACGTAACTTAACCTAATATATATCTTTTTAGTCTAAAATTAACCCAAAAATAAATAATTTTTTTTGGGAATTTATGATATAATAAGTCATGAAATCTTGTTAATAAAGACCGAACAAAGCTTTTGAAGCAGAAGAAGAACAAGTTGAGGAAAAAGGATTTTGTATAAAGTTCACCCTTTATGCATAGTTGTTATGTCTAATTATTTATTAGACAATTTGATAGTACAATTTTTATTTTATTTGTTTGGTTTTCCACCTGATATTTGATATCCGATATCTATGTTGGAGTCTAACTAACTTCGGAATCGCTTCGGAAAGCGTTTCCTAACAAACAAGACTCCGTACCAATCAGGGAGACTCAAATATGAGACATCTTATTAAGAATGAATGAGTACTTATCACTCTGCCACAATCCATATCGATAATTATTTACCCTTGTGTACAACTCAAAACACGACTCCATATCAGGGAGACTCAAATATGAGACATGTACTTACCACTCTACTACAATCCTTTCTATACATAACAAAATTATTTACCCTTGTGTACAACTCATTCCAAACTACATTCAACGTGTACGTACACTAGTGGTATGTATTGAATATACATGCAAACTGTGAATTAGAAGACACTAGCCAAAATCACATCCAGTACAAAACTAGTCTGCTTGGGAAGAACACATCACATGCATGGGACAATATGTACAAAACTCTAATTAGAACCTCTAAATTGATCAATGATTACATAGGATTCAACTTAGGCTGAGTTGGCCCTCCATGCTTAGCTAGTGACCTTTTGAATATATGTGCACCTAACTTTAGCATCCAGGATTCAGTTTTTGGTGTCTCTTTGTTTAAATTAGCATTATTGTGCATTTGCTCTTCCACAACCATACTGGCCCCATCCTATTGACCATAGGACCACTCATCTCACCAGCTAATGTAATGTATGTAATTTTCATTACTTATTACTATTTGAATTTAATATAGTCATTAAACTTGAAATGGTAAAAAAGCTATTTCAATTAGGATTGGAAAGACACGCGTCTTCATTTTAGTGTATCATCCCAATACCTAAATATGAATAATCACAATGATAAAAATAACTTTTAGCAGCAATAAACTAAATATACTCATTAGCATAGAGTGTTAAAACCTTTGCCGACATTAGTTAATTGTCATTGGATTCAATGGCGCTATAGACTTTAGAGATACTTACAAAGAGTGAAAATTGTCAGTAGACATACATGTTTAACTGTAATTAAACTATTGCTGCTAATTAAATGTCACTAAAGATTATTACTCATTTGGTGTGAGGGATTAAAAATAATAATGATGGAATAAAGAAATAGTTTCAGTATTATATTCATGACAACAGTTGAAAGGGCTGTGCATGTATTGGATAAGCACGCCAAAATATATAATGTTTGAACTTGTCGATGTCAGTTCTCATGACCTTATGGAATTTGTCCGTAATTCTTAGCTAATTTATAGCTAAATAATTTCTAACAGATTGAATTTTCATATAATTCATGGTTAAGTGGAATTAGCATGAGATTTTTGTTATTTAGCCATAAAATTGTGTTTATCGCTATCTTATTTTATCATAGTTATGCATGCTAGTTAAATGAATTTACTGAACTTAATATTTTCGATATAAATTTATATAAAAAGCTTTAATACATATTTAATTATGTGTGTGAGTACAGAAAGAACAATAGATATAGCTCAATGGAAAAAAATCTCAAAGATTAAACTATACGTTAAAATTTAAATGTTGAGAAATACATATCTTGTATATATATTTTTGTATATTTAGTTTTCATATTTGTACATCAAATTCCATTAATTGAGGATTGCAATTTCTTGTCTAAAGCTAGGCTAGATTGATTTGTATCAAGTTGTACATATATATATAAGTTTGCAAATAAAAAAAATACTTCACCAGAATATATTGTTCTCTTCTTTTCTAAGATGGTATCAGAGTTTGATCATTTCAAAAGTCCAAACACTAGCAATAAAAGTAACAATATGGATTCATCTTTGGACTCGATGCTTCTATCACTAAAACAAAAATAATTTTAGCGACAATAAATAGACACATTAATAAAGAGTGCTAAAGTCTTTACCGACATTAGTTAAGTGTCATTAGATCCAATGTTGCTAAAGACTTAAGGGACATATACAAAAAGTGCTATTGCCGCTAAAATACATATTTAGTGTCAATTGAGCTATTACCGTTAATTAATTACTACTAAAAAATATTTTTGATATAATGCATTGTCAACAAGCTTGTCATAATACAGGTTTGAGGATGGTGGAGGCACACTTTTTTTTTTGTTGCAAATATCTACTTCCACAAAATAAACATCTAATAATAAGAGTGTGGAGTTAGAGCACTACAAAATCAGATAATATGCATTTGTCCTTGGTTATATCTTTATAGAAGCTTTTAGTGGATACGTCCAATAATGGTTGGTTTTATACAACTTGAAACGTATAGTTTTTAAAAAGCCGAATGAAAATACATAAAAATCTATAACTCTTATATGCATTTCCTTGAATATCAAACAAACAACCAGAGACAGAACAAGATCAGGAGTTTGGGGGTTCTAAATTCTAGAACAGAACAAAAAAATATTACAAAACATACTTCATTTGTTGATAGTGGGATTCAAAACCCACAACACTAGTGTGAAAAACATTTTTCATCGTCATTTTTTACCACTAAATTGTCAATCAATTTTGTTAAGGGTTCACAAGTTAATAATTAATATATATATATATATACAAATATAAGACTTACGGAAAAACTAATAGGTTCATCCGATTCCAGGAACCCCCACCTAGCTCCACCTTTGCAAACAACCTCTTCACTTCATAATATATCAGAAAACAAAAATTACTTTTTTTGGATCTATTTTTATAATGAGACATGACCAAACGCCTCATTTTCTTTTTAATTACTTGATTCATGCATGTTGATTTGATTTTTTTTTTTTTTTAGAAAAACACAGTTCTCTCTTGTTTGTTGAAAAAATAAGCCTATATATATATATATATATATATATATATATTAATGATGGGCAACCATCATTAATGTTTGACACAACTATATATGATGTCAAAAATAGTTGAAAAAAAAGTGTCGTGAAGAGGTAATAGGTTGCAACAAGCAAGGGTGGTCCTTGTTATTTATCACACCTAAAAGTCAAAAAATGGTTTACATATACCATTGAAGTCATCTCTCATCAACCAACTATGCCTCCTTTTCCAACAACCCATCTAATTTGATGACTCATATTTATTGGACTCGTATTTTTCCCCCACTTTTCTTGAACAAATCTTATATATGCATCCCCCCTCCAATATATAAAGGGATCATGCACCATCAAAAATAAAACATTGATAGTATAAGTTCTTTATATTACTATAATACTAATTTAAAACTCAACTATAGTAATTAGTGCAAGTCTTTCTACTAATTTATCAGGGATAATTATCTAGTTAATAAATTCTAGCCTAACCTAACTATATTGTTTATGAGAAAATCACACATCATGATTAAATGAATAAAATTTGATCTTACGTACAAAATATATAATTACCTTTTAATATTTATCAAATATAGTTTTATATTACAAACAATATATAGCAGATTGAGGCAGATTTGGGATGGAATTTTTTTGGGATGTCAGACTATCTGAAGTTCCATTCCCTGCCTTGTAATCTTCTTTTCCTATTCCTAATTTTATAAAAATATAAATAAAAATCATGCTTGTTTAAAGTATAGATGTATTAGAGACGGATAAAGAAGCAGATTTGGAGAGACAATGAGGTCTAATATTTTTTTTTCTAAATAAAAATCCTCAATAGAAATAAGTACGAGCAAGGGGGGATAGACCTTACCTTGTCAATCCTAATGAGACAACGAACCTCTACTAATTAACAAGCATGAAAAAAAATAAGAGCTAGAGAGAACTAGGTATTCTATGATCAATCAAAGAATTTGTAATACACTATATGATGATATTGCAAATGAGAATACTTGAAAACTGCACAAATATAAAATTCAAGAAGAAAGTTGAGTTATCAACCTCAAACTTACTTTTACAAATGTGTGAATTAAAAATGATAGACAGCCCATCTAGAGTAACTTGAAGTATTTTCATCTTGTCTTCTTCTTCAAATCTGTCCAACAAAACTTGATTGTTCATCACTTCTTCTTGGATGTATTGGATCTTGTTGAAGCTATTGACAGTGTCATATGGTTCTGCTTTGCTAGTCGTATTAGTAGGTGCCTTGGAACAAACTCTCCTGTCACTTTACTATCCCAACTGTGCTGCCTTCCATGTGTCTTCTTTTTGTTTTTGTTGCTTCCACTTCATTGATACCGAGGTGAGATATCCCCATCCCTAGCCACTTTATCAAAGCATATGTCCAACATATTTTCTTTCTCATCCTCATCAAAAAATTTATCGCCCAAATGACTTTCATAACCCCTAGTTGGACTAAATTCTGATGCTAAGGCCTCTTGTTCCTTCTTCTTTGCAATAATACTTTTAGGTACAAATTCCAAAGCTTATGGACTTAATTTTCTATCCAAAAGCAGAGGTGAAATATGCTCTTCTTCATCAACCAAATCAGCCCGTCTAGGAGTACTCATCTCCCTTTGCTTCTCTTTCGAGACCTCATGAAGTGAGGTGTTTGATGTGACCATGGGTGACTTGATCGCTGAATTGGGTTTGAGCAACATGGAAACCTCACTTTCTTGAATAATCTTAGCTACTTTAGGATTAGAGATATATGTAGGACTCATAACACTATCATTTTTTTCGGTATGCATGTTACATACTCCAATTGGCGTGCTAACTGATTGTATATTAATATCAAAATTGGCTCGAACGAAAGTTTGCTCATTCGTGGGATTAGAATCAACTAAACTCTAATTATTTCTCCACCTCGAGTGCTTCAAAAGGATTTGTACAAACAATGTCCTTCAGTTCATTAGATTGCACTACTAGATTAGTAGTTAGCTAATCGATTTGGATCAGAATAACCAAATGATACACATAAGCATTAAAACTCACCCTTTCCACATTTTTATATCTGATATCTTCTAACTTTTTTTGTTACTAGGTAATTAGTTAACAAGGTAAATAATTTGAAGAAAAAAATTGGGTGTTAACTGGACCTCCACATAGTTTACTTATGTAATTGACAATTTCACTGTAATTTATATGTGTTTATATTTATTTATTTATCCCTATACATATTTGGTGGAATAACTTTATCAAAGACACTTCATCTGATTCTAAGCGTCAATGATCGTTAGTCAGTATATAACCCAACTAAATGAGCTGGGGTCGAATCCCACAAGGAGTGGTATGTGTTTAAGATTCAATAAGAAAATATGAATATGCTCAAGTCAATCATAGGAATAGACATTATCGAATAAAAACATAAGTCAAATTATGACACGAATGTCTAATAACAAGGGGTTTTTGGTTTGAAATTATCAACTACTACAGCAACAAATAACAAGGAATAACAGTAAGAAGACAAGTTCTTGGGATGTGATTCGATTATAGGCTAATGTAGACAAACGTGTAATTGCAATTATTAGAAAATACCTGTAAATTAGTGAATAGGCTAGACTACAGAGGAGGTAAACTTTCTCTCGAACAATTTACCCCTAATCAAGTCAATTTCTCTCGAACATCGGCAAGCATACAAAATAAGAACAACGTATGCCTTAGTCCATTCACTATCTCGAGTTGAATGGGTGGAAAAAGGTTTAGGATTCACACACTCGAGTGAACCCATGACAACCCAATACCCACAGACCATTAATCAATAATCTTGGTTTTAAAACCTCTCTCTCGAGCAAGCGATAAACACGATGGAAGAACTGCATTTGCAACTACAATCCTTTAATTATAACCATAATTAATGATTAAAATCACTTCTAAACAACATTTAAACTAACAAACAACAATCAACCTATAATCACACCCCAAGAATTGAGATTTAAGCTAGACATCATAAAAAGATAAAAATCGTTACCAAATTGTTTTTTCATCAACTGAGTAAGATTAATTTCGTCTTTACAAAGGTCCAAATTGAAGAATCTCAAAGACCCACTTCCAATTTCTCAAAAATGGAAAAACTTCAATTCTTCAAAGCTAAGGAAAACTTAGTGTCAATACTCAGAGTTCAATGTCAAAGATAACAATTTTGATAATTGATGATAAGATGATTATAAGATCAGTTACTAAACTAAATGTTCAAAAACGTATTTATAGTCACCAAAAATATGCTGCGAAGGACCATTCGGCGTAGTAAGTTGGGCTCACCGATCAGCTCGGCGATCCGCCGTTTGGTCAGTTCTATCGCCTTTTTGCTTTGGCCTTTGGCATCCTCAAGTTCTGTAACTTTGGGCGACCAACATTGCATTGTGGAACCACTCGGCGACACGCCGATTTCTCCTTTTTCTCGTCGACTTGATTTTCTCCTTCAAGGCTTGGCACACTGGGACTTTAGGCGAGGTAATGGCCATTCGGCGACTCACCAAAGGGACTTGGCGATGACCAGACTTTCATTTCTTCATTCTTTCATCTCGCTTCGCTCTTTTTTGCAAATTAGTGTCCATGCTTTGTTCCTCAATCCAAATACTTGGAAATCAAGGATTTTACTTAAGTTATTGGCACAAAATGAGCATTTAAGGACATTAAATCTATCCAAATAAATCCTTAAATGAGTCCAAATCTAGGACTTATCAATATTTTATCATAAAACTTTGCTAAATTTTATACATGGTCCTTAAAGTAAATTTTCTTAAACCAAAATCAGATAATTTTTTTTATCTCATGAAAATCATAAGACACTAACCATCGTATTCAAAAATCACAATGGTAAAATTTTTTAAACTTATTTGGAGGTAAAATAGCTTTCACATTTTTTTATTTTTGTTTTTGTTAAGGTGTTAGGTATCCGCATTGGAACCTAACTAATTTTCTTATCTGGGTAAGGCCCATTTAAGAATAGCACTTCTACCAAAAACTTTTCTCTACATAGAATTCGAAAATGAGATTTTTCACTAAGGGATAAGAACCACCATTTACAACACCACATCCTTTGTTGATCCCAGAGAGGTGGAATGCCTTAAACGAATGTGTGGTAACATGTAAAACCCAAAGGTTGTTTCCATCCTTGTGGTGGAAGATGCAAATCGTCTCTCTTTTTTACAAACACAAACCTCAAGTCAAGGGAAAAGGCAAATTTTGGACGCTGTTAACGGTATTAAAATAAAAAAGGATGTCGTTGTTGGGGCATCAAGTTGCCCGTTTCTAGTTTGAAAAATATTTCAGTGGTCCTTAATGCATTTTGAAAAAAAAAAAGGACCCTTTTGGCTATGGACTCAAGTTTATGACTTGTACATTATCTAGAAATAATTACACACTTACGAGTTGATAACAAAACTAGTCATGAAATTATAATGTCAGTCAAACAAATTACAAGCAATACCTGAATTATAATTAGATCCCAGTCTTGTGTCTTGATAATCAGAAGAGAGTTTCAAAGATAGCTAAAGAGTATCATCAAAAACATTTTGGGTAATTGGTTCTGAGGAAATAACTTCACTAATAGAAGTTGTAGGAAAAAGTAACAAACACTTCATCAGTTATGAGATTATTAGTAAAACAACTGTTGCATCCCTTATGCTTTGGCACTATAACAAGTTTCTCCAAATTTATTGTGTGCTCAAGTAAGAACTTCAAGAATTGATCGAGCTCTGCTGCTTCAGATGTACACGTACCACTACAAAATGGCATAACCTTGACATTCTTCAAATTCTATAAGGAAACTTTGAATATGCTTTCTTCAAACGAGAGGAGGTCATATAATCTCAGTGTATTCTTCGTCTTGAAGAAATGAGTGGTCCTGAAATTGAACTACACACTCTTTAAGTAACATTGTAATTAACATTTGACACATAAATGAAAATACAAATTGGCAGAAAATAATGAGATGAATAACATACCTCAATATCAGGAAATATCATCAAGTTTTCCAAATTAGGAGTCGACCTTAAGAGTTTGTCTAGCATGGGGAAGGAAACTTTTGAAATATAACAACTTATTGTCAACCATCTGCATTCTAGCAACGCTAAAGAGACGTTTAATTTATGGTCCATCATCCAAATGGAAATCACCAAAACAGAAGAATGAAACAAAATAGAAGGTAAGTACATGGAACTGTTAAAATTGTTCTGTTTCTTTGATCTTTGACAAGTCTTCATAAGTTGTATAGAAAACAAACATACTTCGTGAAGTAGATACAAAATAATTTTAGATTCTCCATAACTTTAGTAAAATTACTACTGTTACCGTTTAGTAGGGATGACAATGAGGCGGTGCGGGGTAGGTTGACTTAATTCACAAAAAATTTAATCCGCCCCGCCTGCCCCGCATAATATCTTTTTTCATTTTCAACCCGCCCCACCCTGCCCAACATAGACCCACCCCACATAATTTTTTAATATTTTCTTTTTTCTAGCTAAGTTGAATACTAAAAATAAAATTCATAAAAGTAAATTCAATGTTTCATTAAGTTGTATATTTAAATAGGGTAGTGACTTAAAAATTTATTTCTTATAGGTCAATTGGAAATATGTAAGATATTGTATTGTTTTTATTGAAACATTTTCATTTACTATTTTGAATATTTTAGTAGCTTTAAAGAATTTATCTTAATAAATAATGCTCTGTCACTCTTATGATATGTAAAAAGTTAAAATTAAATTTGAACCCACATAAAATCACATATACCCGCAACCCACCCCGCCCAACATTATTTAAAAAAACCCACTTCAACCCGTCCCGCATCCCACACCCTTCCTGTACAACCCTAAACCCGCTCTGCTCCGCATAGCCTTAAGCCCACCCCGCCTTATTGCCTCCCAATTGGTTAGTGCTACTTAAAAGTATTAGAAATCTGTGTACCATTTTTTTGATTTCATGTTTGTCTCTTTTACATATACTCTAACTCTGTTGATACTTAGAAGCTATTGGAAAATATAAATTCTAGTATACTTAGTTTCAGTTTATTACTGTTTGGTATATATATATATATATATATATATATAGAGAGAGAGAGAGAGAGAGAGAGAGAGAGAGAGAGAAAGCTTAGCATATTATAAGATAACATGAGTCTTTATAGATAAAACAAAAGGTCCTTTTCTCTCTCCACTCCACCAACTCCAAGACAAGATATCTCGATTTCTCTTCTGAATCTGAAGAGTAACATGATATCTGAGCCTGTGATTGTGTAGCTCTTCACCTCAATTTCTGAGTGATGCTACCCTTGCTAAGATTTTTTTTCTTCAAACTTTTTGGAGTCTTGCCGACTCTCAGATGAGAAGTTAGGGTTTCAGACTACTATTATTTTTAGCTGACGATGAAGGTGTTCTGTTATGATGTAGAATCTCATCTTCCGCCGCTGAAGTTTTTTGATGTTGTGTTTTTCTTCATAGTTTGTTTTTCCTTTTTACCCTAGTTTTTTCTATTGTACTTGTTTTCGTTCCTTGCTAGAGAGATGCCGAATTCTTCATCCATGCCTGATAGTGCGTCGACATGAAGCTTTACACCTTTCATGGTTGAGTTTTCGCATCATTATTTTTTGCATCCTTCTGATAGCCCAGGCATAGTGTTTGTCACTACTAAGTTCAATGTCACTGGGTATGGGAGTTGAAGGAGGAGTACGTTTATATGACCCTATTATAAACCCTATTGTACGAATAAATTAGGACTTATCAATGAAACCTTACGTAGACCAGCTCCTAATACTACTCTTTCCGAGCATGAACAAGGGAAAATGGTATAGTCTCTCTTGGTTGTTGAATATTCTTTAACTTGAAATCAAGGAGAATCTCATGTACACTGATTTTGTAGATAAGTTGCGGTTAGATATTGAGAGAAGATATAGGTAGGCAAATGGGACTTAAGTCCACCAAATTAGGAAAGAGATTGCTTCCATTACCCAAGAGTCTTTAAATACTGCATCCTATTTTTTTAAAATCAAGAAATTATGTGATGAACTTGCATATTCACTTACCTAACATGATTGTACATGTGGTTCAAAAGAAGCTTTTCAAAATATGGAAGAGGAATAAATATTATATCAGTTGTTGATGGGTTTAATGAGATTTACTAAAGTCAAGATAAACATTTTGATGCTGAAACCACTTCCTGATATGGATACTGCATATTCTAAAGTGATTGTAATAATGACAGTCAACTTGAAGCGCATACTGTGACTGTCTCTTTAACACATATACTACTTTTTTTTGCTGGTATACGTGCCTCTTTATCCTCCTAGGTCTCAATATCCACAGAAGGTGATTTTTGACAACAAAATAAATAATTTGTTTTGTCGCTATTGCAAGAAACCTGCTCATGTGACTGGAAATTGTTGGAAGCTTCAATATTAAATGGTTCTCAACCTAACCAACATAGGTCTTACAACAACACTCCTGCAACTTCCACTTCATATAGGAGGTCTGCTGCTTATGTTCAGGTGTTGATTCACACTCTGATGTGAAGTCTGAACTTTCAGGAAATCTAATCAGGCCGATGCTTCTAATCTGCCTCCACTTTCATTAAATTAGTTGACTCACATGATGAATATGCACAGTAGATAACAAATCCGTACCTTGACCAGAATGGAATTGACTTTGCCATCTATGTAGGTTTAGTAAGTCCTTCTAATTTATGAATTTCCTTGTCACATGTCTAGGATAGTTGATAATCCTTGGATCATAGACTCAAGTTCTAGTAATCACATGACCCAATTAATTAATCTTTCCTAACTGACATCACTCATCATTCTATTTCTTTTCTCATTACTTTGCCTAATAGTTATATTGTAAAAGTTACTTGTACTGGAACACTTGCTACGTCACCTGAATTAGTGTTAACAAATGTTCTTTATGTGTCTTCTTTTAAATATAACTTGATTTCTGTACACAAGTTAGTAGTCCAATTCAACTGTGGAGCTTAGTTCACTACTATTGTGTTCTGCAGGGCCCTTATCTGAAGAGGTTACTGTAGCTTGGTAAAATGTATCAAGGGCTTTATATTCTTCATACGTAGTCTCTTTTGACTTTTCATTATGTAAATTCCATTGTGGCTACTCCTTGTGTTGATAATAAAGTTGTTGTTACTTTTACTACTTCTATTGACAATAACAAAATTGTTTCTTTCAATAAACCTATTGTTTCTAATTCTGTTCCAGTATCCACATGTATGCCTTCTTTTGTTTGTTTCATAATGATCTTGCTTTACTTGGACATTTGAGATTAGGACACATGCTTTATCATAAGATGAAATCCATTGTTAATAATAATGCTCAATTATCTAAGAAACAAGACTTCATCTGTAAAGTGTATCCTCTTGCTAGACAACAAAGACTAGCATTTCTGTTCCATCAAAACCTCATGCCCTTTTCAACTCATTCATATTGATCTTTGGGGACCCTACCACCCCCAAAATTACAATGGCAATAAACATTACCTAACCATGTTGGATGATTTTTTTCAAAGCCACTTGGACACACTTACTGTCTACCGAGGCTAATGCTTTTTCCCTTATCAAATAATTTATCTTCACGATTTAGACTCTCTAAGATCTGATAATACTTTCGAGTTGGGTTCTAGCACTACAGCATCTTCTTTCTTTTCTTCTCTTGACATTGTATATCAAACATCTACTCTTCATACCCCACAACATAATGATGTTATGGAAAGGAAACATAAACACTTATTGGAGACTCCTTGACCTATACTATTTTAATCCAAACTTCAGGTCAAATATTGGGGTGAGTGAGTCCTTAGTACTAATTATATTATTAACGAACTTCCTTAATTTTGTTACAAAATAACACCCCTTATGGTCTACTATATAAAACTGCTCCATCCTACTGACACCACAAACCTTTTGGTTTCCTTAGTTTTGCTGCAATACCTAAGCCTTATAGGGATAGGTTCAAATCCAGATCCATCACTTGTGCTTTCTATGGTTATAACATGACCGAAAAAGGACACATAAGCTTGTTGATTTGGACAAGTAGGCAGGTTTTTTATCCAGAGAGGTCATGTTCCATGAGACCGTTTTTCCTTACTCTTCTCTTTCTTTTCCTTCTTTGTTTCCTCCTCTGCCACCAACTTTTTCTGATTATTTTGTTTTATAGATGAAATAAAAGGTTGTTTTTCTCTCTCCACCCTACCAACTCCATGGCAATATATCTCAATTTCTCTTTCGAATCTGAAGTGTAACAACCTCAGTGTAAACTTAGGAGATCTATTGATTTTATTCTTGTAAGAACTTGTAGCTGCCATATTAAACCAATAGAAGGAACCAATATTTAACGTCACGTACTAGATCAAAGCTATGAGTTAATTATAAGAAAGTAAATCAGGAGATAATTAATCAGGTTTGCGACCTTTAATTGACATAATCATTACCCCAATGCTACAACCAAGTCAAAAAATAGAGGATTAAATAGATTATCAATATCAATATAAGAGATAGAAATAAGGAACTCTATTCACAATAAACTTAAAGAGAAGAGACATTTGAAACTGATAACTGACTAAACCAGGATGAAAGTATTAGCTCGTTAGCACAACGAACACTTAGCAAAAGATCTTTCAGTATGTCCTCATCCATTGAATCAAATTCATCACTACAAAGATCAAGTTTGGCATGGTTCAATGATGACAATTCCTTAAGCTCAATTTTCGTATAATCAAAATCCCCAGAAATCGTTAAATGTTCAACATATGGAGCAACAACTTCAAAGCAACATTCACCTTCGAATGAATACCAATCTTTGATAGGATGATAGTGATCAATCAATTTCAGTCTCTTACATTTTGGGGAAGTCATGTGCAAACGATTAAAACCACAAAATCCATATAGATTGAATGATTCCAATTGAGGACAATTTGACATTATTTGTTTGATGTGTTCATCCCGGATTAACAAACTCTGCAGCTTTAAACTCTTCAGAGATTTCCAATTTAGTACACAATTGTCTAATATTCAACAATTCTGGCATTTGAGTTTTAGAATCAACGAGCTACTACAGAAAACTTCTGGAAGACTATAGGGTTGGTCATGCTCAATCACATCAATATCATAACTTATATTCAGGCATAAACCCTCAACTTTCTTGTTCACAACAAATTCAAGCCACTTGTCAATTACGGGAAAATAAGACACATCATCCTCATTTTTGAACACAAAGTTTAGACTGCACTTTTTAATGCTAAAGCTGCTAAGGAGAGGTAATACATTATCCGTTGAGGAAATGAATTTGTTTACCATCGAGCTATCCGAACGATTAAACTCCTCATTGTCATAAAAAAGATTGTCGATAGAAGTCCAGAAGTATTTCCAATGTTTAGAGAGAATAGTTGTTCTGAAGGCACAATCGAGAAAGAATTTGAACAATAAGAGCGTCAAGTAGTTGACTGATTCTATCAATGAGGCCAGTTTCCTCACATTTTGTCTCAATCTTCGCTTTTATCTGAGGTGAGTTTTCAATAAGCCAACTTTCAGAGATTCCATCATCACCACGACTGCTAGGGAATTGGTCTTTCTCACTCCTGGTTGCCATGCTAGTTTTCTTTTGTTGAGAAACAACAAGGGGCTAATATTAAAAAGGGGGAAATTATTAGATATTAATACTAAGAATTATTATTGCTTAAATTGAATTTTTCATATTTAGAATAATGTTGATCACATAAGCAAAGTAACATTCTGGGCCTTTTGGCAAAAAAAGCATACTTATGGTAAACTTTTGTTTTGTTTTGTTAAAATGAACCATATTTAATTTAAGAATTAATTAAAATTATGATTAAATGAAACAGTGTAAATAATGTCTTGTCCGCTCCTATTTTTATGTTTTTCGAAAATTAGTCTTGAAATTTGTTTTTTTATAAGGGTGTGTCTTAAGCAAAGGTGAGGATTGAAAGTTTAAGTGGGTCCTACTGATTTCAATTAAATTAGAATAAAATAAAAATAATTCAAACAATCATTAATCTGCTAATTGAACCTTTGTTTATCTAATGGACTAAGAAGCCAAATTTTTAACATATATAAATAAACTTGAATTAATGGCCAACCTTCAAAGGTTTTTTTCTCTTAATTTTCTTAGATATATTCATATCATAATAAAGTTGATAACAAAGTTAAAATCTTAACAAAAATCAATTACCAGGAGTATCCAAAGGATGAGCCCACAAAAATTTGATTTATAGATCCATAAAAATTCAACAAATGGAGAAGAATAATACCCACATTGGATAAACAAAGAGAAAACAGGAAAAATAGAAATACATAAACTAAGAGGCGAGAGCGACAAAGAGGCCGAAGTGATGAATAAAGTGGGAAGAGTAGGTAGGTTTTATGTAAATGTGGTGAAGTCAAGAATGAAAGGATAGCGTGTGTAAACATTACAACACTCTTAACTAGGTAAAGTTCAATAGAAATCACCAAAATGCCCTTTACCCCATCAATCAATCTCATCACGGGCATGCCTACGGGCTACGGGCCAATACTAACTCTTTATCTAGGGATAACTACAAAAACTAATACGACCCTTTCTCAAAGAGCCCTTAACCCTCTATTAAGTGAAACTATTTAACGACGGATAAATCGATACAAGTTATGACAACCCTCCCACAAGGAAAAAAGAAGGCTTTCTTTAAGATAATTCACACATACAATAGAACAAGGAAAACAATCAATGTCATCCTAATTTAGGACTCTTCCTGAGATCTCTTTTCTTTGAGAAGATACAAGAACGAAACAATCAATCTATATATATTGGAAGACCTAATTCAATGTATCATTTCTAGATTTAATGAAATTCAACAAAATCGAGAAGAATAATACCCACATTGGATAAACAAAGAGAAAAATAGGAAAATAGAACCAACCTTATTACTGAACATAAACTAAGCGGCAAGAGCGAGAAAAAAATTGAAGAGATGAATTAAGTGGCCGGAAGGGTAGGTAG
The DNA here is from genome assembly GCA_037074985.1 of Solanum bulbocastanum. Classification (NCBI taxonomy): domain Eukaryota; kingdom Viridiplantae; phylum Streptophyta; class Magnoliopsida; order Solanales; family Solanaceae; genus Solanum; species Solanum bulbocastanum. The sequence continues at coordinate 7,810,796 of CM073598.1, forward strand.
GTTTTATAAAAATGTGGTGAAGTCAAGAATAAAAGGATAGCACGTGTAAACGTTACAACACTCTTAAGTAGGTAAAATTCAATATAAATCACCAAAATACCCCCATCAATCAATCTTAGCTGGGGAATGCCTATAGGCCTAGCATGCAAGGGGACGGGGACGGCGGGACAGGACAGGCCAATGGTTGATCGGGATTCAACCGGTCCCAGGAATAACCTGGTCGGGATTCGCGGGAAGTCTTGTCCCGTCCCACTATATCAATGGGATGGGAAAATGTTTGACAGGACGTGACGGGATGCGAGATATGATACAGGTCCAATAAAGACAATATGGTCCAAATGCTTCTTTTACAAAATATGACAAATGAATATTTACCAATATTCATCTCTATACAAATAGTTTTATTTTAATAGACATATCTTTACATGAAAAATCACAACATTTTAAGTGATACTTTTTCATAAAAGAACACAAGTATTTTGAACAAGTATATATATAATTTGGTATTTTCATACTAGTCATACCATATACTAGTAAAAAAAAAAATCAACACCGCAACATCAAATATACTCCAAGAATTTTGTGGGTCTAACACAATACAAAAGTATCATTGAATTTCATATCTTGTGCTCCAAATTTAAATTAGACACTGAGTCTAATTTTTTCTTTATCATAAGCAAAGAATCCCCTCATTTTAAATATGATCTCAACAATATTTTTCAAGTATTTGAAAATAGTTTTTCTACATATTTTTTTCGTACTATCATATGAACCTCATTTGGAAATATTATTATTCTACAAAAGAAATTTAGTGCTTCAATTCTCTTTGATAATCTTTACATAATGTCAAAGTTCATTCCATAGAGACACCTATTGTAGGCAAAAAATCACACACTTTAAGTCATTGGTCTTTTTTTTTTTCTATCACAATTAGACATACCACGTGGTATTTAAAATACTAACAATAAAGACAAAAAAAATTGTACAATTTGTTTCTATTTCATATTCTTCAAACCAATTGCATAGTCTAATTTATCCAGAGTAGAAAACTACAAAAGTTTTTAGTCTACAATAATCAGACACAATTAAATTTCACACGGAGTACAAAAGTTTTTTTTCCAAACAGAGTAAAATATATTCTTAGATTATCACATAGACATGGTTTTCTTTTAAAGTAGCCTTCCAACTATAACATTGTGACATACTATCTTATCAAATTAAAATCTGCATATCTCATTTTGCAAACTGAAGAATTCTAAAGGCAACATTTGCTAAGAAAAATTCATTCAAAAACATATAGTTTGCAGATCTTTTTCCAAAGACACACATAATAAATATCAAAAGAGTTAAACTTTAGAAACTATTTTCCTCTTTGGATAAATAATAAGAAGGTTACCTAGTGTAATCTTTAATCGGAATACCACCAACTTTTCTGGTACATTCTCACTTCCACCTTGCTAAAAATGACACCAAATTCTAAAGAAGTAGTGCATTAATCATCTACGTCCATGATATGTTTCCCTCAATAAGTAGAATACAAGAAATACCAATAGTATAAAAATTTTCTTAAGATTGTTGTTCATCCTGTATTCCTAAAATACTTAGAACAAAAACTTTGAAAAACTTGATAAGAAACAACAAAGTTTAAATAGTGTTTTCAAAACTAGAAAATTAAAACAAGTAGAGAAAATAGAATCAGAAACATATTAGAAATAATATACAAAATATTTTTCTCAAAGAAGATAATTGAGCCCACTGAATACACAGTGTCCCCTTAAGGAAATTGTTCCCCTCAAGTACCTGAGGTTAATGAAATATATCCTCCCAGGATAGAACGATCTTACCCACCAGTGTATCGTTACCTAAAACCACGGTGTTAGCGAACTACTCTATGACAAAGTACACTTAGAATACTATATTTAGTAGTAGCAGAGAAGTGCATAAAGTTGGTTCTCTTAAAATTAGAGGAAATCCCTCTATTTATAGATAACAAAGGGTAGTGGGTATAGGTTCTTAATGTGCCTTACCAGAAAGTTCACAACCCTTTGAAAAAGTCACAATCTTTCGAAAAAGTCCCAACCTTTCATAAAAGTCACAAATTTTCATAAAAGTCGCAACTCTTCATAAAAACCGCAACTTTTCATAAAAGTCACAACTTTTCGTAAAAGTCGCAACTTTTCATAAAAGTCGCAACTTTTCATAAAAGTTGCAACTCTTCATTTTCCATTCACACCTTTTAAAATCCAACAGATCTTACCTAAGAAAGCTGTATAGAATGGGGATCTGCCACGATGATAAATGCCAGCTATTTGGGGAGGTACTAGAAACAATGAAACACATATATTTTGAGTGTCCATTCTAAAAAAAGATGCATACTCGCAACACTTCAGTGGCTTAGAAAAGGGATGAGACAACTGGATTATAGAGGAATATGAATAAGGCTGGATAGATCCATAAGAGAAAGAGGCTGCAAAGACCTGGTACTGGCAGGAGGCAACATTAGCAGTAGTGGTCTACCAGATATGGAAGGCGTGTAACTCTTCCATATGGGAGAAAGCGTCGCACCACCATGGTGGATTATGAAACAAGTTATGCAAGAATGTAGGCTACGTAAAACCACTGTCTTTTTTTAAAGCTATTTGGTATCCACATTGGAGCCTAATTAATTATTTGCCTCAAGTGGCTACCAGATTCGAGAGTAACCCTCTTACTAAAGATTTTTCTATACCCAGGGATCGAAACGAGGACTTCTTGCTAAGGGAGAAACTATACCATCTAGTGCACCCCATTCTTAAGGTTGTTTCCCCATCTATCCCTATTAGGGGAGATGCCAACCAACTCCCCTGTTTACGAACACAAACCTCATGTTAATGGATGAGCAATTATTTTTTTTTGTGCTAATTAATGGTTGGCTTCAAAAAATTAAGTTATAATTCAATTTAATTAATGCAAGCTGCATTAGTTATGTTTTTAACCGCTTTATTTGGAGACAATCTTAAATCTATGACTTGTACATCATCTATTTACACACTTAAGTTCACCTCCTGAATTTGATTACAACATCATGCAAACCCAAAATTGATGCATCAATTATAACTCGAAATAGTCAATGAATGAAATAGTATTAAAGAATTATTGTGAAATAGGTGCAAGCTCGAAGTTACAGACTCCGCTAAGTGCAAGTTCAAATTTTCCTAACTTCCTAAGGAAATAATTGCACTAATATAAGTTGTTGGAAAAGCTAACAAATTCTTCTTCAGATTTGAGGAATCAGTAGAACAACTGTTGCATTACTTATGCTCTGACACTATAACCAGTTTCTCCATATTTATTGCATACTCAAGTAAGAACTTCAAGAATTGATCGAGCATTGTTGCATCAGATGTATCCATATGACTATATAATGACATAACCTTGACATTCTTCAAATTCTGTAATAAAACTTTGAATATGTTCTCTTCAAGGGAGAGGTACTTCCTGTGTTTCAACAACTCATTCACTTCATTCTCAAAAAAAGGATGGTACTACAACTACTGAACAAGGACAAATCAGGTTAGTTGTTGAGGCTGTAGAGGATCCATATACATTTGATATAAAGATATTGTGAAGTAAGACATGAATAAAAAACATACCATCGTATCAGGAAATATCATCAAATTTTCCAACTTAGGAGTCGACCTTAAGAGGTTTTCTAGTATGGGGAATGGAAGTTTTAAAATACAGGAACTTATTGTAAACCATCTACATTCCAGCAACGGTAATGAGACGTCTTCCCTTTCCAACATCAAAATGGAAATCACCTAAAAAAAAGAATGATGCAGAATATAAAATAGGAGCTCTATTCACAATCAACATAAAAAGACTGGAAATATTTGGGGACTGATAACTAGCCTTGATCAACCAGGATGACAGTATTAGCTCATTAGCACAACGAACACTTACCGAAAAAAATTTCCCTATGTTTTCATCCCTTTAAGCAATTCATCATAGTAGAGATTAATATTGGCATGGTTCAAAGATGACAAGTCCCTAAGCTTAATTTTTGTATAATTAAACCCCCAGAAATCGTTAAATGTTCAACATATGGAGCAACAATTTCAAAGCAACATGTATTAGTATCATCTTCAATGGATACCAATCCCCACAAGGATGACTGTGATGGATCAATTGCAGTCGTCTACATTTTGGAGAAGTCATGTGCAAACAAGTAAAACCACAAAATTTATGTATCTTCAAAGATTCCAATTGAGGAAAATTTGACATTATTAATTTGTTTAATATGTTAATCTCGGAGAAAAAAGCTTTCCATCGTTAAACTCTTAAGAGATGTCCAATTTAGTACACAATCTTCTAATATTCTGAAATTCTCGCAGTTTAGTTTTATGATCGATGAACTACTACAGAGAAATTCTGGCAAGCTATAGGGTTGGTCATGCCCAATCAGATATATAGTTTTATGACATAGATTTAGGCGTAAATCCTCCACTTTCTTATTTATAGCAAATTCAAGCCACTTGTCAATTATGGGAAAATAAGACACACCATCATCGTATCTGAACACAAAGTTTAGACTCAACTTTTTAATGCTAGAGCGGCTAATGAGAGGTAGTACATTATCACTTAATGAAATGAATTTGTGCAATGTCGATCTATCTAAACGGCCATACTTCTCGTTGTCATAAACAATGTTGTTGATACAAGTCCAGAAGCATTGCCAATATTAAGAGAGAACAGTTGTTCTGAACACATCTGTTGTGGACAACAAAGAAAGAATTTGGACAATAATAGCATAAGGTAGCTTACTAATCCTATCAGTTTCTTCACATTCTATCTCAATCTTCGCTTTTATCTGAGGTAAGGTTTCAACAAACAAACTTTCAGAGTTGTCAGAGAATTGGTCTTACTATTGCTGCCTAAAACTGTAGTGTCAGTGAACGACTCAACGACACTAAAGTAAATTAGAATTTGTATGTACAGAATAAGAAGAATTACATAAAATTTGTTGTTGAAAAATAAGAGGAAACCCTCTATTTATAGACAACGATGGTTAGTGTAAACATGTGCATATTGTGCCTTGTCGGAAAGTCACAATTCCATGGAAAAGTCACGTCCCTTGGAAAAGTCACTACCTTTCATAAAAGTCACAACTCTTCAAAAAAGTTGCAACTCTTCAGAAAAGTCACAACTTTTTAGAAAAATCACAACTCTTCATAAAAGTTTCAACTCTTCAGTTTCCATTCACACATTTTTAAACCCAACAACTCACAAATGTCATGCTACTTTTATTTTGTTGAGAAACAACACAGGGCTAAGAAGAGGGGAAAATTATCAGACATCAATACTAAGAATAAGTTTTCTTGTAATTAGAATTGCTATAGACAATTTCTGTTATTTTTTAAATTCTTTCTTTAATGTCCAACTAACAAAGTTAATTCTATCGCAATATCATATGACACTAATTTTTAATGTGATAATATATGATATTTTTCAAGTTTATGACTTGTACATCATCTAGAAATATTTAAACACTGACGATAGAAAACAAAACTAGTGAAATTACTTTGTCAGACAAACAAATTACAAGCAATATCCGAATTATAGTCAGATCCTAGTCTTGTGTCTTTATAATCGCAAGAGAGTTTCAAACTTAACTATCAGAAATATTTTGGGTAACTGGTCTTGAGGAAATAATTGCACTATTAGAAGTTGTTGAAAAAAGTAACAAACACTTGATCAGTTGTGAGATATTAGTGCAACAACTGTTGCATCCCTTATGCTTTGACACTATAATAAGTTTCTCCAGATTTATTGCATGCTCAAGTAAGAACTTCAAGAATCGATCGAGCTTTGTTGTATTAGATTTACACGTATTACCACCACAAAATGGCATAACCATACATAAGACTTATCAATGGAACCATACTTAGACCAACTCCCAATAGTCCTCTTTTCGTGCCATTATATGGTCCTTGCTTGGTTGTTGAATATGATCAGGGAGAGTTTCATGTACACTGATTTTGCAGATAAATTGCAGTTATATATTGAGAGAAGATATGGTCAGGAAAATGGGACTAAAGTCCATCAGATTAGGAAAAAATTGCTTCCATTACCCAAGGGTCTTCAAATATTTTATCCTATTTTTCCAAATTATGGGACGAAATTGCATATTTCACTTACCTGACATGATTGCACCCAAGGGAGCTACTATTTTTTGTGTGCTAATTAATGGCTTGCACACAACATAATTTTAAAAACATTTCTTATTTTGATTCAATCACCTTTCAAAAGATTAAGTTTTAATTTAATTTAAAGTAATGCAACCTGCATATTTGCGTTTTTAACCACTTGATTTGGATACAATCTTAATTAAGTAACAAATTACAAGCAATATTTGAATCATAGTTAGATCCCAATCTCGTGTCTTTATAATCAAAAGAGAGTTTCAAACATAACTATATATCAAAAACATTTTTGGTAACGGTTCCTAAGCAAATATTGCATTAATAGAAGTTCTTGGAAACAGTAACAAACTCTTCATCAGTTGTAAGATATTAGTAGAACAACTGTTGCATCCCTTGTGCTTTGGCACTATAACCATTTTCTCCAGATTTATTGCGTGCTCAAGTAAGAACTTCAAGAATTGATTTGAGCTTTGTTGTCTCAGGTTTACAGATACAAATACAAAATGGCATAACATTGACATTCTTCAAATTCTGTAAGGAAACTTTGAATAGGTTTTCTTCGAACGAGAGGTAGTCATATTCAAACAAATCAATGATTTCTTCATGATGAACAAATGGGTAGTCTTATAGATACCCAAGAAGCACAAATAAGGTTAGGTGGTAAGCTTAACAAATATAGTAATGAAATTGAATTACACACATAAAAAATAAAATGTAACAACCTTTAAGTAGCATATTGGCATATCAGGAAATATCATCAAATTTTCCAAATTAGTAATTGACCTTAAGAGGTTATCTAGCAAGGCAAAGGAAAGTTTTGAAATACAAGAACTTATTGTCAACCATCTGCATTCTAGCAACGGTAAGGAGACGTCTTCCTCACCCAATATCGAAAAACAAATCACCTCAATAGAAGAGGCAGAATACAAGGTAAGTACATTGAGTTACATGGCTTACAAATTAACATCATGAAATTATTGCTTAAACTTCAACCCCTAGCTAGCCCAAGAAAGAATTTTAGAAAACAAACATACTTTGTAAAGCAGACACAAAATAATTTTAGATTCTTCATAGCTTTAGAAAAATTACTAATGTAACTGGTTAGTGCTAATCAAAAGAATTAGCAATGGTTGTACCATTTTTTTGATTTCTTGTTCGTCTCTTTTACGTTTACTCTCTAACTCAGTATAAACTTCGGAGCTCTATTGATTTTCTATTCTTGTAAGAACTTGTAGCTTCCATCTTAAATCAACGAAGGAACCAATATTTAATCTCGCGAACTAGATCAAAACTATATGAGTAAATCTAGAGATAATTAATCAAGTTCACAATCATTACCCCCATCCTATAGCCTAAAGGTGTCTGTGTAATATTCAGAAACTTGCAAGAAAAAACTGAGTTTAGAGGAAGAAGATCTCTTCATTCAATTTTTAAAAGTGTAGTTTTACATCAGTATAGTATTTATAGTAGGCTAAGTAACTAACTTAAACACCTCCACTCCTAACTACTTAATTGCTTTCAGGAAGCACTATAGCTGACCATTAACGACTCTTTCTTTTCATGAAAAAAAGAGGATTCAATATTAATATAACAGACAAAAATAAGGAGCTTAATTTAGAATCAACATAAAAATTAAAGACAGAGACATTTGAGACTGATAACTGACCTTGATAAACCAAGATGAAAGTATTAGCTCATTAGCACAACGAACGCTTACCATAAGATCTTTTAGTATGTTCTTATCCATTGAATCAAATTCATCACTAGAGAGATCAAGTTTGGCATGGTTCAAAGATGAAAAGTCCTAGAGCTCAATTTCCGTATTATCAAAATCTCTAGAAATTGTTAAATGTCAACATATGGAGCAACAACTTCAAAGTAACAATCACCTTCGAATGAATACCAATCTCCGACAGGATGATATTGATCAATCAATTGTAGTCTCTTACATCTTGGAGAAGTCATGTGCAAATGATTAAAACCACAAAATCTATATAGATTCAAGGATTCCAATTGAAGACAATTTGACATTATTTGTTTTATGTGTTCATCCTAGATAAACAAACTTCCTAGTATTAAACTCAGAGATTTCCAATTTAGTACACAATTGTCTAATATTTTGCAATTCTCACATTTGAGTTTTACAATCGATGAACTACTATAGAAAACTTATGGCAGACTATAGGGTTGGCTACTCTCAATCGCATCATTAGTATAACCTATTTGTAGGCATAGATCTTCCACTTTCATAGTCACAACAGATTCAAGCCACTTTTCAATTTTGGGAAAATAAGACACATCATCATCAGATTTGAACACAAAGTTTAGATTGAACTTCTTAATGCTAGAGCAGCTAAGGAGAGGTAGTACATTATCCGTTAAGAAAATGAATTTGTGTACCATCGAGCCATCTTAATGACAATACTTCTTGTTGTCACAAACAAGGTTGTCAATAGAAGTCCAGAAGTATTGCCAATGTTTAGAGAGAATAGTTGTTCTGAAGGCATCTGTTATGGACAATCGAGAAAGAATTTGGACAATAAGAGCGTTAGGTAGCTGAATGATTCTATCCATGAGGCCAGTTTCTTCACATTCTATCTCGATCATCACTTTTTTCTCAAATGAGTTTTTAATAAGAAAACTTTCAGAGTTTCCATCAGCACCACAACTGCTAGGGAATTGGTCTTTCTCACTCATGGTTGGCATGCTACTTTTTCTTTTGTTAAGAAACAACAAAGCACTAATAACTGAAAAGGGGGAAATTATCATAAATTAATACTGTGAATAATTATTGCTAAACATGAATTTTTCATATTTTTAGTCCATCTATAGAAAGAATAATGCTGATCACATTAGCAAAGTAATATTCTGGACCTTTTGGCAAAAAAAGCATCTTCATGATAGGTTTACTTGTAATTAGCTATAGACAATTAATCCTATATTCTTTTGTTTATTATTTCTTTAATTTCCAACTAACATAGTTATATCTAATGACACTATTTTTTAATCTAATGGGGTATGTATGTATGTATGTATGTATATATATATATATAAAATTTCTTTAAAATATAGGGTCTGGAGAGGAAAAATGAAATAGTGTTGGGTTTTAAAGGTGTGAACTGGAAATGAGGGGTTGTGACTCTCCTGAAGGGTTGTAACTTTGCCAAAGAGTTGTGAACTTTATGAAATGTTGTGTCTTTTCTAAAGGGTTGTGACCGTTTAAAAGGTTGTGCCTTTTCCAATGCGTTGTGACCTTTCTGAAAGGTTGTCTTTTTTTTGAAAAGTTGTGACCTTTACCCTTTGTTGGCTATAAATAGAGAAGTTTTCTCTCATTTTTCTGTATTGAATTCTTCCTTTCTTTTGCATATTTTTCTTACAAAAGAAAATCGATCAATCGTGTTTGTGTGTGTAATTTGTTGCTATCTTTTTGAGTTCGTTGAAATTATTGAAGTTTGAGGTACCATTACTTTTTTAATGGTTAATCCGTTTTAACTTGGGAGGAATTAATTTGCAACCTCGGGTACTTGAGGGGATTAAATTTCTTAAGGACACATCGTGAGTTATGTGGAATCGAATAGTGCTTTGTTTTTTCTTTTCATCTTTTATCATTTCTGGTTTGCTAATCTGAATACAAGAGATAACAAGCTTAAGAAATTTATTGTTGGTATTTTCTGGTAAGGAAATTACTTATGTGTTCTTTTTATTGGGGAAAAAAAAGAAGAAAAAGAGAATTATTTTATCATATGATAAAAGGGATTTGCGGTGAATTAGTACTACTTTAATATATTCGAGTATATTTCATAGTAGTAAGTTTTCTTTGATGGGTAAGATTATTTTTATTTTCTTCCCAAGTGCATTCAAGCATTGCATCTCTTTAGTTTACTTTTCAATTAGAAAAGTTATGTTGTGCACAAAGTCTAAGATGTTTACTTTAATTATTTTTCCTATATTCTTAGTTTTATACAACTATGAGAAGAAGTAAATGAACAGATGTTGTCTCTTAACAATATTTGAACAAGGGTTTAGTTTCTCGTTGAAATTCAATGTTTTCTAAGGAAAATTTGAATATGATGGAAATTGGGAAAGAAAGAAAAATTAGCAAGAAAAGTGACTTGCATAGAATCATTGCTGAGAGATAGAATATGATTTAGTGGGAGTAAAATCAGGTTCTATGTTTATTTACCTTGATTATTATTTTTTTCTATCCTTTATAATTTATGAGATTTATGTCATAATAAAGGTTAGTATAGATGGTCATTATGTGATGATCTCAGAATATATCTTTATTATTATTATTAATGTGTATTCTGTTTAGAGGAGAAATTTTTTTTTTTTTTAGTTTTCTACTCCTTGTGAAATTTGATTATGTATGACTTTTGGTGACTAAAATCTTTTGATTTTTTACTCCTTTGGTTTGAAGGATATAAGAACTTCACAAAAACAAGGCAGATTGTGCATTAGTTTGAAGGATATAGAAACTTCACCAATTTGTTAAATACTCTATTTAAATGAATATTCTGACATGAAGAGTACAAAATCTTCGTTAGGAATATTAAGGCTAAATGATTTGGAAAAGATATAATCTTCATCGTTAGTTAGAAACAATGTTGTATTTGAGGTTTCTGGAGATTAAAATCTTTTTGGTTTACTACTCTGTCTGACTATGAAACAGATTCAAAAAATATAAAAACTTCATCATAATTCAAGGTTCATTTGGTTAACAATTGGAAGAATATAAAAACTTCATCATTAAACTAGAAAAAGGTTGTATAAAAATTGAGTCTTTATTGCTAGTATTCTAAATACTAAGTGTACTGTCTAATTGTGACAGAAAGGAAAAAAATACTAGTGTCATAGAGTTAGTGATTTTGTGCCTGCAATGGGCGTTTCTATGGATTAAATCTCCAAAAGAAGGCTTTGTGTTGCCAATTTGTATTTTGATGGTATACAAATTGAAAGCATGGGAAAAAAATATGTGAAAAATAATTTCAAATGCTTGAAAGATATTGTTGAGAATATATTTAAAATGTGGGAGGTTCTTTACTTGTGATAAAGACAAAATTAGACTTACTATCTAATTTAAATTTGAAATTACAAGATGAGTATATTTGATGTTGTGGTTGTGAGTCTCTCTGTACTAGTATATGATATGACTAGTATAAAACCACAAAATTATATACTCGTTCAAAAGAATTGTATTCTTTGATGAAAAAGTGTCACTTAAAATATTGTGATTTTTCATGAAAAGATATGTCTATTAAAATAAATTTATTCGTATAGACATGAACATTGGTGAAAAATGATTTGTTATGTTTGTGTTGTAAAACAAATATTTGGGTCATATTGCGCTTATTGGACCGAAGAGACTATCGTCATGGGTTATTCTATAACAAATTGAATGTTATGGAAAGGTGCAAAGGACATCTGGCAAGGTGCTGACTCTAAAACAATGTATGTATTTGACAAAGTTATAAAAAGTAAAGAAGAAAATATTTGTACGAAAAAGTTACCTCACGGAAGATCTTTTCAAACTCATTATTTCTATTTATTCTTACTTAGTTGAATCAAATTGTTTGTGACATGAATCTTAGGACATCTCAATTACAAAATCTTGCAAAAACTGATCAATACTTATAAATTTGTTGAAAGCAATTTTAATCCTTTAGAATTGATTTACACTGATATTTGTGATATGAAGTCAACACCATCTCTTGGTGGGAAAAATTGTATCATAAATTTTATTGACAATTGCACTAAATATTGTTATTTCTATTTGTTGAATGGTAGGGATGAAGAAATAGAAGTATATAGGCAATATAAAACTAAAGTTGAAAATCAATTGGATAAAAAGATTGTCATGATTAGAATTGGTAGTTGTGGAGAATATGAATCTTCTTTTGCAGAAATATATTTGTAAAATGGAATCATCCATCAAAATACTGCATATACTCACATCAATGTAATGAAATTGTTGACAGGGAAAACACCAAACTTCAAAGGAAATATTGAATGTCATACTTATAAGTTCAAGTTTACCACAAAATTTGTGGGGGGTGCTATCATTATAGCAAAAGAGAACAACAAAAATTTTGTTTGTTCAGAAAGAGAGAAACAAAAGTTTTGTTTGTTAGTAAAGGGAGCAATAAATAAATAAATAAATAAAAGTTTGTTTGTTAAGAAAGGGAGCAACAAAAAATTTTGTTTTTTTAGGCTTTGTTGTATCCTGATAGAGAATCTCTTGTTGCCCCTTAAAGTATATACAAGCAATAACTCTTGAAAGATAGTGATCTAACAATTTCCAATATAGTCTACTCCATATGAGAAATGGAAATGAGAGAACTATTCCCAAAAGGATCAAAATAGGACCTAAGATTGTGGATTATATGTTCATTGGATATGCTACAAATGGTAAAGCATGTTGATTTATGGTTCATAAGTCTGAACCATCGGATAGTCAAGTAAAGGGTCTAAATGACCTTGGAATAAACCAAAGGAAAACACACATAATAAAGAGATTCAGAGGTGTAGTAACATTTCTTCTTGAAAAATTAGTCTCATATATTTGAAGAATCTGTGTCTTCTACGGACTCATCCCTTTTTGGAAAGAGACTGTCAATAGTAAGATAGATTCAATCTTAAGCAACCATACTTGAGAGATGGTTGATCTTCCTCTAGGAAATTAACCTTTGGGTTCAAAGTGGATCTGCAAAAGGAAAATAAAGTTTATGGAACTATTGGAAAATACAAAGCAATACTTGTTGTCATAGGCTTTAGATAATAAAAAGTTATTGACTATTTTGACACATAATAGCCATTAACTAGGATTACATCAATTCAGATGTTAATTACACTAGTTGGTGGTATATGGCCTTCCAATTCATCTAATGGATATGAAAATAACTTTCTTAAATGGAGAATTGGAGGAAGGAATTTACATGGAACAACCCGAGGGCGTTGTGGTTCCTAGTAAAGAAAAGAAAGTGTGTAAACTTGTTAAGTCACTTTATGGACTAAAAACAAACGCCCAAATAATGACATGCGAAGTTTGACCAAATTAGGTTGGCAAATGAATTCAAGATTGATGAATGGGATAAATGTTTTTACATTAAAGACACTCCAAATCACAAGGTCATTGTTTGTTTTTATGTTTATGACATGTTGATCATCAAAAGAGACATTTTTGACATAAATGCTACTAAGCATATGCTAGAAAGTAACTTGATATGAAAGACATTGAAGTTACTGATGTGATTGAAAAGGTACTTGACAAGATCAAGTATTTGGATTTCAATATTGTCAAGAATCCAATAAATATGAGTTTTGTACTTCAAAAGAATGAAGGAAAAAGCGACTCACAATTGGATCATGCTAGAGTATTGAGTAGTATGATATATATCATGAAATGTATGCGGTCAGATATAACATGTGCTATTAGTAAGCTCAGTCGATTCACGAGTAATCTCAATCAAACTCATTGGATGACAATGAAATGAGTTTTGGAGTATTTAAAACATACTTAAAATCAATTGCTTTGCATTATAACTAATAAGTTACAGTATTGAAAATATATAGTGATGCAAATTGAATCACCAGGTCAAATGAAATAAAATCCATGAGTGGATATATATTTACTCTTGGTGGAGGAGCAGTCTCTTGGAAATCTTCCAAACAGAAATGTATCACTCGCTCTACTATGAAATATGTGTTTATCACTTTAGATAAGGCCGGTAAAGAAGTTGAATGACTCCGAAATTTCTTGAAAGATTTTTGGCCCAAACCTTTAGCTCCAATATGCATACACTGTGAGAGTTAATTTGCAATAGGTAGGGCATGCAAAAATTCTCTTCATATATGACGTAGACATAATATCGTTAGAGAACTACTCTCTAGTGGAATTATCAAAATTGACTATGTAAAGTCAAAGGATAATGTGTTGGATCCACTTGCAAAAGGCCTAACTAGAGAGGGAGTTGATAGATTATCAAATGGAATGGGACTGTGGCAGAGGACAAGTCATTATGGCAGTAACTCCACCTAGAAGACTGGAGATCCCAAGATCTAGGTTCAAGGAGATCAAACAAAGTCATTGATAACGGTTCAATATTGTCAAAATATTTTTTATGGTTCATTTTCATGATAAGACAATGTTCAGTAACAAGGATAAAAACATTAGGATTTTTTAATGGTTTCTAAGTTTGATATAGGGTATATCAAATGGTGTATCTACGGGATAACACATTTAGAAATCACCTATGTAAGTGTGAAGTGTAAGCCTCTTCAAGGAGAATTTGGTAAGGCCAGTTCTCTACGCACTTATAAACCAAGACGTATTCCTGGCTGAAACTAACAAAGCAATGAGAACCAAAAATAGTTCAAGGGTTGATTGTGTGACTTATGTTGTCTAGGTATACACCAAAGCTTGACGGTTTGAATATATCAAATCTACCGATTGACCGAGTATATCCGATATATGTTCACTATGGAAAGTTCAAAGGGAAACCCACTTATCCAGATGCAATCAATCCTTACCTACGAATCACACAATTTTTCATGCATATGTTTTAACAATAGTCATCCCCTATTCATGTAGGGGATTGTTAGGTTTTATAGGTGTGAACAAGAAATGAAGGGTTGTGACTCTCCTGAAGGGTTGTAACTTTGCCGAAGGGTTGTGACCTTTATGAAAGGCTGTGTCTTTTCTAAAGGGTTGGGACCGATTGAAAGTGTCACGACCCGAGCGTACACCCTGGATGCAGCCGGCACTCGAGAACCATTACTGGTCCTCAAGCAAACCCTCATCCTGACTAACTACAAGCGGAAGACTAATTCAAGCATACAAAGCTTAAAAATTGAATAAAATTTCATGAAACTTAATTACAAAGCTTTAACTCAAATGAAAACTCTAAATATAATATAATCAACTCGCCACAAAATAGGTAACTTAAATCTTTAAAACATTTAACAAAATAAATGGATAGACTTTTGAAACTCTACTGTCTAACTATAAAGCCTCTAAATGACAAAGATGGAAGTCGGGATAAGACCCAAAACCTCCTAAACTGATATAACTGAAAGTAAAAGTGGAACCCTCCAAAAGCAAGGAAGCTCACCATAACTAACTCGAACTCCATGTGGCATCAATGAAGCTCCTATTGATGACCCTAATTAACTATATCTGCATCATGAAAGGATGCAGGCCAAACGGCTCAGTACATGGAATGTACGGGCATGTAAGGGGAATTCTAATGCATAACATAAGCTTAAGCTTGATAAAAGGGAAACATCCTTACCTCTTTTCGGACTTACTCAACTCAAGGAATACTCAAGGATACTCAAACTACTCAAACTTACTCAACTTAGAAGAACTCAAGGATAAGATACTCAACTCAGTAAAACTCAACAGTAAGGTACTCAATACAATGAAGCACATACAACTCAAGATACTTAACTTAAGATACTTAAGTCAAAATACTCAACTCATGATACTCAAGGATAATGCAATAGTAAACGATGCAATATATATATATGGAAAGTTGTAAAACTGTAGATAGAACCTCAATATATTGAAAAATACAATAACAATTTCATTTACTCATATAATAAAGTAATACAATTTTTGTGGGAGTTTCTCCAACTGACAATCACCACTATGAGACTAAGTGATAATATAACGTCTTGCCCATGCTGCCAGAGCTGTCCTATACTTTGCCGTCATATTAGATGCCTTAAATAAGTGAATCCATTAGTCTATGCTAAAAAGCACTAAGGAGTCATCTTAAAAGTATGATCCTTTCTACCCATGATGACTATATGGTTTATGGGGGCTGTGAGTTATACAAACTCTCCCCCATATCGGTGTTCAATACTACTCCCAAAATATACTAGCTAATATGTTTAAAAACATAACTTTTCTATGATTTGAGATAATTATTCAAAAATATATCTCTTAAAAGAGATGGTACTCAAACTGCTCAAAACTCTTTTGGAAATCTCAGTTTCCTCTCATCTTAAAGGTTAAAATATTTACTCTTGGGAATACTTAGTTCTCATGTATCATTTTAAAGAAAATGAACTCAACTCTACTCTTTCTAAAAAATATTTCAAAATCATATTGTAATATGATCATTGATGACTCGGGAAGTCTTATTGCATAAACATTGATGGTATATCTAGATACCATACTACGCATACATTGAAGACATACTCGATTGTCATACTAATCATGTTTTGGAAAACTCTTTTCTCAAAACTCATCTTTACTTTATCAAAACATAGTTTAAGAACTCAAGAACTTTAATGGTACTACTCATTTCAAGAATGCTCAACTCAGAGGGTTTATGCAGAATTATGAGCATGAACTACTCAACTTAAGGACTTAATGGGTAACATGTAATAGTCCCATGATTATAAATATAATCTCAAAGGAGATTAAGAACTCAACACTCAAGACTTAGAACTTGTAGATACTACTCCTCTCAAAGGTACTCAACTGATGGAGTTTATGCAGAAGTTATGGGAATGAAGACTCAAGGGTCAAAATATCAATAAGGAACTCATGTATATGAATCTTCTTATTCTCATACTTACTTACTTGAAACATAACTAAAATCGATGATGGATCTCAAAGGATTCACAATTGAACTCAAAGGCTTCCTTGAACTCTACTCTTAACTCTCTCTTGAATGTGAATTATGAATTCAAGAATTATGGTTCATGATATGAAAAATCTTATGATGACAAAGTAGACTCATGAATACATTCTTCTGTTCCTCATACTCACTTGCTCGTGTCTTGAAACAAGTTACTAGAAGTTGTAGAAGACTCCTCCAAAAGACTCAAAGGGACTTTCTCAATATGTGCGAAAGAACTCTCAAGACTTGACTCTCAACTCTACCTTGAATTTGATTTATGAATTAAATGTTGTGATTTGTGATAGGAAAGATATTGTGATATTTAGGAGTGCTTTTAGATATTTAAACATGCGAAACAATCAAGAAATCATTGTCTGGAAGAAAGTCCGCAACGGGGAGATGCATTTTAGTATTTAGTCACGAAATAACTTTTAAGGAAGAGAGGTCTGTGACCTCTCCACGATGTGGAGAAAAATTTGATGAGCTGGGGAGGTAGGTTCGCGACGCGGACTGGGTTGCCAAATTTGCCCGACTTTTTCCTTCTTCGATTTCTAACCCCAATTCGCCTAAATTTGATAATTTTGCTCAACCTCTCTCTAGATTCAGATATCAAGCACATGTAAACTAAAATCTAACTCAAAACAACTCTATAAATCTGCACAATAATCTCAAGAACTTCTCCATCTTAGCCCAATTCTAGAACGAAAGCAAATTCAAGAACATATTGAGAACACCAAAATTTCAACTTTCTAGAACAAATTTAACGCTAAAATTAACATGATTGGCATGTGGGTGAACAAACTCAAAACTATGGAAGCTTACATACGTAAAGGAAATCTTTTTGAAGAACTTGAAGGAAAATCTTGGAAGAAGAACCCTAGCCTTAGCATTTCTTGAATTCCTTGAGCATAGAATTTTTGGAGTGGATGAGATGGTTTGATTTGAAAACTGATTTTCTACATGTTTAGGGAAATTTAGATGACCTCCTAAAGGTTTTTAGGACTAAAACACCCTTAAAGAAATAAATAAAACGTGTTGGGAGTCGGAATAATTTTTCAACAGGTAGTGAGGTCCGTATTGGCTCCATAACGTGAAGCCATCGGGGAGCTGCTGCCAGGTTTAGGCATCGTTAGTAAATCAATCATAACTTTTCACTCAGAGCTTGAAATTTAGCAAACTCAGTGGCATTGGAAAGAAGTCTCAAAGGGATTTAATTAAATATATTATGAGTCTCCTAACTCATCCTATATTAAAAGTTATGGTAATTTGAATTTGACCTAAAGCTTAAGAAAAACTTAGGAATGACTTGAATGAACTCTCTTTAGTTCTTCTTAGAACTCAAGGTGCTACATCTAGTGACCTTATCACTTAGGAAAATTTAAATTTCTTGGTTAAAATTACTCACTACGAAGGATGGTTTGAGTCTTAGCTATAAAAAATTTCTGGGGTGTTACAATATCTTCCTCTTGGGATCATTCGTTCTCGAATGACGAATGGACTAGGTATAGAATGAGGTTACTCTTACTAAGGTCTGAGTCTAATGGTATGCTCTTACTATATTCAAGCTTAACCCAAATCTTTAGGTTCGGTTTCTATACCTCTCTATAGGGAATCTCATCCCAAAACTATTACTCTTTAGCACCATATTGGGCTCATATCAAGAACCACCTAATGTTTAACAACACCACATTCAAGCTTAGTACTCTAACAACTCCATGGACTCCTACTAATCAACTCCTTAAGAAATTCTCTACACTTGACTTGATTTCTCATCTTATCATCTCCACATTAGGTCTAAAGCTAGCACTTGGAAAGCTATGGATCTATTCCACATTGACAACTCAATTATGTTATCTAGGCACACATGGAAAATTATAACTTAATTGGAACCAAATATGGTAACATACCATCTCGGCACACCTCTTAATGCTCTTGTTACTCTTGTGACTTAGCTACACTTCCCTGCCTTTATCTAAAGGTTTGGGTCTTTCACTTGTACTACTCACATTCATTGCAACAACATATCAATTCCTTACCTACTCTATGTCTAGTATACTAGATCAAATCTCAAGACTAACATCATCACCCTCATGTTTCCATTCTTTTAATCATGACAATCATCTCAAATTCAAGCTTAATGATTATTACTAAACCTAAATATCAATATGATTGCTTGCCTACCATACTATACCTCATTACTTGATCAGTTCTATAACCTTCAGAACATCATGACCCTCTCAAATAAATCATAAGCCTAACTTAGATCTATCACTTCATAAATACTCTACTCTCTTATTCAACACATGGATTTAGTCTCCTTTAATATGATGGCACATGGACATCAACTCTATTTTGGTTAACAAATATATACTCTATCTCATCTTGAATAGAAACTCTTACTCTACCCATAAGGGAAAACTCCTCATCTATAACTTGCTGGGTGCATGACTATAGTAATATATCTCTTCAAAACACTATCTCCCTTTCTTAGATTACTGAACCTCTGCATACTTTCCTTTAATTCTAGGCACTTTCACTACTACTGCTCATGATCTCGTAACTCATGCTACCTTTTGGGGTGGAAATATTACCCAACATAAGGATCTCAATTAAAACAAGGCTTAAGGAAAATAGTACAACTCGCTTTTAGCTCAAATGCACGATTCATATATTTATGGGTGCATTCCTCTGAAACTGAACACTTAACTTACTCTTGGGCTTCTCTCAAGCCCCTCTGGAGTCTTATGACTTTCTCAAGACTCTTTCTAAGAACAACTCATCCATAAGGATCTTTACAGTTTACTTTTCAACTACCTCTAGTATGATAGGTAGTCGAATGAATCTGAGAAACACACGAGTATGAACAAATCTCTATGAATTAGCTCTATTGCACGATGAAGAGTATGAAAGAAGGGAAACTTTTCTTAAATGTACTTAGTCCTTCATTTATAGAAATGGGGCCCTCACGACCATAAAAAGACCCTACTGACACGACTTTATAGACACCATAGGACTCATGAACTTTGTGCTCTGATACCAAGTTGTCGCGAACTGAGCCTACACCCTGGATGTGGCCGGCACTCGAGAACCATTTTTGGTCCTCTAGTGAACCCTCATCCTGGCTGACTACAAGCGAAAGACTAACCCAAGCATTTAAAGCTTAAAAACTGAATAAAATTTCATGAAACTCAAACACAAAGCTTTAACTCAAATGAAAAACTCTGAATAAATATAATATATTCAACTCGGCACAAAATAGGTAAATTAAGTCTTTAAAACATTTTAAAAAATAAATAACCGCACTTATGAAACTCTATTGTCTATCTATGAAGCCTCTAAATGAAAAAAAATGGAAGTCGGGATAAGACCCACGACCTCCTAACAACTGATATAACTGAAAGTAAAAGTGGAACTCTTCGGAAGCAAGGAGGCTCACCATAACTAACTCGAACTCCATGTGGTATCAATGAAGCTCCTGATGATGACCCTGAATAACTATATCTGCATCATGAAAGGATGCAGGCCAAATGGCTCAGTATGTGGAATGTACGAGTATGTAAGGGGAATTTTAAGGCATAACATAAGCTTGAACTTGATAAAAGGCAAACATCCTTGCCTCTTTTCGAACTTACTCAACTCAAGGAATACTCAAGGATACTCAAACTACTCAAATTTACTAAACTCAGAAGAACTAAAGGATAAGATACTCAACTCAGTAAAACTCAACAATATGGTACTCAATACGATGAAGCACATACAAGTCAAGATACTTAACTTAAAATACTCAACTCATGATAATCAAGGATAATGCAATAGTAAACGATGCAATAGATTTATATATATATATATATATATATATATATATATGGAAAGTTGTAAAACTGTAGATAGCAACTCAATATATTGGAAAATACAATAACAACTCAATTTATTCATATAATAAATTAATATAATTTCTGTGGGAGTTTTCTCTAATTGACAACCACCACTATGATCCTAAGTGATGATACATCGTCTTGCCCACACTGCCAGAACTGTCTTATACTTTGTTGTCATATAGGATGCCTTAACTAAGTGGATCTATTAGTCTATGCTAAAAAGCACTAAGGAGTCATCTAAAAAGTATGATCCTTTCTACCCATGATGGCTACATGGTTTATGAGAGCTGTGAGTTATTAGAACTCTCCCCCATATCGGTGCTCAATGCTACACCCAAAATATACTAGCTCATATGTTTAAAAACATAACTTTTTTTATGGTTTGAGATAATTACTTAAAAATCTATCTCTTAAAAGATATGGTACTCAAACTACTCAAAACGCTTTTGGAAATCTCAGTTTCCTCTCATCTTAAATGTTAAAACATTTGCTCTAGGGAATACCTAGTTCCTATATATCATTTTGAGGAAAATGAACTCAACTCTTCTCTTTCTGAAAAACATTTCAAAATCATATTACATGATCATTGATGACTCGGGAAGTAATACTGCATAAATATTGATGGTATATCTAGATACCATACTGCTCATACATTGATGACATACTCGATTGTCATACAAATCATGTTTTAGAAAACTCTTTTCTCAAAACTCAGTTTAAGAACTCAAGAACGTTAATGGTTGTATTCATTTCAAGAATGCTCAACTCAAAGGGTTCATGCGAAATTATGAGCATGAATTACTCAACTCAAGGAATTCATGGGTAATATGTAATAGTCCCATGATTAGAAATATAATCTCAAAGGGGATTAGGAACTCAATACTCAAGACTTATAAGTTGAAGATACTACTCCTCTCAGAGGTACTCAACTGATGGAGTTCATGCGAAAGTTATATGCATGAACGACTCGACTCAAGGGTAAAAATATCAATAAGGAACTCATGTATATGACTCTTCTCATTCTCATACTTACTTACTCAAAACTTAACTCAAATCGATGATAGATCTCAAAGGATTCACAATTGAACTCAAAGGCTTCCTTGAACTCTACCCTTAACTCTCAATTGAATGTGAATTATGAATTCAAGAGTTATGGTTCATGATATGAAAGATCTCATGATGACAAAGTAGAATCATGAATACATTCTCCTCTTCCTCAAACTCACTTACTCGAGTCTTGAAATAAGTTACTAGAAGTTGTGGAAGACTTCTCAAAAAGACTCAGAGGGACTTTCTCAAAATGTTTGAAAGAACTTTCAAGACTTCCTCTCAGGTCTACCTTGAATTTGATTTATGAATTCAAGGTTGTGATTTGTGATAGGAAAGATCTGGTGTTATTTTGGAGTGTTTTTAGATAGTTAAACATGATAAACGATCAAGAAGTCATTGTCTGAAAGTAAGTCTATGACGCGGAGATACATTTTAATATTTGGTCACAAAATAACTTTTGAGGCAGAGAGGTCCGTGACCTCTCTGCGACTCAAAGAAAAATTTTATGAACTAGGGAGGTAGGTCCGCGACGCGAACTGGGTTGCCAGATTTGCCCGACTTTTTCCTTCTTCGGTTTCTAACCCCAATTCACCTAAATTTGATTCTTTTGCTCAATCTCTCTCTAGAATCAGATACCCAACACACGTACACTAGAATCTAACTCAAAACAACTCTAAAATCGACACAATAATCTCAAAAACTTCTCAATCTCAGCCCAATTCAAGAACGAAAGCAAATTTTAGAACATATATCAAGAACACCAAACTTTCAACTTTCTAGAACGAATTTAATGCTAAAATTAACATGATTGGAGTGTGGGTGAGCACACTCAACACTATGGAAGCTTACATACCTGAAAGAACCATCTTCTTAATGAACTTGAAGGAAAATACCCTAGCCTTAGCGTTTCGTGAATTCCTTGAGCGTAGAATTTTTAGAGTGGGTAAGAGGGTTTGTTTGAAAAACTGATTTTCTACACTTTTAGGGCAATTTAGATGATCTCCTATGGGTTTTTAGGACTAAAATACTCTTAAATAAATAAATAAAACCAGCTGGGAGTCGAAATAATTTTTAAACAGGCAGTGAGGTCTGTATTGGCTCCGTAACACGAAGCCATCAGGGAGCTGTTGCCAGGTTTGGGCGTCGTTTGTAAATCAGTCATAACATGTCACTCAGAGCTCAAAATTTAGCAAACTCAGAGGCATTGGAAAGAGGACTCGAAGGTCTTTAATTTAATATCTTATGAGTCTCGTAACTCATCTTGTACTTACGTTATGGTTATTTGAAGTTGAGGTCTTGTTGGAACACAATGTGCTATATCTATTGACCTTATCACTTAGGAAAATTTCAATTTCTTAGTAAAAATTACTCATTATGAAGGATGGTTTGAGTGTTAGTTGAAAAAAATTCTGGGGTGTTACAGAAAAGTTGTGCCTTTTCCAAAGCATTGTGACCTTTCTGAAAGGTTGTCTTTTTTCTGAAAAGTTGTGACCTTTACCTTTTGTTGACTATAAATAGAGAGGATTTCTCTCATTTTTCTGAATCAAATTCTTCCTTCTTTTGCATACAATTCTTACAAAACAAAATCGATCGATTGTGTTTGTGCGTTTGATTCATTGTTGTCTTTTGAGTTCATTGAAATTATCGAAGTTTTAGTACCACTAATTCTTTAATGGTTAATCCTTTTTTATCTTAGGAGGAATAAATTTGCAACCTCAGGTACTTGAGGGGATTAAATTTCTTAAGGACACAATGAGTTTTGTGGACTCAGATAGTTCTTTGTATTTTCTTTTCATCTTTTATCATTTCTGGTTTGCTAATCTGAATGCAGGAGATAGCAAAGAGGAGATTACAAGGTGAGGAACAAAACTCTCACCAATGTAATAATATATGATTGTATTTTATAGTAAACTTTTGTTATGATGCAATGAAGCAACAATGTTTTGTCCGCTCCTATTTTTATGTTTTAGGAAAATTAGTCTTGAAATTTGTTTTTTAAAAGGGTGTGTCTTAAGCAAAGGCGTGGATTGAATGTTCAAGTGGGTCCTACACTGATTTCAATTGAATTAGAATAAAATAAAAATAATTCAATCAATCATTAATCTGTCAATTGAACCTTTGTTTATCTAATGGACAACGAAGTCAATTTTTTAACACATAGACGTGAATTAATGGAAAACCTTCAAAGTTTTTTTTTTCTTTTCTTAATTTTCTTAGATATATTCATTTTATTATAAAGTTGATAACGAAGTCAAAAGCTTAACAAAAATAAAATACCAGGAGTATCCAAAGGATAAGCCCACAAAAAAAAAAATTGATTTATAGATCCATAAAAATTCATCAAATGGAGAAGAATATACCCACATTGGATAAACAAAGAGAAAAATAGGAAAAATAGAGCTAACCTTATTATTGAACATAAACTAAGTGGCGTGAGCGAGAAAGAAGCTGAAGAGATGAATAAAGTGAGAAGAGTGAATAGGTTTTATAAAAATCTGGTGAAGTCAAGAATAAAAGGATAGCACGTGTAAACATTACAACACTCTTAAGTTAGTAAAATTTAATAGAAATCATCAAAATACCTCTTACCCCATCAGTCAATCTTAGCTCAGGGCATGCCTACGGGCTACGTGCCAATAAAACTAATAAAACTATGACCCCTTCTCAAAGAACATTTAAGACTCTATTAAGTGAAATTATTTAACACGGATAAATCGATACAAGCTATGATGACCCTCACACAAGGAAAAAGAAGGCTTTAGTTAAGAAAATTCGTACATACAATAGAATAAGGAAAGCTATCAATGTCATACTACTTTAGGACTCTTCCTCCGATCTCTTTTCTTTGAGAAAATACTCGAATGAAACAATCAACCTATTGATATTGGGCGACCTAATTCAATGTGTCATTTCTAGATCTAATAAAATTCAACAAATGGAGAATAATAATACCCACATTGGATAAACAAAGAGAAAAATAGGAAGAGTAGAACTAACCTTATTACTGAACATAAACTAAGCGGTGAGAGCAAGAAAGAAGCCGAACAGATGAATAAAGGGGGAAGAGCAAGTAGGTATTATAAAAATGTGGTAAAGTCAAGAATAAAAAGATAGCACGTGTAAACATTACAACATTCTTCAGCAGATAAAATTCAATATAAATAACCAAAATGCCCCTAACCCCATCAATCAATCTTACCTCCGACATGCTTACAAGCTATGACTAATACTGACTATTTATCAAGAGACAACTATTAAAACTAATACAACCCCTTCTTAAAGATTCCTTAAGACTCTATTAAGTGAAATTATTTAACGACGGATAGATCGATACAAGTTATGGCAACCCTCATAAGAGGGAAAAAAAGGTTTTCATTAAGATAATTTGCATTTAGAATAGAACAAGGAAAACAATCAATATAGTGAATTGCTCATCTCCTAAGAGGCTTTGCCTCTCAGGTACTTCGGGCCAAGAAATATCTCTAAGGGAATTCTTCCTAAGGACAATTTTATTCGTTGGTTACCAAAGAGAGGATGTATAGAATGGGGATCTGCCACAATGATAAATGACAATTATTTGGGGATGGATACACCAGAAATAATGAATCATATTAATTTTGAGTGTCCATTCTCAAAAAGATGCATACTCGTAATACTTCAGTGGCTTGGAAAAGGGATAAGGCAACTAGATTATAGAGGAATGTGAACAAGGATGGATAGATCCACAAGAGAAAGAAGGGCATCATTAGCAGTAGTGGTCTACAAGATATGGAAAGCGCGGAACTCTTCCCTATGGGAGAAGGCGTCCCACCACCATGGCGGATTATGGGACAAGTTATGCAAGAATGCAAGCTACGTAAAGCAACTTCTTTTTAAAGTAGTTTGATATCCACATTGGAGCCTAATTAATTATTTGTCTCAAGTAGTGCCCATTCGAGGGGTAACGTTCCTACTAAAGATTATTCTATACCCATGGCACAAAACTAGGACTTCTTGCTAAGGGAGAAACAATAACATCTATTGCACCTCTTTCTTAAGGTTGTTTCCCCATCCCTATAAGGGAGATGCCAACCAACTCCCCTGTTTACGAACACAAACCTCAGGTTAATGGATGAGCAATTTTTCTTTTGTGCTAATTAATGGCTGGCATAAAAAAATTAAGTTTAATGTTGGAAAAGCTAACAAATTCTTCTTTAGATTTGAGGTATTAGTAGAACAACTATTGCATTGCTTATGCTCTGGTACTATGACCAGTTTCTCTTGATTTATTACATGGTCAAGTAAGAACTTCTTGAATTGATGGAGCTCTGTTGCATCAGATGTATCCGTATGACTACATAATGACATTGTCACGACCCAGGGGTACCCTTAGATGTAACATGACGTACAAGACTCCGAAAAGTCTCATACAAGCCTCATAACATTCTTGAACATAAGAGAATAGGAAAATAGTGTAGAATTTAAAACTTTTCTTTTACAATCGAAGTCATTTTTCGTAAAAAGCAAGCGGGAGTCTTTCAATACTTCATCTCAAATGATCTACAATACTTTGAATAAACATTGGGACTTAGCCCATACAAAAGCTCTAAACATAAAGTAAAAGACATAAAGGGGAATAATGGGTTCGTCCTATAACTATGAGGACTCACCAAATCTTCATCTCCTTGTTCCTTAGAAACCTATTCTTCAAGTATAGAACATCAAATCTCCAACCCTACACTTTGGTAACAATGATGAAATATAGGTTAGCACATTAGATGTACTAAGTATGATAGCTATGCAAAAACCATGCTTAAAACAAACATTTTATTTGAAAGTCATACTTTTATGCCGCTTTGAGAAAACTTCATGAACATAAGTGTAAGAGGCATAATATCCAAACATAAACAACATGTAATTCATTTCATCACATTAGAACATAATCAACATATTAGCCATTTCATCACATTAAGCTTTCACCTTTAAGTAACCCCAAGCTATACCTTGTGCAATGTATGAATAGTGTCCCATACCACCATCCACACTAAGTACCACATTAGGACTACCAAAAGTGAACTTACCATTCTTCCTTTTCATCATTTGTCCATACTCATATATAAGGAACATAAACATTTTATAATGTCATAACAACACATTAGGACAATCATCTAGGGCAACTCTAATTCATACTTGTGCAATGTATGAATAACATGCCATACTACTACTCACACTAAGTACTCCTTGGAAACCACCATAGACAAGGCACATTCATATTCAATAAGTCATGACAAGGAAGTAACTAATAATACAATCCAAGTAAAGCATGTATCATTACCTTCAGCATTTAAATCAACCATTCTGCATTAGATTCATTAAGAGCATATTTATTCATTAGACATTAAACCAACATTCTCATTAGCATCATCATAAGAGCACATTCATTTCATTTAACATTATATCATAAAGAAACAAACCATGTGTCATGCCACGAGCTACCCTCAAGATGCGGACACAGGACCTAGGATCACAAGTGACCCCAAGCTAACCCTGTTGGCATGATCATGAGCATACTAAAGATAAACTGAGAAATAAAATTGTTGCGGAAGCTAATTATAAATAAAATTGAGAGTGATGGGGAATACCCTAAAACTGAATATATCAAATCTGAGATTTTAATACAGAAGAACATCAAACTCAAATACTAAGTTGAATCTAACTATGTCTGAAAATACCTTTAACTGACTGGAATTAGTGGGACAAGCCCCAGCTAAGTCTAGCAAAACTGAAACTTAAAGACTGAAATACTGAAGTGATAACATGACTATTGTCCTCGAAGAATGAGGACTCACCACTGATATTGCTGAACTGGAGATCAAGAACCGATCTAAGTGTGATCTGGATGCTAG
Source organism: Solanum bulbocastanum (assembly GCA_037074985.1). Classification (NCBI taxonomy): domain Eukaryota; kingdom Viridiplantae; phylum Streptophyta; class Magnoliopsida; order Solanales; family Solanaceae; genus Solanum; species Solanum bulbocastanum. The sequence continues at coordinate 7,838,422 of CM073598.1, forward strand.
AACCTGGACCTACATCACGAGAAGATGTAGTGTAGAGTATGTGTCAGTACTTGAAAGGTACTGAGCATGCATGATAGAGTAAACCTGAACTAAATATATAATTGAACAAGCAATAAAGGAAGAGCATAATTTGAACATGATATAGATATTGAATATTGAGCTAACTAAATGCAATGACCAATTTGTAACATGCTGATCCTGAATTCTGATTATACTGAAATGTGGTCAATGCAATGGAGTCTGACTGAACTGTAGGAACTACTAATAACTGATAATAAAATCACATAAGCTAAATATGGAGTTCACTGTATACGCCCCATTGAGAGGATCCAACATACCCGGCCAAAGGTATAGAGGCATGTTGGCGTGATCACTAAAGTGATGCCCACAGAGGGGACTTACAACCTACGTGGCTCATAGTTCTGGGACTATATGGGTGACCCTAGTCCAACTCAGTAATAAGATACTCCAAATAGATTAAGTGATTAACACATTATGACTGAATTTCTGTGATATACTGGATAGCTCAAAATGACATGAAAACTGAGAATGCACATTAGTAAACTGATAATGACACATTCCAAACTGAGACATGTATATCTGAAATAACTAAAATATCTGGCCTAGCATATGTAATTCAAGAACTAAAGAACAACATAGCTAGGGTTCTGAAATTATGCAATAAACTGAGTAATAACATAATAATCTAATTTGGATCATTGTAACAGCTAAAACACAAGAATTCTAACATTCAAGAAACCCTAGGTCTAGATAATATGGAGGGAATCAAGAATCTGACTAAAATCTAGGGATCAAACGGGCGAAAGGAACCCACTAGTGAAATCCCACATACCTGGTGACGAATTCCTCGGAGAAATGTTTCGATTTTGGGGCTGGAACTGATGGAATTTTGTTGTGTTCTTAAATTAGGGCTGGTAGACCTTTTCTCCTTTTTTGCTTCTAATTTTCTAAGTTTTGATTAATGATCGGACTTGGGTAAGTTCTAGTTATGTTTCTAGGATAAAATTAATCAAAACCATATAGTTTAAGGTTAAAACGACGTAGTTTAGAGGTCCAACAAAATAGGAAAAGACCAAAAGACCCTTGACTTAAGTTGCAGACGGGCTGACCACGGCCACCTTCACGGACCATGAAAGGGACCACGGATCGTGAAGTGGGTCGTGGTATTCACTTGGACTGAAGGTCTGATGGTTTTGGTTCACGGACCCTCTCACGGCCCGTGTGAAGGACCACGGACCGTGAAGCTGTCCGTGGTTTTCACTTGGGCTGAGATTTGGATGGATTGGCTAGGGGGCTCACTGGTAAGGCTCCACGGATGCCCCCCACGACCCGTCTTCAGGACTACGGACCGTGAAGGTCCTCGTGGTCCTTACTTGGGTGAGGGGTATCTAAGGGCCATGTCTTGGGGCCTAGTGGATGGCCTTTATGGACCCTACCACGGGCCTTGTGGAGGACTACGGACTGTGAAGGTCCTCGTGGTCCTCACTTAAGCTCGAGGGTTTGAGGGCTAGTGTAGAGGGGCTACTAGTTTAGACTTCACGAGGACCACCACATCCCGTCATCAAGACCACGGATCGTGAATGTGCCTATGGTCTGATTTCTAGGCCTGGTGACTTCCATGTCATGACCACGGGTAGGTGAACGGACTGTGGACCCTATCACGGTCTGTGAACCCTGATGTGGTTCACTGCTTCAGGTAGTTTTCTGCAAGTTTTTCTAGGCCTGGTTTTTGAGGTGCTACAATATCTCTCCCTTGGGATCATTCATCCTCGAATGAAGACTAAACTAGCTGAGATGGAGGGAATGAGCGGCAACCCTACCAATAAACACTGAAGACTGATTTATGACTGAATTGAGTTCCAAGAACATGCAAATACGCTAAAAATGCAAGTACAAACTGAATGAGCATGATACTAAGACTGATTTCATGCATGAATGACTAAGAAATTGAAAAGGAACTATTACCTTAAGCTGTAATGGACTCGGAAGGATAGAGGTGAGGGTAATTGGCTTTCATGGTTGTTTCTGCTTCCCAAGTAGCTTTCTCTACGGACTTACTCCTCTAGTACACCTTGACTGAAGCGACTTGTTTCTCAACCTTCTAACCTAACGATCAAGGATCTCAACTGGTACATCCTCATAAGAAAGGCTATCTTTCACAGCCATAATCTCTAATGGCACTATGGATGCTGGATCACCCACACCCTTCTTCAATAGTGAAATATGAAAGATTGGATGCACTGCTGCTAAATTTGCTGGTAACTCTAACTCATAAGCCACTTTACCAATCCTTTTCAAGATCCTGTAAGGACCTACATATCTGGGACTGTGCTTCCCTTTCTTGCCAAATCTCATCAGCCCTTCATAGGTGACACTTTCAGGGAAAACCCAATAATCAACTTGGAAATCTAGGTCCCTTCTCCTTACATCTGCGTAAGACTTCTGGCGACTCTTGGATGTCTTAAGTCTATCTCTAATGAGTTGCACTTTCTCCATAGCATAATGGATTGAATCTGGCACTATCAAGGCTACTTCACCTACTTCAAACCAACCAACAGGAGATTTGCACCAACGCCCATACAATGCCTCATAAGGGGCCATCTGAATGCTGGAATGGTAACTATTGTGGTAGGCGAGCTCAATAAGAGGAAGATGATTATCCCAACTACCCTTGAAATTGATCACACAAGCTCTCAACATGTCCTCTAAGGTCTGAATGGTACACTCTGCCTGACTATCCTTCTGTGGATGAAATGTTGTGCTAAGGTTAACCTGAGTACCAAGATCTTTTTGAAATGACTTCAAAAAATGAGAGGTAAATTGAGGACATCTATCTGAAATGATAGACAAAGGAACCCCATGCAACCTCACAATCTCATTAATATAAAGCTCGGCATAGTCTTTTGCCGAATATGTAGTCTTAACCGCCAAAAAGTGAGAAGACTTAGTAACTCTGTCAACTGTCACCCAAATGGAGTCATGATATTTACGAGTATCACTTTCCACTTACAAGTAGGAATGACAATCTCTTGAGTCATACCTCCTAGTCTCTGATGTTCTACCTTGACTTGTTGGAGATTGGGGCACATAGCCACAAAATCTACTATATCTCTTTTCATGCCATTCCACCAATAGACTTCCCGCAGATCGTGGTACATCTTGGTGGTACTTGGATGAATAGAATATCTGGAATTATGGGCCTCACCCCCATTAGGAACACATAATCGACCCTGGTAGCGAAGCACACCATCTCCCCCTTGGGAGAAAACCTCAACTCTCTGTTGATGGACTGTACCTTTGATTCCAAGTAGTATAGGATCACTGCCTTGCTTTTCCTTAACTTCCACTACCAAAGAAGACTCTGCCCCATTTTGAACTGTTACGCCACCATCTGATATGCTCATAAGATGAACTCCTAGGCGAGTAAGTCTGTGAACATCCTTTGCTAGCTCATTTCTTTCTTCCTCAACATGTGCTACACTACCTATAGATAATCTACTAAGAGTATCTGCTACTACATTGGCTTACTAGGATGGTAATGCACACTTATATCATAATCTTTAAGGAACTCAAGCCATCTTCTCTGGCGAAGATTCAACTTTTTCTGGGTGAATACATATTGTAGGCTCTTATGGTCTATGAACACATCTACATGAACACCATACAAGTCGTCTCTACAAATCTTGAGTGCAAACAACATTGCAACAAGCTTGAGGTCATGAGTCGAATAATTCTCTTCATGCACCTTAAGCTGTCTAGAAGCATAAGCTATAACCTTATCTCGCTGCATCAACACGCAACCTAGGCCAACTTTGGATGCATCACAATGAATCACATAACTGCTTGAACCCTCTGGTAGAGTCAAAATAGGAGCTTTAGTCAACTTACTTTTCAATTCTGTGAATCTTTTCTCACAATCATCTGACAACCAAAACTTGACCATCTTCTGATTCGACCTAGTCAATGGTGAGGCTATGAATGAAAATCCTTCTATGAACCTTTTGTAATAACCTACTAGACCCAAGAAACTTTTGATATCTGTAGGAAAGGTAGGTCTGGGTCATTGTTCCAATGTCTTTATTTTCTCAAAATCTACTCATATCCATTCACTAGACACTATATGCCCAAGGAAAGAAACTGACTACAACCAAAACTCGCACTTGTTAAATTTGGCAAAAAACTGACGATCTTTGAGAGTTTGCAGAACAACTCTCAAGTGACTCGCTTGTTCTTCCTCATTCCTAGAGTAAATGAGGATATCATCAATAAAGACGATAACGAATAAGTCCAAGTACTGCTTGAACACTCTGTTCATCAAATCCATGAAAGTTGCAGGAGCATTGGTTAGTCCAAATGACATAACTACAAATTCATACTGTCCACACCGAGTTCTAAAGGTTGTATTCGAAATGTCACAATCTCTGACTCTAAGCTGATGATAACTTGATCTGAGGTCTATCTTTGAGAAATGACTAGCACCCTGAAGTTGGTCAAACAAGTCATAAATCCTGGGGATGGGATACTTGTTCTTGATAGTAACCTTGTTCAACTGCCTATAGTCAATGCACATTCTGAGAGAACTATCTTTCTTCTTTACGAACAACATTGGTGCGCCCCATGGCGAAATACTAGGTCTGATGAAGCCCTTATCTAGAAGTTCTTTCAACTGCTCTTTCAATTTCTTAAGCTCAGATGGAGCCATTCTATAAGGAGAAATAAAGATAGGCTGGTATCTGGAAGGAGATCAATTCTAAAGTCGATTTCCCTTTCGGGAAGAACTCTGGGAAGATCTTCTGGAAACACTTCTAGAAACTCATCAACCACTGGAACTAACTCAAGAGTTGGGGTTTCGGAGCTTGAATCCTTAACTCGAACTAGAAGATAGAGATAAACTTTAGAGATCATATTTCTATCCTTAAGGTAAGAAATGAATCGACCTATAGGCGCTAAGCTACTACCCTTCCATTCTAATATTAATTCGTCTGGGAACTGAAAACGAACAATCCTAGTCCTACAATTGACTGAGTCATAACAGGAATGTAACCAATCCATGCCTAGAATAACATCAAAGTCTAAAATTTCTAAAACTACAAGATCTACTGAGGTGACTTTCTGAGAGACTGCGACAGGGCAATTTTTGTATACCCGTCTAGCTATAACTCGGTCACCAACTGGAGTAGAGATTGAGAAAGGTTTTGAGAGAGTTTCTGGACTAACATCAAACTTAACTTCTATAAAAGGAGTTACAAAGGAAAGAGTAGCCCCTGGATCTAACAAAGCATAAACATTGAGGGACTACATAAGGAGAATATTTTTGATCCTGGAGAGCCTGAAGAGCATAGAGCCTATTTTGGCATTTTTTGCCACCTGTACCAGAAGAGTTACCCTGCTGAGTCGGGCGACCTGTTGGTGCTGCTGAAGTTGTAGACCGGGCTTGATTAGCATTGCCTCTTTGACCCTGTTTAGAAGGACAATCCCTTAACCTATGACCAGACTGATCACACCCAAAATATCCTTCCTTTCCTTCAAGGCACGCACTCAGATGGTTCTTACCACACTTAGGGCAGGTTGGGTAGGTTTTGGTACCTGTAACACTCCCTTGAGACTTAGAGCTTGATGCCCTACCTTTTTTTATCATTACGGAATTTGGAAGATGGGACACTAGCTGAAGGTGCTGGAGTTAAAAATTTCTGCTAACCCTATGAGCGATTTCCACCACCCGATTTCTATTGGGGATACTCCTTGTTTCCAGTCCTAGCCTTCTTGTTCTCCTTGGCCTATTCCTTAAGCTTATCACCCTCAACCTGCTGAGCATGAGTCATAAGCCTAGAGAGGCTCATATCTCCTAGCAACATAGTATTCCTACATTCTGTTTTCACCAAGTCTGACACTCTATAAAGAAACTTGATCATTTGGGCCCTGGAATCAGCCACCATATGAAGAGCATACCTGGAGAGTTGGGTAAACTTGAGCCCATACTCTTGGACTATCATGCTACCTTGCCTTAAGTTCATAAATTCCTAAGCTTTTGCTTCCCTTAGCTCTCTTAGGAAAAACCTGTCTAGAAAGGTCTCACTAAAGCAATCCGAAGAGATAGGAGCCACATCTATACCCCTATTCTCCTTCTACTAAGTATACTAGATATGAGCTACATCCTTAAGTTTTTAGGATGCTAACTCAAATCGATCATTCCCAGTCACCTGCATCACTTCAAAGATCTTCTTGACCTCATCAATGAAGTTTTGGGGATCTTCTCCAACCTACGATCCTAAGAACTTTGGCAGATTCATCCTAACAAAGTCTCGGACTTTAGCTACAGCTGACCCAACATTAGCATTTTCCAAAATTTTAGCCCGCTGAATATTCTGGTTGGCCATACTCTGAGCCAACATCTGAATGGCATTCATGAACTCTGTATTCGAGACTTCTTGATTTGGGACTGGAGGAAATGCGTTCGCATTCCTGGCATTCACATTCCTGGCGTTAGCCCTATGAGGAGGCATGATCATTGAAATGTAGAACGTCGAGTTAGAATAGAATTAGATCATACCTTATGCATGATAAGAGTAACAAGAAAATGAAGATTTTCCTAAAACACTTTGTAGCCTCCCTCTCATTAGATGTGGTGCACTTCACACCCATGAAAAGGACTCTACTTAGGGTGGCTTTCAGACATCCTAGGACTCTTAAACCTAGTTCTCTAATACCAAGTTTTTCACACCCCGAGCTACCCTTGAGACGCGGACAAATGACCAAGGATCACAAGTGACCCCAAGCTAACCCAGTTGGTATGATCACGAGCATACTAAAGATAAATTGAGAAATAAAACTATTGCAGAAGCTAATTGTAAATAATACTGAGAGTGATGGGGAGTACCCATACTAAAACTGAATATATCAAATCTGAGAATTTAATACAAAAGAACATCAAACTCAAATACTAGGCTGAATCTAACTATGTCTTAAAATAGCCTCTAACTGACTAGAAATGTTGGGACATGCCTTATCTAAGTTTAGAAAAACTGAAACTAAAAGACTAAAATACTGAAATAATAACATGTCTATTGTCCTTGAAGAATGAGGACTCACCACTGATACTGCTGAACTGGAGATCAAGAACCGATCTAAGCGTGATCTGGATGCTGAGAACCTAGACCTACATCACGAGGAGATGTAGCGCAGAGTATGCGTCAGTACTTGAAAGGTACTGAGCATGCATGATAGAGTAAAGCTGAAATAAATATATAATCGAACAAGTAATAAAGCAAGAGCATAATCTGAACATGATATAGATACTAAATATTGAGCTAACTAAATGCAATAACCAATTTGTAACATGCTGATACTGAATACTGACTATACTGAAATGTGATCAATGAAATGGAGTCTGACTGAACTGTAGGAGCTACTAATAACTAATAATAAAACCACATGTGCTAAATGTGGAGTCCGGTGTACACGCCCCATTGAGAGGACCCAATATACCTGCCCAAAGGTATAGAGGCATGCTGGTGAGATCACTAAAATGATGCCCACATTAGGGACTTACAACCTACGTGGCTTCTAGTTTTAGGACTATATAGGTGACTGACCCTAGTCCAACTCGGTATTAAGCTACTCCAAATAGATTAAGTGATTAACACATTATGACTGAATTTTTGTGATACACTGCTTAGCTCAAATGACATAAAAATTGAGAATGCATATTAATAAACTGATAATGAAAAATTCAGAACTGAGGCATGCATATCTGAAATAACTGAAATATTTGGCATAGCATGTGTAATTCAAGAATTAAAAAACTACATAGCTAGGGTTCTGAAATTATGCAATAAACTGAGTAATAACATAATAATCTGATTTGGATCATTCTAACAGCTAAAACCCAACAATTCTAACATTCAAGAAACCCTAGGTCTAGATAATATATAGGGAATCAAGAATCTGACTGAAATCTAGTGATCTAACGAGCAAAAGGAACCCACTAGTGAAATCCCACATACCTGGTGACAAATTCTACAGAGAAATCTTTCAATTTCGGGGCTGGAACTGATGGAATCTTGTTGCATTGTTGAACTAGGGTTGGTCGACCTTTTCTCCTTTTTTGCTTCTAATTTTGTATGTTTTGATTAATGATGGGACTTGGGTAAGTTCTAGTTATGCTTATAGGCTAAAACTAATCAAAACGACGTAGTTTAGAGTTAAAATGACGTAGTTTAGAGGTCCAACAAAATAGGAAAAGACCAAAAGATCCCTGACCTAAGTTGTAGACGAGGCTGACCATGGCCAACTTCACCGACTGTGAAAGAGACCACGTATTGTGAAGTGGGTCGTGATCTTCATTTGGACTAAAGGTCTAAGGGTTCTGGTTCACAGACCCTCTCACAGCCCGTGTGAAAGACCACAGACGGTGAAGGTGTCCATGGTCTTCACTTGGGCAGAGATATGGGGGATCACTGGTAAGGCTCCACGGATACCCCCACGACCCGTCTTCAGGACCACAGACAATGAAGGTCCCCATGGTCTTTACTTAGGTGAGGGGTGTCTAAGGGCCATGTCTGGGGGCCTACTGGCTGGCCTTCACGGACCCTACCATGGGCCGTGTGGAGGTTCATAGACCATGAAGGTCCTCATGGTCCTTAATTAGGCTTAAGGGTCTGATGGCTAGTCTAAGGGGGCTACTGGTTTAGACTTCACGAGAGCCACCATGATCTGTTATCAAGACCACAGACCGTGAAGGTGCCCGTGGTTTGATGTCTGGGCCTAGTGACTTCCATGTCATGACCACGAGCAGGTCAACGGATCGTGGACCCTATCACGATCTGTGAACCCATCCGTGATTCACTGCTTCAGGTATTTTTCTGTAATTTTTTTCTAGTCTTGGTTTTCGAGGTGTTACACCATGACTACTCTTGAAGCCTACTTGTGCAATGCATGGATGGCATCCCATACTACCACATACACTAAGTACTGCATTCTTGAGAAGCCATAATTCATTAATATTCTTTGTGGGGGTAAACCTTAACCGACATAGACCATGTGAGCAATTCATGGAATCCCGGTGTCACCCTCACCGGATAAGAGATTCCTACTTGCCTAAGGTAGGGCCATTACTTTTTAGCTTAGGTGGATCCACTAGCTATAAAACTATGTGGGAACATAGTTATATGATATGGATATTGCTACTAGATACCCCGCCTCAACACACGGTTGAGCATCCATCTCAATCCATATCCACTTGGTGGTTAGCATTATTCCCCATGGAGTACTTGACATTTATTACTTTAGTTCATTATTATAGGATAAGAGATTGCTACTAGATACCCCACCTCAACTTATGGTTGAGTATCCATCTCCAACCCAACTTTCATTCATTGGATAGCTCATAGATTCAAAGATGAAAATAGCCTTTCAACTAAGAATTCCCATATTGTGAGAAAGTCCTTTCACAACATGTCATTACCATTCATTAGTGTACAATTGAGAATAGCCTTTCAATCAACACATCATCATTAACATAAGAATAAAACTTCATTCATTATTCATTCATGAGTGTGTGTATGTGAGAATAACCTTTCACATATATCATCATCATTCATAAGTGATAAATTGAGAATAAGTATTCAATACTAACACAAGTTCATTCTAAACATTATCATAATACTATCATTGAAATCACACACACATATACTTCACATCATGATCCTTCATGAAATTGCCCTCCAAGGCCATACATCAATCACAACCCAAACATCTAATATACTACAATAGATAAAGGATTTAACATGATTTAATAGCTAAATCAACATATACATAAGCAATTCAACATACTTTCATGATCACCGAATTCCCAATCTCAATTCACAACCGAAGAATTTGGGGGAAACAAGGTTTCATAGGATAAATTCACCATAATTAATCATTAATTCAACAATCCATTCATAATTCATCATATATAAACCTTTAAAAACGTTTTGGAATTGAACCCATGCATAGATTCAAAACCTTAGTTCTTTGGGGGATTTTGTAAACTTGAATTCATCTTTTTATAGGACTCCTTGAATGAAAATTTGTCAAGGATGAAGATTACCATACCTTTAGGGATGAAACTCCACGAAAATTGATTGAAAAAGACTAAATCTTGGGCTTGAGAGCTTGAATCTTCACCTTCAATGGTGGTTTCTAGAGAGAGAATATTTGGAGAGGTAGTTTCTAACTTTGGAGTGTTTTGAAATAATGAATTGGAAAAAGGAGTTTTAATACTTTTAAAAGTCAGAAAATAATTTAATAACTCAATAATAACCATCCCCCAACTTAAATAACCTTAAAACTAATTTACAAATTTACCCCACCAATGGCCGAGCCTTGATAGCAAATCAGGTGCAAACCACGAACCCCCACCCACGAACTGTGGGTGGGTCCATGGGTCGTCCTGGCTTCTCGTGGTTTGATTCTACAGCATCACTCCTAGGACCTTGACCCACGGAGGCCATCCATGGGGCATGGATGGACCTATGGGGCATAGGTCCCATCCACAAGTCATAATGAATTTGGCAGTTTTTTGGTTTCTTAGGGTCTTGGGGGTTAGGCTTTAGGGTCCTCCTCAAGGACCCCTTGGTTGGTCCTTGGGGAGTCATACCTTGACGTTTAACCCCTAAACCCCTCAACCTAAGCTCGAGACATCATTTTACAACCTCAAACCCCATATCAAACTCAAACACACATTCGTTAGGCTTTAGTTTCACTTTACTAGTTTTTCGAGTCGTTACAGGCATAACCTTGAAATTCTTCAAATTATTTAAGGAAATTTTGAATATGTTTTCTTCAAAGGAGAGGTACTTCCTGTCTTTCAACAACTCACTCACTTCGTCTTCAAAAAGAGAATGGCACTACAAATACCGAACAAGGAGAAATCAGGTTAGTTGTTGAGGCTGTAGGGGATCAATATACATTTGACATAAAGTTACCATGAAGTAAGAAATGAATAGAAAATATACTATCGTATCAGGAAATATCATCAAATCTTGTAACTTAGGAGTAAACTTTAAGAGGCTATCTAGTAGGAGGAATGAAAGTTTTGAAATACAAGAACTTATTGTCAACCATCTGCATTCCAGCAATGGTAAGGAGTGTCTTCCTTTTACAACATCAAATGGAAATTACCTAAATAGAAGAATGAGGCAGAAGATAAAACAAGAGCTCTATTCACAATCAACATAAAAACACTGGACACATTTGGAACTGATAACTGACCTTGATCAACCAGGATGATAGTATTAACTCATTTTCACACCGTACGCTTACCAATAAATCTTTCACTATGTTTTCATCCCTCTCAGCAAATTCATCACAATAGAGATTAAGATTGGCATGGTTCAAAGATGACAAGTCCCTAGTTTAATTTTCGTATAACTAAAAACCCCAAAAATTATTAAATGTTCAACATATGGAGCAACTATTTCAAAAGCAACTTGTATCACCTTCGAATGGATACAAATCCCCACGAGGATGACCATGATGGATCAATAGTAGTTGCCTACATTTTGGAGAAGTCATGTGCAAACAATTAAAACAAAAAATTTACGTAGCTTCAAAGATTCCAATTGAGGACAACTTCACATGATTTGTTTAATGTGTTCATCCCAGAGCAACAAAATTTTCAGCATTAAACTCTTTAGAGATGTCCAATTTAGTACACAATCTTCTAATATTCTACAATTCTTGCAGTTGAGGTTTATAATCGATGAACTACAACAAAGAACTTCTGGCAAGCTATAGGGTTGGTCATGAACACTCGGATCTATAGTATAAGATATATTGAGGCATAAATCCTCCACTTTCATATTCACAGCAAATTCAGTCCTTTTGTCAATTACGGGAAAATAAGACAGACCATCATCATATTTGAACACAAAGTTTAGACTTAACTTTTTAATTGTAGAGCAGCTAATAAGGAGAGGTAGTACAATATCCGTTAAGGAAATGAATTTGGCACTGTCGAGCAATCTGAAATATTATACTCCTCGTTGTCATAAACAATATTGTTGATAGAAGTCCAGAAGTATTGTCAATCTTTAGAGAGAATAGTTGTTCTGAACGCATCTATTATGGACAACAAAGAAAGAATTTGGACGATAAGAGTATAAGGTAGCTTATTAATCCTATTAATTTCTTCACATTTTGTCTCAATCTTGGCTTTTTTCTAACGTGAGTTTCCAATAAGCAAACTTTTAGAGTTGCTAGCTAGAAAATTGGTCTTGGTTTCTCATGTTGTCAAATTGTATTACTATTGCTGCATAAAACTGTGGTGTCAGCAAACCACTCAACGACGCTAAAGTACACTAGAATTTGGTTGTGCAGAATAAGAAGAATTACATAAAAAAAATTTGTTGACAAATGAGAGGAAACCTCTCTATTTATGGACAACAATAGGGAGTGTAAACATGTGCTTATTGTGACAACAATAGGTAGTGTAAACATGTGCTTATTGTGTCTTATCGGAAAGGTCACAACCCCCTGGAAAAGTCACAACCCATTGGAATAGTCACAACTATTCGGAATAGTCACTATCTTTCGGAAAAGTCGCAACTCTTCAAAAAGTCACAACTTTTTAGAAAACTAACAAATCTTCATAAAAGTTATAACTCTTTGATCGGTTTCCATTTGCACATTTTAAAATCCAACAACTCATGGTTGTCATGCTACTTTTCCTTTGTTGAGAAACAACACAGGGCTGGGGGGGGGGGGGGGGGGGACTATTATCAGACATCATTACTGAGAATAAGTTAACTTGTAATTAGAATTGCTATAGACAATTTATGTTTCTTTCTGTTTAAAAAAATTCTTTCTTTAATGTCCAACTATCAAAGTTATCAAAATATCACATGACACTATTTTTAATGTTATATATATACGATATTTTTTAATATATATATATTCTTAAATAAAAATAGGCTCCGGAAAAGCGAAAATGAAGGAGGAAATTACAATTAAGGTGAGGGAATCGAACTCCTCACCAATAAATGAAAATTTAGTAGTCAATGCTACTAAGATTCTCCCATGTATTATACTAGTTTCTAAAAATGTGCTTTGCACGTTTGTCCTTTATCATAATTGTAATATTTTTTTATATATTTTTTAAACGTTAAGTTATAAAATATGAAAAATGGTTAAATAAGAAACTATGAAGTCCACAATATTCGAACTTATGGAAGAATGTTAATATATACACGTTAACTCATACAAATCACATATCAGAATCTAAATAAAATATGAATCAGTCATTCTGGAGTAGTATTGAACAAGATGATTTTCTTAATTAATGATAGAATATTTAATTAATTATATTGTATAATAAATTAATTTAGTGTAGGAATAAAAAGGTAATTCAACTTTTCACTTTGGTGCTTCCCACTTTTAATAAGATATGATATGATATGATGAAATGATGATTAGACATATTTTAATATGACTTAATATTTTTAAATTATGAGTATTTTTATTATGACTATAAATATGAAATATTTGTTTTATGAGATTTTTTATTTTGTTAATATTAGTGATGTAAATAATATTTATTAGACTTATTTTAGCATGATTTAATATTTTTAAATTATGATCATTTTTACCATGACTTATTAATATGAAATATTTACTTTATGGGATTTTTTGTTTTGTTGTATATCTATTGTCATCACTCATTACATATATATAAAAAAACCTTCTGACAATAATATACATAATGAGTACTGTATATACTAGATACAAAACCGCGGGCGAGCCCAGGCCCAATATATATTAGTTTACTTATTTTAATTTATGTGATGCATATAAAAATAGAAGAGTTAATGAAATCTTAAAATATTTTTGTTGTTAATTATTTTTATTATATTTTTAACGTACTTTTCAAATTATATTTATGTCACATGTGATATTTTGAGAGTAATTAATTATCAATATATTTTAAAAAATATTTTAAGTTGTTAAATTATTGTGATTTATGTGTCACATGTGAAATTTTGATATTTAATCAAATTTTTAATATATTTTTTTAAAAAAATTAACTACGTAATTTTCAAATAATATATGTTATTTCCCTTGTTCTAATTTGTGTGGCACATGTTAAATTTTGAGAGTTGATCAAATTTTTAATATATTTTTAAATACTTTAAGTTTTGATTAATGGTACTCTTAAAGTAATTTTCGCGCGCGTGTGTGTGTGGCACATGTGAAATTTTGAGAGCTAATCACATTTTAATATGTTCTTCAAATATTTTAAGTTGTTAATTATTGTGATCTATCATACTCTTAATGTAATTTTCAAATAATATATGTTACTCCCTCAATTTCAATTGTGCAGTACGGATGAAATTTTGAGAGCTAACCAAATGTATAATATTTTAAATGTATTTTTAGTACTTGTTTTGTAAATACATAACATATAAAAAGAAACATATTAAAATAATTTTTTTTATTTTTTCAAAAATAAAAAATAAATTAAAATGGATAAAATAAGAAATATAACTAGAGGAAGTTGAGGAGAAGGGAAAACCGGTTTATTGATCTGTTGACCATAAGCTCTTCAACATTCACACTTATAATATATAGTACCGAAACCGATCAAAATATCATTGGATTATTTGAAAAGATTTAAATATATCACTCATTCACTTATTGGGCTAAAAATATCTCGCAATCCTCCTTTAAGGTTCATTTCTACCCTTGAATCTAACACCATTTTTTTTAAAAAAAAAAAAAGTTATTATTATATATTACGTGACAATTTTTCATTGGACAAAATTAAATCCCAACCCATTTAATTTTCTTCTATCCCCTCCCAATCCATTCTAATGCTCCATAACCCAAATCCAATTAGAAGAACCCATTAAAAATATTGATTTACCATTCTCCTTTAAGCCTAAGAAGAAGAAACAGTTTATAGTTAAGAACTAAAATTGGTAAGTTTATAATTAGTGGACCAAACCTGATAAAATTTGAGATAGTTAAAGGACTAAATCTGGTAAGTGTATAGTTAAGAGACTATTTTAGACCTACTTCAATAATTTAGGGACCATTTGTGACATTTAGTTGTATTATATACATTTTTAGCTAGTTGTTGCATTTCACAATAAAATTTTGACATAAAACATAAATACACCATTTAACTTGCCCTCAACTACAATTTATGCCCTCTAACATTGGGTGTGCATGATTAGACAATTAAACATGTATAAAGTTGAATAAATAGACACACGTCCTTTGTGGCATCTTACCTGACAGTTTGAGTCTCACTAGTGTCCTGAGTGTATTATGCCACACAACTCATGTGTCTACTTATTCAACTTTATACAAGTTTAAGAGTCTATTTATACACACTCAATGTTAGAGGATATAAATATGAAATGAGGCCTAGTGAAAGTACATTTTACGTCATTAAATATGCTTTGTTGACTTACCATGTCAGCCCCCACATCAAAGTTGCTCAACATCATCTCAACTTTTTCCACCATTATAAATAAAGAATGACATGTGAGACGTTGTACTTGACTCCGTTTGTCAGTTGAATCCTTATACTCATGACTTTGTCAACTGAACTCTTAAACATACTAAAAAGCAATATTTTAAAGAGTGTTTTGTGTTTCTTCTTCATTTAGGTTGGGTTTTTGCCTCTCATCAAATGATTCTCTGGTGAGTGCTTAAATCAAAGCTATTTCTTGAAGCTTTTTAGTTAAATTTGGGTCAGTACTCTACTTTCTGCATACAAAACTATTGGAATGATTGTCTCAACCAGAAATAGAAGAATGCAAGATGAATTACTGATAATCCGTATCTTGCCGATGGTATTCTTGGGGGTAATTTTTCAAGATTACCAGTTAAAATTCTATTGCAATTGAAGTGCTTATGTAAGCGCTACTGCACTCTGATTTCAACCTCCTGGTTTATCTCTCTGCATCTCAAGATGATTAATAAGTTTACTTGTAATTATAATTTTTGTAGACAATTTCTGTTTCTTTTTTTGTTTATTCTTTCTGTAATGTCCAACTAACAAAGTTATATCACATGACACTGTTTTTTAATGTGATAATATATGATATTTTTAAATATATTTTTGTTTTAAAAAAAAGGGGTTGTGAAAAGGAAAAATGAAGGAGGAGATTACAATTAAGGTGAGGAATCAAACGATCTCACCAATAAAGTGAAAATTTAGTAGTCAATGATACTAAGATTATCCCATGTAATAGTATATGATTAGAATTTGCGGTGGTTTTAAATCATATTGAAACCATTAAAAAGAGCAATAAGGTATTTTATGTAAACAAAATTATTCATCAAAATCTAAACACAAAACTTAAGAAATGAAAGGATAAAGGATACATACACAAGGTAACGAGACTTTGGTAGCCATTTCAAAATCTAGATTTTTTTTTTTTTTGTATCTATATTTTCATGAAAGGGCTAAAGCCACAGTACTTATATAGTGGCCATGGAGTTGACCATTTAATTTTTTTTCTATTTTTGGTCAGACATTTATGTTCATATATATATATATATACACACACACACACACAAGTTTTACGGCACATGTGTTGCACGTGTGTATCGTATATATAGTATATGATGTTATAAAATAGAATTAATATTAATAAATTAAAACTTTTTTAGTAAATAATTATAATTGAACAAACATAGGACAAGTATTTTTAAATTATTAATACATATTGTCATAGAATTACTTGTATTTTGAGATCAAAATGACTAGTAATCATTAAAACATTTCAAAATACATTCAAAGTTTAAATATGGGAGAAAGTGACATTTCTTTAATAATATTGTTTCTTACTTCACTCAATTTTATAAACAAATCTAACCAACAAAATAGAAAAAAAAAATACCCATTCAAAAGATGTCACCAATAGCCTTTCCTCTTGATGTTATGAACATAAATCATGTACACCATTTAAGTACAAAATTTGACTTAACTATTCATACTTGAAATTTAGTATGTGCATGACACTAATAAGGATTACCATAAGTATTTCAATATTTTATCTTTATATGTAACACATTTTTTACAAAATATTATTACTCTATTAATATTTGAGTAAGGCTATTATAGAGAAGTAATTTTACGAAAATGTGTACTTGGTTGTTATCATGAATGATGGTTATATATATTGTATCACCCTAGAAATTTTTTGAGCTAAGACCCGAACTGTTCTTCGTAGTGAGTGAGATTTATGCAAGGAATTTAAAATTTCTTGAGTATTAAGGTCACTAGATGTAGCACCTTGAGTTCCAAGAAGAACTGAAGAGAGTTCATTCAAGTCATCCCTAAGTTTTTCTTAAGTTTTGGGTCAACTTCAAATAACTATAAATCCTAGTACAGGATGAGTTAGGTGAGCTACAAGCTATAAAATTAAAGCCCTTCAAGTCCTCTTTCCAATGCTACCTATTTTTCTAAATTTCGAGCTCTGAGTAAAAAGTTATGACTGATTTAGTAACGACGCACAAACTTAGCAGCACCTCCGTGATGGCTCCGCGTTACGGAACCAATACGGACCTCACTGCTTGGTGAAAAATCATTTTGACTCCCAGCTCGTTTTAATTATTTCTTTAAGGGTATTTTAGTTCTAAAAAACCTTAGGAGGTCATCTAAATTGCCCAAAACATGTAGAAAACAATTTTTTCATAAATGAAAACCCTCTCATCCACTCCAAAGATTCTACGCTCTAGGGATTCAAGAACGCTAAGGCTAGGGTTCATCTTTCAAGATTTTCCTTCAAGTGCTGCAAAAATATGGTTCTTTCAGGTATGTAAGCTTCCATAGTGTTGGGTTTGTTCACCCACACGCCAATCATGTAAATTTCAGCGTTAAGCTCATTCTAGAAAGTTGAAAATCTGATGTTATTGATATGTATTCTTGAATTTTCTTTCATTCATGAATTGGACAGAGATTTAGGAGTTATTGAGATCATTGTTTCAATTTATAGAGTACTTTTGAGTTAGATTCTTGTGTACATGTGATGGTTATCTAAATCTAAAGAAAAGTTGAGCAAAAGAAACGAATTTAGGTGATTTGAGGTTAGAAAACGAAGAAGAGAAAAGTCGGGCAAATCTGACACTTGGCTCCGTGTCGTGGACCTACCTCCCCACTTCATAAAGTTGTCTTCGCATTGCAGAGAGGTCACCTCTCTGCCTCAAAAGTTATTTCACGACCAATTATTTTAATGCGTCTCTGCGTCGTGGACTAGCTTCCAAGCAGTGAATCTTTATATATTTTCTCATGTTTAGCTATCTAAAATCAATCTTAAACATCATTAGATCTTTCCTATCACAAATCACAACCTTGAATTCATAATTCAAATTCAAGGTAAAGTTGAGAGTTAAGTCTTGAGAGTTCTTCCGAACATTTTGAGAAAGTCCCTGTGAGTCTTTTACAACTTCTAGTAACTTGTTTCAAGACTCGAGCAAGTAAGTATAAGGATGAGGAGAATGTATTCATGAGTCTACTTTGTTATCATGAGAGCTTTCATTTCATGAACCATAACTCTTGAATTCAGAATTCACATTCAAGAGAGAGTTAAGAGTAGAGTTCAAGCAAAGCTTTGAGTTCAATTGTGAATCCTTTGAGATCAACTATTGATTTGAACTAGCTTCTAAAAAAGTAAGTATGAGAATAAGAAGAGTTGTATTCACGAGTTCCATAATATTATGTAGACCCTCGAGTCGAGTCGTTCATGCCCATAACCTCTGCATGAACTCTATCAGTTGAGTACATTTGCATGAAGTAGTATCTTCAAGTTCTAAGTCTTGAGTATCGAGTTTCTAACCCTTTCGAGATTATAATCCTAATCATGGGACTATTACCTATTACCCATGAAGTCCATGAGTTGAGTTGTTCATGTCCATAATTCTGCATAAACATTATAGGTAGAACAGTCTTGAGATAAGAAGCATATTTGAGTCCTTGAGTTGAGTAGTTCATGCTCGTAATTCTGCATGAATCCTCTGAGTTGATCATTCTTGAAATGAGTAGTATTAGTGAAGTTCTTGAGTTCCAAGCATTAAGATCTATCTATGTTTATTGAAAACCTTGCATCGAGTCTTTCATGTCCATAATTCGATATGAACCATATTTTAAGAAGTCTTTTACAACTGTTTTAACTTTGTTTTAAGACTTAAGTTTTGAGTTCAGTAAAGAGTAAAGTTGAAGTTCATTCATTCAAATTTATATGGGAACTATGTATTCCCAAAAGAGTTTAAAATGTTTTCACATTTAAATAAGAACAAAAAACCAAGATTTTCAAAAGAGCCTTTGAGCTAGTGTTGAATTCAGTAAAGAGCCTTTGAGCTAGTTTTTCAGTAAATAGTCTTTGGGCTAGCTTTCAATTAAAGAGGAAATCACTTTCTAAATGAAGCAAGAGGGGAAACTTTGATTTCCAAGATAGTGTTTGAGTTAAGTTTTTGAGCACTAATCTCAAATCACAGAAGAAGTATGTTTTTAAACATAAAGAGCTAGTATCATATTTTGGGAGTAGTATTGAGCACCGATATGGGGGAGAGTTCATAGAACCCATAGCCCCCATAAATCATTTAGCGATCATGGGTAGACAAGGGTCATACTTTTTAGATGAATCCTTTTCTCATAGACTAGTGGATTCACTTAGTAGTTCAACTCCTATACTCGTGGCAAGGTATAGGATGCACCGGTAGCGTGATGAAGATCGCTATATCATCACAATAGCTCTTATGTGATGGTTGTCGGTTAGAGAAACTCCCACAGTAGTATTTTGTATTTTTATTTACATCAAATTATTTGTATTTTTATATACATCACAGAGTTATATGTATCTTTGCATACACACAGAGTTGGCATCATGTTTTTAAACAACTTTTCTTTATATTACACATGTTTTAAATTACTTTATATTGAAATGAGTTCAGTTATGCTGAGTTGAGTTGAGCCAGGTAAGTTCTTCAGTATCTTTCAGATTCTTTTCAAGCTTATGTTTATGCTTTAAAATTCCTCTTACATGCTTGTACATTCCACATACTAAGCCATTTGGCCTGCATCTTCTCATGATGCAGACACATGTATTTAGGATCATCAACAGGATACATCCATAAGTTCAAGTTAGCTATGGTGAGTCTCCTTATTTCTGGAAGATTTCATCTACTTTTCAATTTAGTCAGGATGTCGTAGGTCTTGTCCCGACATCTATCTTTATCAGTTAGAGGCTTCATAGATAGTCAGTATAGTTGAGAAGTCTGTATTATTCATTTATTTTATTAAATGTTTTGAAGACTTAAGTTGCCTATTTTATGGAGAGTTGAATATAATATTTTTATTCTAAGTTGCTCATTTGAGTTAACGTTTTTGAAGTTGAATTTATTGAATTTTATTTAGTTTTGAGCTTTTGCATGCTTAAGTTAGTCTTTCGCTTATAGTCTGTCAGGATAAGGGTTCACTTGGGGATCAGCAATGGTTCTTGAGTGCCGGCCACGTCCAGGGTGTAGACTTGGGTCATGAAAAACTTGGTATCAGAGCCCTGAGTTTAAGTGTACTAGGGTGTCTATGAAGCCGTGTCAGTAGGTTCTCGTTTATGGTTGTGAGGGCCTCACTTCTATTAGTAAGGGACTACAGACATTTAAGAAAAGTTTCCCTTCTTTCATAATCTTAATCGTGCAATAGAGATATGTCATAGAGACTTATTCTAACTTATGTGTTCTCTTATTCCTTTGACCACCCATCATAGTAGAGGTGGTATTTAAGCAAAGTCAGTTCTTTGTCTATGAGTTGTTCTTAGCAAGATTTCTGAGGAAGTCAAGAGATCTCAGAAGGGCTTAAGAGGAGCCCAAGAGTAAGTTAAGTGTAAAGTTTCAGAGTAATGCCCTCATATTCATATGAATAATGCATTTGAGCTAAAAGCGAGTTGTACTATTTTCCTTAAGCCTTGTTTCAACTGAGATTTTTTTTTAAGAAGTATGTTTAGAGCTTTGGTAAGATTTTCACCTGAAAAGGTAACATGAGTTATGAGATCATAAGCAATAGTAGTGAAAGAGCCCAGAGTTTGAGAAAAGTATGCAGAGGTTTAGTAATCCTAGAAAGGGAGATGGTGTTTTAACAAGCTATGTTACTATAGTCAAGTACCTAGTAAGTTAGTAATGAGGAGTTTTCCCTTATGGTAGATGAAGAAGTGATGAGTTGTGCAGATTCCATCATAGGAGGTAGAGTGTGTTGTAGTTAGAAAGGAGTTGTGATGAAGTGTCATTGTGTAGGTAATGACCAGGTGTAAGTGTTGAATAAAAGAGCAGGAGTATTCATGAGGTGATAGATCTAATCTAGGCTTGTGATTTTGAGGGAGAGCCCATGATATTCAAAATGTTATAGAACTAATTAGGCATTAATGTATAGTGAATGAGTGAATAGTACTCAAGTTGTGAAGGGAAATGTGATAGTAAATTGTAAGTATGAATACTAAAAGGTGAGGGTTGGCTATTTGTCATAAGGTCCTAGTGGATGAGTGTTTCTGAATTTGTATCTAGTAGTTGTAAGTTAGTATAGTAAACGAGCAATCATATTGATATTTTTATTTAGTCATAAATATTAAACTTGAATTCAAGATGAGTGTCATGATCAAAAGAATGATAACATTAGGGTGATGATGTTAGTCTTGAGACTTAATCTAGAAGACTTGACATAGCGTAGGTGAGGAATTGAGGTGATTAGCTGCAATAGATATGTTACCAGATGAGGTTCCAATTAAGTTATGATTTTTCATGTGTTCCTAGATAGCATAATTGAGTTGTTAATGTGGAATAGGTCCATAGATTTCAAGTGTTAGCTTTAGACCTAAGGGGGAGATGATAAGAGGAGAAATAAAGTCAAGTGTTGATAATTTCTTAAGGAGCTTATTAGCAGGAATCTATGGAGTTGTTAGAGTACTAAGCTTGAACGTGGTGTTGTTAAATATTTGGTGGTTCATGATATGAGCCTAATATGGTGGTAGAAAGTAATAGTTTGGGATGGTATTTCCTATAGACAGGTATATAATCCGAACTTAAGGATTTGGTTTAACCTTGAATATGGTAAGAGTATACCATTAGACTCAGACCTTAGTAAGAGTAACCCCATTTTCTACCGAGTCTGGTCGTCGTTCGAGGATGAATGATCCTAAGAGGGAGATATTGTAACACCCCATAAATTTTTTGAGCTAAGACCCCAACTGTTCGTTGTAATGAGTGAGATTTTTGCAAGGAATTTAAAACTTCTTGAGTATTAAGGTTACTAGATGTAGCACCTTGAGTTCCAAGAAGAACTGAAGAGAGTTCATTCAAGTCATTCCTAAGTTTTTCTTAAGTTTTGGGTCAACTTCAAACGACCATAGCTCCTAGTACATGATGAGTTAGGTGAGCTACAAGATATAAAATTAAAGCCCTCCGAGTCCTCTTTCCAACACCACTGAGTTTGCTAAATTTTGAGCTCTAAGTAAAGAGTCATAACTGATTTACTAACGCACAAACCTGGAAGCAGCTCCGCGATGGCTCCGCGTTATGGAACCAATACGAACCTCACTGCCTGGTGAAAAATCATTCCAACTCCCAGCTCATTTTAATTATTTCTTTAAGGGTATTTTAGTCCTAAAAACCTTTAGGATGTCATCTAAATTGCCCTAAACGTGTAGAAAACTAGTTTTTCATAAATCAAAACCGTCTCATCCACTCCAAAGATTCTACACTCTAGGGATTCAAGAAATGCTAAGGCTAGGGTTCATCTTTCAAGATTTTCCTTCAAGTGCTACAAGAAGATGGTTCTTTCAGGTATGTAAGCCTCCATAGTGTTGGGTTTGTTCACCCACACACCAATCATGTAAATTTCAGCGTTAAGTTCATTCTAGAAAGTTTAAAATCTGATGTTATTGATATGTGTTCTTGAATTTGCTTACATTCTTTAATTGAGCTGAGATTCAGGAGTTCTTGAGATCATTGTTTTGATTTATAGAGTATTTTTGAGTTAGATTCTTGTGTACATGCGATGGTTATCTGAATCTAAAGAAAAGTTGAGCAAAATAATTGAATTTAGGTGATTTGGGGTTAGGAAATGAAGAAGAGAAAAGTCGGGTAAATCTGGCACTTGGCTCTGCGTCGCGGACCTACCTCCCCATTTCATAAAGTTGTCTTCGCATCGCGGAGAGTTTACAGACCTCTCTGCCTCAAAATTTATTTCGCGACCTATTATTTTAATGCGTCTCCGCTTTGCAGACTAGCTTCCAAGTAGTGAATATTTTTATATTTTCTCATGTTTAGCTATCTAAAATAAATCCTAAACATCATGAGATCTTTCGTATCACAAATCACAATCTTGAATTCATAATTCAAATTCAAGGTAAAGTTAAGAGTTAAGTCTTGAGAGTTCTTCCGAACATTTTGAGAAAGTCCCTGTGAGTCTTTTACAACTTCTAGTAACTTGTTTCAAGACTTGAGCAAGTGAGTATGAGGATGAGGAGATTGTATTCATGAATCTACTTTGTCATCATGAGAGCTTTCATATCATGACCCATAACTCTTGAATTCAGAATTCAAATTCAAGAGAGAGTTAAGAGTAGAGTTCAAGCAAAGCTTTGAGTTCAATTGTGAATCCTTTGAGATCAACTATTGATTTGAACTAGGTTATGAAAAAGTAAGTATGAGAATAAAAAGAGTTGTATTCATGAGTTTCATATTATTATATAGACCCTCTAGTTGAGTCGTTCATGCCCATAACTTCCGCATGAACTCCATCAGTTGAGTACCTTTACAAGAAGTAGTATCTTCAAGTTCTAAGTCTTGAGTATCGAGTTTCTAACACTTTCGAGATTATAATCCTAATCATGGGGCTATTACCTATTACCTATGAAGTACATGAGTTGAATTGTTCATGCCTATAATTCTGCATGAACATTATAAGTCAAATTGTCTTGAGGTGAGAAGTATATATGAGTCCTTGAGTTGAGTAGTTCATACTCATAATTTCGCATGAACCCTCTGAGTTGAGCATTCTTGAAATGAGTAGTATTAGTGAAGTTCTTGAGTTCTAAGTATTGAGATCTATCTATGGTTATTGAAAACCTTGCATCGAGTCATTCACGTCCATAATTCAGCATGAACCATATTTTAAGAAGTCGTTTACAAATGTTTTAACTTTTTTTTAAGACTTAAGTTTTGAGTTTAATAAAGAGTAAAGTTGAAGGTCATTTCTTCAAAAGTATATGGGGACTATGTATTTCCATAAGTGTTTAAAATGTTTTCACATTTAAATAAGAACGGAAAACTGAGATTATCAAAAGAGCCTTTGAGCTAGTGTTTCAATAAAGAGCCTTTGAGCTAGTTTTTCAGTAAAGAGCCTTTGGGTTAGTTTTCAATTAAAGAGGAAATCACTTTCTAAAGGAAGCAAGAGGGGAAACTTTGATTTTCGAGATAGCCTTTGAGCTAATTTTTTGAGCACTAATCTCAAATCACAGAAGAAGTATGTTTTTAAACATAAATAGCTAGTATCATATTTTGGGAGTAGTATTGAGCACCGATATAGGGGAGCGTTCAGAGAACCCACAGCCCCCATAAACCATGCAGCCATCATGGGTAGAAAAGGGTTATACTTTTTAGATGAATCCTTTCCGCATAAACTAGTGGATCTACTTAGTAGTTCAAGTCCTATACCTGTGGCAAGGTATAGGATACGCTGGTAGCGTGAGGAAGTTTGATGTATCATCATAATAACTCTTATTTGATGGTTGTCGGTTAGAGAAACTCCCACAGCAGTATTTTGTATTTTTATATACATCAAATTATTTTTATTTTTACGTACATCTCAGGGTTATATGTATCTTTGCATACACATAGAGTTGACATCATGTTTTTAATCAACTACTAATTATATTGCACATGTTTTAAATTGCTTTATATTGAAATGAATTTAGTTATGTTGAGTTGAGTTGAGCCTGGTAAGTTCTTCAGTTTCTTTCATATTTTTTTCAAGCTTATGTTTATGCTTTAGAATTCCTCTTACATGCTCGTACATTCTACGTACTGAGCCATTTGGCCTGCATCTTCTCATGATGTAGAAACAGGTATTCAGGATCATCAACAGGAGCTTCGTTGATACATCCGGAAGTTTGAGTTAGCTATGGTGAGCCTCCTTATTTTCGGAGGATTTCATCTACTTTTCAGTTTAGTCAGGATGTTATGGGTCTTGTCCAGATATCCATCTTTATCAGTTAGAGGCTTCATAGATAGTCAGTATAGTTGAGAAGTATGTATTATTCATTTATTTTATTAAATGTTTTAATGACTTAAGTTGCCTATTTTATGGCGAGTTGAATATATTATTTTTATTCTAAGTTGTTCATTTGAGTTAAAGTTTTTGAAGTTGAGTTTATTGAATTTTATTCGAACTTTTGCATGCTTAAGTTAGTTTTCTACTTGTAGTCAGCCAGGATGAGGGTTTTCTTGGGGACCAGCAATGCTTCTTTAGTGTCGGCCATGTCCAGGGTGTAGACTCGGATCGTGACATATACTTCAATAGAATAATTTAATTTTAATATATGAATAACATCACCTATGGTGAAAAATATTTCATTTCATTAAGTTTCTACCTTATCTTTGTGGAATTGTAGTCTTCTCCTTTTTTTTGCCGTGTAGATATCATATATATGTTGTCTAATGAATGTATCTAGTATCTTATAGAAGTAGTATCATTATATAAAATATTTGAATTTTTCAATAATAAAAATTAATAGATAAATAAAATGTAAAGTATTATTTTAGAATCAATAATTTGATTTAAGATCATTTTATGATAAATAACTATTTTCTTATCTATTTTTATATAGCTAGTAAGGAGTGCATCTTGTGACATAAAGAAAAATTATATGGAACAATACATAGAGACGAAAATATATGTTCATGCTATATTCACTCTAGTGTTCCATTTGATTTAAATCTCTTGCCATCAACAATTTACTTTCTCCATTCATTTTTACATACATATCTATTAAAAATAATAATTATCATGGCTACGTTATCTTATTATAAGTAAAAGTGAAAATCTATTTTTGAAACAGTAAATTTAACATCAAAACCAATAATTCAATTGACTACGTTGATACCCATTGTTTTAGAAAAATAAGGAAGAAATTCATTCGTTTGAGGGAAAAGAATAAAAAATAAAAAAGCAAAGAAGAAATATCTTACCCAAATCATATGCCTTTTTTCATATATGTTTAGTATTACTGTCTCTCCCACAACTTTTTGTCATTGTTAACTAATGAAAATGGTAAGAAAAAATATGAGTGTGAACTGATGAATGATTTGCTACAATTTTTTCATCAACTTTTTTTTTATAAGGTACTTTGAATTTTGTTGAATTGCGAACTTAATCATTTTTTGCAAATAACACTTGAGATTTTTTAAGAAGAAGAGAGAACTTAAAGAAATTATAGTTTAAAAGTGTGAGGAAACCCCTCTTTTTATAGCTACCAAAAAGTAGTATGAATATATGTTAATTGTGCCTTATCTGAAAAGTCACAACCTTTTGAAAAAGTCACTGCTTATCGGAAAAGTCACAACCCTTTGAAAAAGACACAAATTATTAGAAAAGACACAATCCTTTAAAAAAGTTACAACCCTTCGAAAAAATCAAAACCCTTCGAAAAAGTCACAACTCATTGATGTTTGGGAGTTCGTGCTTTTAAGGTAGTATAGAAGATATATATATATATATATATATATATATATATATATATATATATATATATATATATATATATATATATATTAATGAGATTTAGACATTCAAAATAATTATGTCATTAATGGTTATTAGTTGATTATTTATCCTAGGTTGTTGATGTTATGCTAAAATCATCATTGACGTAATAATTTACTTCTTAAATATTTGAAAAAAGATATAAACCCTCATTTCCATTTTATCACACCTACTTTCTTTTTAAACGCATCTAAAATATAATTATTATTTTTCTTTTTATATATTTGAAAACTAGATATGTCAGATACATGCATCTGATGACCAAAATTTGACATGATGATAATTTTGAAAACTCGTGAAAATGCACGTATTAGGCCCTAAAAAAATAAAATTTTTATTGTTTACCCTATTAAATTCAATAATGTTGAAAGTAAAAATCGTCGGATAATTAACATTTAATAAATTTGACCAATAAAATATAGTAGAAAAATACATTCAACCTTTTCCTCTTTTTAAAATGGTCAAAAAAAGTTATAAAGTCACTTTAAAAGTGACATGTGTCACTATACCTCTTGAGTTCAATTTCCAAAGTCCTTGTTAAACCACGTGGTAAGGCAATTCCTAGAGCAACCATGTGTTACTTTCCAAGGGCTATTTTGTTATTTTACTAAACCCATGAAAATGAAATATTTCTCTTCACGTTTTTTCTACCTTCCCACCTAGAAATTTTCTCCTTTATAAGCTCCCAAATGGCCTAATGGTTTCTTTGCACCGAAACTTTCATTGAGTTTTTCTTTTTCCATTTTATAATTTTTTAGTTTGAAATTAAATAGCTTTCTCGGTTTTTAGATTTTGCTAACATGGAGAAAGCTGAAGAAAACATAAGAACTTCAAATGTAGAGAATGAAAATGTGGAACTGAATTTAGGGCTTTCGTTGAATGGTAATTTTGATGTTCACTCGAAAAAAATGAATTGTTTTTTGTGAATAACTAATGAAAAATATTCTTTGATGTTTTAAGGTGGATCGCAACGAAGTGTTGCTTCAAGTGTAGCTAAGGTTGAAAGCCAATAACCACCTACTCAAGGTATTAAGATTTTGCGAATTGATTTATATAGAAAGTCAATTTGAATTTGTATCAAAATTACAGTAGGAATCAATTTTTTTCCTGTAGTTCTCGATGTGACATCATCTTTGATTGAACAGAAATCACCTATATATTCAGGAAATTATATTGCTAAAGGGAAGATCAGAAACTTCATGCTCAACCATATGACTTTTGCTTCCACAAGAGGTAAAGGACCAAATGGAAAGAAGACTGAAGGATTGTTATACACGTGTAACAAGAAAGATGAAGTGGAGATAGTTTGTCTTTGTCATGGTGATCTTCTAAATGCAATTGAATTTGTCAAACACGCTGGTGGAGGTTATGTAGAACACCTTTTGAACGATATATTTATTGATGGAGAACAGATTAAGCATCATTGTTATTGATGTTATTTGATATTTCCTTTTGTTTTTATACCGAATAAATTCAATGGCAATTTCCCAAAAAGGGATTAGCTTTTGTATCATTGTTATTTCATCGTTCCTTTTTTTGTTGTATCGATTAAAGCTCCTCCCATCAATGTTATATTAAGGTTATTTTCCAATTATTTGGCTTAGTTTTTCCTATGTGATGCTTATTTTTTAAGCTTAATTAGTTAGTGTTGTTCATCTTGTATTCCTATGATACTTAGAATCAAAATTTAAAGAACTTGGTAAGAAACAACAAAGTTTAAAGAGTATTTTCAAACTAGAAAACTAAAACTAGTAGAGAAAACAGAATAAAAAAAGGATTAGAAACAATATAAAAATATTTTTCTCAAAGAAAGAAAATCGAGCCCACTGAATGCACAGTGTCCCCTTAGGGAAATTATATGGAAAAATTACAAAAGTATACTACTTAAGACTTCTATTAACAAAATATCAATATACTTATATTTCATTACAAACTAAGTTTTTAAATTACATACATAACAAAAAAAAAAAACATATTTTATTTATTCTTTTTACCAGAATTCTCTCTCTCTGACTCTTAGTAGTTCGTGCCATATTATGTGGAGTGTAATTAGATTCCCCTCAAGTACTCGAGGTTAATGGACTATATCCTCCCAGGATAGAACGATCATACTTACCGGTGTATCGGTACCTAAAACCATGGTGTCAGCGAACCACTCAATGACAATAAAGTACACTTAGAATACTAGATTTAGTAGTAGTAAAAGAAGTCCAAAAAAATTCGTTCAACAAAAATGAGAGGAAATCCCTCAATTTATAGAAAACAAAGGGTAGTGTGAAAAGGTTCTTATTGTGCCTTATCAGAAAGGTCACAAACCTTTGGAAAAGTCACAATCTTTCAGAATGGTCACAACCTTTCATAAAAGTCACAACTTTTTATAAAAGTCATAACTTTTCATAAAAGTCAAAACTTTTCATAGAAGTCAGAACTTTTCATAAAAGTCACAACTCTTCATAAAAGTTGCAACTCTTCATTTTCCATTCACACCTTTTAAAACACAACAATCCCCTGCATGAATGGGGAGTGACCCCAAGACAAAGAAACAGACAAGTATGTATACTTTACAAGCAAGAATTAATTGCATCTGGATAAGTAGGCTTCCCCTTGGACTTTCCGTAGTGAACATATGTTGGATATACTCGATCAATCGGTAGATGCGATATTTTTGAACCGTCGAGCTTTAGTGTATACCTAGACAACCATATGTCACACAATTAACTCCTTACCGTTTATGGTTCTTACAGTTGTGTTCGTTTCAGCCATGAACACCTCCTGGTTTCATGAGTGTATAGAGATGGGATTTTGACAATCATCCTTTTTGAAGCAGCTTAAACTTTATACTCACATAGGTGATTTCAAACGTGTTATCGCGTAGATACACTATTTGGTCAAATATGCCAAACTTAGCAAATCATTAAAAACTTTAAGCATTATTAATTTATTAACAAGCCTTATTGTTGTATCCTTGTTCGTGAGCATTGTCTTCATCATGGGAACGGATTGAGTTGGTTGACAATGCCGAACTGTCAGTCACAACTTTCTTTTTCTCCTTGAATCTAGCTTTTGGGATCCCAATCTGCTAGATAGATTTACCGCCATGATGACTTGTCTTAAGTCGTAAACCCATTCCCTTAGATGATCTTTCAACTTTCTCTCTAGTTAGGCCTTTTTGTAAGTGGATTCGACACATTATCCTTTGAATTTACATAGTCAATTGTGATAATTCCTTTATAGAATAGTTTTCTAATGGTATCATGTCTATGTCTTATATGACGAGACTTTCGGTTATACATCATGATCCATGCCCTACCTATTGCATCTTGACTATCAAAGTGTATGCATACTGATGCCAAAGGTTTGATAAAAAAAGAATATCTATCAAGAAATTTCGAAGTCTCTCAACGTGTTCATCGGCCTTATCTAGAGCACCTAGCTCAAAGATCATTGTAGAGCTAGCGATACATATCTTTTTGGAAGATTTCCAAGAGACTGCTCCTCCACCAAGAGTAAATACATATCCACTCGTGGATTTTACTTCATTTCATCCCGGTGATCCAATTTGCATCACTATATCCTTTCAATACTGTAGGATATTTGTATAATGCAAGACATAGTTTTGAGTATGTTTTAAATACCCCAAAACTTTTTTCATTGTCATCCAATGAGTTTGATTGTGATTATTCGCGAATTGACTCAGTTTATTAATAGCACATACTATATCTGATCGCGTACACTTTCTGATATACATCATACTTCCCAATACTCTATCATAATCCAATTGTGAGTCAGTTTCACCTTCATTCTTTTGAAGTGCAAAGCTCACATTATTGGAGTGTTGCTTTCTAGCATATGTTTAGTAGCATTTATGTCATTAGTGTCCCTACTGATGATCAACATATCACCAATATACAAACAAACAATGACCCTGTGATTTTAATGTAAACACATTTATCACTTCCATCATTCTTACATCCATTTACCAACATAGTTTGGTCAAATTTCTTATTTCATTGTTTGGCTGCTTGTTTTAGTCCATAAAGGACTTAACAAGTTCGCACCCTTTTTTTTTCTTTACCAGGAACATAAAACCCTCGGGGTTTTCCATGTAAATTTCTTCCTCCAATTCTCTATTTATGAAAATTGTTTACACATTCAGTTGATGAATTTAGAGGTCATATACCGCAACTAATGCAATTAACATCTGAATGAATGTAATTCTAGTTACTGGCGAGTATGTATAAACAAAATTAAAACCTTATTTTTTGTCTACAAACTTTGACAAAAAGTCTTGCTTTGTATTTGTCAATAGTTTCTTCGACTTTCATTTTCCTTCTGAAGATTCACTTTGAACCCAAAGATTTATTTTTTGGAAGAAAATCAATTAACTTCCAATATGGTTGCTCAAAATTGAATCAATCTCACTATTGACACCATCTTTCCAAAAGGATGAGTCTACAGAAGACACAAGAAATGTTACAAAATCATATTCGAAGGAAGTAGATGTCTTTTGACATTTACTACGCCTCTGAATCTCTCTATTAAGTACATTCTCCTTTTTTCTTTCCAAGGTCTTTTAGATCCTTTACTAGACTACTCAAGTCTAATTTTACAGTCTACAATCATATGTCCTATTTTAATCCTTTTAGGTATAGGAACTTGGACTTTGGCTAGACACCCCCACACTTTGAAATATTTTAAGTTGGATTTCCTTCCTTTTCATTTCTCATATGGAATAGATTGTGTCGTGAACAAACAAAACTTTTTATTGCTTTATTTCTGAAAAGACAATGTTTTGTTGTTCCCTTTTGCTGTAAGGATAGCTTCTCCACACAAGTTTGTGGTAAACCTGAACTTATAAGTAATGTATTCATGATTTCCTCCAAAGTTCAATTTTTTTTTTCATTCTACAATTCCTTAGATTGAGATGAATAGGGTAGTAATTTGATGGATAAATTCACTTTCCAAACATATTTCTGCAAAAGGAGATATATATTCTCCATCTCTATTACTTCTTATATTTTTCCCAATTGATTTCCAACTTCAATATTATATTGTCTAGACATTTCTATTGCTTAATCCTTACCATTCAACAAATACGCATAGTCGTTTCTAATGCATTTGTCAATGAAAGTTATGAGATACATTTTCCCACCACGAGATGGTGTTGACTTCACATCACAAATATCAGTGTAAATAAACTCTAAGGGATTAGAATTCCTTTCAATAGATTTATAAGAATGCTTAGCTACTTAGATTCCACACAAACTTGACATTTTTATTTATTGCACTCAAAGTTAGACAAAACTTCTAAGTTGATCAATTTTCCTTACAAGGTTTTGTAATTGACATGCCTCAAGTGTTCATGTCACAAACAGTTTGACTAAAGCAAGTAAGAACAAATAAAAATATTGAGTTTGAATTTTCTCACAAATATTTTGTTCCTCTTTCTTAAAATTTTGCGTGATGCAAACACTGTTTAGAGTCATCACCTTGTCAAATGTCCTTTATGGAAGGACCTTTCTATAACTTTCAATTTGATTGTTATAGAACTACCCATTAACAAAGTTTCATCGGATCCAATAAAGGCAATATAGTTCAAATGCTTCTTTTACAAAACATGACAAATGACTATTCACAAATATTCATATCTATACAAATAGGTATATTTAATAGACATATCATTTCATGAAAAATCACAACATTTTAAGTGACAATTTTTTCATAAAAGAACTCAATCATTTTGAACAAGTATACATATAATTTGGCAGTTTCATACTAGTCATACCATAAACTAGTAAACGAGAAACTATTGACCACAATACCAAATATACTCCAAGAATTTTGTGGGTCTAACATAATACAAAAGTATCATCGAATTTCATATCTTGTGCTCCAAATTTAAAATAGACACTAAGTCTAATTTTATCTTTGTCATAAGCAATGAACACCCCACATTTTAAATATGATCTCAAAAATATTTTTCAAGTATTTGAAATTTTTTCTCAGGCTATCAAATTTTCATTGGCAACATGAAACCACTTTTGAAAATATTATTGTACAAAAGAATTAAAGTGCTTCAATTCCATTTGACAATTTTTACACAATGTCAAAGTTCATTCCATAGAAGCACAAAATCACAAACTCTAATTCATTGGTATTTTTCCTCTATCATAAATAGACATACCACTTAGTATTTAAAATACTAATAATAAAGACAATTTTTTTGTACAATTTGTTTCTATATAACAGTGAAGTTTATAGAACATTAAAAGTACAACATTGACTTATTATGTGAAGTTTTCATATTCTTCAACCAATTACATAGTCTAATTTATCCAGGGTAGAAAACTACAACAAATTTTAGTCTACAAAAATCAAACACAATCAAATTTCACATGGACTACAAAGCTACAAAAGTTTTTTTCAGTCTCCAAACCGAATTGAACATATTCATAGATTATCACATAGATATGCTTTTCTTTTCAAATAGCCTTCCAACAATAACATTTTGACATAATATTTTATCAAACAAAAATGTGCATCTCTCATTATGCAAACTAAAGTATTTTAAAGGCATCACTTTTTGCCAATGAAAATTCATTCAAAAAACCATAAGGTTTGCAGATCTTTTCCCAAAGACATACATGATAAATATCAAACCTATTAACTTTTAGAAACTACTTTCCTCCTTAGATAAATAATAAGAAGGTTATCTGGTGTAATATTAATATTCTAGTACATTCTCATTTCGACCTTGCTAAACAAAGCACCGAATTCTGGAGAAGTAATGTGTTATTCATCTACTTCCATGATCTATTTCTCTCAATCAGTAGAATACAAAAAATACCAACAGTATAATAGTTTCCTTAAGATTGTTGTTCATCTTGTATTCCTAAGATACTTAGAACAAAACTTTGAAGGACTTGTTAAGAAACAACAAAGTTTAAAGAGTATTTTCAAACTAGAAAATAAAAACTAGTAGAGAAAATAGAATTTGAAACAAATTAGAAGCAATATAAAAATATTTTTCTCAAAGAAAGAAAATTGAGCCCACTGAATGCAAAGTGTCCCCTTAAGGAAATTACTCCCCTCAAGTACCCGATGTTAATGGAATATATCCTCCCAGGATAGAATGATCTTACTCATCGGTGTATCGGTTACCTAAAACCACAGTGTTAGCAAACCACTCAACGGCAGTAAAGTCCACTTAGAATACTAGATTAAGTAGTAGTAGAAGAAGTCCAAAAAAATTTGTTCAACTAAAATGAGAGGAAATCCCTCAATTTATAGAAAACAAAGGGTAGTGTGAAAAGGTTCTTATTGTGTCTTACCGAAAAGGTCACAAACCTTTGGACAAGTCACAATCTTTCAGAAAGGTCACAATCTTTCGGAAAGGTCACAACGTTTCATAAAAGTCATAAATTTTCATAAAAGTCACAACTTTTCATAAAAGTCACAATTCTTTATAAAATTCGCTACTCTTCATTTTCCATTCACACCTTTTAAAACCCCACAATTAGAAGCAAGTGATAGTTTCTACTCTACATAAATATTGATCCCTTATTCTTTTTTTTAAAAAAAATCAATATCAACCCACTAAACTAAATTAACCTATTTTAAAAAAAAAATATTACACTTGTTCCTCAACATGAGAGAGGAAAAGAGAGTTTCATGTGAGTGAATATCACTGGGCTAATATCATCTATCTTAACTCATCTAAATGTTGTAAAATATGTCATTTTTTTAATTATTTTTATTCGATTATGTGTAGTTTTGTTCCTCTCTTGGAAGCTTTTTAAATATTAATGTGTTTATTGGGGTTTAGGGTTTAACTTTTTATAGTATTTCTATGTTATTTTTCCACTAAAAATTTCATTTCTTGTTAAATATAAGTTGTTTTCTTTTAAGTGTTAGGATTTGCTACCAATTGCTAGCTTTATATCACGAACTAGACCGTCGTGAGTGGCACCCACGCTAACCATCCAGTGGGAGAACCATTAATACTAATTAGCTAACCAAAGAACTACACAACTTAATCAAACTAAGGCATTTCAAGTTACGGAAGCAAGTTTAATGCTAAGGAAAGAAATAGGGAGTTCCCATAAACTCCAAACAAAAGTCTAACAAACAAACAAATGCGGAATAAATACCTAGAACCTGAAAGTCAATGTATCAAAACTCTAACAAAAACCATAAGTCTAAACAAGAAGGGGTACAACCTCATACTAAACATAAGAAATTTTAATGCACTAGTCTAAGTCCGAAATGGGGACATAAACAAAGAGAACTCATGGCAGCCCGGAAGAACTGGCTCCCCCTTAAATTGGAACGATTACTGATCTTCTAAACAAGGTATATCAATAGCCTCTTGAAGATGCCATGTACTCAACAAAGAAAGAGTAAGTACAGTATCAGTACACAATCACAATGTACTGGTAGGATCACGCGACTATCCCACTATGTGCAACATACATAAACCATTACAACATAATGATAACATGCATACACTGAACATATACAATATCAATGGCATTTACGAACAATGAACAATTTCACAAGATACACAATTATGTCAAGTCAATGGTCCTCTCATGGAACCCAAACCCAAACTGTTAGCGTACCGATACGTGGTACCCGATCCAATGTTTATGCCGAAACGTGGCAACCGATCTCATGTTTATGTCAGAACGTGGCAACCGATCCTAGTTAGTGTGTCGGAACGCAACACCCTATCCATTCAACAAAGCCACAATCATAAGTATATTCTCAAAATCTTACAATCAAGTCATGATTCATAGCATTCATCATTCATCTATTCTCATTTACAACTAGTGTGATCAATAATGCAACATTCACATACATACACATATTATAATGAAGCAAAAACAAACACAAATCACACAACATGAAATCACAACCATCACCCACCTCGAAACAAGCTTGAATCCCCTAAGAAACTTGATTCTTCCCTTTTGGGATTCTCTGTGCTTGTTCTTGGTCTACAAACAATCACAATAATGTGAGGATCAACAAACAACACCCAATTACCCGAATTATAATGATAATATAAATCCTATGTCAAACCCTTGATCCCCCATACCCATATTAGGGTTTTTTCCACCATAATTTCTAGATCAAAGCCCTCTTCTATTGATAATTACCCACGAAACTAAGTTCTACAGATCAAAAAACGGATTCGGGGAGTGAAAATCCTACCTTTAGCCTCATGAATGGTGGAAAACTGTCAAAAAACACCTGGGGTCATTCCTTAGCTCTCAAAGTTAAAAAATGCAGAATAAAATGTTTTTGTGGTTTATTTCCGACTTAAGTCGTGGCTGTCCCACTATGGCGGCACTCACCCCACTTGTCACACCCCAAACTCAAGGGGTGCAACTGGCTCCTAATGCTAGAACTCAGGCTAGAGTCGACACTGTTGAACCATTTACTACTAGTGTATGGCAGCCACACGCAATCATAAAAACAAACAAGTATATCTTGGCTTAAAATTAAGCCCTTGGCTGGCAAGGCCCCTGTCAACAGATCTATAAAAGAAACAGCTACTCCCAAGAGTTCATATAAAGAAATAGCCAACTAGCACAGAAGTCCAGATTGGGCCGTCGAGGCCACCATGAACTCTATAGTGAAACTGAAAGTAGGTATATATCAATACAATACATCAAACACCTAACAAGCATCAGCAAGCCAACTATGCCAGCATGGCCATAACGTAGATGTACACCCCACATATAAGTCTGAAATCCTCTAAGAGTAGTAAAGATTGGTGGGACAGGCCCTAGCCTGCCCATAAAATATATACTACAAAATCTAACAAACCTCTCAACTCTAGTAGCTCCAGAGGAAAGGGGCTAGCGAACAAGATAGAAGTCAATCCTGCTGTCTACTGGGTCGTCTGTCGGGTCCTATATACATGAATGAAGCTCCCTAGGCAATGGGGCGTCAGTACTAAATAATGTACAAAGCATGAAAGGCTATAGACTAAATGAGTAAGTATCATAATATACCAAAAGCAATCAGGTAAGGAAATCAAATTTAGATAAGCATGCTAACCCACTACTAAATCTAAAAAAATACAATAATGATCGAACAACAACCTAACCAAGCCCCCATAAGCTCGGTAGGTACAAAAAACATACCAACTACCTAGGCCCCCATAAGCCCAGAAGGTGCCAAATCAATATACATAACCCTATCGGTAGCCCCTTGTCTTTGTAAGAAGTCACATAACCCTTTTTGGAAATGATATAGCCCCGTAGGCAGCGCATAGCCCTATTAGGCAACATCATAGCTCTGTGGGCTGCATGAAGCCCTCTTTTGCATCACATAGCCTGTAGGCAACACATAGCCCTCTTTGGCGTCAAAATAGCCCCGTGGGCAACACATAACACTCTTTGGAATCAATATAGCCCTGTGGGAAACACAGCCCTCTTAGGCAATAACATAGTCCTATTAGACAACATCATAGTCCCCATAGGTTATTCATAGCTCAACAACTAACCACAATAGCCCCAAGAGTGACAACAAACAATTGAATAAGCTAAAGGTGAGAAATTTATCTAATATATATATATATATATATATATTTTCCAAGTCGTTCCTAACTCAGGGTCGTTCTTAACAGATTATGAGTTGCTATAATGAGGGTTTATAACCACTCAATCAGCCAACCATTCACAATTACATCTACAAGATCACCACCATTAACTACCCTACTATATCACTCCCAAGCTCTAAAGAAATATGCCGAACGAAGGGAATAGCCTTAACATACCTTTTCCTTTATAATTTATGTTGAAAATACCTCTGTCCGCACCACTACAACACTAAAAATAAGGTAAAATAAATCAGTAATTAAGGACAAGAATTACTACGACAATGATACAGATTCCTATCGTAAATTACTATCCAAGACCTAAGGTATCCATAAACTAATAAAAGATGGTTCCTACCTTTTTTTACACACCCAGAACACTAAAATAAAATCAAACCACTGAAAAAACTCTGCTACCATAGCCTCCATGGAGCTACACTGATCAATTCAGCATGAAAACTATACCAAAACTACGAGCTCACGAAGTAGGGCAATTTTCGATAAGGAGCCAAGAAGATATTATGAACACACAAGAATGATTTGAGGAGAATTTCTCTTTTTTTCGTGGGTTTCTTACAAGTTTGAACAAAGAAAAATGAAGAAGATGCTATCTTATAAGCTTTCAGCGACTTAGGGGGACCTACCTCACATGCCTGCTTGCGCAATCTCGTGAAAACACAAATATCTCCCTACTCTGAAGTCGTATGAACAAACCGTTTGCTGCGTTGGAAACTAGACTCATAGAGCTTTGATTTAATGGGTCGTGAGCCCCATAAATCTTTATAGATTGGGAGAAAACTTCTGAGACATCTGACCCAAATTTCAGAGAAATCTTTAAAAAGAAACTTATGATAACTTTCGCCAACTTTTATTTTGCGACTTACCTTACTTTAAAACTTGAGATACAACCCTTGAACACTTCAAATATGACATACCACATCATTCATAACGTATTACTCAACCTCTTTGTCTTTCCACGAAGATACGAGTTAATTTAGACGTTTTGAAAAGTCGGGGTGTTACACCGCTACAGCGGCCCCGCCCTGGCAGGAAAATCCCGCCTCAACGGCTTGCACGAAAACAGTGTGCAATTTTATGAATTCCAAAACCCCTATTTCACAACACAACTTCAACCGATGACACTTAGAAACTACCCATTCAGGCTAAGATCAATTTATGGAATTCTACTCACTCGAATTCAATTTCGTAAAATCGTAAGGATTCATTAAAGTCTTAGCTATCTATTCATGTGATCAAATTCATTATTAGATCACCCAATTGTTACCAGATTTACTTAGACCTCACTAACTTCGATTTCGTCCAAATCTGAACTAAGTTGGGAAATCTCAAGTTACTACGAAAAAGTTTTTCGGCCCAAATTTTTTTCTCATTGGCTTTTCTATAGCGATGGGAATCGGTCGTTACAATAGATACCAATTTACCCATCACTCGTCCCAGAGTGACAAGCTTAGAAAAAATAGGATAAAGAAAGAATGGAGTAGTACCTGAATCGACGAACAACTAGAGATACTTGTCTCACATGTCCTTCTCGATTTCCCAAGTAGCTTCCTCAACTGGACGATGCTTCCATTGAACTTTTACGGACTTAATCTCCTTGGTCCTTAGCTTTCGGACATCATGATCAAGAATTGCAATAAGTTCATCCTCATATTAGAGGTCTTTGTCTAACACAATTGAGTCCCATTTTATGATGTAATCCTCGTCACCATGATATCTCTTCAATATGGACACATGAAATATCGGATGAACTCCCGATAGGTTAGGAGGTAAAGCCAATCTATAGGCCACTAGCCCTACACATTCAAGAACCTCAAAGGGACCAGTGTATCGTGGACTTAGCTTGCCCTTCTTTCCAAATCTCATCACCCTTTTCATGGGTGATACCTTAAGAAGAACATTCTCACCAGTTTGAAATGTCATGTCTCTTACCTTATGGTATGCATACTTCTTTTTTCAACTCTGGGCAGCTAAAAGTTTAGCTTGAATACTCTTCACCTTATCTTGAGCATCCTTCACCAAATCAATTACCAAAGGTTTTACATCTCCAGCCTAGAACCATCATATGGGTGATCTACATCCCCTCCCATATAGTGCCTCAAATGGTACCATATAAATGCTGGGGTGATAACTATTATTATAGGAGAATTTGCATAAAGGTAAAAACTTATCCTAGTGTCCCCCAAAGTAAACCTCACATGCCCTCAACATGTCGTCTAACACTTGAATAGTCCTTTCCGATTGCCTGTCTGTCTGTGGATAGAAAGCGGTACTAAAAGTGAGTTGTGTGCCCAATTCATCATGTAACTTCCTCCAAAGCTTGTAGGTAAATTTTGTACCCGGGTTTGAGATGATAGAGAGGGGCACTCTATGCAACCTCACTATCTCTTTCACATACACCTTCGCCAATTGTTCTGCATTGTAATCAATTCTTACTGGAATAAAATGGGCTGACTTAGTCAATCTATCAATCACTACCCAAATAGAATCAGACTTTCCCAAGTTCTTGGGAAGACCAACCACAAAATCCATGTCTATCCTTTCCCACTTCCATTTCGGAATTGACATTCTTTGAAGCAAACATACAGGCCTTTGGTGTTTATATTTTACTTGTTGGCAATTTTGACACTTAGCCATGAACTCCGCTATATCTTTCTTCATGCCCGACCACTAATAAATTTGCTTCAAATCTCGGTACATCTTGGTCACACCCGGATGAATGGAATATGCGAACCATGGGATTTTGTCAACAAATTTTGAATCAAGTCGGCAACTCAAGGAACACAAATCCTTCCCTTAAAACGAGCACACCCTCCACATCAAGAGTGGTCTTTTGTACCTTACCAATCGTAGTCTTCTTCTTAAGATCGTTCAAATTTTCATCCTCATATTATTTGGCCTTGTTCTCCTCAATGAACGTGGCCCTTACTTCAATGTTAGCTAACACCCCACTTTTTTTTAGATGCCCAACTACATGAACTTAGACTCTAAGGTCTGAATTTCCTTAGCCAAAGGTCACTTGCTTACACTCAAACAAGCCAAACTACCCATACTCACCACTTTTCGACTTAGTGTGTCTCCCACTATATTAGCCTTACTCGGATGGTATTAAATGGTGACATCATAATCCTTAAGTAACTCCATCCACCTTAGCTGTCTCAAATTCAGATTCTTTTGGGTGAAAACATGTTGCAAGTTATGATGATCAGTAAACACCTCACACTTAACACCATAAAGGTAAAGTCGTCAGATCTTAAGAGCAAATGCTACCGCTGCCAACTCCAAATCATGCGTTGGATAATTTCTCTCATACACCTTCAATTGTCGCGATGCATAGGCTATGACATTCTTATCCTGCATCAATACCGCACCCAAACCAGAAAGTCAAGCATCACAATAAACTATAAAATCTTTACCTTCTACCGATAGCTAGTGCTAGAATAGGTGTTGTGGTCAAAAGAGTCTTGAGCTTTTGAAAGATCTCCTCATATTTTTCAGTCCATTCAAAGGGTACCTCATTTTTGGTCAAATTTGTCAAGTGAGTGGCAATAGAAGCAAATTTCTTCATAAATCGACAATAGTATCTAGCGAGCCCAACAAAACTCCTAACTTTCGTCACCGAACTAGGCCGAACCCAATTCTTAACCGCCTCAATCTTTTGGGGATCTACCTCCTTCTTTTGAAATTACATGCCCCAAATATGCAACGGAAGTCAACCAAAATTCACACTTAGAAAATTTAGCATACAACCTTTGTTTCCCAAGAACACCTAGAACAATACGACATAACTAGAAACTTGTACTGCCCAAAGTGGGTTCTAAACGCCATCTTGGGCACATCCTCAGGCCTAATGTTTAATTGATAGTAACCAGACCTTAGATCAATCTTAGAGAAAACTAATGCACCTTGCAATTGGTTAAAAAGATCATTTATGCGAATGGGTACTTGTTTCAAATGATGACCCTATTCAATTGTCGTAATCTATACACATCCTCATACTACCATCTTTTTTCTTAACAAACAATACAGTAGCACCCCACGGGGAAGCACTAGGATGAATGAATCCTTTATCAAGAAGTTCTTGGATTTGAGCCTTCAGCTCTCTTAATTATGTCAAAGCCATGCGATATGGAGGGATAGAAATGGGGCAGGTAACAGGTTCCAAATCAATGCACAAATCTATCTCTATCCATAGGCATACTAGGAAAATCAGTAGAAAACACTTCTCTAAATTCTGACACAACATGAATAGACTCATGAATAGATGGAGACTCAACCTCAACATCCCGAATGTGAGCCAAGTAAGCCAAACAACCCTACCCTACTAGTTTTCTAGCCAAATGGAGGATATGATCTCAGCTTGGTTAGGCTTGTATACCCTTCCCACTCTAATTTTTCCCTTCCCGAAATTTCTAAAGTCATAGACTTAGTATTACAATTAAGCACAACATAATAGAGGGACAACTAAGTCATGCCTAAAATTATATCAAAGTCAGTTATGTCCAAAATCACTAAATCTGCCCAAGTCTGAAAATCTATAAACAAAATAGGACAAGCACGATAAACATGGGTGACTATGACAGACTCTCCAATTGGAGTAGAAACATGGATGAGGGCATCAAGTATATCACAAATTATAGCATATTCTGAGGCAAAGCGCACGAAAACACAAGAGTAAATAGAACCCGGATCAAATAGCACATTAGCTATCCGGTCGTAGACAAGAATAGTACATGTGATCACTGCGTCAGACGCCTCTACCTCGTTCTTTCCCGAAAAGGCATAACACTAAGCCATATCATCATGACAGGCGACTTTCCCGCCTTGCTGCACCGTACCTCTGCCTGATTACCATTACCCCTACCTTTGTGGCCTCGCTGATTACCTCATCCCCCGCCTTGGAGACGCCCTCAACCATTATTACCATTTCCTATGGGTACCACTACTCTAGTCTACTGTGTGGAATCCATCACGCGTGGGTGGGGACAAACTCTCCTCATATGCCCAGGTTATCCATAGTTATATCAAGTATGATCAAAAGATGGCCTGATGCCCATCAAGGGAGCAGTTCCTTGGCTATCCTGAATCAAATTTTGAGGTGGAGTTTCGGAGTAATTACGTGTAGAAGTGGGCATAGCGAACTGAATTTATTGGGTTGCAAGTGTTGACCTTCCTAAACCTCTAGAGTAAAATCCCTGAAAGTTGCTTGAATTTTTGGCTTTCTTAGCCAATGCCTTTGCCTGACTGTCTCGCCTCCCCCCTCCACTTTCTTCACAAAATCCATTACCTTATTAAAGCTTTTCCCTACAAAGGTCATATGAATAGACAATGCCTGCAATTCAGAAGTCAGTCCCTTAACAAATAGGCGGATCCTATCTTCCTCAGTAGTCACCAATTGCATAGCATATCTCGACAAAACATGGAACTTAGCCTCATAAGCAGCCACATACATACCATCTTACTTCAAAGCCATGAACTCATCCTTCTTACAATCTATCCAAGTCTGGGCACATACTTCTCCAAGAATAGAGCATGAAATTAGGTCTAAGTGTGTGGGCATAAAACTGAAGATCTGAATTTCACATAAGCTCTCCACCACTGCTTAGCTTCACCTTAAAGCTGGAAAGTCACAAACTCAACCTCATGCTGCTGGAAAATTCCTAACTTATGAAGCCTCTCATAGCAATCTAGGATGAACTCATATGCATCCTCACTCTCGGAACCATTGAACATAGGCGGTTTTAACTTTAAAAACTTAGTCAACATCTCATGCTCGTTACAAGTCCTAAAAAGATCCAACAAAATATGGAAGAAAGCATAATTACCTACATTTCCACCCACATTGGGGATAGTGATAGCAATACGAGGATTGACGGAAGCTTTGAGTTGCTTGAACAGATGGAAGCACTCCAAGACCAACCAATACTTTCAAGAACGACATGATTTGTTGAGCTATTATTGAGCTAAGGGAGGAATACATGTAGTCTCAGCCTCCATCTCTTCCTCTTGTCCAATATTCTCCTCATTCTCAACCTCGATATTCTCCTCTACCTCTTCATGATGCGCAGGAGGGGCCTCATTTCTGGGAGCATTTTTAACTGGTGCTCCATCCCTAGTAGGCGCCACTCTTCCTCAACCTCTACCATTAGCTCTTCTTCTACCCTTGCCTTGACCTCGACCGCGACCTCTCGCTGCACATTCCACAGCTAGAGCATTGATGGGAGCTACGGGCCTAATGCTATTGAACCTAGTGTTAACTATCTGCGGACAAAAAAGTGAAGAAGGTTAGATACCAATTCGAACCAGTAGATACCAATTGGAATCAAGTCATAGCACGAAACCAGACAAGAGAAAAACAGAGAGATTTCCTAAAGTCCTATAGCCTCTCGATTTAAAGTACATACGTCTTCGTATCGGTCTGCCAGACTCTAGTATACTTGTTTTGGTACATCGAGATCAATGACCTAGGCTTTGATACCAACTTTGTCACGACCCAGACCGTCGTGAGTGGCACCCACACTAACCATCCAATGGATGAACCATTAATACTAATTACCTAACCAAAGAACTACACAACTTAATTAAACTAAGGTATTTAAAGTTACGGAAGCAGGTTTAAATGATAAGGAAAGAAATAGGGAGTTCCTATAAACTCCAAACAAAATTCTAACAACCAAATAAATGTGAAATAACTACTTAGAACCTAAAAGTAAATGTACCAAAAATCTAACAAGAACCATAAGTCTAAACATGAAGGGGGTACAACCCCATACTAAACATAAGAAATCCTAATACACTAGTCTAAGTCTGAAATGGGGACATAAACGAAGAGAACTCATGGCTGCCCGAAAGAACTGGCTCACCCTTGAATTCGAACGATCACTAATC
Organism: Solanum bulbocastanum; assembly: GCA_037074985.1. Classification (NCBI taxonomy): domain Eukaryota; kingdom Viridiplantae; phylum Streptophyta; class Magnoliopsida; order Solanales; family Solanaceae; genus Solanum; species Solanum bulbocastanum. The sequence goes on from CM073598.1 coordinate 7,882,761, forward strand.
TTCTAAATGAGGTTTGTCAATAGCCGCTTGAAGATGCCCTGTACTCAACACAGAAAGAGAAAGTGCAGAATCAGTACACAACAACAGGATCACGCAGCTATCCCACTATGTGCAACATACATAAGCCATTATAACATAATAATAACATGCATACACCGAACATATAAAATATCAATATCATTTAAGAACAACAAACAGTTTCACATTTCTCAAGATACACAATTATGTCAAGTCAATAGTCCTCTCATGGAACCCAAACCTAACGTGGTACCTAATCCAATGTTTATGCCGGAATGTGGCAACCAATCCCATGTTTATTTCGAAACATGGCAATCGATCCTAGTTAGTGTATCGGAACACAACACCCGATCCATTCAATAAAGCCACAGTCACAATCACAAGTATATTCTCGAAATCATACAATCAAGTCATGATTCATGGAATTCATCATTCATCTATCCTCATTTACAACTAGTGTGATCAATAATGCAACATTCACATACATACACGTATTATAATGAAGCAAGAACAAACATACATCACACAACATGAAATCACAACCCTCACCTACCTCCAAACAAGGTTGAATCCCCTAAGAAACTTGATTCTTCCCTTTTCGAATTCCCTCCGCTTGTTCTTGGTCTACAAACAATCACAATAATAAGAGGATCAAAAAACAACACCCAATTACCCGGATTATAACAATCATACAATCATATGTCAAACCCCTAATCCCCCATACCCATATTAGGGGTTTTTCCACCATAATTTCCAGATCAAAACCCTCCCCCATCGATAATTACCCACAAAACTAAGTTCTACGGATCAAAAATTGGATTTGAGGAGTGAAAATCTTACCTTTAGCCTCCAGAATGGTGGAAAACTGTCAAGAAAACACCTGGGGTCGTTCCTTAGCTCTCAAAGTCAAAAAGTACAGAATAAAATATTTTTGGGGTTTATTTCCGACTTAAGTCGCGACTGTCCCGCTTTGGCGGCACTTACCCTGCTACAGCAGCCCCGCCTTGGTGGGAAAATCCCACCTCAACGGATTTCACGAAAACAGTAAGAAATTTTAAGAATTCCAAAACCCCCATTTCACAACACACCTTAAACTGATAACACTTAGAAACTCCCGTTCATGCTAAGATCAATTTCGGGAGTTCTACTTGTCCGAATTCAATTTCGTAAATTAGAATTTTCATTTCTTGTTAAATCTAACAATTATTTGTTAATACATATGTTATTAATTGCATATTTTGTTGCATTTTCTCTCTCTCTCTCTCTCTCTCTCTCTCTCTTCCCATATGTGACTAATTTTTATGGGTTTTTGAGTCCTAATAAATTTATATTTTAGGCTATAAGGATAGAATTTTACATTTTATGTTATGAGGATAAAAGTTTACATCGATAATTTAGGGCACGGATGAACTGACTGAGAGTACTAGATTAATAATTTTATTGTGACGTAGATTTCATTTCTTGATTTCTTATTTAAAATCTGAATGTATTGGCTCTGAATATTTTTTAAAATGTGATCTAAATTTTATATTCTTGTGCCCTAAAAAAGGTAGAAATGAGAGACGTGTAAGTGAATCGACTCATCAAGTTTTCATTTTATTCTTTTATAAAGTCAATAGAGTATATTATACATTTATTTTAATTTAATTTCCTCTGTTAAATATACTTAACAAATATATCTTAATTCTAGGATCTTTCACAAATGTGTGATCTCACATTAAATTACCACTGTGATTAATTTTCTTTTATTTTTTGACTAGTAAAATTATTCGTGCCTCGCGCGGGAGTTCAATATGAAGGAATTTATTAAAAAATACTTAAAACTTAGTAGTCATTAAAACTAAAACATTATATTATCTTACACACATGATTACATAGTAATGGACATTAATAATGTAAAGCAAAATGATAATTACAACATCTTTTCATTTATCCTTCAATCAATCAATCATCTTTAATTTGATTTTATAATTTATCCTTTTGCTTTGATGAAGTGTTACTCTTTGATATTTTTGGGGAATCAAATGTACATCAACATGAGATATTAAATTTTCTAATAAATAAATAATCATTGATGAAGGGATTAATAAATTTTAATGGGCTAAAAAAAGTGAACAAATATTCTAATTCTAACGTGTAGAAAGTTCAGCCCTACCTTTTGCTTTACATATATCATTTTAAAGTTTCCCATTTAAATGTATCATATGTAATTATTAAAATGGAAAACTAAAGGGATAATGTATCATATTGGACAACAATTCAATTTATTATATATACTTGAAAGAGAAAAATATTACACAAATCTATTCAGCTTCTTGAAGTAATTTGAATACAGTTCTATTCCAATCGCAGTGTCGAGAAACACATTTATTAATTACTTCAAGAAAAGTATTTACAATTTGCAGTAAATTTGAGAATTTGCCCATATTTCATATTGAATATGAGAAATTAATTGATTGTGTAGTTATCTATGTCTTTGGGATTAAAAGAGGCTCCAGTCTAGTCATATATTCCTTTATAGGTCATCTGGCGCATCTTTGAACCCATGTCAAAAGTTTATTAATTCTTGTCTTTTTTTCCTTGTTCACTTCTCACATCAAGGTGCGATAAAGTTTTTAAGGCCTTTATGTCCTTACAATGACATACCAAATTTGAAATTTGTCTTCAAAAGATGGTAATATAAATCTTTTAGGAATTATTTTATTGTACCTTTAACTATTTCAACAGACAAAAGTTGTGTGAATACTCTATGTGTTATTTAATATGTACTAACAAATACTTATGACAATAATTTTGTAGAAACATAAAAAACAAAGTTTAAAATATGTACTCAAAAGCAACAATTAATATCATAAGCATAAACTAATGATTATAAAAAACATATCAATAGAATGAAACAGAAAGGAAAAAATCAAGCCCACTAAATGTATAGCGTCACCTTAAGGAAATCATTTCCCTTTAGTACCCAAGGTTTAAAGGAATAAATCCTTTCAAGATGAAACGGTTCTATTTACCAATGTATTGATACAAAAAATAATGGTGCCAGTGATCTACTCAACATGAGCAAGTACACGAATATTTAATTGTGCAAAAGAAGAAGAAGAAGGAGGAGGAGGAGGAGGAGGAATTCAGGATTTTTGTTGTTTTAAAATTTAAAATGAGAGGAAATCCTCTATTTATAGACAACAAAGGGTAGTATGAACATATGCTTATTGTGTCTTATTGGAAAAGTCACAACTCTTTGGAAAAGTTACAACACTTCAAAAAGGCCATAACCTTTCATAAAAATCACAACTTTTCATAAAAGTCGCAACTCTTCATAAAAGCCACAATTTTTCATAAAAGTCACAACTTTTCATAGAAGTCACGACTTTTCGAGAAAGAGGAAGTCTAGTTTATATATATATATATATATATAATGACAAGATAAAGAAGTGTAAATAAAGATATACTCCCTCTTCTCAATTTGTATTATTACATTAGTTACTTGTACATGTGACAACCAGGTTTTGGGGATATTTTAAAATGACTACGTTTTTTCCGCACTTATTGTCAGGACCCGAGCCTACAACCTGGACGTGACCGACACTCGAAAACCATATTTGTCGGTCCCCAAGCGCACCCTCATCCTAGCTGACTACAAGCGGAAGTTGAACTCAAGCATATATATGCATAAATTGAAAGAAACATTTAAAAACAGTTTACTAAATCTCAAAACTGAACTGGATATACTGAGTAAGAAACATAAGTTTTAAGTAAAATATCTAAAACTGAAAGACTCCAGAACTTTCGATCTATGAAGCCTCTACTATATACAAGGATGAGTGTCGCAACAAGACCTGCGACTCCTCAAGAAAACTACTAGTAACAACTCATAAAAATTGTAGTCCTCCAGAAGCAAGGAAGTCTTACTCAAAAGCTGACTAAATGATCTCAATGGACTCTTCCTGAGGATCCTAAGAACCTGAATCTACTTCATTAAAGATGTAGGTCGCATGACATCAGTACATCAAATGTACGAGTATGTAATATAGCTGAATAACAAATAACTGAATGAAAGGACTGCAGTAGATATAGATATAAACTCAATTGAATGTAAAGAAATAAACAAGCAAAATCATTAAAACTTTACAAAAGTACTTACTCATCTCTGAAATCAACATATTAAGTGATATAATAAAAATACACTTTTTAACTCTACTTGTGAAATTCTCTAACCGACAACCATCACTATGAGCTACGTAATGATACAGTGTCTCGCCCACTCTGTCAGAACTATTCTATACCTTATCGGGATATTAAACACCTCAACTAAGTGGCTCTACTAAGCTCTGACAGAAGGCACTTAAGATCATCTAAAAATTATGATCATGTACCCGTGTTCGCATATATGGTTTATGAGCACTACTAAAAAACTCCTAAAAAATGACGGAAGTAAAAGCGACGGACGGCGTCGCTCCAAAAAGTGACGCCATTAGCCACACTATCAGTCGCCTTTTAATAAAAATAATTTTTTAAAATTTTTTTAAAAAAAAAACGACGACGACATCCCTTAGTCCGTCGCTTATTTTTGCTCCAAATATATATATAATCAATAACTAATTATTTTATATAGATAGTGATGCAGTCCGTCGCTTTTTATTAAAAATAATTATTTATAAATTTTAAAAAAAAAAACCACGTCGTCCGTCGCTTTTTATTAATTTTAATTGTTTAATTATTTTTTAAATAAGCGACAGACAACATCTTTATGTATGTTGCTTCTTGGTCAAATAGTTTAAGAAAGTGACGGACGGTGTCTCTTAGTCCGTCACTTTTTGGTCAAAATGTTGGTCAAAATTTTTTTAAAAAAAAGCGACGGACATAGAGACACTGTCTGTCACTTTCTTTAAAATATCTGCACTACCAGACACGATTTTCCCCTTTTTTCTTCATCCTTCTCTCTAAAATTGACCAAGTCACCGCCGCTGTTGTTGTTGCTGCTTCTGCAGCCGCCGCCATGCTGCTTTCGATACCGATGCCGCAGACTCCGTTGTTGCTGCCGCCGCCCTCCCTCTCCATTGTCTCTTTCTCCCTCAATTTAAGGTTAGGGTTTCATCAAATTAGTTTTAAATTTTTTCAATTTGTGGTATATTGTTTGATTTTGTTAATTAGTTATTGAATTTGTGTTTTATTGAATGATTGATTGTGTTTGTTAGCAAATGAATTAGGGTTTTTTTTTTATTTAAGTACTAGTTTGAATATGAAATTCTTTAATTTGATTGTGAATTGCAATTTTTGTGAATTTGATAGTAAATTGTTAATTTGAAGTTAGAAGTTAGTATTGATAAAGTTTGAATATCATGAATATATATGTTGAATGTTTGAATGTCATGAATGAATATATGAGGGCTTAATTTTTTTGAATTAGAACATGAATATAAATATAATTAATTGTTGGATTAGAAGTTTGTATGTGACTAACTTTATAGATTAGAGTTATGAACTTGAATTAATTATAATTACCTAGAACTTGAACTTGGAACTAATTAGCTTGAATATATAACTAAGTTTAGAAATTAGATATGAACTTGAATTGAAAACTTGAACTTATTAAAACTTATATATATATATATATATATATATATATATATAAAACTAATATTCTTGGATTTGAAGTAAGTTTATATTTAACTAATTTTAGAACTTTCATATGAACTTGAAGAATATAACCAATCATGGATTAGAAGTTTATATATAATTAAGTTTAGAAATTAGATATGAATTAACTTGAATTTAGAACTTGAACTAATTGAACTTAGAACTTGAAGGTTATATATAACTAATTGAATTTCTGATTTTAAGACTAGTTTGAATTTGGAATTTAGGATTAGTTTGAATTATATCTGAGATTTTAGAACTATTACTAGTTTGAATTTGGGATTTTAGCACTAGTTTGATTTTTGAATTCTAGGAGTACTTTGAATTTGTAATTTTAAGACTAGTTTGAATTATATTTGATATTTTAGGACTAAAAGTTTGAATTTGGGACACTATCTAGCTAGTTTGAATTTGAAATTTTAGGGATTTGAATTAATTATAACTTGAATTTACTATAAATTGAACTTAATTAGGAATATGAACTTGAAATGTTGTTGTCTTTAATTTATTAGAACTTGATTTTTATTCTTATTAGAACTTGGATTTTATTTGAACTTAAATAGAATTTTGTAGTACTTGAAAATCTTATTGACCTTAATTAATTTTAACTTAATATAAATTAATTAGAACTTTATTAAACTTAATTAATTTATAATAACTTGAAAACTTAATTATGAATTAATATAGACTTAATTTTGATCAACTTAACTAGAACTTGAACTTTTTGAGCTTAATTAATTAGTACTGATTAATTAATTAAGCTTTAACTTTGTAGATCTTGAACTAATTGTGAACTTAATTAGAATTTGAATATATAACTAGTTATTGGATTTGCACTTTATATATAACTAATAACTTTTATAATATGAACTTTAATTTAGAAATTGAACTTGAATATACTTTAGAAATTGAATTAATGTAGTAATTGAACTTAATTAGAATTATTAAGTAATTATTATAAATATATATTAACAATGAATTAATGTAGTAAAATTATTATTAAATTTAATTTATAATATAATTGATATTCTATATTTTTGAAGATGGATCATCGTTTGTGGATGTATAATATGCATTATGAAAATGGTACTGGTTTGAAACCTGAGTTTATTGACAGTGTTAGAGATTTTATTGACCATACAATGACACTTCACATTTTCAAGAATAATGGATTGGTTAGGTGTCCTTGTAGTGCATTAAGTGCTTAAAAATGTTTAAACCAAATACAATTATGGTTCATTTGTACCGTAATGGATTTAAGCCTAGATATTTTGTATGGATTGATCATGGAGAAAGAGATGGATTGGATGGTTCGTTTTATAGTTTTCTGCCTGTGGATGAATATAATATGATTGCACCACATGGTCAAAGTAGGGTTGAACATGATAGGGTTCATGAAATGATCAATGTTGTTTTTGGGGTTCAAGGTGGGATGACCGGAACAATATTTTGATGAAGCTCCTAATGAAGAAGCAAGACGTTTCTATTATCAATTAGAAGAGGCTAGTCGCCAATTATGTGAAGGGAGTCTGTGTTCTGCCTTGTCAGTTGCGGTCAAATTAATGAATATTAAATCAGATTGGAATGTTCCTAATGTGGCTATGGACTCAATGGTTGATCTTTTGGGTGAACTAGTTAATCTGGAGTTTAACATACCTAAGAACTTCTATTAGGCAAGCGTTTGGTTTCCAAATTAGGATTGACGTATGATAGAATTCATTGTTGTGTTAATGGCTGCATGTTGTTTTACAAGACTGATAGTGAATTAAAAAATTGTAAGTTTTGTGGGCATACTCATTATAAGAGGACTCCGGCTGGAAAAATGGTCCCAGTTAAGGTGATGCATTATCTACCTCTCATTCCTAGGTTAAAGAGGTTGTATGCATCGATGAGGTCCTCCCCACATATGAGATGGAATCGTGAATATAGAAGGTCGCTGGGTATCTTGTCTCATCCATCTAATGGTGAAGCATGGAAGCATTTTGATAATGTATATCCTGATTTCACTAGTGAACCAAGAAATTTTGCTTCGCCTTATTCATGTTGGCCGGTATTTCTTACTCCGTATAATCTTCCTCATAAAATGGGCATGATTAATACAGGAGATCTATTCACAATTAACATAAAAATACTAGAGATATTTGGGACTGATAACCGACCTTGATAAACCAGGATGAGAGTATTAGCTCATTAGCACAATGAGTGCTTACCAAAAGATCTTTCACTATGTTTTCATCCATGTCATCCAATTCATCACAGTTGAGACTAAGATTGACATGGTTCAAAGATGTAAAGTCCCTCATCTTAATTCTTGTATTATTAAAAACCCCAGAAATCGTTAAATGTTCAACATATGGAGCAACAATTTCAAATCAACATGTATCACCTTCGAATGAATACCAATCCCCATAAGGATGACCGTGATGGATCAATTCCAGTCGCCTACATTTTGGAGAAGTCATGTGTAAACGATTAAAACCAAAAAATTCACGTAGATTCAAAGACTCCAATTAAGGACAATTTGACATTATTTGTTTAATGTATTCATCTCGAAGAAACAAATCTTCCAATGTTAAACTCTCCAGAGATGTCCAATTTAGTACACAATCTTCTAATATTCTGCAATTCTCACAGTTTAGTTTTAGAATCGATGAACTACTATAGAGAACTTCAGGTAAGCTATAGGGTTGGTCATGCTCCATTGGATTAACAGAAGTATACTGCATATTCAAGCATAAATCCTCCATTTTATTATTCACAAACTCAAGCCACTTGTCATTTACCGGAAAATAAGACACACCATTATCATATTTGAACACAAAGTTTAGACTGAACTTTTTAATGGTAGAGCAGCTAAGGAGAGGTAGTACTTCATCCGTTAAGGAAATGAATTTGTACACTATCAAACTATCTAAACGACAATACTCCTCATTGTCATAAACAATGTTGTTGATGCAAGTCCACAAGTACTGCCAATCTTTAGAGAGAATAGATGTTCTGAGCGCATCTTCCATGGGCAATAAAGAAAGAATTTCGACAATAAGAGCATGAGGTAGCTTACTAATCCTATCAATTTATTCACATTCTATCTCAATCTTCGCTTTTTTTCTAAGTTGAGTTTTCAATAAGCTGACTTTCAAAGTTGCCAGAGAATTGGTCTTGGTTGATCATGTTGTTCAAATTGTATTACTATTGCTACCTGAAATCACAACGTCAGTGAAACACTCAACCATTAAAAAAATCTAGAATTTGTTTATGAAAAATATTAAGAATTTATGAAAAATTGTTGTTGAAAAATAACAGGAAACCTATATAGACAACAAAGAAAAGCGTAAACATGTGCTTATTATGCCTTATCGAAAATGTCACAACCCCTTGGAAAAGTCACAGTCCTTTGGAATAGTCACTACCTTTCAAAAAAGTCAACAGAAAAGTCGCAATTCTTCAAAAAAAAAAATCACAACTATTCATAAAAGTTTGAACTATTTATTTTTCATTTACACCTTTTAAAACCCAACAAGTCATGCTACACTTCTCTTTTGTTGAGAAACAACACAGGGCTAAGAAGGGGTGGAAATTATCAAACATCAATACTAAGAACAAATTTACTTGTAACTATAATTGCTATAGACACAATTTATGTTTCTCATTTTGTTCATTCTTTTTTAATGTGATGATATATGATATTTATTAATATATTTTTTAAAAAAAAATAGGGGTCGGGAAAGGGAAAAATGAAGGATGAGATTACAATTAAGGTGAGGAATTGAATGATCTCACCCAAAAAAAAATTAAAATTTAGTAGTCAATGCTACTAAGATTATCCCATGTAATAGTATATAATTACAATTTGAGGCAATTTTATCCATAAAAAGGGGAAATAAAGCATTTAAACTCAAAGTTCACAAGTCCCTGTATTTTAGTAAACAAAGTTATTCATCAAAATTCAAACACAAAAATTAAGAAATGAAATTAGGATAAAGAAGACATACACAATGTAGACTTTGGTTTCCCTTTTAAAATCTTGATTCTTTTTTGTTGTTGTTGGTGTTGTTGTTTGTATATTTTCATTAAAGGGTTAAGGTCACACTACTTATATAGTGGCCATGGAGTTGACCATTAAATTTTTTTCTGTTTTTGGTCAGACTTTTTTGTTCATAGATAGAATATATATAAATAAATTAATTAATGAGATCTAGACATTCAAGATATTATGTCATTAATGGTTGTTAGTTGATTATTTTTCCTAAATAGGTTGCTCATGTCATTCTAAAATCATCATTGACGTAACATTTTACTTCCTACATATTTGAAAAAGAAAAAGAAGGGCAAATAATGATATACTTCCTCATTTTAATTTGTTACACCTACTTTCCTTTCTATTTCGTTTATAAATACTGATTATTTTGCTTTTTTATAATATTTTTAATTAGATATGAATCCATAAAAGATGAGGAGAGACATGACATACTCACGACATGTGTTATTTAACGTCTCCACATTGCATTCTTATTTTATAGGAGTAACAATTAATAGAACTTGACTTCCATTCTGCAAATAATTTATGTTAATTTAGCTAATTGAATATATAATTGATATATTACCACATTGCATTAAAAAAGAACCATGATCAAGGTATCGAATTCTCTAATTAATCTTTATTTATGTTGATAGATACTCAAAAAATTGAGTTCACTGAGGAGAAATAAATTAAATAAAGGTAAAACTTACTTTTAATAAATGCTAACCCTTTCCTTCCCACTTCTTCCTTATGGAGAGAAGGTGGGAAGCAAGGGCGGAGATATCTTATATATAAATATATATATATATATATATATATATTGTCTCCTCCTTACATAAGGCCGCCATGAAGGTTTAGTGTGATGGTTAATTAAGGTGTTGCAAAATTTCCTTCTGGTCAGACACTAACACTCCTTACTGACTATCAACCATTGACACTCCTTTCTGAAAATCTTGGCTCCGCCACTAGTGGAAAGTATTTGCTTGTTCTTTCTTCTTTCTCAACCTTCCACCTCTTTGATTTAGGATTGATACTGGTTCCATCAATGGCAGCGGACGAAGAACGTGATGCCCTTCTTATTCAAGAGATCAAAGAATCAATCTTCCACCCACTATTTAATGGAGAGCATCAACGCGGCAACATCATCGTCAGTGCCATAAGATGAATCACTGTTGAAGGAGACGGAAAAAGCAAAGCCTTTGAGATTTTTGTAAGTATGAAAGGTGGTGTAAGAAAGAAATTAGAGTGAAATGGGAGCGTTCACTGATCATTAAGGAGAAATAGAGTTTACTTTTTTTTTTCTTTTCTTTTTCTTAGAAGACAAGCACCACCTCTTAAAAGTATCTATTTGTTTAATTTTTGTAGCTAATTATTTTATTTTTAAGTGTAACGGAGGTTTTAACCACTGCAAATCTAATTAAATAAGCGAAGGGTATAGAAACCCCATTAATTCCCTACAAATTTAATAAAATTAGCGGAGGGTATAGAAATCCCCTTAATTCAATACAATTAGTGGATGTTGATTGTAACCTCGAGTATAAACCTCCACAAATCAGGTGTATTTTTGTAGTGTTCTATTCCAGAATCTTTTCAAATTTTGATTTTATATATATATATATATATATATATATATTGACTCCTCCTTACATAAAGTCTCCATGAAGGTTTAGTGTGGTGGTTAATTAAGGTGTTGCAAAATTTACTTAAGGTCAGTCACTAACACTCCTTACTGACGATCAACCATTGATACTCCTTTCTGAAAATCCTGGATCCACCACTGGTGGAAAGTATTTGTGTCACTCACTTGCCCTAAGTTGCTCTTTCTTGTTTCTTAACCATCCACCTCTTTGGTTGAGTATTGTTAGTGGTTCCATCAATGGCATCGGAGGTGAGAAATGGTTGCCCTTCTTGTTCAAGCGATTAAAGAATCAGTCTTCCACCCACTGCTTCATTCATGGAAAGGAATTTTATGATTTGAGTGCAAGTGACCAAAGTATTCTTATCATAAATACCTATTAAGGAAGAAGGTTAAGTTAAAACTTTTTGATAAAAGGTGTTAAAACTTTTTGATAAAAGGTTCTATCATTCTCACCCGAGGTCTCCACTCGGATGCTCTTCTTCTCCCAAGTGTAATCAGTTCGTACTTTTGGTATATGGTCAAGACATATCACAACAAGATAAGCATTCATTAGATTGTCATGGCCATGTTAAAGAATGAAAAAGTGGTCTTCTTGTAAGGTTAGGGAAATCCTTCTCCCTTTGAGCTAATTTTTAGTGTGTGAATTAGGTCCAAAAGCCTACAATTTTGTCTAGTATCAGAGCAGGATCCATTTCATCAAGCCCAATGTTAGGCTTCCAAATTTAAATTATCCATGCACCAGTTCTCCAGTCCTAGGTTAACACCCCAGATTTGAGAAAGGAAAATTTCTACATTTTAGAAGTTGCAGGTGCCACCGACGGAGGCCACCTATGGACAGTCAGTCGACTCACGGCACGTCAGTCAGTTCCATCGATGGGCCAGTTGACTTTTAGTTTGAGAACTCAGATTTTAGCCCTCTGACAGCCAAACGGCGATTGACAGAACAGACCGTCAGTCAACTTATGGCCCATCAGTCAGCTCCATCAATGGGTCAATCGACTTTTTAGTTAGCGGTAGTTGGGTCTTTTTCGAATTAGTTTAAACCTAAACTATTTCGTTTTGGTTAGTTTTAGCCTATTATTCTAGTCAGATTTTACCCTAAACCATTATTCTCTAGAATTCACCAAGCTTAGAACAAAAGTAAAGAAAGAGGCGCCAGTTTTCCCCAAGAACGACTAGCAAGTTCCTTCAAGTTCCACCCCCAAAATCGAAAGATTTCCCCATGAAATTCATCACCAGGTATGTGGGATTTCACTTGTGGGTTCCTTTCATCCATTAGGTCCTTAGAATTTAGTTAGATTTTTGATTCGTGTATCTTTCTTAGACCTAGAGTTTCTAAAACCTTATATAATAGTTGTGATTTCGGTGTTAGAGTATTCTTAATCAGATTATCATGTTTTAGTAGAATCATTGCTTAGTTCTTTGCATGAAACTCAGAACCCTAGTTGTGTAAATTCTCTTAGTTAATGAATTACACATGCTAGGTTAGTTAAACAGATATACATGCTTCAATTTTTGAATGTCACATTATCAGTATATAATTGTTACATTCTCATATTTGCATGTCAGTATTTTGAGCTATTTAGTATTTCAGTACTTCAATCATAATGTATCATATATATATTCAGTTGGGCGTAGGTTTTGCACCGAGTGGACTAAGGTTTCAGCGTACCCTCACAGTCCTGGAACTACGTGCTCCCGTAGGTTTATAAGTCCCCTCTGTGGGCATCAGATTTAGTGGTCACACCATGCATGCCTTTATATTGGGTCCTCTCGATGGGGCGTATACATCGAACAAGCATGCCTTTATACCCTTGTCAAGGTATATTGGTTCCTCTCGATGGGGCATATACATTGGACGTCATGTTTAACTCACGTGGTTTTATGTCAGTCAATAATAGCTCCCATAATCAAACTCTAGTGCATTTGACTAGGTTTCTAGTTATACTTCAATATTCAGTCGCAACATCTTATGTACTTGATCATTGCATTTAGTTAAGTTCTTTTCAAGTATATCTTAATATTTACATTCATGTTCGGATTATGTCATTGCTTAGTTATGCGTTGTTCAACTTATATATTTTTTTCAACCTTTATCCTATCATGCATGCTCAGTACCTTCCAAGTTTGATGCATACTCTACGCTACATCTTTTCATGATGTAGGTTCAGGTCATCAGTATTCAGATCACGTGCAGATCGGTTCCCGATCCACATTCAGTATCTTTAGTGGTGAGTTTCATACTTCGAGGACAATAGACATATTCTTAGATTTAGTCTTTCATTTCAGTTTCAGTTTTTCTAGGGTTAGCTGGGATATGTCCCAGCAACTCTAGTCAATTAGAGGCTATTTCAGACATAGTTTTGATTCAGTGTTAGTTTTTGAGTGATTGTTTAGTATCACTAAACTCTTATAATTTTATATATATTCAACCAGTATTTGGTATTCCTCATGATTCAGTTATTTCATGATTTAGCTTCCGCATTAGTTATCTTGTATAGATATGTTAAGTTTGCTTATGATATGCCAGCTCGGGGTTAGCTTGGGGTCATTCGTGATCCTAGGTCTCGTGTTTACGTCCAAGGGGTAGCCTCGAGGCGTGACACTAGGCATGAAGTAGGGTATTAATGAATGAAAAAGTCTCACATTGATGATTAATGAGATAGATGGTGTTGGGTTTTAAAGGTGTGAGCAGGAAATGAAAGGTTGTGACTCTCCTGAAGGGTTGTGACCTTTATAAAAGGTTGTGTCTTTTCTAAAGGGTTGTGACCATTTGAAAGGTTGTGCCTTTTCCAAAGGGTTGTGACCTTTCTGAAAGGTTGTCTTTTTTCCAAGAAGTTATCACCTTTTTGGATATAAATAGAGAGGATCTCATTTTTCTACATCAAATTCTTCCATTCTCTTGCATCCAATTCTTACAAAACAAAATAGATCGATCGATCGTGTCTCTGTGTGTGATTCATTGATGTCATTTTAAGTTCGTTGAAATTATTGAAGTTTGAGGTACCACTACTTATTTAATGATTAATCGATTTTATCTTGGAAGGAATAAATCTACAACTTAGGCTACTTCAGGGGATTAAATTTCTTAAGGACACACGATGGGTTCTGTGTACTCGAATAGTTATTTTATTTTTTCTTTTCATCTTTTATTGTTTGTTCTTTGCTAATTTGAATACAGAAGATAGCAAACTTAAGAAATTTATTAGTGAAGGCATTTTTAGTGGTAAGGAAATTACTTTTATTTTCTGTGTACTTTTTGTTGGAAAGAAAAGGAAGAAAAAGAGAATTATTTTATCATATGATAAAAGAGATTTGGGATGAATTAGTACTACTTTAATAAGTTTGAGTATATTTTTTGTAGTAAGTTTTCTTGGATAGGTAAGATTATTTTTATTTTCTTCCCAAGTGCATTGAAGCATTGCACCCCTTCAGTTTTCTTTTCAATAAGAAAAGTTATTTTGTCCATAAAGGTTAAGATATTCACTTTAGTTGTTTTTCCTTTATTCTTGGTTTTATTTAACTATGAGAAGAAGTAAATGAACAGATGTTGCCTCCTAACAATATTTGAACATGAGTTTAGTTTCTCATTGAAATTCAATGTCTTCTGAGGAAAATTGGAATATGATGGAAATTGGGAAAAATCAGGGGGTAAAAAATCAGGTTTTATCTTTATTTCCCTTGATTATTATTTTCTTCTATCCTTTATAAGTTATGAGATTTATTTCATAAATGTTAGGATAGATGGTCATTATCTGATGATCTCAGAATATATATTTATTACTATTAATATGTATTCTGTTTAGAGGAGAAAAAAAAAACTTTTGTAGTTTTCTACTCAATGTAAATTTGATTGTGTCTGACTTGTGGAGACTAAAATTCTCTGATATTTTTACTCCTTTGGTTTGAAGAATATAAGAACTTCAATAAAAAATAATATTGTGCATTGATTTGAAGAATATAGAAACTTTACCAATTTGTTAAATACTCTATTTGAATGAATATTCTGACTTGAAGAGTACAAAATCTTCGTCAGAATTATTAAGGCAAAATTATTTGAAAAAGATAAAATCTTCATTGTTAGCTATTGAGGTTTCTGGAGATTAAAACTTTTTTGGTTTACTGCTCTATTTGAATGTGAAACTAATTCGAAGAATATAAAAACTTCATCAGAATTCAAGGTTCATTCGGTCAAGTAGAGAATATAAAAACTTCATCGTTAAACTAGAAACAATTTGTATAAAGATTGAATCTTTATTAATATTATTCTAGATACTAAGTGGTCTGCCTAATTGTGACAAAAAGGGAAACAAACACTAGTGACATAAAATTAGCGATTTTTATGCATGTAATGGGTGTTTCTATGGATTAAATCTCCAAAAGAAGGCTTCATGTTGCCAATGTGTATTTTGATGGTATATAATTTGAAAGCATGGGAAAAATATGTGAAAAATTATTTCAAATACTTGAAAAAAAAAATTTGAGAACATATTTAAAATGTGAGGGGTTTTTACTTGTGATAAAGACAAAATTAGACTTACTATCTAATTTAAATTTGAAAGTATGACTAGTATAAAATCACAAAATTATATCACTCTTTCAAAGGAACTGTATTCTTTGATGAAAAAGTATCACTTAAAATATTGTGATTTTTTATTAAAATATATGTCTATTAAAATAAATTTATTTGTACAGACATGAAAATTGGTGAAAAGAGATCCGTTATGTTTGTGTTGTTAAACAGACATTTGCATCATATTGCCCTTATTGGACCGATGAGACTATGGTCATGGTAATTCCATAATAAATTGAATGTTATGGAAAGGTCCTTCTGAAAAGGACATATGGCAAGGTGTTGACTCTAAAAGAATGTTTGTATTTGAGAAAGTTATAAAAAGTAAAGAACAAAATATTTGTGGGAAATATTTACCTCACAGAAGGTCTTGTCAAACTTAGTATTTCTTTTTGTTCTTACTTGCTTGAATCAAATTGTTTGTGACATAAACGCTCGGGACATGTCAATTACAAAACCTTTCAAAAACTTATCAACTTAGAAGTATTGCATAACTTTTAGTGCAATAAATCAAAATGTCAACTATGTGCTGAATCTAAGTATGTTAAGCATACTTATAAATTTTTTGAAAGGAATTTAATCCCTTAGAATTGATTCATAATGACATTTGTGATATGAAGTCAACATCATATCTTGTTGGGAAAATGTATTTCATAAATTTTATTGACAATTGCACTATATTCAGTTATGTGTATTTACTGAATGGTAAGGATAAAGAAATAGAAGCATATAGGCAATATAAAACTGAAGTTGAAAATCAATTGGAGAAAAAAAATTTCATGATTAGAAGTGGTAGATGTGGAGAATATGAATCTTCTTTTGTAGAAATATATTTGGAAAATGGAATTATCCATCAAATTACTGCGCAGACTCACCTCTATCTAATAAAAATGTTGACAGGGAAAAACCAAACTTTGAAGGAAATGTTGAATGTCCTACTTATAAGCTCAGGTTTACCACAAAATTTGTGGGGGGTGCTATCATTATAGCAAAAGATAACAACAAAAAAATTTGTCTGTTTAGAAAGAGAGAAAAAAAATATTTTGTTTGTTAGTAAAGGGAGTAACAAATAAAAACTTTTGTTTGTTAAGAGAGGGAGCAACAAAAAGCTGTGTTTGTTCAGGCTTTGTTGTATCCTGATAGAGAATTGCTTGTCGTCCCTTAAAGTATATACAAACAATAACTCTTGAAAGATAGTGATCTAACAATTTCCAATACAGTCTATTCCATATGAGAAATGGAAATGAGGGAACTATTCCCAAATGGGTCAAAATAGGACCTAAGACTGTGGATTATATGTTCATTGGATATGCTACAAATAGTAAAGCATGTTGTTTTATGGTTCATAAGTCCGAACTATCGAATAGTTAAGTGAAGGGTCTAAACGACCTTGGAAAGAATCAAAGGAGGATGTACTTAATATAGAGATTCAAAGGTGTAGTAAATGTCAATGGACTACTTCCTTCAAGTTTGATTTTGTAACATTTCTTCTTGAAAGTGAATCTCATAAATTCGAAGAAGTTATGTCCTCTGTAGACTCATTCTTTCTGGAAAGAAGTTGTCAATAGTAAGATAGATTCAATCTTCAACAACCATACTTGAGAGTTTTTTGATCTTTCTCTAAGAAATAAACCTTTGGGTTCAAAGTGGATCTACAGGAAAACAAAGTTGATGAAACTATTGACAAATACAAAGCAAGACTTGTTATCATAGGCTTTAGACAATAAGAAAACCTTGATTATTTTGACACATAATATCCACTAGCTAGGATTACATCAATTCAGATGTTGATTGTGCTAGTTGCGATATATGGCCTTCAAATTCGTCAAAATGGATGTGAATTTTTAAAAAAAAAATTGGAGAATTTGAGAAAGAAATTTAAATGAAAAAACTTGAGGGCTTTGTGGTTCCTGCTAAAGAAAAGAAAGTTTGTAAAGTTGTTAAGTCACTTTGTGGACTAAAAACAAGTGCCCAATAATGACATGCGAAGTTTGACCAAACTATGTTGGCAAATGAATTCAAGATTAATGAATGTGATAAATGTTTTTACATTAAAGACACTCCAAATCACAAGGTCATTGTTTATTTTTATGTTGATGACATGTTGATCATCAAAAGAGACACTTCTGACACAAATTCTACTAAGCATATGCTAGAAAGTAACTTTGATATGAAAGACATTGAAGTTACTGATGTGATTGAAAAGATACTTGACAAGTTCAAGTATTTGGATTTCATTATTGACAAGACTTTAATAAATGTGAGCTATGTACTTCAAAAGAATGAAGGCAAAAGTGACTCACGATTGGATGATGCTAGAGTATTGAGAAGTATGATATATATCATGAAGTGTACGCGATCAGATATAGCATGTACTATTAGTAAACTGAGTCGATTCACGAATAATCTCAATTAAACTCATTGGATGACAATGAAAAAAGCTTTGGAGTATTTAAAACATACTGAAAACTATTGTTTTGCATTATAACTAATATTCAACAGTATTTGAAAAATATAGTAATGCAAATTGAATCACCAGGTCAAATGAAGTAAAATCCATGAGTGGATATGTACTTACTCTTGGTGGAGGAGCAGTCTCTTGGAAATCATCCAAATAGAAATGTATCGCTCGCTCTACTATAAAATCTGAGTTTATCACTCTAAATAAGGTTGGTGAAGAAGTTGAATGACTCTGAAATTTCTTGAATGATTTTTGGCCCAAACCTTGAGCTCTAGTATGCATACACTGTGAGAATTAATTTGCCATAGGTAGGGCATGGAGCATGATATATAACGGAAAGTCTCATCATATGGACGTAGACATAACATCGTTACAGAAAAACTCTCTAGTGGAATTATCCTAATTGACTATATAAAGTCAAAGGATAATCTATTGGATCCACTTAAAAAAGGCCTAATTAGAGAGAGTTGATGGATTATCCAAGGGAATGGGACTATGACCAAGGGAAAGTCATTGTGGCGGTAACTATACCTAGAAGATTGGAGATCCCAAGTTCTAGGTTCAAGGAGATCAAACAAAGTCATTGACAACGGTTCAACATTGTCAAAATATTTTTTATGGTCTATTCTCATGATAAGACAATGTGAAGTAACAAGGATAAACACATTAGGACGTTTTAATGGTTTCTAAGTTTGATAGAGGGTATATCAAATGGTGTATCTATGGGATAACACATTTAGAAATCACCTATGTAAGTGTGAAGTGCAAGCCGCTTTAAGGAGAATATGGTAAGGCCAGTTCTTTACGCACTTATAAACCAAGACGTATTCATTGCTGAAACGAACAAAACAATAAGAACTAAAAATAGTTCAAGGGTTGATTATGTGACTTATGTTGTCTAGGTATACACCAAATATCAACGGTATAAAGATATCAAATCTACTGATTGACCGATGTCTAATATATGCTTACTATGGAAAGTTCAAAGGAAAACCCACTTATCCAGATGCAGTCAATCCTTACTTATGAATCACACAGTTTTTCATGCATATGTTTTAACAATAGCCATTCCCTATTCATGTGAGGGATTGTTGGGTTTTAAAGGTGTGAATAGGAAATGAAGGGTTGTGACTTTGCCGAAGGGTTCTGACCTTTATGAAAGATTGCGTCTTTTCTAAATGGTTGTGACCGTTTGAAAGGTTGTGCCTTTCCCAAAGGGTTGTGACCTTTCTGAAAGGTTGTCTTTTTTCCAAAAAGTTGTGACCTTTTTCCCTTTGTTGGCTACAAATAGAGAGTCTTTCTCTCAGTTTTCTGCATCAAATTCTTCCCTTCTCTAGCATACAATTCTTTAAAAAAAAAATTGATCGATCGATCGTGTCTGTGTGTGATTCATTGTTGTCATTTTGAGTTCGTTGAAATTATTAAAGTTTGAGGTACCGCTACTTCTTTAATGGTTAATCCGTTTTATCTTGGAAGGAATTAATCTACAACCTCGGATACTTTAGGGGATTAAATTTCTTAAGGACACACAGTGGGTTTCGTGGACTCACATAGCTCTTTTATTTTTTTTCTTTTCATCTTTTATTATTTCTGGTTTGCTAATCTGAATACAGGAGATAACATATGGTATCCTTAGAAGGCTTGATCAATCCTCTCCCCTTTGATCTATCTTTTTCTTAGTCTGAAAGTGAAGAGTGTGATAGCGCGGATGAAGTTCTAGGTCGTCAAAACGACATTAGTTGTCATCGATAGACACACTAGTCACACTTCCTTGATGATAGGTACCACTAGAGGGTAGGAGATGACAACAATAATATTATTGCCACCCATGGTGATAGTTAAGTTTTCAATTGGTGAAGAAGGGTTCAAACTCTCCATATATAAGAAAAACAATTGTTGAGAAAGAGCAGAGAAAAGGACAAGTACCCAACAAAAAAAGACAAAAATCTTGAATTATGTTGAAAATGAAAGTGTAATGAATTGCAAATATGCAAAGTATATATGGGTTTCAAAAAGTTAATGTAAATCATTCCCTCGGTAGCCGGCGATAAAAATTGGTCCACTCATTGATCGCTACATTCCTTGATCATTAATTACAAGGAGGCGTATGTAACTTAATTAATGTGAGAAGAACTTTCATCTCCTTTCCTTACATAAAAAAAAGATAGATTTTCCCACATTACGGACATAATTCAATGAATACCTAGAAAATGCGAGGATTATTTTATGTTGGTCAAAATATATATTTGATAGTTGAACATATCAAAAGATGCTATGTAGCAATTGAGGTCCAGCCAAATTTAGTTAATTAAGAATGATATGTGTCATAATGATAGATCATATCTTGGCAATTTATATTATTCATTCAAGACCCTAAGAAATGATGCAAGATAGTCTAGCTCCAGAAGAGTGAATTCAAAAGAATTTTAACAACTAGTCAAGGTAGACTTCTTTAATAATTGTTTCGAAAAATTTGAGACTCACTCCAACAGTTTTTCAATCTTATACTTAATGATTCATACGTGCAAATAATGATTGTTATGAGCGTCTTACAACACACAATGCATTATTAACACCATATGAAAGTGGACTAACATTGACAAGAAATGAAATCGGGAAAAAAGTGCCCCATGTTTTCTTACCATTATAGCATTCCTCATTTTAAGCTTCAATTTTTGACATATCTCTTAAACAGAAAGTATTGAGCAGTATTATTAACCAACCCAAGTCATTGTCATATAAATGAGTTTTAATTTTTTCCCTTCATGGGGAAACATGGGTTGCTTCTATGAACCAAGAAACCTCATCTGCTCCACACTCCTACGTTTCAGAAACATCATGCTCTTCCCTTTAGAGGCCCAAAACAACATCAATTCATTAGAGAACCTGTGAACCAACCTTAAAGAGAATGTATCACTGGCACCAGAGAGCTCAACTAAGATCATCAACGCAGCAACGCCATCATCTGTAGTACTGTAACACCCCGATCTTAGAAAGAGCTAATTTTAGAAAGAACGAAATTGGAAAGAGCTGAATTGATGTTTGTACAAATTACACTTCAATTGTGAGTTTTCGTTCAACTTCAAACGACCATAACATTTAGTACAGGATGAGTTAGGTGGCCCATAAGTTATCAAATGAAAGACCTTTGAGTCCTCCTTCCAACTCCACTGATTTGCTAAATTCCGAGTTAGGATGAGGGAGATATGCCCATTTGAGTGCAGCCTATCTAGTTAAGACATTTCATCCATTTTAAAGTAGGGTATTTTGCTGTTTTCCTTAGCCCCACAATCCGCACACGTTTTTCACCCAATTAGGGTTCAAAGCTAATTAAAATCACTTTACGCTAAAGTCTAAAAATGTTTGGAAGGTTAATGAAAAGTTGAAGAGGAGAAAAGGGAGAAAAGCTTCAAGTGTTCAAGAGTTCTTGAGATCTTTGAGGAATTTCGCCAAGGGTTTGATCCTTTCGAGGTATGTAAGTTTCCATAGTGATGGGTTAGTTCACCCAAACCCCAATCATAAGTTTCCTTATTGAATTCATCCATGAGATTTTGTGTATTGAGTTATTGATAAGTTTTCTTGAGGTTTCGTTTGTCAATATTTATTATGGGAGTTTGATGAATTCTTGAGGTAGTGTTTGAGTTTGAGGGGTTTTCTTGAGGAAATTATGTAGATTTTTGTTTACAGATGTTGGTTTTATGAATCTAAGGAAGTTTGGAAGGAATCAAGCAATTATACGTGAATTAGGGCTAAAAATCGAGAGGAAAAATTCATCAGAATGTTCTAGGAAAGGTTGGCGTGGTGCTTCTCAGACGCGCCAGATGGGCTGGTGTGGGGCATCTGTAGTGTGCTAGAATTGATTCTTTGAAGTTGATGGGTTGGCGCCCCATGGCAGGGTCACCTGCCCCCGTCCGTCTGAGTTCTTTTAAAATGAATCTTCGCTCTCTCCCTGATTAAAACTATCCAAACTACATTTAATCAATGAGAAATCCTATATGTCCAAATCATAATTCTTGAATTCAGTTCGAGAGAGTCCTTTGAGTCATTTTGGAGAAGTCTTTTACAAACTTTTAAAGCTTGTTTTAATACTTGAGTACTTGAGTATGAGGATGAGGAGAGTTGAGTTCATGTTTTCAAAATAAGTATAAGGGAACTAAGTATTCCCAAGTGTTAATGTTTTACATTTAAAACAAGAGGAAACCTTGATTTCCAAATAAGTTCATGAGGAGTTTTTGAGCATTATCTCTTTAAAGAAAACCTTTTGAGTAAAAATCTGACAGTCTGAGGATGAAATTTTTTTTAACATATGAGCATGAGTTATATTTTTAGGAGTAGTATTGACCACCGATATGGGGACGAGTCAGACAACTCAAAGTCCTCATAAACCATGTATGCCAACATGGGTAAAAGGTTATACTTTTTAGATGATTCCTTATTGTTTTTAAGCATAGCTCAGTAGATCCACTTAGTTGAGGATGTCTTATACTCCGGCAAGGTATAGGACAGTTTTGACTGCATGTGCGAGATGACTTATCATCACATAGCTCATATGATGGTTGTCGGTTAGAGAATCTCCCAAATAAGAGTAAAGAGTTACTATCATATTTTTAAATACAAATGTTGTTATTTACTGATTTAAAAGCTTTTCTTATATTGCATCTTTATTGTTTCTTTTTTATTGAATTGATTCAAGTATCCTTGAGTTGAGTTGAGATGAGGTGAGTCTATTCTTCCTTTTTATTCTGTTCAAGCTTATGTCTGTGTTTTATAGTTCCCCTTAAATGCTCGTGCATTTAATGTATTGACGACATTTGGCATGCATCATTTCATAATGCCGATACACGTATTAAGGTTCATCAATAGGCACCCCGTTGATACCACTTGCAGTTTCAGAGTTACTTTGTTGAGCCTCCTTGCTTCTGGAGGATTCCACGTCTATTTCCAATCTTATTAAGATGTCGTGGGTGTCTTGTCCCGATTAGAGGCTTCATAAACAGTAGTAGTTGAGAAGTCTTTTCCCATCTCCACTGTGATATTTTAAAAACTTGAGTTGAAAAATTATTTTTTGAGTACTTTCAAAGTCTACTAAGTTAAACTATCTTATTGATGATATCTTTATTATTTGAGTTTGTTTTGAGATTTCTATTTCAACTGCGTAAGTCTTCCAGTGAGTATTGAGTCAGGCCAAGGGTTTGCTTAGGGGCCAACAATGGTTCTCAAGTACCGGCCACGTCCAGGGTGTAGGCTCAGGGCGTGGCAAGTAAAACTACTATAAGAGGATAATAATCTCTATTGAAGGAGACGGAAGAACCAAATCCCTATAGATTTTTGTAGTTATGGAAGGTGGTGTAAAAAAGAAAGTAGAGTGAACTGGGCATTTTTTAAATTTTTGTCACTACATCTTTTTATTTTCAAGTGTAGTGGAGGTTTTAACCGCTACAAATTTAATAAAATTAGAGAATGGTATAGAAAGCCCTTCAATTCGATACAATTTGCGGAGGTTGATTGTAACCATGCAATATAAACCTCTACAAACCAGGCTTTTTGTTGTGAGGTAGGTCCCATTGATTCCAAATCAAATAAGAACAGCAATTAGTGATCTTCCAATTGAAGCTTTGTTTATCTAAGGGAAAAGGGCTTGAAAAAATACTCTAACTTTGACCGAAATTGTTGTTAGGATACCAAACTTTATGGAGGACCTTTTACCCCCTGCATTATTTAATAGTGTATTTTAAAGGTATATATGTGCCCACGTGGACAAATTACTATTTATAATGATCTAATATTTTACTTTGTTAGTCACATTGATAGGTGTATTAAAATAAATTCTTCCGTCACATTACCATCTCAACTATTCTCCCTTTCATGTCTCTTTTTTTTTTTAATTTTGTTGCTTCCACTTCTTTATCGCCTAGATGAGAGATCTTCTTCCTTGGCCAGCTTATCAAAGTATATGTTCAACATATCCTATTCATCTTCCTCATCAGACATGTCATTTTCCAAGTCAATATCATGGCCAAACACTTTTTTAAAGTGATCAATTGTCACTGCCATAAAAGGATTTTCCTTACTTTTAGGCACAAATTCGGATGCTTGAGGACTTAACTTAATCATAAGAGGTGAAGTCAAGTTTTCCTTTTCCTCAACTAAATATGCCCATATAGAAGCACTCATTTTCTTTGTTTTTCTTTTAAAAACATTCAAATTGTTTATAGCCTCCTCTGGAATCGAAAAGAACCATGGTAGGTGTATTTGGACTGATTTCTTTACTAGCTATCTTCTTTGTAACAATGAACTCATTTTCATGTGTCAAAACAACTTGTTAATTAATATGCTTCCTATTCTTATTCAAATCTCGAGTAACAAGGCCCAAATTATTAACGTCTTTTTCAAACTAGACAGAACTTTGTGTGTGCATTGAAGTACACTAGTAGCAGGTAGGGACATGCCTAAAGTACTCCCATATTCAGCAGATATTCATTACTATAATTGTATTACTATTGCTACCTGAAATCACTACGTCAGTGAACCACTCAACCATAAAAAAAATACACTAGAATTTGTTTGTGAACAATAAGTAGAATTTCTGAAAATCTGTTGCTGAAAAATAACAGGAAACTCATATATTTATAGACAACAAAGAATAGAGTAAACCCGTGCTTATTATTTCTTATCGGAAAAGTCACAGTCCTTTGGAATAGTCACAACCTTTCCAAAAAGTCACCAGAGAAGTGCAATTCTTCAAAGTTTCCTATGGGTCTGTTTGGAAAAACACCTGGTAATTAAAATTGGAGTAATTACTAGGGTAGTAATTACACATTCTAGTAATTACACTGACCTGCTTGGTTGCCATAGTATAATTACATTGTAATTACACATATCTTGTTTGGATGCCACAGTGTAATCACACATGTTCTGTTTGGATGCACAATAGCAATCATAATATTATATTAAATTTTCAAAATAAAAATTAATTATTCAAAATTTATACTAGACAAATAAGAAACTATATAAATGATATTAAATTAAATATTTAAGATATATACTATTTTTTAAAAATATATTAATTAATAAACATATGTTCTAAACAAATATTTTGAAAAAATAATTAATTTGTTTTTTTTTCAAATTAATATATTTCAATTGAATTGATTATAAAAACTAAAAGTATGAAGTTTCTACTAACATCGTGAAATGCATGTTTGATAAAAAGATTAATATATAAATAAAATTTCATAAATTATTAAAATGATTGAAAAAAAGATAACCTATCAGGTCTAATTAAAAAATGACTTAAAATATGAATTCAATATTACTAAAACAAATGAAACTGAAAATATAACATAAGTTATAAATTCAAAACAAAACAATTTAACGTAATACTCTTATCGCAAATTTCAACATAGCATACATAAATATGATTTATTTTTATTTTAAAAAAACGTAGTCTATAACCTTGCTTAACAATAAATTCTATTTTAATTTAAAAATTAGAATACTAATAGAATAATGCTAATGATAAAATAAGCATGGCATAAAGAAATAGATAATATGAAAAAATTGCATAGAATCACATGAAGTAAGGTTGAGAACGAGAAGAAAATAAAATTTAAAAATACAAAATAAAAAATAAACTTTTATAGTTTTTTAGAATAATAAAATTAAAAAAGAACTTAAATTTATAGAAGTAAAAAAATTAAAACAAAAAATTAAAAAATAGATATTAAAAAGAAAAAAGAAATTCAAAAGTAATCAGCTGGTAATTACACCATGTAATTACTAGTATCTGGCTGTGAATAGGAGAGTGTAATTACCCCTGCCAATTACATCAATTACCTGCTAGCCAAGTAATTACCTGTCAAACCAAACAGGACAGGCAGTATAATTACACCTAATGACACCAAATCCAATTACCAAGGTGTCCTTCCAAACAGGCTCATAACTAATTCTAACTTCATCAAAATGATATTTTGGTAGTAAAAAGTGACTAAAGATATTAGAGAAAATGGCCAAAAGCCCCCCCCCCCCCAAAGTTATTACCGAATTCCCAACTACACACTTATTCTTCACGGGGGTCCTATCATCCCCTTGAACCTTTTAAAAGTGAAATATCTACCCCCCCCCCCCCCTCTACAAACTCAAGCCCAAATTTGTATTAGGTGGTATTCAACACGCACTGCCAAGTAATTTTACCCTTTTTTCACATAAATAATTTAATTTTTCTTTTATATTTTACTTTTTTTATTTTATATTTTCATCTTCTCCTTTTCTCTTTCTTTTCCATTCCTCCATTTTTTTTCTTTGAACCTTCTGCAGATTTGATGAGAGGACGCCATGACTATCGAAACTTCGACCTTCACAGCACACCTGGAAATCTCGTTTTCTAAAGCTAGAGACAAACAAAAAACTCTATCACTAAATATCGCTTCTTCTTCCACTATTATAATATTTCTCAAAGATCGATTCTTCAAAGAATAACCGGTAAACTATACTTGCTTGCCGGGATAAAGGTACCAAACTTGAGGAGGGACTAGTATTGATTTAGATTTAACAATGTTTATATGAGAAATTCGATTGATGTTTACAACAACTTCAATAAATGGGTCTTCTTCGTTAAAGGGTCTAGTATCCAATGATGAATTATTCTCCATTAATTGAATCTATTACTCAGTGAACTCCTCCATTAATGACTAGTCTAAAGTTAGATTCTTCTAACTTTCAATTTTGATTTTGATTTTGAGCTACCAACAAATTTTCAAAGTGATGTAAAGTGGAGATTTGATGAAAATTATGTGATTTGGTGATGAGAATTTACTTAGTGATGAAAACCTGATGAGGGGCGGTAACCTGGTGGTCGAGGTGACCCACCGCCGATATGGATCTGATGATGAAAATTGAAGGGAAGAGATAAAGAAGGTAAAAAATAAATAAAAGGAAACATATTTTTTTAAAAAAAATAGAATATTAATATGAAATAAATCAAATATTTATAAAGTTAATATTTTAACTATCTTTTTATCTCTCATTCTCCCTTGGGAGAGTGAACTACACCTTCTTTGCCACATCAGCATTTATGGAGCAAATAACTTCATTTTAAAATAGTTCAGGGGTGTAATAGGACTCTCGTAAAGTATGAGTGTGTAGTTGGGAATCCGACTATAGGTTGGGGGGGCTTTTGGCCATTTTCTCAAGAAATTACTTGGCCAGACAAACAAACAAGTAATATCCAAATTACAGTCATATCCCAATCTTATGTGTTTGTATAAGCACAAGAGAGTTTCAAACATCACTATAGAAAACATTCTGACTAACTTTTCCTAAGTAAATAACTACACTAATAGAAGTTGTTGGAAAAGCTAACAAATACTTCATTAGGTATGAGGTATTAGTAGAACAATTGTTGCATTCCTTATGCTCTGGCACTATAACCAGTTTCTCCAGATTTATTGCATGCTCAAGTAAGAACTTCAAGAATTGTTGGAAGACAAGTACCTTTTTTTGAGGATGAAGAGATAGATTTGTTGGAAGACAAGTACCTCTCCTTTGAAGAAAACATATTCAAAACTTCCTTACAAAATTCAAAGAATATCAAGGTTATGCCATTTTGTAGTCATACGCGTAGATCGACGAATCAGGTTAGGTGGTAAGCTTAACAACTATAGTAATAAAATTGAAGTTGCTGAGGCTTTAGGGGATCAATATACATTTTGTATAAAGATATCGTGAATTGAAAACCTACCTGCGCATCAGGAAATATCATCAAATTTTTCAAACCGAGTCGACCTTAAGATGTTATCTAGTAGGGGGAACGAAAATTTTGAAATACAAGAAGTTATTGTCAACCATCTGCATTCTGGCAACGGTAAGGAGACATCTTCATCTTCCAACATCAAATTGGAAATTACTTGAACAGAAGAATAATGCAGAATATAAAACAGGAGCTCTATTCACAATCAACATAAAAAGACTGTAGACATTTGGGACTGATAACTAACCTTGATAAATCAGGATGAGAGTATTAGCTCATTAACACAATGAACGCTTACCAAAAGATCTTTCACTATGTGTTCATCCATTTCATTAAATTCATCACAAACGAGATCAAGATTGGCATGTTTCAAAGATGGCAAGTCCCCGATTTGTATGATTAAAAACCCCAAAAATCGCTAAATGTTCAACATGTGAAGCAACAATTTCAAAGCAACATATATCACCTTCGAATGAGTACCAATCCCCACAAGGATGACCGTGATGGATCAAATGCAGTCGCCTACATTTTGGAGAAGTCATGTGCAAATGAACCACAAAATTCTTGTGTCTTCAAAGATTTCAATTGAGGACAATTTGACATTATTTGTTTAATTTGTTCATCCTATAGAAAAAAAAATTCCAGTGTTAAACTCTTCAGAGATGTCCAATTTAGTACACAATCTTCTAATATTCAGCAATTCTCGCAGTTGAGTTTTAGAATCGATGAACTATTACAGAGAACTTCTGGCAATCTATAGGATTGGTCATGCTCAGTCGGATCAACAATATAATGTATATTCAGGAGTAGATCCTCCACTTTCTTATTCACAGCAAATCAAGCCACTTGCCAATTTTGGGAAAATAAGACACACCATCATCATAACTGAACACAAAGTTTAGACTGAACTTTTTAATCGTAAAGCAGCTAAGGAGAGGTAGTACATTATCCGTTAAGGAAATGAATTTTTGCATTGTTGAGCTATTTGAATGACCATAATCCTCTTCGTAAACAATGTTGTCGATACAAGTCCAGAAGTATTGCCAATATTTAGAGAGAATAGTTGTTTTGAACGCATCTGTTATGGACAATCGTGATAGCATTTGAACAATAAGAGCTTCAGGTAGTTGACTGATCCTATCAATGTTGTCAATATCTTCACATTCCATCTCAATGTTCGCTTTTTTCAAAGATGAGTTTTCAATAAGCTAACTTTTGGAGTTTCCATTATCACCACAACTGCCAGAGAATTGGTCTTGGTTGCTCATAGTTGTCAAACATCAATACTAAGAATAACTTTACTTATAATTAGAATCGCTATAGACTTATTTTTAGTTTACTCCTATTTTACTACTGCAAATTTGCAGATACTTCTATTTCAATAGAAAAAATGTGTAGAACAATACATCAGTAACTTCCAAAAAAATTATAATTTTATTATTAGTAGTAGCCCTTGAAAACATAAAGGTTATTTCAATTTTAAAGATTCATTTTTATGTGTCAGCGGAAAAATAAAATGGTTTTTAAAACAAAAATCATATTTTTATAACAAATTAAATAAAAAATAAAAATAGAATTAAAAATTACGGGGGTGGATTTATACGAGGCGGGGTGGGCGGGACGGATTAAAAAATGATTTTTTTTTTTGCTATGCAGGGTGAGGTGGGATGGGTCAAAGTGTTTGTGGATTCATGCAAATTTTCCCCTCAAGTGCTCTTTCCCGCCCCGATTGCCACCCCTAATAACAAAGTTAAAAGCTTAACAAAAATCAATTACCACAAGTAGGGGTGTTCACGGGTCATTTATTGGTCAAAATCAAAACAAAACCAACATAATTGATTTTTAAATTTTCAAAATCTAACCAAATCAAATATAATATACACTTATTTGTTTGGTTGTTATCGGTTTTGATTTGATACACAAAAATAAAGGAAACGACTCATTCAAAATGAAAAAGAGGTGACAACAATCCATCCAAAACGAAAAACAATTAGAACGTCTAACGTTACTACAGACACGTAATTTTTGACCGAACATAAGGTTTTACACTATTTTTTATTCCTTAAATGTTTCTTTTATGTCTAAGTAAGATATATTAATTTTGTCTTATTTTAGTAAGTTCATTTTAAAAGATTTGAAAAAAACAAAATTAATATGTTTTAGTTTAATAAATAAGCTAGTATTTCTTAATTATAATTTTTATTAGCTACTCAATTTTTGTTTGTTTAAAAAATAATTAAATAATATTCTTATTATATTATATTATATTATATTGTATTATATTATATTATAATATATTATATTATATTATATTATATTATATTATATTATATTATATTATATTATTATGTTATACTATATTATATTATTTTATAAAAAATAAATAAACCTAAAACTAACCTACACTACCCCATTAACCCCTTCTACTACTACCCCACTCCACTCACAACCCCACCATCTGCACACAACACACCACACTCCCTCACACGTACATCCACACACCCATTCCCACAACACACCACCCCCTATCCTACATATACTACCCATTCCCAGAAAGAAAGAAAAATCAGAAACACAACACACTCACACGCACAGCAACGCAAAAAATACAAAGAAAAAATCAGCATACATGCACGCACACATCGGGAAGGAAAACATAAAAAAATATTCACTTTTACCATACAACACTCCTATTCTATATTTACAACCAACACATACAACATTCACCAAAAAAAGATCTCACGGACAAGGAAAAGAAAAATCACCCCCCACTTTATATTTGCCACGCACAAATAGAGGTTAAGTTTGAGGTTTGCTTTCGTAGTTTTGAGTTTTGCGGTTTCTTACTAGGACTGTTTCCTTTTCGTGAATTGAATTTTCACAAGAGGTACCATTTAATTTTTATTGTATAATTTGATTTTCATGATTATATAATGCTTTATTTAAATGTTATGAAGTTGCTCGAATTTTATGTGTGTTTAATCTCATTGCTTTTCATCTTATACCATAAGCTATTATTAATTAAGTATCCCTTGCATCCAACCAAAATTTATCAAATACCTAAAAAAATTATTATAATAGTTTATTTAGTTAACTTCATCTAAAATTAAAAATGTTCATCCTAGAAAAATTAGGAAATGAAGAGTTACACAATTTTTTTATTTTTTTATTTTTATATTTTTGTCATGACTTATAAATATACTAAAAATATAAATGTATCTATGTCAAATTTTAATATGAAATAACTTTATATTTGTTTAATATTTTAGAGTTTTATTATGTAAATAGTGTTTCTAAATATAAATAGTAGAGGTAGATTGATCACTAATAATACGCTTAAACTTTCTAGTAATATGTAAAATATTAAAGTATATGATTCGTTTCAAAAGTCAGTTTCAATTAAGAATGTGGTTACATATCTTTCTTGAGACATAAAAAAAAACTCAAACTCAATGATGCAAAGAAGACAGTTATGTCTCTAATCGTAAAAACCAAGATTACGGTTACGTATCTAGGTCGAGACCAAATAAAAGTTTAAAAATAAAAAACAAACAAACCATGGCATGTAGACACAAATTATTCACAAACATATTAAGATAAGTATATGTCAATAAAACTGTCACGACACAACCCACCTGCCGTGCGGGCACCTACATACTACCACCTAAGTAGGAGAACCCTCTTACACCAATAATTAAACATGCGGAAATTTTTAAATAAAAGGAAGGGAAAATAGTAATAATAGACTATGATTTATAAATAATATCTTTGGACACACTATTAGTTAAACTAGTAAGGTAATTTAAACAACTCTCATTGATCTAGTTTAAATAGGTACAAGAGCTACTAAGAGTACATCTGGACAAGATAAATGGAGACACAGCTCCCACCATGCATGCGGCGGGAAGAATGGAAGCTGCTGGAGAGTTCTTTGTCTTCACCTAATGAAACGTCACCAATCATGCATCCAGACTATGTCAAAAAACATAGCAAGAGTAGTATCATTACAAAACACATGTACTGGTAGGCATCATTGGTCAACCCGATGCCCACCACATAACATAAGAAACCAACTAGCACCTTTACTCCCTCT
The DNA here is from genome assembly GCA_037074985.1 of Solanum bulbocastanum. Classification (NCBI taxonomy): domain Eukaryota; kingdom Viridiplantae; phylum Streptophyta; class Magnoliopsida; order Solanales; family Solanaceae; genus Solanum; species Solanum bulbocastanum. The sequence continues at coordinate 7,914,954 of CM073598.1, forward strand.
TGGGAAACACCTCCAATATACACTAGCACCCTAAATCCTAACCCATTTATCAATCAATCCCAGCTACCAGATTCTTGATCATAGCTTAACCATTCTAAACACATAAGAAAGTTCCTAAGTACAACCACCGCTAAATCGACTAACCATACACGTCCTACCTTTCTTCCTCGTCACACTACCAACCATGGTCACATAATACAACGATTCAAGCTTTCTTACTGATGAATCCACAAATTGGACTCATTTAAGGCTACATTTTAATAGAAATTGTGTCCTCAAATGCTTATTTTATCTCAATATATGATGAAAACCTTAAGTTTCAGGTATTTGAAAATTTAAGCAAAGCATGGACACTACATCGTAAAAAGGAACGAAAAGGCTGAAAAGAACGAAGAAATGAGGGCATGAGGATCATCAAGTCTGCTTGGCGAGTCACCAAAGGGTCTTACTTTACCTTTTGTTCCAGTGTGCTGAGCCCTAAAGGAAAGGATCAAGTCGGCGGAAAAGGAGCAGTTTGCGCATCACCGAGAAGTTCCGCGAAGCAGTACCATGTCGTCCAATGACCCAAAGCACGACGATGCTGAAGACTGGTGCAAGACGACGATGAACTACACCAAAAGGTGAATCGCCGAGTTGATCGGCAATTCCAACTAACGACGTCGAATGATCCGCTACAACACAAATCTATGAAAACAATAAATACTAGTAAAAGTTGTAGTTTTAAGTGATGGAACAATTATTATAATTTTCATATATAGAATAGTACTTTTGATTTTTTTTTTCTCTAAGTTTAAGAGGGTTTTGAAGACTTGAAGATCCAAAGGGTTTCATCTTCAAGATTTGGATTTGGGTCTCTTGGATTCTTCAATTTTGGCCTATATCAAGACTTAAATCTTCATACCCAGTCGAATGCAAGCTCAATTTGGTATAAATTTCTATCTATTATATATGTGTGGCTAAAAACCCTAATTCTTGGGGTGTGATTTAGCGAATATGGGTTAAGATAATTGTTGGGTCTTGCTTGCTGATAGTTTAATCGTAGTTTAATTCTGAATTCGTTTAGTAGTTGTGGATGAATTTAATGAATTTGTGGTTGCAAATACAAGTTTATTTATGCATTTTCAGCTTGCTTGATAGAGAGAGGTCGTAAAGCTAAAACTACTAAATTGATGGCCGGTACGAGTGGGTCGACATGAGGTTCAGCTTGAGAGAGTGAATCCTAGTCTCATTCCCACACACTCAACTCGAGAGAGTGAGTGGGTTAAGACATAGGCTGGTCTTCATGCGGCAAGTGGGTGTTTGAGAGGAACGCATTTGAAACAGGGTAAGTTGCTCGAGAGAGAGCTTATCCCCTTTAATGTTTAGCCTAGTCACAATTATTCTATGAATCTTCTATCGAAAGCATGTACCCAATAATCTAGCTTAGCCCGTATTCCTGTCACATTCCAAGGATCCCCTCTTATTACTTAGAAATCCTTGTTTATTTTGTTGTTTTTACTTACTAGTGACAAAACCCCATTGCTAATTGACACTCTTGTGTCCCACTTTAATTCACAATGTTTTTAATCGTTAATTCCTTTAACTACGACTAGTTAGAACTAATTTTATTTTTCTATTAATTCTTAAAACCACTCCCTTGGGAACAATCCCAAGCCTTGGTTAGGTTACTAAACTATTGTACGAACATAGACACTTGCATTGGAAGTTGTGTCTTGATTACGCAAATATCAAAATGGCACTGCTGCTGGTAAGTGGTGTTATTTGAGAATTCTTAGTTTAGTAAAACTTTTGTTCTTATTAGTTGTAGTTTACTCACTTAATTTTTGGTCTTGTTTTGTTTGCTTGTGTGTGAATATTTCAGAAAGCATGAGTGTTAAAGGTAGCAATGGTAGTCAAGTGGGCCACCAAGACGATATCGAAAATCTCAATGATGAACAAGAACCCAACATCAATGGTCCTCATCTCATGGGAGGTATTGGAGCTATACGGTTACCTCCAGCCGAGGGAAATGCAGTGTTCCACATAACGAGCACTATGTTGCAACTAAAGGGACTTTTCAGCGGGTTGGCTCACGAGGATCCTCATGAGCATCTTCGAAACTTCGTGGATGTGTGCAGACCATTCTCATTCAAAAACATCTCTTAGGAGTCAGTCCGATTAAGATTATTTCTTTTCTCATTGATGGGAGAGGCGTGAAAATGGCTAGCTGAGTTGCCGCGTGAATCCATCACTTCCTGGGAAGAATTGGTAACCATATTTTAGGTATGATTTTTCCCTCCCTCGAAAATGATTACCCTTCGGGATATCATTAAGAGCTTTAAGCGTTTGGAAGGAGAGCCTCTGCACGAGACTTGGTTACGGTTCAAAAAGTTGGTAATTCAATGCCCAACCTATGGTTTACCCCATAATGTGTTGCTGCAATACTTTATCGGAGCTTGGACTCGATAAACAAACGGGTTGCTAACTAACTTTCGCCTAGAGGCTTAATGCAGCAACCATATGCAGTAGCAGCTCAACTTTTAAATGGCATGACAACTATCAACAAAGTATGGTACACTCGCGAGGACCAAGTCTCTCCTCTCACCTTTAAGCTATATAAGGAGCAGATTGAAAAAGATCACGAGAGAGACCAAAACATGGACCAGATCATGACACAACTTGAAATTTTATCCAAAACTGCCATAGAGGTTGGTACCCAAGGTGTCAATGTCATGGCGGTCGGGTGTGCAAATTCTGAGAAGATGAAATTTGAAGCCTTGTATAACGAGGAGGTAAATTTTCTAGCAAACCAAGGCGATGGCTATTGCTCAAACTACCCAAGGCAGGATGGTAACCAAGGATGGGCTAGAATGAAGGTTGGAAGGATCAAGATCATGAATGGAGGGACCATAATCCGAATTGAAAGGATGGGGAGAATGATAGATACGTGCCTCCCCATGAGCACCAAAATCCCAAGGACTCGAAAGGTGGTAGGTCTGAGGATATGCTCTCACGTATTCTCAACAAGGTACAAGGGTCAGACAAAATGTTAAAAGGCATGAAAGAAGATGTGTCCACCCTTAGCCAGACCGTCACCTCCCATTCAGTTTTGATCAAGCAGTTCGAGAACCAAATAGGTCATATCTCGTCTCACCTAAATCCGAGACACTAAGGGGTTTGCCTACTGACACTATGGTCAACCCCAAAAATGAGGTTTGAAGATAGACCTCCGTCGTGCCATGACGTTAACTAAGGCACTGTTTGGGAGGCAACCCAAAACCATTTATTGCTTTCTTTTACTTTGATAAAATAATGGTGTGTTAATTGTGCAGATAAAAGTGTAGACAATGAACGAAAAGTGTAGATTGGCGAGCAACAGGTCCAATCAGCGTTTCATCGAACAGTTCGGCGACTCCGAACTAGACCACCGTTAGACTCAAGACCATCTCACATTGGAGTCTGTAAAACACGGTGAGCACGTTAAATTATTGGCGAACCGCCGACCATGTCGACGATCCCGACAGAGACCGTCGTTTGGAGTCCCACAAAACATGAAGGTTCTGTAAACTTCGGCGAGGCAAATGGCTACTTGGCATTTCACCGAATAAATCAGTGATTGGGACTAATGTCGCCGAATGGGCGAAACTAGACGGTTTTGCAAGCCAAAGGTTTAAAATTTCAAACCCATTCACTTTGCCTCATTTTTTCATCTTCCCAAACTCATACCTGTACTCTACTTTTAAATTTATTGCATTTTTGGAGTACTTTTTAGTATCAAATTGTGTTACAAATTGGATTACATTGCTTTCTAGTATCTCAAAATCCATTTGATCGGCATAAAAGGTTAGTACTTCAAACCCCGCGTTCCTTCCTCGAAAGTTGTGCTCAAATGAAATGGCATTACTTTAATAATGAGTGTTGAGTCTCTCTGGTAGGATTAGAATATTTGTTTGCCTGTTAGGTTTGTAAATTTTGTCTGTACTAAGTTAAATAGTTAATTCCTGAAGGTTGCGCTTTAAATTGGATGAAAATCATGGGTTGTGCATGATTGTCACTGGGTTTAAGGCAAATTTGAGGTTTTTATGCTTTAATTTTGTTTTTGAGGATTGTGGGGTTGAATTCGGGAAGTTTGGTAAAAGGCAGGCACGTTAGGTCATTTGGTGAGCTGGGTCGAGCTTGCCGAATCACTCGGCGTTTCGCCTTAAATCCCCATCTCGTGTTTAAGTTAATGCCTAATATTATATTGCATTCTGTAACTTTTGGCGAGAAGCCTTTGATTGCCAAAAGCATTTGGCGACTCGCCGAGAGACTTCCTATTCGCCCTTTCTCTGCACCCTTGTATTCTCTATGCACAGCACTCGGTGAACCGCCAAAGTAGTCACGCGCTTCGCCAATTGGTTTGGCTAAGTGATTCTGCAATTGAACTGCCTTGATTTTGTTTGAATACTTCTAACTTTTTCTCGAAGCTTTGCAGAAATGGCTAGACTGAAAGTAGCTAGAAGAGATATGCCACCCTGACAAACAAGAGCGGAAAATTTCAGGAAAAATCCAAAGGCAATAAATCCTCCCAAAATGGATAATAAGGGCAAGAAGCCCAGTACTAGCAAGAGAACAAATCCCCGAGACCCCACTATTCCTTCGTGGATACATGGATTCTTCACACCTATCCACTCCTTTTTGGCAGCTCATGACTTGGACAATTTTGGTAAGTCAGTTGCCGCTGAATCTTCTGAAGAAGCTCCGGGGGCCAATAACAAATTCCAGGCTACCACATCGCTGATACCCAGACAGATGGAGCGACTGTGTAGACAGGATTTTTCTATACCTCCTTCTCTGTCTTTCTTTATTCTAAATTCTGGATATTCTGTTATTTCCATTTAAGGACAAATGATTTTCATTTGTGATGGGGTGAGGCCCACCTTTATGTGCTATTGATGTTCGTGTTTTGTTTATATTTGGGTTTTGTGCTTAAATTGTGTTTACACTATTTCTGTGGATTTTTGAGCTTATGGCTCCTTTTATTTTAAATTACAAAACTGATTTTGACCCGCCGAAAATTTTTACCACCTCTCGTGTGTTGAATGTGGCTGTTCCTTTTTAAAGAATTTAATTCTCAATTCCGATCAATATCGATGACTTGAATAGTGCTCTCAATCAAACGAACATGAATGCACGGGAGGCCAAAGGAATTTGCATAGACAATATATGAACTATTTGCATCTCGTTATGATTAACCTAATATCAAATTGAGTCTCTTGTGATAATCATTCCACACTAGCGAAAGTGTGGAGTCTTGTTTGACTGTAGTGTCAATGCCTAGTGTGATGAGCTTACTTTGAACCATGCATGATAGATCCTATAATTTTCCCCTTTGGTTCGGTCCACTAAGTAATGTTATCTCTTGATGTGATCTTAGGCAACTTCTAAGAGTGTGAACCAATTGGCATATACCTCTTTTGTGACCTACCTTGTGAGTGTGTGAACCGCTTTTGAACACCCCTTGAGCCTTCCCTTTCTTTGGAAGAAACTTGATGAAAGCATAACCTTTCTTTAACCATTACCCATAATCCTCATGAAATTGTGGTTTGTTGAATAGCCAACTTAGGCCAAAAGCCTAAGTTGTAGCCTAAGTTGGGTGTGTGTTGAAAAGATAAAGGCAAATCAAGAAGTGCAATATAGTCCCCCTTACCCATGGTTTTGAAGAAAAATGGAACCCCTCCATATAAAAAAAAATAGAGTAAATAGAAAGAAAAAGAATGAAAAAGAAAGTTGTGGAATAAAGTACAAAAGAAATGGGGTTCCCAAACAATCCATGGAAAGTGAATAATAGGATGACTTATGAGCACTAAAGAGAATGATTAAGGAAAAGGAAAGGAAGTGTTGTGAGCACCACATTTCATGAGGATGAAAATAACTGAGCCTAAATGACCATACCTTTGCACTCAGCCCTATTACAAGCCTTGAAAAGACCTTTTTGATCTTGAGTGAGCTGAAACAAATGTTGATTGGAAAATACGAGCAAACCTATGGGTGAAAGCATGAATTTTGTTCTTCCTTGTGAGAGTGAGCGTTGCAAACCATTATGTGAATATGGAATCATTCCTTGTGTGAGGGCATTTGAACACTTTGGTTGAGCTTGAACTTTCATTTGAAGCAAGCATTGTGAGCACGAGATTCCTTGATATTGGTGAGTCATAACTTGAATCTTTGAGTGCACATTTGATCTTTGCATAAATAAATTGAGTCTTGTTGTGCGCATTCATGATTGAGTTTTGTGTAGCACTATTCAAGACACCCTTTTTGAATGGCTGAACTTAAGTTTGCTTGAGTACAAGCAAAAGTTTAAGTTAGGGGTGTTGATGAGTCCACAAATTGGACTCATTTAGGGCAATATTTTAAAAGAAATTATGTCCTCAAATGCTTATTTTAGCTCAATATCTAATGAAAACCCTTCAATTTTAGGTATTTGAAATTTGAAGGAAAGCTTGGATACTATGTCGCAAAAAGGAATGAAAAGGCTAAAAAGAACAAAGAAATGAAGGTCTAAGGATCGCCGAGTCTACTTGGCAAGTCGCCGAAGGGTCTTACTTTGCCTTTTGTTCCAGTGTGCTAAGCTTTAAAGAAAAGAATCAAGTCGAAGAAAAAAAGAGTAGTCGGTGCATCACCGAGAAGTTCCACGAAGCAGTACCATGTCACCCAATGACTCAGAGCACGACGATGCTGAAGGCTGGTGCAAAATGGCAATGAACTACACCAAAAGACGAATCACCAGTTGATCGGCGATTCCGACTAATGATACCGAATGATCCGCTACAGCACAAATTTGTGAAAACTATAAATACAAGTCAGAGTTGTAGTTTTAAGTGGTGGAACATTTATTATAATTTTCATATAGAATAATACTTTTGATATTTTTTTTCTCTAAGTTTGAGAGGGTTTTGAAGACATGAAGATCCAAAGGGTTTCATCTTCAAGATTTGGATTTCAGTTTCTTGGATTCTTCAATAGTGGCCTCTATAACTTAAATCTTCATACCCAATTGAATGCAAGCATAATTTGGTATAAATTTCTATCTCTTATATATGTGTGGCAAAAAACCCTAATTCTTGGGGTATGATTTAGAAAATATGGGTTAAGATAATTGTTGGGTCTTACTTGCTGATAGTTTTATTGTAGTTTAACTGTGATTTCGTTTAGTAGTTGTGGATGAATTTAATGAATTTTTAGTTACAAATACAAGTTTATTTATGTGTTTTCGGCTTGCGAGAGAGAGAGGTTGTAAAACTAAAACAACCAAATTGATTGCCGATGGGACTGGGTCAACATGAGGTTAGCTCGAGAGAGTGAATCCTAGTCTCATTCCCACACACTCAACTCGAGAGGTGAGTGGGTTAAGGCATAGGATTGTCTTCATGCGGCAAGTGGGTGTCCAAGAGGAACGCATTTGAAACGGGGTAAGTTGCTCGAGAGAGAGCTTATCCCTTTTAGAGTTTAGCCTAGTCACAATTATTCTATGAATCTTTTATTGAAAGCATGTATCCAATAATCTAGCTTAGCCCGTATTCCTGTCACATCCCAAGGATCCCCTCTCATTACTTAGAAATCCTTGTTTATTTTGTTGTTTTTACTTACTAGTGACAAAACCCCATTGTTAATTGACACTCTTGTGTCGCCCTTTAATATACAATGCTTTAATCATTAATGTCTTTAGCTACGACTAGTTAGAACTAATTTTATTTTTCTATTAATTCTCAAAACCACTCTCTTGTGAATGATTCCAACACTTGGTTGGGTTACTAATCTATTGTACGATCGTAGACACATGCATTGGAAGTTGTGTCTTGATTATGCAAACATCACTTACCACTAACCCAATCTTTTCCCCCAAGGTGAAATCCACCTAAGCATTTTCCATCACCTTCACTGTCTCTATTCTCGCCATTACTACCCGCGAACAACCCAATTATAAACCATCAAATCATGTCCACTAAGTACAACATACACAAACCAATACAACCCTATACCATAATGTGTATATGAAGAATATACAATATTATCGATAGGCACACGAACAATGAACAACTCACACTTTAGATCACATCATTGGCCCTCTCATGGAACCCAAAACCCAACACCGTTAGCATGATGGAACGTGGAAACCGATCCAAGTTAGTACGCCGTAACGTGGCAGCCGATCCCCAGGTTATGCCGAAACGTGGCAACAGATCCCATATTTATGTCGGAACGTGGAAATCCGATCCAAGTTAGTTCTGCCAGAAGGTAGCAATCTGATCCAAGTTAGTTAGGTCGGAACGAGGCAATTCGATCCAAGTTAGTTATGCCGGAATGTGGCAATCCAATCCAAGTTAGTTATGCTAAAGCATGGCAATCCGATCCAAGTTAATTATGCCAGAATGTGGCAATGTGATCCAAGTTAGTTATGCCAAAACATGGCAACCGATCCCAATCACAATTACAATTATATCTTCAACATCATACATTTAGGTCATGATTTCATGGCAATCATCATTCATCTATCTCATTTGCAAAAAGTGTGATCACATTGCAACATTCATATACATTATACAAGTATCAAAATGAAGCAAGAACAAGCATACATCACACAAACATGGAATCCCAACCATCACTTAGGAATTACACCTCAATCCCTATCACATATATAATAATTGACCATACTCAGCCCTAGTATCTAATTAGGGTTTAATCATCATTCATCATAATCCCTCAATTTCATCACTTCAAGTTATCGGTTGTAGCATACATTCATAATATGGTTCCACTCCTGATTTCATATCCTTATTCTTAACCCAAATCTATCCATGATAGCAATTCTAGGGTTCCTAATAATTTATCGATTCCTCCTCACAAGGCATAAACCCAAATACTTTGAATTTTAGAGATTATTCATGGAAATTACCCAGTGCACGAAGGTCTACACACAACCCTACCATTGATTTACATATATCATATAGTAAGCACAGATTTATAACTACTGAATTGTAAAAACCTAGCCTACCTGGGCGCCAAGCAATTGCACGGACTTTTTGGCTTCGATTCCAATTTTTCGTGCTTCACGACGGTGGATTTGGCCAAGAATCTGCAAGATATCATCATCCTCATGTTAGAATTCTTCTTCTCCTACCTCCCAAGCTTAGAGATGCTTTTATGAGGTTTCTAAGGTGTTTTACGACATAATGAGGTATTTTAGGAGTATGGAGAAAATAGGATTTCTCATAATTTACATTTCCTCCCGCTTATCCCACTCTGGCACCAGCCTACCCCGCCTTGGTGCTGACGCCCTAGCAATATTTGGCCCGTTCTGGTGGGATAGTGGCCCAAATTTTTCTAGGATTTTCGTTTTTCCTAATTAACAACCTTTCGGGTCATTACAATAGATATCAATTTACCCCTCATTCATTCTCGAACGACCAGTGCACGAGACATCAGTCGCCCCATTTCGTTTTATTACTAATTTAAAGGATTGGTCTACTACGGCATCACGACAAATGTCGACCTTTCACTTAGTTCATACGAAAGAATACTTGTATCCAATAGACTAGAGGAAAATATGAAGCCTCACACGAAGAATCACCAGTATCATAATTACACAGCCTAGCCCGCCAGGGCGGCATCCCTACCACTACGGCAGAACCACTGTGGCCTGAGATCTCCCGCTGTGGCGGGAGATCGGGAATAGTATGGGGGGGAATGAGGAATGGTCTCCTCATTTCTCCCTTTTTTCCTCATGAAACTCCCCCAAACACTCTCAAACCCCTCGTTCCACTCTCAAACCCCTCGCTCTGAATGAGGGATTTAAGGTAATTCTCTCGTTCTTTATGCTCCTTACTTCTGTATTTGATTAACACTGATTGCATGCTACTTATCTAATTATGTAGAATCAAATTTCGGGTAGTTATTTGAAAAAAGTAACTTAGATTGATAGTTTGATAGAACAACGTAGCATGGGTACTCCCTTTACATCCCTAACGTTACCACAACGTTCTGGGCGTAAGGATTTCACAAAAATACACGCAAATCGGTACAAAAATGGGTGGGGGAAGTTGAAAGGTCCCTTGGTACAAAACTCCGATTTAGGCCTCTTTTAGGAGTTATTTTGCCTAAATAATTGCTTATTTACGTTATAGGATATCTAAATAACTCTGATCTGCTGAAATTCTAAAAAAATGAGGGTTTTTGGATGAAAAAGCGTCATTGTCGCACCTGGTGTTCATCCCAGATAAAGGCCGCTCTGGCGGCCTTCATCCCACTATGGCGGCCTTCATAATCCTGCCAAGGCGGGGTTATAACCGCTATGGGGGGATTCGCCAGGCAGTGGCCTCACCCTTAACACAAAAAAAAATATTTCTTATTTCCCACTTTTTAGCCTTACCCCGACAATACTTTCGCTTTCTAATTTATATTCTACTAATTGTAGGCTCCCAAAATGGCTATAAAAAATGACGAACACTTCCTATTCATCCGGTTTCTCGATGCCACGAGTCGGGAGAAACATCATGATAACCGCAACACAGGGTTCTGTTGCGAGAAGGGTTTTGTGCTGCACAAACTAGAGGAGAAAGCACCTACCTTTTATGCCCTCCTGATGGAGATAGGTTGGATTCCACTGATTGAGGCTCCCCCAGATGTGCGCTCTACTTGGGTGAGGGAGTTCTACTCCATCATGCCTATTGTCCACTGGGATGACTCCTACCCTGTCATTTGTGTCCAGAGAGTTGACATCCCCTTGAATGCTACTTCTATCAACGAAGTACTAAAGCTACCCGATGTTCCAAATGCGAATCTTGAGGCCAAGCTAAGAGAGATGGATTTGGAGCGACAGAGAGACACTCTGGTGGAGCCCATGCACTGGGATCAAGTATACTGGCTACTGCGGAGGATATTACTAGCACAGACTGGTCACCTGATGCTAAGAGGTGGCTGCATTTGGTGACTATGAGGATCCGTCCGTTGGGCAAACGCACCGACTTGACCTTTCCCTGGGCTTTGGTAGTGGCCTGCTCTATACAGGGTATACAGTTAAAGGTGGGGGCACAGATCATCTTAGAATGGAAGATGTTCTATCAAGGTAACAAGAAGGCATTCTTTCTCCCTAGCCTTACCACTGCCCTGTGTAAACGGGCAGGGATGCCTCTATTCGATGCTGACGAGGTACTTTCTATGGATTCCCCCCCTTCACCCTCTTCTGGTTAGACAGGGCTCTATTTCCAGGAAAAGGAGAAGGACGAGCAGGGCTAGCAGCAGTAAGGTGGCCGTAGATTCGGACAATGAGGACCCACTGTCCGGTGCACAGGTTGAAATGGACCTGGAGGCTGTCTGGAAGAAGATGAGGAGTGCCTATGCCGACTTCACTCCGGTTCCACCCAGCACTGCCTTAGAGGAAGAGATGCTTCATCGTCAGTTGCGCCACGAGAGGAAGAAGAATTGAGCGAGGGACCGTCTGACGATTCAGCTTTGGAAGGCGGTAAAAATCATGTTTACCTGCATTGCTCTGGGGCAAGAGATACCCATAGCGGAGGACAATGGTTACGTTCAGTTTTCGAAGCTGAGGGAGGCTGCGACCAGCCTGGTTCCCCTGGAGGAGTTAAACTCTGACACCAACACCTCTCTATCTGAGGGTTCTTGATTGGGTTGTTAGTTTACCTCCCTTGACTTGTAAATTTTAGATAGCTTTGTTTTTATCTTTTCGATTCTCTTATGTTTTGTAAGCACTTGGATGCTTGATTTTCTTACTTTTTCATAGTAGATGGTGGATTTCTAAGTTTTGTATCCACTCTCTGATTTGCTGAACACTAAAGGGATTGTAGGGACTTGTTTGGATACCCTTCGGGGTCTGAAACTGTGACTAGGAAGAATAGGGGAGAAAAGTTGAGGTTCTACCTCGCCTCATCCCACCCTGGGAGGAGAAATCCCGCTCCAGTGGCATCGCCCTAGCGGAAATAATCCCACCTCAGCGGCAAACACGGAACTAGAACCTCTGCTAAGATTCTTTTGGGTTTTTCTATCTTCTCTAATTTCACCAAGGTTCCAGCTTTACCAAACGAATTCAGGGTAGTTCTTAAACTAGAAAAAGTCATCGGCTACCCGTAAATCAATTTCCATGATACACTACCCAATATTTACAATTCGTAAAATTTACACCAATTAGCCAACACATTGCACGTAATAAGGTTCAATCACATGTTTTATAATGCACAAAATTGCATCATCACAGTCAACAAGTTCAACTTTACATTTATAGTTATTCAATCCACAAGAAGCACACATTCACAGATTCCAAAACACACAGACAATTTCAAATTATTAGTTAGTTCATTCCATAGATGACCACAACTGGTCATCCATGCCTTTTACAACCCCTAAGGCTACATACCAATTGGAATATTCCTAGTTCCAATTAACTTGTCGGTGTCCCTTCAGTCGTATCAACAACGTCTAGTTTACTTCATTGAGATATCAATTGGAATCCAGAGATATCAATTGGACTCAACTCATACTACAAGTGACACTCATACGAAAGGAGAGAATGGGTGGAACAATTCGTAAAATGCTTTCTAGCCTCTTGTGGATTAGATGTGGACGTCAACACACCAATCCGCAAGAGTCTAGTCCACATATTTCTTTTGTATTGGAAGACCTGCAACCTATGCTCTGATACCAATTTGTCATGATCCAACCCACAACGCCATGCGGGCACCTACATATTACCACCTAAGTAGAAGAACCCTCTTACACCAATAATTAAACATGCAGAAATTTTTAAATAAAAGGAAGGAAAAATAGTAATAATAGACTATGATTTATAAATAATATCTTTGGACACACTATTAGTTAAACTAGTAAGGTAATTTAAACAACTCCCATTGATCTAGTCTAAACAGGTACAAGAGCTACTAAGAGTACATCTGGACAAGATAAATAGAGACACAGCTCCCATCATATGGAAGGAAGAATAGAAGTTGCTGGAGAGTTCTTCGTCTTCACCTAATGAAACAACACGAATCCTGCATCCAGACTATGTCAAAATACATAGCAAGAGTAGTATCAGTATAAAACACACGTACTGATAGGCATGATCGGATGCCCACCACATAACATAAGAAACCAACTAGTAAGATCATGAAAGAACCACTCGTTTCTCCACCTTTACTCTCTCTTGGAAAACACCAGTACTATACACTAGCACCCTAAATCCGAACCCCTTTTTCAATAAATCCCACTTACCAGACTCTTGATAATAACTTAACCATTCTAAACACATAAGAAAGTTCCCAAGTACAACCATCGCTAAATAAACTAACCGTACACGTCCTACCTTACTTCTTCATCACACTACCAACCATGGTCACATAATATAACGATTCAAGCTTTCTTACCACTAACCCAATCTTTTCCCCCAAGGTGAAATTCCACCTAAGCATTTTCTATCACCTTCACTGTCTCTACTCTCGCCACTACTACCCTCGAACAACCTAATTATAAACAGTCAAATCATGTCCACTAAGTACAATATACACAAACCAATACAACCCTATACTCATAATGCGTATATCAAGCATATACAATATTATCGACAAGCACACGAACAACGAATAACTCACCGCTTATATCACATCATTGGCCCTCTCATGGAACCCAAAACCCAACACCGTTAGAATGCCGGAATATGGCACCCGATCTAAGTTAGTGTGCCGGAACATGGCAGCCGATCCCAAGGTTATGCCGGACCGTGGCAACCGATCTCATATTTATGGCGGAACGTGACAATCCGATCCAAGTTAGTTATGCTGGAACGTGGAAATCCAATCCAAGTTAGTTATGCCGGAACGTGGGAATCCGATCCAAGTTAGTTATGTTCAAATGTGGCAATCCGATCCAAGTTAGTTATGCCGGAATGTCGCAATCCAATCAAAGTTAGTTATGCCGAAATGTGGCAACCGATCCCAATCACACACCACAATCACAATTATAATTATATCTTCAAGATCATACATTTAGGTCATGATTTCATGGCAATCATCATTCATCTATCTCATTTACAACAAGTGTGATCACATTGCAACATTCATATACATATACAAGTATCATAATGAAGCAAGAAAAAGCATACACCACACAAACATGCAATCCCAACCATCACTTAGGAATTACTCCTCAATCCCTATCACATATATAATAATTGACCATACTCAGCCCTAGTTCATCATTAGGGTTTTCTTATTAGGTTTTAATCATCATTCATCATAATCCCTCAATTTCATCACTTCAAGTTATCGGTTGTAGCATACATTCATAATCTAGTTCCACTCCTGATTTCATATCCTTATTTTCCACTTAATTTTATCCATGATAGAAATTATGTGGTTCCTAACAATTTACCGATTCCTTCTCACAAGGCATAAACCCACATACTTTGCATTTTTGAGATTATTCATGGAAATTACCCGGTGCACGAAGGTCTACACACAACCCTACCACTGATTTATATATATTACGTAATAAGCATAGATTTATAACTACTGAATTGTAAAATCCTAGCCTACCTAGGCACCAAGAAATTGCACGGCGTGTTTGGCTTCGATTCTGGTTTTTCGGGCTTCGCGATGGTGGATTTCACCAAGAATCCGCAAGATATCGTCATCCTCATGTTAGAATTCTTCTTCTCCTACCTTCCCAAGCTTAGAGTTGCTTTTCTGAGGTTTCTAAGGTGTTTTACGACTTAATGAGGTATTTTAGGAATATGGAGAAAATAGGATTTCTCGTCATTTATATTTTGTCCCGCTTATCCCGCTCTCGCACCAGCTTACCTCACTCTGGCGCTGCTGCCCTAGCGGCATCTGCCCCTCTCTGGCGGGATAGTGCCCAAATTTTTCCTAGATTTTTGTTTCTCCTAATTAACGATTGTTCGGGTCATTAAATAAAGCAACCGTGCTAGAACTACAGGACTCGAAGGATGCCTAATATCTTCCCTTCGGTCAACAGAATTCCTTACCCAAATTTCAGGTTTGCAGACTAAAATAAAGAGTCATTTCCTTTTGATTAGAGATTAAACAAAAAGGTACTTGGAACACCATAACTCAATTTCAAGTGCAACTCTCAAAAAATTTAAATAATCCTCAAATCAATAACGTCACTTAAATTGGAAAAACCCTTCCGCGTGCGCAAAAGGGGGTGTGACAGTTACCAAATTTGGCCTAGAAGGAAGAGACAATGACCTTTTTAGTCTCACCAAGAATTTTCATAGACACTCGTATACATGAAACCAATGAGATAAATGTTCTCGTCTTGAACATTTTTAATTTCATAAAGAAATTAAAAATAAATTTTGACGAAAACATATATAAGATCTTTAAAATTGTTTATAAAAGTAATATATTATGTATGTATAATGATAAAATACATGTATATACATAATTTGTCGGTTCGGTTCGATTTTTTCTAACAAAACCAAATACTATTAGTTTTTACAAATCTAAAATCAAACGAAACCAAACCCAAATAAAATCAATTTATTTAATCAATTTAGTTTTTTTTATCTGGATTGATTTTTATCCAAACTATGAACATCCCTAACCACAAGTATACAGAGGATAAGCCCACCAATAAAAATTGATTTATTCTTGAAAAGGAATTGCCTAAAGGGGGGGGGGGGGGGGGGGGGCGCTAAAATAGAAGAAGAACCATAAAATTCAACAAAAGAAGAAGAACAATGCTCATATATTGGAAAAATAAATAGGAAAATAGGATAAATAGAACTAACCTTATTACTGAACATAAACTAAGCGGAAAGAGCGAGACAGAAGCCGAAGAGATGAATAAAGTGTGAAGAATAGGTAGGTTTTATAAGAATATGACAACGTAAATAATTCAAGGATAGCACATGTAAACGTTGCAACCCTCTTAAGTAGGCCAAATTCAAGGAAAAACACCAAAATTCCCCTTATCGCATCAATCAATCTTACCACAGGCATGCCAACAACTAATACTGGTTCTTTACCCTGGGACAACTAATACATCCTTTCTCAAAGATATTGTCTTTAAGACTCTATTAAGTGGGGAAAAAAGGCTTTCGTTAAGATAATTTGCACATACAATAGAATTAGGAAAGTAATTAACGGCGTAATACTTTTGGACTATTTTTGAGATCTTTTTTCTTTTGTGAAGTGTCACGACCCAAGGGTACCCCCTAGGTGTGACATGGCATAATTGACCCCGAAGGGGTCCCATACAGGCCCTTAACATCATCAGCACATAAAGACATAGAAAAAGTACGAAAAAATTAAAAACGTTTACAATAGAAGTCAACTTCTTTCATTAAGGAAAATAGGAACTAGACTTGTCTCAATCACCATCTAAACATAAGAGTACAAATAGGGTCTAAGCCCTTACATCAATAAAGTCTCAAAAAATAGGAAATACAATATAGTTTTGAGCATAGGAAGTAAACTAGAAACAAGAATCAATAGCAACTTGTCCTCGAACCTGAGAACTCACCAAGCCTAGGGAATAGTTGACCCAAGCTTCACCCTAAAGAAAGTATTAAGTATCAAAGACCGGAACCTACACTCATAGTAAAGTAGAAAATATGGATTAGCACAATTAATTGTACTAAGTATGGATGCCATGCACAAAATCCTTAAAACATGCATAAAAGGGACATTTAGTTGAAATAATGCCTTTGTCAAGTTTGAAAACCAATATGCACATTTATGAAGAAACATAAGCCAACTCAACATATAAGAAAACCAAAGCCACACTAGTGCAACGCAAAGGTAAGATCCCATAACCCTACCAAATTCTAAGTATCATATTAAGGTCAACAACAACATACATATCTTACCATAGTCATAGCCAACATACATAAGACTGAAGACATTCATATTCATAACATTCATACATAGTTCATAAGTCATCATCCCATCATAACATATGAAAACCTTATCACAACCCCTCTTAGAGTCGACCTAAGCAATGCATAAGTGAAGTCTCATACCCTCCACTCAAACTAAGTAGAACCCCTTTAAGAATCCATAATTAAATTCCATGTTCTTACCATAATTCATATTCATACCATTTAGGGAAGAGTTGCATCAACCGACATAGACCATGTGAGCTACATGAAATCTGGTGTTCTACCCCACACCGAACAGAGGTGTCCTACTTGCCTATGGTAGAACGTACATTTTAGCTTCTAGGTGGATCCACTAGCTAAGACCTATGTGGGCATATAGTTATAGGATATGTGGATTGCTACTAGAAACCCGGACTACTAGCATAAAAGGTTTCCATCCCATGAGACAACATACATCGTGAAGCCGAACTTGTTAAACGCAAAAGCCCCCATATCATTTTCACATCCACTCGGAGCTACACACAACTCCCTTTAAAAGTCACATTTAGTCGTTACTTAAGTTCACATTCATAAAAAAATAAACTAGGCACTAATCCCAACATTACATCATAATAGCTCATAGGTTCCTTAAGTGAGAATGCTCCTTTCACTTTAGAAGCATTATCATGTGAGCAAACTTTTCACATTATAGTCATATTGTGATCATGAGAATGTCCTTTCAATATACACAACAAGCTTATCATAAACATACATCCATACTTCATGCAAAACCAAGTGTATGGGGTATAGGGATGAAGGATCTTGCCATCAATACCACAACACAATAGATATAGAACCATTACTATCTAAGTACATCACAATCTCATACAAAGTTCCCATAAAGAGGCATAACCTTCATACATTTGCCCTTCAAGGGTCTTGAAGTCACTATCAGCCTAACTATATACAATTTCTACATAATATAGAAAGAATTCATGATGCAATAGCTTAATTAACATAAACATATTCAATTTACATATCCACAATCTCAACCAACCCATAACATAAGTTCATGATTTGTCAATATGGGGAAGCCATGGATCTATGGGGATTTCAAGTGAACAACATCAATACTTCATTAATCTACACACAATTCACCATAATTAACCATTATTAATAAATAAAATTCGTTTTGGAAGAAGACCCGTGTTGAAGAATAAAAACCCTAGATTGGGGGATTTGATATCTTGAAAACACAATTGAAGGGGCTCCTTGGGTGAAAGCTACCCAAGGATATGAAAAGCAACCATACCTCAACTAAGAAACTCCAAGAAATTTGGGGAAGAACCTTGAAACTCTAGAAACCCTATCCTCAATGTCTTCTACTTCTTCTTCTTGAGTCTAGAGAGAGAATTTTTTAGAGAGGAGGGAGGTTTTTGATTTCAATTGGGTGTTTGAAAATAATGACCAAGTCTTATGAAATTTGACTTAAAAACAATATATAAACTACCCCTAAAAATACCCAAAACACCCACACTTTAATTGGACTTAAAAGAAAATGACCCTAAGGACCTTCATTAATTGACCCCCGTCCAGGTCTCATGACTCACTCCACAAGTTGTAGTGAGGACCACGACCCGTGGTTCTGTCCGTGGAGTTGAGGCAGTAGCTCCCTTCTTGGAGCTTAAGGCTCCATCGCCTAAGGCACCCTCACGAGCACCTTCACATTTTATGAAGTGGACCACGCCCCATGGTCATTCTCGTAGAAGGTGAAGCAGTGTCTAGGCTACTCCATGCCCTCATGCCCAAGTCTCCTTCAAGAAGGGCTCCACGAGTCGTGGTCCTTTCCGTGAAGTTTGAGGCAGTGGTTAGCATTTTGGGTGGCCATCTTTCCATGGCCAAGTGACCTTCATGCCCATCTTCACGAGCCGTACGTGGAGTTGACCACAACTCGTAGTCCCCCTCGGGAAGGTTGGGGCAGTGTCTAAGACACTTGGAGGCTTCCCTCCTTTGGCCAAGGCAACTCCACGAAGCCTCCCACTAGCCGTGGTCATGACCACGAGCCGTGGTGGTGTCCGTGGAGCTTGAGGCAGTGTCTCCAAGTTTGGGGCAACCTTGGCTTGCCCCTTTTTGCTTGGCACTTCTCCCTTACGCCTTGACTCCTAAACCCCTATATCATGCTTAGATGGTCTACTAACCTAGGGGAAACCATTTTTTATAGGTTTTGACCTTACGTTTAGGCTCTAGTTCAATCTATGAATTTTTCGGGTTGTTACATAAAGATACTAGAAAGAAACTATCAATCTATTGATATTGGAAAATCGAACGAATTATTTCAATGTATCATTCTAAATCTAATTAAATTCATAGGTATATGGAAAGAAGCCTATTAAATAGAAATTATTTGTTAATCATATTTCAATAGTTAATATGATAAGTAGGAACCACTATTAGAAAGAATATTATTATACCCTTCATCGTGAAATATTGATTGTTAGCTATTGAACCGCGAATTGCGTGAAGTAGAATATATCAAATGGGGGTGTCAAAGAACTTTAGTAAACATTCTTGATATGTTATTTGATCATCTATTTTGGTCGAACTAAAATATTTTATTAAGAAATACAAGGTCTCACTATTATAAACTACCTCTCCATCCTCAATTTTGACCAAAACTTCTGCTTTTGCTCTCCCCTTTGATCATCTTCAAGATCTTTGTGGGTCTGATTCCTCCATAGGGATGGCAATGGGGCGGGGTGGGGGAGGGACGGGTTGAGTTTAACCCGCAAAATTTAATTTGCCCCACCCCACATAACATTTTTTCATTTTCAACCGCCCCGCATAGACTCGCTCCATATGAACCCGTCCCACATAATTTTTTTAATATTTTATTTTTCTAGTTAAGTTTGATACTAAAAATAAATTTATTTTTTCATTAAGTTGTATTAATTTAATAGGGTAGTGACTTAAAATTTTATTTTTTAGAGGTCAATGGGAAAACATGTAAGAAATTGAATTATTTTTAATTGAACTATTTTCATTTACTGTCTTGAATATTTTTGTAGCTTTAAAGAATTTATCTTAACAAATAATACTCTATCACTTTTATAACATGTAAAAATTTATAATTATGTTTAAACCCACATTAGTTTTAAAACAACTCACTTTAACCCGTTCCACATAGCCTTAAACCCACTTCACCCTGCATCCGCCCCACCCCATTTCCATTAATTTGTTCCACAAGGTCTTGAGAAAAAAAAAATTGTTTTAAGAAGAAAAAATCTTTAGCATCTTCCCAACAACATAATAACTTGTTTCAGCGTCCATTTAAAAGCACTTTTACTAATTTACCGAAACTTAATTTTGCAATAAAAGCAATTTTTTTAAAAAATAAGTGTTTCTAACCTCCCAACGACAATGTTAAACATACTCATAGGCATTGGGCACACTTTTACCACTGAGCTACGGCTCATTACTATTGTTGGGGTGTCTAAAATACTTAATATATCAATATACAGTAAGATTTGGCCTATATATATATATATAACAAAAATTTTCAGACACCCTGGAGTAGGGGTGTACATGACCGAGTTGATTCGGATTTTTCAAATATCAAACCAAACCATTTGTGTAAAAAAAATTAAATTTATAAACCAAAACAAACTAATAAAACTCGGGATCTTTTCGAATTTTACAACCTCAAGTTGGTTCGGGTTTGTCAAATACCAAACTAAACCATTTGTGTCGAAATTTTAAATTTTTAAATCAAACCAAACTAATAAACCTCGAGTTTTTTCGGGTTTTTGGATTTTTCTGGTAAAGTATTCATACAAATATATAATTAACTAGTGCTCCAATTATTTCTTTATAGGTCTAATCAAAATACAACTATCTAAGTTGTTTCTTAAAAAAATAACACAAAATATGAGATGAGTGATGACACTAAAATATTCAATAAAAATAATAATGAAATCATATAAAATAAGTATTGCAAATTGATAAGTCATAATGAAAATGATCATAATTTAAAAGTACTAAATCATGATAAAATAAGTCTAATAAGTATTAATTACATGATGAAACATTAAAGAAAAATCAAAATTAGATTATGTATGTCAAATGTTTAAACCTGTAACAACCCGAACCGTCGTTATTTAGGAAAAACAAAAATTTGGGAAATTTTGAGTCATTTCCCCACCAAAGCAGGCCACTGCCCCACCAGAGGGGGCCAGATGCCGCTAGGGCGGCAACGCCAGGGCGGCGTATGTTGGCGCCATAGCAGGATAGGCTAGGCAGAACGTAAATTATCGCGAAATTCTATTTTCTCCTTCTTCCTAAAATACCTAATTTAGTCGTAAAACGCCCTAGAAACCCACAAAAAGTTGCTCTAAGCTTGGAAAAGAGGGAGAGAGAATTCTAGCATGAGGAGCATGGCGAAGGGCATATTTTCGATCAAGATCACCGTCACAAAGCCCGAAAACAAGAATCCAAGTCAGAAACTCCATGCAACTGCTTTGCGCCCAGGTAGGCTAGGTGTTATGAATTGAGTAGTTATAAATTTGTGTCCTCTGTGTAATATATTTAAATCAATGGTGGGATTTATGTATAGGCCCTCGTGCACAGAATGAATTATTATTAAACCCTAGAAGGAAGTCTTAGATGAGGAGCTAGGGCTAAGTATGGTTGAAGTAACGTTTACATGATATACGTCGATGAATGGTTCATTGGGATGGTTGTGATCATATGATTTTGTGATGTATGCTCGTTCTTGTTTCAGTATGATACATGTATGTATGCGAAAGTTGTATTGTTGATTTCGTTAATTGTAAACAAGAATATAAGAATGATGAATGCCATGAATCATGACATATGATTTTCAGTATGTACCCTGTAATTTTGATTGTGGCTTGTTGAATGGATCGGTTTCCACGCTCCAGCATAACTAACTTAGGTCAGTTATCACATTCCGACATAACTAACTTGAATCGGTTGCCATGTTCTGGCATAACTATTAATCGATTGCCACGTTTTGGTGTAATTATTGGATCAGGTATGACGTTCCGATATGCTAACAGTTTGGGTTTGGGTTCCATGAGAGGATCAATGATTTGCTATACTGGTGTATATTGAGAAATGGTGAGGTTGCACCTTGTTCGTAAATAAAAATTGACCTTGTATTTTCTTGGTGGGCCATATGGTGATGAGGACATTAATCTTAAATGTTGATAATATGGTATATGTTTGATACATGCATGTGATTATATTATTACCCCACGCGACGAAGTTGGGGTAATAATAATAAACAAGAGGTGATGGTATGACGTGAGCGGCTAGTTGAAATGTTATAGTTGTATTTGGGAACTTTTCCATATTTAGAATGGTTAGGCTATGATCAAGAACCTCGTAAGTAGGTTGACCGGGAAGGTGGTTAGTGATTAAGCGTACTAGTGTGATTTGGAGGTATTTTGAGTGAGGGTAAAGGTGGAGAATCAAGTGGTTATATTGCATGATCTTACTAATTGATTTCTTATGTTATGTGGTGGTCGTCGGGTTGATCGATGATGCCTACCAGCACGTGCGGTTTGTATAGATACTACTCTTGCTATGTCTTTTGACATAGTCTGGATGCAGGTTGATGATGTTTCATTAGATGAAGATGAAGAACTCTCCAGCAGCTTCTACTTTTCTTTCTGCATGGTGGGAGTTTGTCCTTTTACTTATTATGCCCAGTTTGTATTCCTAGTAGCTCTTGTACCTGTTTAGACTAGATCCTTTGTGGGTGTTAATTACATTGCGAGTCTTAACCAAAATTGTGTTGAAAGAATTCTATTTATCAACTATCGTTAGTACCCTTTATTTCTATTTTATTTAATTTTCCGCATATTTTTAGCTATTGGGATAAGAGGGTTCTCCAACTTAGGTGGTCAGATGTAGGTGTCCGCACGGCCCAGTGGGTTGGATCATAACAAATTGGTATCAGACCCTAGGTTACCGGTCTCCAGTACAAGAGCAAAATGCGAACTAGACTCATGCGGATTGGTGTGTTGATGTCCACATCTAATCTACAAGAAGCTAGGAAGCATTCTAGGAAGTTGTTCCACTTGTTCTCTCCTTGCGTGCATGTGTCGCTTGTGGTATGATTAGACCCAATTGGTATCTCCCGATTCCAATTGGTATCTAAACAAGATAAACTGAACATCATGATCACAACAGAGGGGCCACAAACAAGGTAATTTGGAACTGGGAAGGTTCCAATTGGCATCTGACTCTAGGGATGATGTAAATGCATGGATGATCAGTAATAGTCATCCATGGAGTGAAGTAACTAATTAAGAACTTGGTTTTGTCTGTGAATGCATGTTTCATGTTTCTGAAATTAACTGTGAATGTGAAGTTGAACTTGTTTCAATGTGATGTGATTACGTGTACTATAAATGTGTGTCTGAAACTTAATATGTGCAATGTATTGGCCAATTGATTTAAATTATGCAAGTTGTAAATGCTCGGATATTGTGGAACTCGTTGTCAAAAGAAGGTCCTGACTAGAAATCAATAAGAGAGTTAAATAAACTACGAGGCGATTTGTGAAGAAGATCTGAACGTGTCTTGCACTTGTGTAATAGCCGCATAAATATCTGGGTGTATCCTAGGGGTGTGTGGGTTGTGGTGCTGAATTAACGGGAACAAATTGATTCGTGTATCATGGGATTGACTGGGGGTAGACAATGATTTTCCTAGTATGACGAGTATTCTAAAATTGTCGGGGAAAGCTGGGAACCTTTGGAAAATTTTGGAAAAGCAAAAAAACCCAAGAAAAATTTGGGCACAGGTTCTGTTTTTTCTTTGACCATTGGGGTGGGATTATTCCCGCCAGGACGGGACCGCCAGAGCCGGATGAAGCGAGGCAGAACCTCAGCCTACCTCCCCTGTGTTTTTCTAAACTATCTGATAAGACCCCAAATGATACCCGAACAATCCCGACAACCCAACAGTGTTCAGCAACAGAAGTAAATAGATTATAAAACCTTACTATTAAATATAAGGTTGCATCATACATCAAAAACTAGCATCCTGGTGCTTACAACAACATAATAAAAGACTAAAGGAGAAAGATAGAAATTGTCTTAAATTTACAAGACAAAGGGGCGAATAAGCAAATCAAGAACCCTGAGACCAAGAAGTATCGGTGTCAGAATCTAGCTCATACGGGGGCACCAAGCCTTTTATGACCTCCTTTAAACTAGAGCACTAATGGAAATCTCCCGTATCCATGAAAGGAATCTCTTGCCCAGGAGCGACGCAAGTGAACATGATCTTCACTACCTTCCATATTCGAACCAGTAGGCAATCCCTCACTAGACCCTTTCCCCTCTCCTGATGCATCTCGCAGCGAAGCATCTCAAGCTCTAGGGTCATACTGGGGGGAACTGGGGTATTAGAAGTGATAGGACACCCTATCCTCCTCCGCACAGCTGCCAAGTCCTCGTCTACCTGTCCTGCTGAAAAAATGGAGGTTGAGACCCAGAGGGACGAGTGATGTCACCTCCCTCCTCGTCCGACCCTGCGGCCGCCTAACTGCTGCTAGTGTTGTTGTCCTCCTCCTCTTAATCCTAGACGTGGAACCCTGTCTAACTAAAAAAGGGTGAAAAAGGGGATCCATGGGAAGTACCTCATGAGTGTCGAGGAACGGCACTCCTGCCCGATTGCATAGAGCGGTGATAAGACCAGGGAGGAAGAACGCCTTTTTGTTACCTCGATAAAACATCTTCCACTCCAAGATAATATGTGCCCCCACATCTAGCTCAATGCCTTGTATGGCACACGTCACCACCAAAGCCCGAGGGAAGGTCACGTCGGTGCGGTTGCCAGACAATCGAATCCTCCTGGTAACCAAGTGTAGCCACCTCTTAGCATCAGGTGACAAATTTGTGCTAGTGATGCCCTCTTCATAGCCCAGTAGACCCAGTCCCAGTGCGCAGGCTCTATCAGGGTGTCCCCCAGCCAGCCTTTCTCTTGCAGCTTAGCCTCATACTCTGCATTCGACACCTCGGGCAACTCCAGCGCCTCATCAATGGTTGTGGCATTCAGGGGGATGTCAACTCCATCATCTCTGTGCGTGTTTTTCATCTCTATTATTGTAAGCATTCTCAATACGCCTTTTTATTATTAATAATAATAACAACAATAGAGAGGGGAGATGCATTAACAATAGTGAAGACGGTGGCAACCATACCACAGAAGACGGTGGTAACCATCTCTGTGCATGATTTATTTTTCACAATTCTCTTGAATGTATACCTATATATTCAATCAAATAAAAAAATATAAAAAATAAAATTTATTATATTATTTGTGGTTTATAAATTATAATCAAAATATTGATTTTCATTGAAATGATATCTAACACCAAAAAAAATTCACTAATTATTAAAAAAAGAAAAGAATAATTAAAAAAAAAAAAAAAAAAAGATATCATGATGATATTAAGAAAAATGTGACCGACAAAAGTAAAGGAAGTAGTTAGTTTTCTTTATTTGATTAAGATTGGTCATAAAAGATTATTTTTAAAAAAAAAATTGAATTTACAATTTATGGTTTGTTTGAATTTAAAGTGTCAATTCCAAAAAATATTAAATTGGTTTTTTGTAATTACAAAACAGCTTGTCATTTGAGATAAATATATTATTTCAATTTATTAAGAAGTATTGTTTGACACCAAAATTTGAAAATTGTCAACATTAGTTAAAAGGGAGGAACATGAATCTCTTGACAAGACGTCGTCTTTTTTTTACATTCTGAAAAGTGTTGTTGAAATTATGCTTACATTGGTACGATCTATAGAAAAAGAGGAGCAATATTTCCTGCTAATTAGCCACAAAAAAAAAAAAAAAAAAACTAAGAAAAGCTCAACCAAAAATTAATTAATTAGAAAATTATTCAATAAAATTAAAGTGAAATTAACTAACCAAAAATTTCAAAAATAAATTGCCTGATGCGTATTTGATCACTCATATTGTTGTCTCTTTACAACCTAAGAGGTACTTAACTGATAAAGTTGACAGCTTGAAATAGAAGATAGAAGGTGAGTTCCAACAGTGTTGTTCATCGAGTTTTTGGCCAAAAACATCCCTCTACTGTACTCTATGTTTAAACCACATCCTTGCAATATCACAATGAACAAAAAACATCCCTCAATTATCTTAAAAATGGCAAGATTCATCCTTTAATTAGTTTTTGTCAAAAAAACTAATGGTTGATCAACCTACAAATCCCCTATTTTGTTTGCTCCCGTTCTTCTCTTAGCTTATAGTAGTAATAGACAATCCTAACTAAATTGAATGAGCTAGGAAGTGATGTTTGCATCCTCAACTTCACAATAGCAGCTAGGATGGCCCGTAAAAAGTGAGCAAAATATTTCAAGTAAAATATTTTTCACTCTATATAATTACTGATCAGATAAGCAACAAAATATTATAAGAAAAAAATGTATAATTTTCTCTTTATTTCCTAGACAATGAGGGAATTTAAAGTATGAAGGTAGTCTATTTTTATTTTATTTTTGTTGATAAACACTAGTTACTGTATTTTTAAAAATATAAAAGTAACATATTTAGATATTACATAAAAAAATATGTTTATTCCAATTTATGTGACCTTTTTGCTTTTTAAGATACAAACTATGTGAACGTTTTATAAATATTTTACTATGTATTTTCATCATATTCACATAAGAAGAATTCCAACTTTAATATGTGAAAAACGCCACATATTTATCCATAGTTAATTCTAGCTTCATTTACATGAAAGGAAATGAATTTAACCGTTAGTTTCTATCAAGAAAAAAGATGGAAGGGTGAATCTGGCCATTTTTAGGATAGTTAAGGGATGTTTTTTGCTCATTGTGGTAGTAAAAGGATGTTGTTTAAATTTAGAGTATATTTGAGGGATGTTTTTAGCCAAAAACTCGTTGT
This sequence comes from Solanum bulbocastanum, assembly GCA_037074985.1. Taxonomy (NCBI): domain Eukaryota; kingdom Viridiplantae; phylum Streptophyta; class Magnoliopsida; order Solanales; family Solanaceae; genus Solanum; species Solanum bulbocastanum. The sequence goes on from CM073598.1 coordinate 7,941,774, forward strand.
TCATTATATAGAGGTAGAAGTGGGCATACATACCGAAAAATTGATAAAGTGGATCTAATTAAATTAATTCAGTTCAATTTAGATATTCTTTTCAAAAGTCTTGATTTTTCGATGTAGTAATCATTCATAAATAAATCAAAGTAGCAATAGATTTACAATTTGGATAGTTAACTTCAATATTAATTTTCAAGAGGAACCCAAACATGCCGATGTACATCATGTAAATGCACCTGTCTTTGTTCTTGTTTTCCTTGAGTACTAGTTGGAGGCACAATTTTCTAGATAAAGACAAATATGATCTTTTTAGCATAATAACTGTTTCATGGTGAGACACGTCATCACCTTAACATGATTTTAAGTTTTTAACTATCTTATACTTGATTTAGTCCTCGTTTTATTTTTTCATTTGCACCAAAAAATTGATTTAAAAACATCAATTCAAACCAAACTAATTTGATTCAGTGTTCAATATACACTTTTTCAAAAGCAAAAAATAAAAAATACACTGCAGTATATAATGTCAAACTGATAAATCAAACGTCCACTCCGATATAGAGGAGATGAGTCCTCTATGGACTCTTAGTTAGTACAAATATTCTAATAAAAATAAATTAAAGTAATTAAATCAATAATATAGAGTACTTAAGAGTGAATGATAGTAAAGTTGAAGAGAAGTGAAGATAAGATTTTCTATTATATATAGGGAAAATGGTCTGAAAAATATTTCAATTTTGGCCGAAATTGTTGTTACGATACCAAACTTTGGAAATGAGACTCGTGAAACAGCTTGAGACCTTTCAAAGTAAATATGTTCCAAGAACAGACAATACCAAAGATATGAGTTCTCCATCTCACTTAAAAATGGATGAGACGGGTGTGCATTCCCCTCTGAATGCTAAGAACTCTACTGTATCGGAGCATGATACAGCTAGTCTGGTTCAAACGGTGACCGGTAAAGACTTATCAAATCCGTTAAAGGTTATCACTTTGCCAAAAAGTGAAAAAGAGGAGTCGTCTTCCTCACGAAGGAGACTACCTAAATATTTTCAGCAAGATTCATTAAGAAAAAATGAAGCATTAAAAAAGAAAAAAAATGACAAATTAGAAAAAATAATCAAACAAACTTTAGAAAAAAAATTTCAAGACAAAAGCCAAGACAAACATATTATCAAAGACATTCTCAGTCCAAGTAATGATTTAGAAGACACTATTCACAGTCCTTCACTATCAGACGAGGAACAGATAAATAATATTCAAGACCCACAAGACCCTTATGAAGATAATAACTCAGGAATAAGTTTTGATACCATTGCATTACACAACTTAGATACTTAACCAATTTTTTCAAAGACTTCATTTAAGATCACAAAGAAGAAAGGCAACGGAACAAGACAAGACATTTAATTTACAAAACAAGACAAGTCAAAAAAAAAAAAAAAAGAGTTTTCAAGTCACAAGATAAGATGGAAAGTGGCATGCAAGATAAGATGGAAAGTGGCATGCACAAGAACAAGGAAAAAAGACAAGAAGATATGGGCCAAAAAGAAGACAAAAAGATAAAAGTGGTGAAAGAAATAGTCAAGAATGCCATGGTGTCATGAATGGAATAAGAAGACAAAGGATCATTATGGAGGAATAAGAAGATAAGAAGAAGAAGCGTGTTAAAAGTTGTAGGTATATTATTCAATGTATTAGGTGAAGATGTATATTATTAAAAGTAGTAGGTGGGGATGCCCACTAAGTGTCCTGTAAAAATGAGTGTGTTGTCACTTTATCACTACCCTCTAAAAGAGGAAAAAACTGTTGACATAACACGCGTCCAATAATTGTGTCAGTCTGTAATATTAGTCCAACAAGATGAACTTAATGATGCATGTGACGGTGGGCCCAATGAATACCCGACTTGCATTATTAAAGAAATCTTATCAAGTTGTCGGTCATTAATAATTAAGGTCATGTAGCGAGTTTAGGAAGGTGGAGTCAATTTATTTGCCTATATAAGAAGATAGCAGGTGGAGGAGAAAAACAGAGCGAAAAAGAATAGAAAAAACGGAGAAACTAAAAACCTATCTACCAAAAAATCCTCCTACTTCCTTCCAACCTTATGTTTATTACCTTGTTTCTACTACCTTGTTTTGAAAAAAGTTGGTGAAATAATAATAAGTGTGTTTGTGTATTTAAGTTTTTAAGTTTTCAAGAAGCTCTTCGGGGTTCCCGAAAGGGAAACCTCTCTCCGTTTATCATGTAAGTTTTTACGATGTTTATTCTCCAAAATTTTCCCAAAAAATATGTTAATTTCCATATTATCTTTATTATTTTTCATGTTATTTTAAGTTTTAGCTTAATGTAAATTACTTACACTTAGTCTATGGTTAGCCTCTTAATTTCTTAAATAACGACTATGGATTAGCCTGTAAATTCCTAGGATTCGTGGCCTTGATAGTCCACTTTATAAAGGACGAAGTTGTTGCCAGATAAATATCCGGGGTGTGGGTAAAGATGAAGTTTTTAAGAATAAAGGTTAAGAGGAAGAGATGAACGGGGTAAGATAAAACATAAAAAAAAAAAAAAAAAATCAATCAGTCTTTATATACATATATAAAAAGGGGGAATTAGGACATTACATCATAATTAAACATGATAACTCCATAAGAGAGAGGGAGTACTGAATAAGATTTACAGCATCTACTTATCTGCCAATATTTATTTACATCCTTTATACAAACGTGACAAATAAAATTAAGTGACTTTTTCGAATCTAAACGTAAATTGACTAACTAAAAGATAAGAAATTCTAATATTTAGTATATACTTTCAAATTGACTAAAATTAATTCTTAAATCTTTTCTTACTTCAATCTATATATAATTAAATAAAAGCAAAACATTAACAACTTCTATGATAATTTTTATTTCCGTAAATTTGATCATCATTTTAAAAGAAATATTTACGTAATATGATAAAAAAAAAAAATCTTGGTTCACTTTGTAGGTTGTTAACTTTCTCCTTTTATCTTTCACTTATTTGGCAACAACATTGTTAACTTTCCCATTTAGAGCTTGTTTGACGTTGTTGTTGGAAGCTTAGAAATATTTTATTTTGAGAAAAAAGCATCTTCTTTTTCTTTTTTTTTTGAAAAATTAGGTGTTTGGCAAACCTGTAAAATTGTTTTTAAATAGAAGCAAAAGTTATTTTTCTATAGTTCGAAAGAAGCTTAAAATTTTTGTTTCTTAAAAAAAGAAGAATATAACGACCCTCTTAGTCGTTTTATGAATTTTACTCATTTTTCTAAGTTTACCCTTTTAGAAACTGTTATAAATAATTTATGACTTGTGAGAATGAGTGATTTAATTTTCAGATTTAATAAAAGAATATTGTATTGAAAATAATAATGGGAAAAGAAAAGAAAAGAAAATAAAATAGAATAAACGGGCAAAGCCCAAAATAAATAAATAAATAAATATATATATATATATATATATATATATATAAAAGAAATAAAAGATATACAAACGTGAGAAATAAACGTAAATTGATTAACTAAAAGATAAGAAATTCTAATATTTAGTATATACTTTCAAATTGACTAAAATTAATTCTTAAATCTTTCCTTACTTCAATCTATATATAATTAAATAAAACCAAAACATTGACAACTTCTATGATAATTTTTATTTCCGTAAATTTGATCATCATTTTAAAAGAAATATTTTACGTAATATGATAAAAAATAAAAAATAAAATCTTGGTTCACTTTCTGGGTTGTTAACTTTCTCCTTTTTATCTTTCACTTATTTGGCAACAACATTGTTAACTTTTCCCTTTTAGAGCTTGTTTGACATTGGTGTTGGGAGCTTAGAAGTAGTTTATTTTGAAAAAAAAAAAGTTTTTTCTTTTTGAAAAATTAGGTGTTTGGCAAACCTGTAAAATTATTTTTAAATAGAAGCAAAAGTAATTTTTCTGCAGTTCGAAAGAAGCTTAAAATTTCTGTTTCTTAAAGAAAGCAGAATGTAACGATCCTCTTAGCTGTTTTATGAATTTTACCCATTTTTCTAAGTTTAGCCCTTTTAGTAGCTTTTATAAGTTAACTTATGACTTGTGAGAATGAGTGTTGTAATTTTCAGATTTAATAAAGGAGTATTTTTATTGCAAATAATAATGGAATTTTAAAAAAAAAAATAGAATAAATGGGCAAAGCCCAAAATAAAATTATATATAAAAAAAAGAAATAAAAAAAATATACAAACGTGACAAATAAAATTAAGTGACTTTTTGAATCTAAACGTAAAGGACAATTTTTTAATCTTTCTTAACTAAATATCATAATCTACTGCTATTTTAATTCAATAATCAATTTATGAAACAAGTTGTTAGATAAAATAATTCAGCGATAGAAATTCATAACTAATTTCATTATTTTTTGTGTGAAATACTATCTTCGTCTACTTTTAGTTGTCACAGTTTTCTTTTTAGAGTCAAATTATAAAAACATTAACTAACAATTTATAATGTATTTTTCATCATATTGATATGCAAAACATTGCATTTTATAGTACTTTTTGTATAGATTTTGAATATCTAAATTTTTTTAAAAAAATATTGAATTAATGTAATATAATTTAACTTTGAAAATCAAGTCAAATTAACTTTTGAAAAACGCAATATGACAAATAAAAGTGGACGAAGGGAGTAAGATTTATCAAGCATTAATATGCGGGGCACCAATTGTGAATAATTTTTATTGATTAATGATTTTATACTTCGCAGATCTCAACAGGTATTGGCTTGGGTCTAGGAATAGTTTAATTTAATTTTATACAAATATGTCAATAATGGTCAGATATCAACAAGATAAATATGTATAATTGAAGACGAACATTTATAACTTCAAATATTTATAAATATTAGTATTACATATCTATTTTATTTTGTGGAGAAAATTTTCTTTTGAGCGTTACATGTCAATTCATACTTGTGTGTGTAATATAAAAAGTCCTTTTGTGTCAACATATTTCTTTAAACTTTCTATTCTTTCCACACTATAAATAATGAAATTCACATAGAAAAAAATAATAATTCGGACTGGAAAAATATTATAACAATCGTACTATTCTATTTCAAATATTGTTATATGTCGTAGTTTTACTTTCAATAAAAGAAAAATCACTTTTTAAAATGTCAAAAATATTTCTACTGATTAAGTAATAAACTCCAAAACAGACAACAATTAATTTTTTTTAGAAAAATCAAAACTTGATTTAAAATAGATTTTAACAAATAAATCTTTCTCTAAAATAGTCAAAAGAATTAATTAAGTGGTAGAAAATAGACAAGAGTCAATAAATGAATTTATTAATGGAATAAATTGACATAAATGAATTGGTTTTTCTTTGGGAAATTCAACTAAGCTAAACAAATTTAATGTTCAGATTTAAAAAAGCGGGGGGGGGGGGGGGGGGGGGGGGGGGGGGGGGGGTGGCTTTTACAAATAACCACTATAATAAATTTAATTATGCTCCATAACTATAGTTTGCATATTTACGAGTCGTAGCTACAGTTTAAGTTGCCTTGTTTGTATAATTTGTGGATTTATATAATTCGCGGGTACATTTTATGATTCAGTTATTTTTGTATAAACTTGAAAAAATGAATTTATACAATTACAAACATCAGAAGTGTAAATAATTACACAAATTATATTATACAAATCCGAACTATACAAAAGTTGTACAAATTACTCCCTCTATCCACTTTTAATTGTCATGATGCGCTTTTCAAAAGTCAATTTGACTAATTTTTAAAGTTGAATTAAATTACATTAATTCTATATTTTAACAAAAAAATTAGTTATTCAAAAATTATACGAAAATTACTATAAATTCTAATTTTTTTGCATATCAATATGATGAAAAAAATACATCCTAGAATGTTAGTCAAAGTTATTATCGTTTGAATTTGAAAAAGGAAACTATGACAATTAAAAGTGGACGGAGGTAATATATTATACAAATTCCGAATCATACAAACGTGTAAATTATATAAAACTAAAAAGCTAAGTTGCGTAATTATAGCTAAGAGTAGGTCGCGAATTGTAATTAAGACAAACTATAGATATGTTAACTAATTAACTAGTATATGTTTGCTTATACACATAGTTTTCCCAAAAATACAATATCATATAGATAAGGGAACTTTAAAAAACAGCAAACATTATGTAATACCTGGTCTTGGAAAGAGCCAATTTTTGAAAGAACTAAATTTGGAAAGAGTTAAATTGAGCTTTGTTCAAGTTGCTCTTACATTTTGAGTTTTGGGTCAACTTCAAACGACCATAACTTTCACTACGGGATGAGTTAGATGGCCCATAAGGTATCAAAGATCTTTGAGTCCTCTTTCCAACGCCGCCGAGTTTGCTAAATTCCGAGCTCAGATGAGGGAGATATGCCCGTTTGAGTGTAACCTGTCTAGTTAAGGGAATTCATCCATTTTAAGGAGAGGTATTTTGGTCTTTTCCTTACCCCACTAGCCCAGCTCGATTTTTGTTAATCTTGTAGGGACCTAAATTGTTTGGAATCAATTTTAGTCATTCCAAAAAGCGCTTAGGGTTTTGAGAGGAGTTCAAGAGGAGAAAAGAAGAACGTTCAAGACTCTTATGAGCTTTGAGGATTTTCGCCAAAAATTTGATTCTTTCAAGATATGTAAGTTTTCATAGTGATGGATTAGTTCACCCTCATGCCAATCATGAGTTTCCTTACTGAATTCGTCCATGAGATTTCGTGTATTGAGTTCTTGATGAGTTTTCTTGAGATTTTATTCTTCATTTGTTATTAATGGAGTTTGATGAGTTCTTAAAGTGAGGATTTTGAGTTTGAGGGTTGTTTTCGAGGAATTTTGAGTAGATGTTTGTTTACTTGTGTTGGGTTAATGAATCTAAGAGAGTTTGGAAGAAATCAATCGTTAGAGTGAAGGACATATATGTTCTAATTTTTGGAGGACAGGAGCACCAATATTCCAAAAGTATGACGGAGGGTATCTACATACCATTTACGATAGTTCGGGGGTATATTTGTCTTTTTTTCCTTTATTTTTTAAAGGGGTGGCGGGGAAGAGGAGGTTTCTCTCTTTTGTAACTATTGAAAACTGCTCCCCTTCAAAACAGCTTCTACCAAGACTTCACACTTTTCCATCCTCCATAACACAGATAGCATATACATAGAAGATAACTCACACTTTTTCATCCTCCATACCACAGATATCATATTCACATTCACATACATAGAAGATAATTCAAAGGGACAAGGGATCTTTTATAAAAATATGTTGTATGTGCTCAGGAAAATGTAAAAATTGTATGGATGAACCACAAGCTGCACTGACTCCAATTATACAAAATAGGGATCCTAGTAGTTAACATTCATCTGGACAGATTTTATGTGCAATTGAACAACTAAAAGACAAAACGATTTCTTTCTCTATATTCCAGAAAATTCTAAAGGAGAGAAGAACTTTTGCAAAATGCAGCAGGAGCTAAACCTGTTTTTGAGAAAGGAGGACAAGCAGCCCTTGAGGGCCTAGCAAAATCTCATTAAGGAAACTGACTAATCCAAACCAAACGACAGGAGTCACGTCAACTCCAGCGAGCGGAGGAATCAATTTTCGTGTTGTGACAAGAAAGGGCTCTGTGGGTGCATAAGCTATGACATAAGGGAACTTGCCAACTGGAAGCTTAGGATACCAGGACATGACTATTCTCAAAATGAACAGAAAGGCAAATGCTGATAGGAAGGGGCCAAGAAAGCTGATTGCCAGTTTTGCTGTGCCAGGGTCTAAATCTAACAGCACCAATCTTTGCATCAGTGGTGATGAAGCATGTGAGGTATCAATCGCACCGCTTTTCAAGACTTTAATAACCTCTTCTGAACTGAGAGGACTTGTTGGAATGTTTCCATTTGACTGAACGCCGTCCAGATAAGAACATGCTCTTAACCTTTGTATATCTCTTCTTCTCACGGGTATTAGGGAGTTTCCCTGCAAAGTTGATGAACTTTGGAAAAGTTAGCAAATCACAGAAATAATAATGAGACCTAAGATAATTGGCAATGTTTCTGAATAGAGATGTATGACTATCTTTTCTTCTTATTCTATTGGAGAGCAATAGAAATTACATGTGATCAAGTCTTGCCTCAATTTAGACTAAACCCTGTTGGAAGCAGTGGCGGAGCTAGGATTTTTAATAAGGGGTTCAAAATCTAAAGAATAAACACACCAACTAACCGAAGGAGGTTCAACATCTACTATATATCATAAAAATTAATTTTAACCATGTATATATAGTAATATTTTCCGCCGAAGGGGGTTCAGATGAACCCCTAACAGAAGGCTGGCTCCGCCCCTGGTTGGAAGTTACTGATGGTGTTGTAAAAATAATATTGTTTCATAATTCCATGATAGAGCTATCGACTTGGAACAAATTCAAGTTCACAAATAGCAGTCGAGGGAAAAGGACACGAATTTCTGAACATTAAAATGAAAAATTACCTTGAGAAAGTAAGTTGAAGTAAGATATGATACTTTTTGATTATTCCATTTCATTGTGGAACAAAATTGAAGAAGAATTTGGAACATTTTAAGATGCAGAATTGCCTAAGTGGATAGACAGTAAATTCAAGGTAGCTATATGATACTATCCCTATCTCTACTTGCAAGCATACTGTCCATCAGTGGCGGAGCCAGAATATTTATGACGGCGTGTCAAAATATAAAGTAAAAATGTATAAGCCCTGCTATCAGGATAGAGAACACACAGCCTCAAGCAATTTTTCAACTCCTTAACCATTAAACTAAACCTTCAACTTGTATCAAGAAAGCGGAACAAACTACATAGCCAAAGACCTCAAAGGGGTTTTGGATTGAGCCATGTTACCCTATTTTGCTGAAATTATAGAGAGAGAGAGAGAGAGAGGGGATGAACTTACATTGGTATGTGAGTGTAATAAAGCAATTGGGTATCCTAAATCAAAGATTCAAGAGTAAGTAGAAAGAGGTAATAAACGAAAAATCTCAAAAAAAGAAGAAGGGGGGATTACCATTCGATAGAGGTGGCCTGCAAATAAGGGAAGATATAGCCATTTCTCTCTCTCTCTCTCTCTCTGTGAAGCTCTACAGGATATGAGAATGATATTAGACACTCAAATTTCTATATCCTCAACCTGGTCCCTGCCCTTTTCAAAACTTCCATTGCATCCTTCACATTTAATTGACACTTTTTTAATTAATTTTTATTAGTTCAAAGGACATTTTTTTTTGTTTAAATATCACAACTTACCTCAAAAAAGGTAGATTAATTTAATTGAGAAGAAATATTTTGAATGTTCTATGATTTACTTTCGAATAAGTAAAATTTTAAAATTTACTTTTATAGTAGCTAGTAAAATCTTGTTTAAATTTTTCTCCCAAAAAAAGTAAATTCTTGAAATTTATTTTGGAATAGTAAAAAACATGACATCTACTCTCGAAGTAGTAAAACTTCAAAATTTACTCCGAGGAAGTAAAACTTCTACATTACTGGTGAAGTAATAGAACTTCGACATTTACTCTCAAAATAGTAAAGTGTTAAAATTGACTCATAAAATAGTATAATTTTGAAATTTTCTCCCAACATGAAAATGACTTGAAAAAAGTCTATGAAATACTCTAAAGCAATGTCTTTTTGTAATTGAGCAAAATAACGAATTATGATGAACGTTTAATATCAAGCATATTTAAATGATCAAGTTTAATTCCTGAAGTGAATGAGGAAATAACCATAATTTACTTCCTTAAGAATCAAAATAATAAAAGATATAATGTTATTTTAATGCATGAATGTCACTGCAACAGTATCTATCGTAAGTATAACATCTTAGTCAATTTTATTAGGTATCATTCTAAGGCCAAAAGAAGCATATCTTGTAAAATGGTTTCTACTTTAAAGTTTAACCATATTTTTATTTACTTTTTGTTTTTTTAATTAATATATCGTGTAAATAGGATCCACATTGATATATTGTGATTAGTTATTATTGATTTTTTTTCAATGAAAATAACAAAATCACATTTTTCTTTGAAGGATGTAATAATAGTATGATGTCACTTTGATACAAAATATTGGGATGTTAATAGACATTTGAAGTGTGAAGTTTAGAACTCAATATTTATTATTTATTTTATTATAACAGCAGTATCTATGCAATATATGGTAGTATACAATTAATAATTAAAGGCTACAAAAAAGCTAATTACTTATTTACAAGAATCATGACACTAGTAGTGTCCAAACAATATTATTGACTATGAGGAATAATTTGAAAGCTCTCAAAGAGGTTACATATGAAAAAATAAATCAAAAGTTCCCGAAGAGGTTAATTATACATTATACAGTTTATATATTGGAAGTTGAAAAAAATTTAAGGGTATTTTTTATTAATAAAAGTTTACGGCTAGTCGGGAAAAAAAATGATAAATTGACCGGTTACACTATTTTACAAGCTATTTTTTATTAATTTGTTTTTAGGACTATCAAAAGTTATAAACACTATGTGCTTGGTTGCACATGTTTTTCCTGTTAGGGTTTTGTCCTGATTTTTTTACCATAATTTAAGATTTATTTTTCCTTAAAGAAAAAAAAAACATTACCATAAATGTTTTTACTTTTCTGAAAGGAAAATATAATATTTTTTCATATTTGGTTTATTCTTTCCTTTTAGGAGAAGGTTTTGGAGTAGCTAGAGTCCTTTTCTAATAAGAAAAGGTTTTAGGACTCTATAAATATAGGTTTGTTTCTTCTAACACAAGAACAATAGCATCCACAATGTAGTCGTTTAAGAGTCTTGTTTATGGGGAGATTTATTCTCTCTAAAGTTTCAATGCTTTTCTTTATATTAGTTTTTTTATTTTTAGTATAAGTTTTTTTTGTTATCTGATTTATCAACTATATGATTTGTAAATTGTAAGCTTCCGCATGACGCCCTAATCACCTTCATAACCCAACAAGTGGTATCAGAGCACATGGTTCAAAGATCCAGTGGTCCTATGGTTCAACGAGGTTGAAGACAGGCTCAAGATGGTTTCAAATCAATTTATAATCAATTTGATGATAATGAAGATCTTTTTTGTCAAGCTACATGTGGAGAAGAAGTTTCAATCATATTTTCAACATTCATGTTGCTACAATTTTTAAGAATAAAAATAAAATATTTTTAACCCACTTTTAACCCATATATTTTAAACTTTATTTTTAACAATGACAAGCAACAGTGATGAAGATTTTGTGAAGAACAAGATTATCATGCAATGAAGAAGACAGATCAAGCTTTGTCAAGAAAATCCAGCCAAAAGGGGAGATTTGTTAGGGTTTTGCCCTGATTTTCTTACCATAATTTAAGATTTATTTTTCCTCAAAGAAAAAAAAAAACATTACCATAAATGTTTTTACTTTTCTGAAAGGAAAATATAATATTCTTTCATATTTGGTTTATTCTTTCCTTTTAGGAGAAGGTTTTGGAGTAGCTAGAGTCCTTTTCTAATAAGAAAAGATTTTAGGACTCTATAAATATAGGTTTGTTTCTTCTAACACAAGAACAATAGCATCCACAATGTAGTCATTTAAAAGTTTTGTTTATGGGGAGATTTATTCTCTCTAAAGTTTCAATGCTTTTCTTTATATTAGTTTTTTGATTTTTAGTATAAGTTTTTTTTGTTATCTGATTTATCAACTATATGATTTGTAAATTGTAAGCTTCCGCATGACGCCCTAATCACCTTCATAACCCAACATTTCCTCAAGAAGTGGGAAGTAACAAAATACACGTAAGACTGAGTGTCACAAATACAAAATCACCCCAGATGAGTACATTTGTTTCAAAGCTACAATGTTGTCTAAAATAGTAAATGACAGGGAATAGAGGAAGTCAGACATCACTCTGAACACCAAGTGGCAAGCCCATCAAGACTTTCGGAAGGCACAACCTCGGACAAAGAATCAATCGGGCATGCTAGCACACAGTGTAGTATGAGTATGAGAATCTGTATACGTATAAGGCATCATAGACCAACCAAGACAATTATTTCATAAAAAGTATACATATATTAGCTAAATCATATTCCACAAATCCACTATCTCACGAACAACGAGAAGAAGATAGCTAACCAAAATCATCCGATAAAAAAGTACAATAACATCAATTAAGACAATAAGATAAGATTAGTGCAAGACAATGCAATATGATCATTTGCAATGCAATAGCCATATGATCGTACTGATATACACCCGCTCCACCACTTCCTTGCGGGGAGCTGAGACTTGTAGGGGATGATTCGCAATTCGCGGAGAAATATTGTTGACTTTCTACGGAATCTTTTTCCTGTCCGCACATCAGATTTGTCTTCCTTGCTCTTGGTCATCCTCCCACGCGCCTCTCTCCACTTGCTCGCCTCTCTCCTCTCCCAATCTCACTCGTCTCTCTCTTCACTGTCCCAATCTCGTTCACCAAATTTACAAATACATATGTATACCAATTACATATATACAATTATTATCTAACAGAAATACATATACAATTCGATAGATATACAAATACAATTCACCTATCTCCTCTCTCTCTCTGCCCTCGCCTCTCTCCTCCCTCTAATGTAGTTACGAATCGTAATTAACAAACTATAACTATGGAGCCTTATTAAGTTATATTTAGTGGCTTTTTGTGAAATTTCCTCATTTAATATCCCCGATTTCAACCTAACCCGCCCATTTGACACCCTTATGTGTATAATTTCATTATGACATAATATAATAATCACATATAAACAGATTCAACATAACTACACGAAGAATCTTATTTCCCAAATAAATTTAACTATTAACGATTTAACCTGTAGGAGATTCTAATCATTATACTTTCTTACAAAAGAGACGTGGATTACCACCCTTCGGCAATTTTTGTGGAGAGGATGCTTCAACCATATTATTCCAGACCAAACACAGTAGGAAGATTGGAGTTCATTGTGATCCTAGAAAAGCAAACAATTCTTTTTGCTAATTTATTTTCAGTTAATGAACAAATTGGTCAATATTCTCCAAGTCGTCACTACAATGAAACTGAAAGAGGAAGTATTGACTGGCCACAATACTTGGACAGGAAACACAATATAGAGATCTTGCCTCTCGTCGCTGCACAATAGTGCATAGTAAGATAGTTCATAATTGTACATAAAATGTAGTGCACCCAATGGGACAATGTTAAATTAGCTATCTGCCTATCTCCAACACTGCTGATTTTTCCTCCCAGAGTACACCCATGTCTGGGTTCTCACTTTTCTGGTTCTTCCATAGGTTCTCCAATGGTAGATTTTGACAAGTTCCCTAGTCACTCATAATGTTTCCAACATTGCATCACAAGTGACTAATTTTCTGTAAGAGCGAAGATCAATCAAATTTGAGAGTGAAATGAAAATGTAGCTTGAGAGTGAAAAAAAAACATACAGAGAAGAAACTTTCCCAAACTTTCCCAATGTCGATGTTCAAATACCTTCTGAGGTTCAGTGATTCACTCAACTATTGGACAACAGTTCACAGTTCAGCAGAAATCTAAAAAGGATTAAAACTCGTTAGGAATTGTTAAAGAATTTATGCTTCCTTGAATTTATATAAGTCAGCTTTTCCATAGCTATTATTTGACACACTGTTAGGTGACCTATCAGGACAAGGGGAAGGAATTATAGAGGAGACAGCCGAGACATAAAACCATCACCTGATCATTCTTTTTTCTTCAAAAATAGTCTTCAAACAGTGAAAATTGAGAGACGTGTTTCATATTGGTAACTATGGAAGCAGTAATATAAAACTTACAATGGATTAGCGCAAGCACGTGATCCAGTCATCAAGAGAGCAATATTCCACAATTAATTTGGGCTCAGACTTCTAGACCCAATTTGGGGGTTTCAGCTACTGCAGTTCCTTCAGCTGTTTTGAAAAAGGATCACGTGAATGAAGTGCACAGCAAGAGGGAGGGGAGTATGAAAATGAATGTTGATGGTGATGTGTGGGACAAAGGGATCGAATAGAATATCGAAAAAATGAAATATGTAGAGGAGAAAATCACAGCATAAGAAGTTAATTCGGAGAGATGTTTCTAGCGCTTCTCAAAATAAATTGGCCGGTCAAAATTGAAGAACCGATATATCAAAATTCGCTACCTAGTTAAGATTAGCTAACATTTGAGTTCTTTCACCAGTTAGCTAAAAATATTAGCTAGCTAGTAAAAGAACTCAAATAGTTCAATTTTCATGTATGCATCTTCTATCAAATCAATCTCTGGGTTTTTAGTTCAAAAAGGAAGAAAGGAAAAGGAAGAATCAAACTGAAGTAGGTCCAAAATATTATATTTAGGCCAGACCAGGAATGGAGCAGTAGCAAAAAAAGTGACAATGACAACCTTTATAAACTGCAAACAGTGATTAATTGTCCTGTATTGGCACAGATCTCCATTTGCTTGTATCCATGTCAGCCCCAATAATCATTTATGTCTAGAAACTAGATAAGCTTCCTTTAACTGGACGCATTGTTTAGCTTTCAAGAGGATCATATTTTGCTACCAATTCCCCGAACTCACAATCCACGATCGCAAAGAAAGGAACATCCAATTAATAGTTTCTTAGTCATCCAGAATACCATATTTGGGAGTTTGAAGAGACTATATACTTCCTTGACCCCACCCTTTCTGCACCCGCTTCAAATTTTTCAAGGCTGCTGCACTTCCATCATCTCTGTCAAAACAGGATAGACAGTTCAGGGGATATCATAAAACACTATGAAGAAATTTCACAAAACAACTTAAAAGAATATTCTATCAAGAGGCAGTTTAGTCAAGGTATCACATAATGGAAATGATAAGATTCATAGAGCACCACATCTTTTGTATGCCTTTCACCGTATGTATACCACTTGTATACCAGGGTTCTTCATAATCAGTAAATTATCACTTCAACGGAAAGTAATGGAAAAGGAAAGAAGATAGAAGGCAAGAGATGAGCAATGAGAATGACAGAATCCATATTCCAAACTACGTTGGCTTTACCCTACCAAGTTTAGGCTAAAAAGGTAAGGATGACTCATACTCATGACGATCCTATTAACCAGAAGTGCGACACTTTTTCCTTTTCATATTCTTCTTCCACAAGATTTATATTTTTTCCTTTAAATAAATTGACATATGACATGATTTCTCATAGATCCAGAAGTTCTACAACCTAATCACTTTAAACAATGTTGCTAAAGGTTCATTTATAGCACGCTTAAGCTCTGAGATCCAGTTAAAGCTAGGGTACGAAAATTGTCGCTTAAGTAGTGTTTTACCGTAGATACTAAGGCAAGTGACTCATCTCCTGTTGGTAATATCTTTAAGAGGGCAAATAATAGACAATAAATCTAGTTAGTAAGTTGCTACATCATCTGTTAAAGAGTGTTACAAATGTAATTTAGTGATTATGAATAAGATTATTTGTTTTTAATAACCAAGGTTTCCAGGCCGACTTACACGCACCTAAACTAATTACATATATATATTTTTTTAACTTTTTTCCATTAGCAGTTTTTCATCAATGCCCACTTTAGTTCTGCTTTGTGCCTAAAGCTCCAATAGACTTTGGTGCTTTCTTCCCTATTCGCTTTTGACTACTCTGAGATTACCACAGGTAAAAGCAGCAACCTAGTAAACTCAATGTATTCAATTTTTGAGGTACAAACAACTAAGTTTCTAAATAATAGAGGACCACCAAATCAAACGGAAAAATATGATAAAGAAGATGAGCTTAAACTCCTTACCGGTGAACAATTGCCTGCCAGCCATCCCCGCCATATTTACTTCGCTTCATGTGATTTAACTCCCTATAGTTTTGATAAGCTTTGTTACCCACCTTACCTTCTGAAACCATCTCTAGCATCCTCTCCGTTAGTTCATCTGCCACATGCTTTTGTCCCAATTTATTTAAGCCATCAATAACTGGCAAGAAGGATGCAGGATCAAACCCATATCCTATGTGCATCATCTTGATGAGAATATCATGAGCACCTTCTAAATTCTCCACCTTACACAGCTTGTCTATAAGATCTTTGTAAAGGAAACTTCCTAATTCAAAGTGTTTATCTATTGCAGTTTCCAGAAATTGCTTAGCTTCCACGATTTCACCTCCAACAAGAAATTCATTGAACATCAGTACGTAGAGTGCTTCGCTGTGACCACATATACTGGAAGCTATATCAAATACCTCTTGAGCTGGTCTGAACTCACCAGTCCTGCAATATGATTTAATAAGCAACTCAAAGGTATGCATATTAGGAATTATTCCTTTCTGTAACATTTCATTCAAAAGAGGAATCGCTTCTTCAGTTCTCCCAGATTTGCATAAACAGCCTATCATGATATTGTAAGTGTAAACATTTGGAGAAATTCCTTTTTCTCTCATTTCATCCATCAGGCCACACATTTCGAATATTTGATTTTTATTCCCCAATCCGAGTATCAAAGAATTATAAGTCCGTAAGCTCTTTTTACAATCTTTCGTCTCCATGTCCTTTAAAACTTGAAATGCAGATGATACCTTTCCTCTTTTACACAAATGATGTAAAATAGTATTGTAAATAATTGAATCAGGGTACAACTTCTTTCTCATCATCTCAACAAACTTCTTCTTAGCTTCATCAAGCTTCCCTTCTCTGAATAAACTGTTAATAATGGTTGAATAGGTGATCAAGTCAGGCTGACATTTCCTCCCATTATCATCTTCGTTCATCAAACTCATAAACGAATTTCCAAGATCACCAAGGGCAACACTTCCATGACTCCACATTTCACTCACAATTTCAACAGCTTTGTCCACCTCTCCAGTTTGGCAAAGACCATGAATCACGATGTTGCAGCTCACAGTATCCAGGCCATAACCTCTCTCATTCATCTTCTGCAGAAACTGTTGTGCCTCTGATACTTTCCCTTCTTTCCACATGCTATGAAGTAGAGT
This sequence comes from Solanum bulbocastanum, assembly GCA_037074985.1. Classification (NCBI taxonomy): domain Eukaryota; kingdom Viridiplantae; phylum Streptophyta; class Magnoliopsida; order Solanales; family Solanaceae; genus Solanum; species Solanum bulbocastanum. The sequence goes on from CM073598.1 coordinate 7,958,823, forward strand.
ATTACAAGTGTATTTATTTGGAATGCATCCTCTCTTCATCATCTCACGCAGAATATTCTTTGCCTCAGTCACTTTACTTTTTGTGCAGTAGCCATGGAGTAGAGTGCTATAGGTAACTGTATCTGGGAATATACCATCATTTATCATTAAGCTCATCAACTTTTTCGCATCACCAAGCAATCCATTCTTGCAGAGGCCATCTATCAGGATGTTATATGAATATATCGTGGGATCTACTCCATTTTGGGGCATTTCTTTCAGAACTGTTTGAGCCTCCAAGAGCTTTCCATTCCTAACCAGTCCACATAACCAGATATTGTAGCTCTGCACATTGAAGAAAATATCATCTTTCTTCATAGATTCTGTCAGTGTCCTTGCTTCTTCCAGCATCCCTTTCTGACAAAATCCCTGCAACATCAAATTGAAAGTTACAACATTAGGCCTTGGCAATCCGAATACCTCATCTATTTGCATATCTCTGAAAATTCTCGAAGCTTCAAGAATCTTCCCGGAGTTGCAAAGAGCTGAGATCCTAGAATTGAAGGTAACAACATCAGGAAGTAGCCCGTCCTCCCTCATCCTCTCAACCAACCTCTCAGCCTCATCAACATCGCCTTTCCTGCAGAAACTTGCTATGAGAGTATTGTAGATTATGACATTAGGACAAACATTCATCATCTTCATCGTATCCAGAAGTTTTAAACCTTGTAAAGAAAGTCCAAATTTGCAATAACCACGAATCAAAATCCCAAAAGTGAACTCGTTGGGGTGACACCCTTTGTGAGGCATAACATCAAAAAGTTGGCGGGCATCTCCCAAACGATCGGAATGACATAGTCCATGAATGAGAAGATTAAAGGTATAAGTAACAGGAGAAACGGAAGCAGAAATCATATCTTGATACAACCAGAAGATAAAATTGGGGAAATTAAATTTGAAAGATTTATGTATAAGAAAATTGTAGAGTGAGAGTTTGGGTGGTGGGTGATGTGAGCGAGTAGAGCGAAAGAGAGAAATGGCGTCATGAATGTAGCCATGAGAAGCTAGGAGCTTGACAATGGTGTATTGAGAAGGAAGAGATATATGATGAGGGGATAGAGAAAGGAGGAAAGAGTGAAGTGTGTGTATTTGTGGAAGCATTTGGTAACGGAGGAGGATGCGGGTAAGGGGAAGAATTGAATGGAGTGGGGGATTTGGTGTTGAGAGAGTTCGTCTCAACAGTTGCCATGCGAGCTTCGAATTCCTGCTCTTCATCCTTCACTTGCTTCTTCTTCACATTGCTATCTCCATTCCATGTCTGTATCACAAAACAGTGTAAAACACCATAACTTGACCTAGTATTTGTGAGGGTAAAAGGGTCAAATTTACTCATCTACACAAGCTTGTTATATTTTTGGACCACGGGTAGGGGTGTTTCTGGTTCAGTTTTGATCGGTTATTGGTTAAACTTAAAATCAAATTAATTTAGTCGGTTTTTTAAATTTCTAAAATCAAACCAAATGGAAAAAAAAAATTGTTGGTTTGGTTATTATCGGTTTGGTTAAGTTTTTCTGATTTTTTCGATTCGAAAGTAATAAATTTTTTTGAGAACATATGTATCTCGATAAACACAAACACCTAATACATGAACAATGCACAAGAAAATTATTGTCAATTCAATTAAGGAATTAAGCAATACTAGAGTTATTATTACACGAACAAAGCAATTCAATTAACAGAAAGTGTGACTATCTTATATGAGGTAGGGGAGGTAAAAACTAAAGTAGGAGTGTATAAAATCGAACCGAAAACCGAATCAAACCGCAAATTAAATCAAATTGAAAAAAAAATCGACTTGTGGTTTGGTTTGACTTGGTTTGGTATTGGAAAAAAACCTGACTATACTTGAGTTGGTTTGATTTTAACTACAAAAAGTCAACCCGAAACCAAACCAACCCGACATTATATATATAATTTTTAAATTTTATTTTATATATAAAAGTATTTACTTTGATGTAATTTCTAAATATTTATACATTTTCATAATTTTTATCTTTTAACATATTTTTTCAAGTTTTTTGAGACTTAGATTTTGAATGGTCCAATAAAGGTTATAGTCTATAGATATTAGTAAGAAATTAAATCAATACTAATGCTAACAAAATAAATTAATTCAACACTAAAAATGACAACGAAGTTGAATATAATTTATTCTTTAGTTTTACATTGATTTTGTCACGAGCCAACCCACCAGGCCGTGCGGGCACCTGCATACTACCACCTAAGTAGGAGAACCCTTTTATCCTAATAGCAAAAAACATGCGGAAAATTAAATAAAACGAAAATAGAGTGTATTAACGATATTTTATAAATAGAATTCCTGTAACACAATTTTGGTTAAGACTTGCATTGTAATTAACACTCCCAAAGGATCTAGTCTAAACAAGTACAAGAGCTACTAAAAGTACAAACTGGGCATAATAAGTAAAAGGACACAGCTCCTACCATGCGGAAGAAAAGTAGAAGCTGCTGGAGAGTTCTTCATCTTCATCTAAGGAAACATCACCAACCTACATCCAAACTATGCCAAAAGACATAGCAAGAGTAGTATCAGTACAAACCACACGTGCTGGCAGGCATCATCGGTCAACCCAACACCCACCACATAACATAAGAAATCAATTAGTAAGATCATGCAATATAACCACTCACTTCTCCACCTTTACCCTCACTCGAAATACCTCCAAATCACACCAGTACGCTTAATTACTAACCACCTTCCCGGTCAACCTACTTACGAGGTTCTTGATCATAGCCTAACCATTCCAACACATGGAAAAGTCCCCAAATACAACTACAACTTTCCAACTAGCCGCTCACGTCATACCATCACGTACTCTTTATTATTATTACCCCACCTTCGTCACGTGGTACATTATATCAAGCTTAACTAACCACAAATCCCTTTCTCAAGTGTGAAATCCTCCTAACCATTTACATCACGAACACTACCCCCAATTCTTATCATTGCAACAATATAATCACGTGCCTGTATCAAACATATACCATATTATCAACATTTAAGATTAATGTCCTCATCACCATATAGCCCTCCGGGAAAATATAATGTCAATTATTATGAACGAACATGGTGCAACCTCACCATTTCTCAATATACACCAGTATAGCAAATCATTGGTCCTCTCATGGAACCCAAACTTAAATTGTTAGCATATCGAAACGTGGTACTTGATCCAATAACTATGTCGGAATATGGCAATCGATCCCATAGTTATGCCGAAACGTGGCAATCGATCCAAGTTATTTATGTTAGAATGTGGCAACCGATCCAAGTTAGTTATGCCGAAACGTGGCAACCGATCCATTCAACAAGCCACAATCACAATTAAAGGGTACATACTCAAAATCATAAGTTATGATTCATGGCATTCATCATTCCTATATTTTCGTTTACAATTAACGAAATCAACAATGCAACTTTCGCATACATACATGTATCATAACGAAACAAGAACAAGCATACATCACAAAATCATATAATCACAGCCATCCCAATGAACCATTCATCGGCATATATCGTGTAAACGTTATCTCGATCATACTTAGCCCTAGCTCCTCATCTAAGACTTCCTTCTAGGGTTTAATCATAATTCATTCGATGCATGAGAGCCTACACATAAATCTTACCATTGATTTACATATATTACGCAGAGGGCACAAATTTATAACTACCCAATTCATAACACCTAGCCTACCTGGTCGCTAAGCAATTGCATGGAGTTTCTGACTTAGATTCTTGTTTTCGGGCTTAGTGACCGTGATCTTGACTAGAAATTCGCCCCTTCGTCGCGCTCCTCACATTAGAAAATTCTCTCTCCCTCTAAGCCTACGGGGTTTCTAGGGTGTTTTACGATTAAATTGGGTATTTTAAGAAGACGAAGAAAATAGGATTTCGTGATTTTATGTTCTGCTTCGCCTATCCCGCTCTGGCACCAACATACCCCGCCCTAGCGCTTTCGGCCTAGTGGTATCTAGCCTGCTATGGCAGGGCAATGACCCAGAATTTCCTAGATATTTGTTTCTCCTAAATAACGACGGTTCGGGTCATTACAATAGATACCAATTTACCCCTTGTTCATCCTCGAATGACTAATGCACGGATCATCACGCATCCTACCTCACAGTATTTTTAACTAACAACTCGGTCTATTACCAAGTCACGGGTGGGGACGGTTTTTATTTATCAAGAACGATTCACGACAGGTTCTATACTTTAAAAGGCCAGTTAGGTATATGACGCAACGTTCGGAAAAAAAAACTGCATCCCATAATACACAGCTTGACTCCGCCAAGGCGGGGCTGCTGTGGCAAAAAATCTCCCGCTAAAACAGGAGATCGGGAGCCAGTACATAGGGGAAAATACATTTTTCCCCCATTGTTCCAAATTCCTCCCCCAAACTCCCCAAAACACTCTCGATCGCTCTATTCCAAACGTCAAAATTTAGGTAAATTTCGCATTCCTTATGCTCTTTACTTTAGTATTGATTAACAATGATTGCATGCTGCTATTTAATCTGTTTTTTTGGGGGGGGGGGTTACGAAAATGAAGTAGGTTGCTAGTTTGGTTAGATAATCATAGCGTGGACACTTCCCTTACGTCCCCAACCTCTTCACAACATCCTAGGTGTAATGATTTCGTGAAAATATGGTTAAATCAACACAACAACAGGTGGGGGAAGTTGAAGGTCTTTTGGTGTAAAACTCCAATTTAGGCCTCCTTAGGAGTTATTTTGCCGAAATAATTGCATATTTAGGTTCTAGGGTAGTTTATATACTCTAATCTGCTGAAATTTTGTCGAAAATGGAGGTTTTGGGATGAAGATGCGTCATTATCGCGCCTAGTGTTCGTCCCAGATGAAGGCAGATCCCACTATGGCGGCCTTCATAATCCCGCCAAGGTGGGATTTTGGCTGCTTTGGCGGGATACACCAGATAGTGGCTTGCACCCTTAACACAGAATTTTCTTTCTTTTTATTTTAGCCTTAAACCGACTATCCTATCGTGTTCTAATGTAAATCTTTCATAATTTGCAGCTTTATCTAAAGGGCTGGCATCAACGAGGAAAATCTGCCTTTTGTAAGGTTTCCCGATGCTGCTAGTCGGAAGCGATATCATGACCACCGGAATACTAAATTCTGTCGTGAGCGGAGTTTTCACTTGCTGAATTTGGAGGAGAAAGCGCCTGCCTTCCACGCTCAACTCATGGAGTTTGGATGGGCTCCACTAACGGAGACTCCCCTGAATGCAGGTTCTACTTGGGTGAGGGAGTTCTACGCTATCCTCCCTACTGTTTGTTGGGATGACCCTCACCCCGTCTCTTTTGATTACTGGGTGCATATAAGAGAAATGTAAGCACATATATTAACTCAATTGCACTTCCAACACCGTTGATGGTTGTTACGAGAATATTATTCTGTGTTATAAATGGCAGACCATACATGTTCATTCATTAAAGATCAATAACTTAATGACACATTATTTTCTTTTAACATTGTATTTCAGTTGGATGACAAATAAATGTGGCAAATTAGCAAATGCGAATGCTCACTTTCAACCTAAAATAGTCAAATATTTAAGTTTGTTTGGATATAGATAGTTACCATGCATAAAGCAAGCAATTGAGAAATGTCCAAACATATGGCATTCATGAACATTGTTCTGTTGATTTATTTTTCACAATTCTCTTGACTGCGTATCTATATATTCAATCAAACAAAAAATTAAAATTATTGTATTATTTGTGGTTTATAAATTATAATCAAAATATTGATTTTCATTGAAATGATATTAATAACAAAAAAAATTCACTAATTATTAAAAAAAAAGAAAAGAATAATTACAAAAAAAAAAAAGAAGAAGATATCATGATGATATTAAGAAAAACGTGACCGACAAAAGAAAATGAAGTAGTTAGTCTTCTTTATTTGATTAAGGTTGGTCATAAAATATTTTTTTTTTTAAAAAAAAGAAATTGAATTTACAATTTATGATTTGTTTGAATTTAAAGTGTCAATTCCCAAAAATTATTAATTTTTTTTTAAAAAAAAAATTCAAAACAGTTTTTCATTTGAGATAAATCTATTATTTCAATTTATTAAGAAGTATTGTTTGACTTCAAAATTTGAAAAATATCACATTACTTAAAAGGGAGGAACACGAATCTCTTGACAAGAAGTAGTCTTTTTTTACATTCTAAGTAGTGTTGTCGAAATTATGCTTACATTGGTACCATGTATAGAAAAAGAGGAGCAATATTGCCTGTTAATTAACCACAAAGAAAAAAACAGAGAAGAAAAGCTCAACCAAAAATTAATTAATTAGAAAATTATTCAATAAAACTAAAGTAAAATTAACAACCAAAAATTTCAAAAATAAATTGCATGATGCGTATTTGATTACCCATATTGTTGTCTCTTTACAACCTAAGAGGTAGTTATCTGATAAAGTTGAGAGCTTGAAATAGAAGATATATAGAAGGTGAGTATGAATAATTTATACTAAAAGATAGAAGGTGAGTATGAATAATTTGTAATAGAAGACAGAATGTGAGTTACAATAGTGTTGTTCATTCTATAGAGGTAGGAGTGGCGATACATATCGGAAAATTGATAAAGTGGGCAAAATTAAATTAATTCGGTTCGATTTAGATATTCTTTTCGAAATAAAATAGAATAAATAGGCAAAGCACAAAATAAAAAATATATATAAAAAAAGAAATAAAAGATATACAAAGGTGACAAATAAAATTAAGTGATTTTTTTTCAAATCCAAACGTAAATTGATTAACTAAAAGATAAGAAATTCTAATATTTAGTTTATACTTTCAAATTGACTACAATTAATTCTTAAATATTTCCCTACTTCAATCTATATATAATTAAATAAAACCGAAATATTGACAACTTCTATGATAATTTTTATTTTCGTAAATTTGATCATCATTTTAAAAGAAATATTTTACGTGTAATATGATAAAAAATTAAAAAAATCTTGGTTCACAATCTAGGTTGTTAACTTTCTCCTTTTATCTTCACTTATTTGGCAACAACATTGTAAACTTTCCCCTTTTAGAGCTTGTTTGACATTGGTGTTGGGAGCTTAAAAGTATTTTATTTTGAGAAAAAAGCTTCTTTTTTTTTTTTTGAAAAATTAGGTGTTTGGCAAATCTATAAAAATGTTTTTAAATAGAAGCAAAAAGTAATTTTTCTACAGTTCTAAAGAAGCTTAAAATTTTTGCTTCCTAAAGAAAATAGAATGTAACGACCCTCTTAGTCGTTTTATGAATTTTACTCAATTCTCTAGGTTTAGCCCTTTTAGTAGGTTTTATAAATAATTTATGACTTGTGAGAATGAGCAATCTAAATTTCAGATTTAATAAAGGAATATTTTTATTGCAAATAATAATGAGAAAAGAAAAAAAAAATAGAATAAATGGGCAATGCCCAAAATTAAAATATACATATATAAAAAAAGAAATAAAATATATACAAACGTGACAAATAAAATTAAGTGACTTTTTCGAATCTAAACGTAAATTGAAGATAAGAAATTCTAATAAATTGACTAAAATTAATTCTTAAATCTTTCCTTACTTCAATCTATATATCATTAAATAAAACCAAAACAGTGACAAATTCTATGATAATTTTTATTTCCGTAAATTTGATCATCATTTTAAAAGAAATATTTTACAGAATATGATAAGAAATAAAAATAAAATCTTGGTTCACTTTCTAGGTTGTTAACTTTCTCCTTTTATTTTCACTTATTTGGCAACAACATTGTTAACTTTCCCCTTTTAGAGATTGTTTGATATTGCTGTTGGAAGCTTAGAAGTATTTTATTTTGAGAAAAAAACTTTCTTTTTTTTTTGAAAAATTAGGTGTTTGGCAAACCTGTAAAATTGATTCTTAAATAGAAGCAAAAGTAATTTTTCTACCGTTCGGAAGAAACTTAAAATTTTTGCTTCTTAAAGAAAGCAGAATGTAACGACACTCTTAATCGTTTTATGCATTTTACCATTTTTCCAAGTCTAGCCCTTTTAGTTTTATAAATAATTTATGACTTGTGAGATTGAGTGATGTAATTTTCAGATTTAATAAAGGAGTATTTTTATTGCAAATAATAATGGGAAAAGAAAGAATATAATAAAATAGAATAAATGAGTAAAGCCCAAAAAAAAATTAAAAAAAAATAAAAATAAAAAATAAAAAAAATAAAAAAATATATATATATATATAAACATGACAAATAAAATTAAGTGACTTTTTCGAATCTAAAGTGTTAGAAAAGTTATATTTTAAAGACTAGTTTATCAAAAAGTACGGTTTAAGAGTTGATACATATCCATCATAAAAAGGGTACAACTTCTTTGCAAAATAAATCTTTCTCAAACTAACAAACGAGTAAAGCAACAAAAAGAACTTAATTTAAAGGTCATCATTCTAAGTCACATTAATATATTAAACCCAGTATCTAAAGGAGGGGAAGGTGAGCAACTAGATTTGCTAAAGTTCTTAGTTTGCATAAATTCAAACATAAATTGAAACAAAACATAAATATAGGTGCCAAAAGAAAGTATAAAACGTTTGCCACACATAACAACACATATGTATGCATAAAAAATGTAAAGCTTTAAGATAAGGAAGTGCGGGATTTTCTTTTGGAATGAGTAAATCATTCTTGACACGAGCTAAATGCAAGATTGATCGCTTCTCTAATTTGGATAGAGGTGGAGTCATATTGCAACTCCAAACGCGCTCCGGATGTACATGTATAATAGAGCAATGAAAAAGAGATTAGTAATTGTGATTTAACTTTAGATAATATTGAACAAGAATACACATAGGCAAGTAAATCACACTACAAAGATAACAATTTTGACTTCCAAAAAAATATGCAAGCTATGAAGAAAATACACACCTTTTGCAACTAATGAACTTCACACCGACTCAAAGGAGCTAAACCACACTACATATCTTCCAAGCATAAGATAAATTCAAATCCATTCGCCTTAAATAAGTTAAAGTGAAAACTTTGCGCCATATTACTTTATAAATTTGCACATATTAATTGCGATTATTTAAAGCCAAAACAAAGAAATACACAAAAGTTAACTAATAGAAAGAGACAGAACATCAATTTATACTAAGAAAACTATGTGCCATGTGTGAAACATGCTATCTGTATACATGAAACTAACATTTTCAACAAGTTCATGTCTCAAACATAGAAACACAAAATTTGACATTACTTAATATCTATCATTTAGACATTACTTTTCTTACAAAAGCATATTATGAGTAAGGAGAAAAAAGAAAAACAGAGGAACTGAAACAATGAATTATGGACCTCAAGAACTATTATAACATAAATGGAATCTAACAACATGAACGAACAGCAAAATAAATTGATTTGAGTCAGATTTTTCACCTGTTTCGAACTGGAGTTGGGATCTACACTCGAAATCGAGCTACTCCGAACTTGGCCAACACACAAAAACCCATGGAAAAGTTGGATATTTCTAAGAGCTTTTTTTTTGTAGTGATAGCTGAAAATCGATTTGCTCCAAAACGAATGCAAGAGGCTGGTATTTATAGGGAAAAAGCTAAGGTTTTGGGCGGAATTGAAATTTCAAAAGAAAGACATCAGGAGGAAAAGAGAAAATCTAGCAATGGAGTTTGGGAGATATCTTAGTCGAGATTTCTTGCGAAAGTGGGATGGAAGTCATCTTCAAAAATGGAGAAATTCGTCCTATGAATTTTTAGGTGGATTAAATAGGTAGTTAGTTTAGGATATTTGGGGTCTACGGCTTTCACAGACCAATGAAGAGAAGACAAGTGGAAAGCGTGTGTTGGCGCCTTAGTGGCGCTGACGTGGATGCTTGCATGGCAATCAATTTACGACTTTACACTAATATAAAATATAAATACAAATATATGAATTTATAATTAATTAAACAAGTACGAAACTTAAAATAAAGTGACGATAAATCCAACATTTAAGAAAAGATATAATTAAAATAAATCATTTTGATACGCTATTAATTTAGAAGCCCAAAAATTATGAATTAAAAAAAAAGAAGGGTCAAAATTGGGTGTCAACACACTTTCTAGTTGTTAACTTTCTCCTTTTATCTTCACTTATTTGACAACAACATTGTTAACTTTCCCCCTTTAGAGCTTGTTTGGCATTGTTGTTGGGAGCTTAGAAGTATTTTATTTTGGAAAAACGTTTTTTTTTTAAAAAAAAATTAGGTGTTTGGCAAATCTGTAAAATTATTTTTAAATGGAAGTACAAGTAATTTCTCTACCGTCGGAAGAAGCTTAAAATTTCCGCTTCTTAAAGAAAGCAAAAGCAGAAAATTATATATACCAAATTATATACTCCCTCCGTCCCATTTTATGTGGCACCATTTCCTTTCTGGTCAGTCCTAAAAAAATGTTACATTTCCTTATATGATAAGTATTTAAAGGTACAATTCCTCTTTTACCCTTGTTGGTCCCACTTAATCTTAAAAATAATACTCCAATACATTATGAAGTGAGAGAAAAGTGAGTCTACTTTTTAATATCACTATTTTTTGAAGGGGCAATTCGGTAAACATTTCAAAGTCTTCATTTATTTCTTAAATTTCATGTTCGGTCATATGTTGCCACATAAAATGGGACGGAGGGAGTATATCTTATTAATTAACTCATTTGCTTGGGTAGTTTCATTTAATAATTTTATATTCAATTTTATATAATAATTTTTATATTTTATTTTACGTTTATGTATTATTATTTTATTTATTAGTTTGCAGAATTAAAAAAAAATGTAATATTAAGATTAGAAAAGAAAAAAAAACAATAATTAAAGATTTCAACTCTCAAAAAATGTATAATATTGATTGAAATTTTGAAGATGATTATTTTTTAATTTAATAAAAATAAATTTTAATTTAATTTTTTTTTATAATAGATGTTTAAACTAGTTTCTCTCTATAAAATAATCTTAATATTAAAAGTACATTAATATTTGCCCTGTATCATTATTTGACTTTCAAAAACACTTTTTTAAAAAAATTAGTCAAACACAATTTGCTTATAAAAAACACTTTTCAAATGAATTAGTCAAACACAAATTGTTTTTTTTTTCAAAAGCACTTCTCTCAAAAGCTATTTTACAAAAAAAGTTTTTGAAAATAAGCAATTTTAGCGACAATGCCAAACACTTATTTTCATTTACTTGGCACTAGAGTTGTTAACTTTCTCGTTTTATTTTCACTTATTTGGCTCTAGCGTCACGTCCTTAGTCTTTTACTAAGCACACATGTGACACTTTATCAATTCTCCATTTTACTCCCTAAAAAGGAATCTTTCTCTCGCTTTTCAATATTATATTATTATTTCTATTTCATTTTTATTTTCTTGTTTTGTAGTATAAATCATTTCTTCTTTTTGCAAATAATCACCCTATAATCTATATAATCTTCATGTAATATAAAATTTTATTTTCAAATTATTCATTTAATATAAAAATATATTTTATTTTAAATTTCTAAATAACATAAATTGCAACAAATATAAAATATAATACATATTAACGAACAATTCAAATAAAAGTGAAATCACTGATGAAATATAATTAAAGAATAAATATTGCATTATCATAAAATTTATTTTAAATTTTACATAAATATTCAACTCTCAAGACAATTATGTTGCTCTCATAAATGCTCTATTAATGTATTTTTTTAATGTGTAGCTAAAAATTGTTTAAATTAACAATTTCATCTTGTATCCAATTATTTCGTATACTAATTTACTTCCCCTATATATTCAATTTTGAACTATTGCATTCAAGTATTTTAGTTTAATAATTTATCACTATAACATAAAAGTGGATTGTTTGAATTATCATGTAAATTTTATGCATTCTTCATAGTGAAAAATAATTATAATTTTAAATTACATATTTAAAGTTGACAAAAAATTTTAAAAAATCAAATCAGAAAAATTGTTAATTCGGGATGCAAGTAATATACTTAACAATAATATGTTTTTAGATGTTATATTACTTAAAAAATAATTACAAATATTAAAGACTTAATTAATCGTCTTATATACTATAAATGATATTGAAATAATTTTAAGTTACATATTTAAAGTAACATTTTTTTTAAAAAAATAATAGAAAAATTATTAATTCGGATGAAAGTAGTAACTTGTCAATAATATATTTTTAGATGTTATATTATATTAGAAAATAATTTAAAATAATAATAAAGACTTAATTAATGATATAATAGAAATAATATTAAAATAATCAAAAAGTGAAATAGAACCATTTTGAATTGACTTAAAAATGGTAGCTTTCAAGTTAAAAATAAAAAGTCAAACTGAAATGACTTTTAAGTCAAAAAATAAAAAGTTAGGAAAAGCCTACTTTTGGTTTTTGACTTATTTCAAGTCATTTTAAACTTATTTTAAGTCACTTTTGACCTTACCAAACACTTTTTAACTTATTTTAACTTATTTTAAGTTATTTTTTATTTATTTTTTTTAAAAAAAATATATTTACTAAACACTTTCAGAAGTCAAAAACTGACTTAAAAGTAGGTTTGACCAACTTTTAAGCCAATCGAAATACCCTCATATAGAGGTAAATAATAGTTCTCAAAATAGAGAGTAATATGAAGATGGATTGGAGATGACATTCTCTATTTTACCCTCCAAATATAGAAAATAGAGGGTAAAATAGAGATGGTCTAAAATATTCAACTCTGTAAATATGAAAAATATAGAGTAATAGGGAGGGAGTTTGGAGTGTCCATTCTCTATTTTACTCTCCAAATATAGAGAATGAAGAGTAAATTAGAGGTGAGTTGGAAATGGTCTAAGGGTATAAAGAGACTATATATGGGATCCTCTAAATAGCATGTACTATTTAATTTGGAAACTATTTAAAAAGTATTATAAATTTCAATACTGAACAATATTTAATTGATTCTTGTAATTCTATTTGTGTTACATGTATTGGGGGACAAGGGAAATAACAAATATTATTTAAAAAGTGTAATAATTAACAACTTAAAATATTTAATAATTATATTAAATTTTTAATTAACTATCTAAATTTTATTTTTATTGAGACCAAAAAAAATAACAAATACTCTATGACATGGGCACTTGTGTCTAGTAAATTAAAAGTGCGAAAGTAGTGGCCATGAATTGCAGTAAATTTTTAAAGGTAAGTACACATGATAGATAGTTCAAGTGGCAGACATGGCTTATTAACTAAGGCGCTATTTGGTTACTGATTACAATTATGCAGTTATTAGTTATGTATGTATTAGTTATGCATGTATTAATATGCAAGGTTTAGTTACGCAAGTATTAGTTATGCAAGATTTAGTTATGCTGAGTTTAATTATGCAGGTATTAACTATGCGAATATTAGTTATGTAGGTATTATTTAGTTATGTAAAGATTACAATACATGAATTATTAACTATTCAATATTAACCTTGTTGTAAATTATTAATATATATTATTTACAAAATAATAATACATGCTAATTAAATGTGGAATATTTTGAGTACTATATAATGCTAATATTTGATTAGCATATGTACCGTCAAAAAATATACAATCAAATTTCAAATATTAAAAAAATATTTATATTTGCATAAATAAATAAAAACACAATAAATATATGAACCTTCATTTTTCACTCTAAAAATGCAGTGTAGTTTTCTCCTAATAATTATGATTATGAATAATACCTGTAACATATAAGATGGAAAACAGTAAAGTTTTCACTTAAAAAAAATAAAATTAATAGGGTAAATATGTAATTTATCATTTTAATACATATATAACTAATACCCACATAACTTATTCTATCTACTACCCTGCATAACTTTATACATAGATTCCCCATAAGTTATGTTGGTATTAATTATGTAGAACTACAAAAAATGCAACCAAACACTGTATAAATTAATAGATGAATAACTGTTATATAATATTTAAATTCTTACCAACCAAACATGGTTTAAGTTATGTTGACTTTTATACCTAATACAAAACTTCTACCAAACATAGTAAAATTAATACAACTTTTTATACATAAATAAAATGCATCTTATCAGGGTCTGCCCCATGCTTTGGGAAATAAGGCTTTTGCCTTAGGCCCCAAATTTCGGGGGCCTCAAATTTTTATCAAGAATAAATTATGTGTTAAAATTTTTATATAAAAAATTGATTATTTATGATAAAAAGTATATTTTTTAAAAATATATATTATTTTACTCACTTTAACATCTTTAGTACTTTGTTAAAAATAAGAATTAATAGTGAAAAGTGTTGAACAAAGTGAATTACAAATTCTTTTTTATTTATTTCGTTTAAAATTTTAGTTTCAAGCATTACTACAATCATATTAAAATGGGGTATACCAAGTCATCAACTTCTTGCGTCAAATTCTATGGTTCTAAAATCTTATTTCTATTTAATATTTATCAACTTATTACTTGTACAATTATGTTGATAATTCATATAATAATTGTCTCACTAAAAGAATGTTTTTCAATGTTGAGTTGATAAAATCTTACCTAAAACTAATAACTAAAAAAAATAAATTAAAATACTAATAATTTTCATCTAAATAGTGTAAGAAAAATAAATTTTGAATAAATATGTATATGAAATTTGATTATATTTTAGGCCCCGAATTGAAATTTCGCTTTAGGCCCCCAATCACATTGAGCCGCCCCTGCATCTTATACAGTAACCAATCGACCCGTAAGGGAAAGAGAATATTGCCTGAACAGGCAGTGAGCTTTGGAGCCGCTTCACGGCTACTTCTCAGGGATATTGCTGGAAATAGCCCTCAGTAATTTCTTTTTTTTTTGGTAAAGTATGCTTATCTTGGCTATCATAAGTAGTAACAATTTTAACCCTTTTTAAAAAAATGAACATCTGTTGAAATGGTTTTTGTCTTTATTTTTTTTTTTTTGTCAAATATACTTATATTGACCATCATAACTATCAATATTTACCTTTTTTAAAAAAATGTACATCTTCTGCATCAAATAAAAAAAAATGGGCTAACCCATCGGTAGCCCCTTAAAATTGACATCAATTTTCACTTTAACATCTTAATTAGACTTTATTCATTTTAAACATCTCATGCAAGACCCTAATATGTCATTTTAACACTTTTTTTACATTCAGCAAAAATATGATGGTGAGTGTGTTCCACTTGCGGATGAGGTGTAAAGTGTCAAATTAAACGAGGACACTTGTCATTTTGTTCAAAATAATTCTTAAATAATAAACTATCAATTATAAAAATAAAAAAAAAGATGGCAAATGGAATGTGGCATCTTTTTCCAAATAATAACAAAAAAAAGATTAAATCACCTTAAAAATTCTTTAGGAGAAGCATCTCCTACCCCACCGCCACTGCCACCCCCACCCCATCGTCTTCTCCAACGTTGGAGAAACAATCATAGTAGCACATACCCCTTAATCTTCTACCATATATCCGAAATTTTCTCTATCTCTTTTACTTAAATATTGTTCAATCCTTCTATGATATAGCTTTAGTGAATTTGTGTAACTCAAATTTTTTCAAATAAATGCAGCTCCACAGATTTTATTGCTAAAAGAAAATTCTACAGATTTTATTGCTAAAAAAAAAAAAATCTAAGATCCAATGAACTTTTAAAATACAAATGCGTACGTGTTCATGTCACATTAAGTTTATTTTAATGGGATTATCTCATTTTTTTAGTGACTTTTTATTTATCCCCAATTTTTCATTTTTTTCTTCAAATTTCAGTCTTTTTTTCTCAAATTAAATTGAGGAAGAAGGGCATCATCCTTGGGAAATCTTGGGGAAAGCTCTGACGTTTGAAATTAGATTCCTCGTTTGTGGCATTATGGAATATATTTCACCATGGAAGAGTTGAAGTTTGAAAAAATGGTGGTTGAAAAAATGGGGAAGAAGAAGGAAATATAAAATAAAAATTGGCTAAAAAAGAGTCTGACACACGGTTAATGAGTGGGTCACACTCACTATGCCATATCAACAAAAAGTGTCAAAATGACACATCAGGACCTTACATGAAGTGTCTAAAATAATCAAAGACTAGTTCAGGTATCTAAGTGAAAGTTGATGCCAAATTTAAGGGGCCACCGATGGGTTAAGCCAAAAAAAATCAACAGTAGAATTGTATTGCCAACATATTTCCTCCACACGTAAGATTCACTAATGTTCTCAAATCTTTCAAGTAAGTGTAAAAATTGCTAAGACAATATAAAAATCAAAATAAGAAGAGATAGAATTATTTTAATTTGAAATCGATTATAATTATTACAGCTTTAATTAATTATTATCATTATTGACCGCCAACTAAAGAAGTTATATATTTTAAATCTTGAATAAGTTATATCATAGTTAATTAAAAAATGAGGGCATTTAAAATATCCGTACAACTCTCGGGCATGAATACTAGTTTATGAATATATATAGGAAAAAATTATTTTACAGTTTTCAAATAACCGTTCCCTAATTGTTTGATTTTATGTAAAATATTTTTTGAAATTCTTTTTTCTGTTTTGCTTTACGTATATCCCACGGGAAAGCGGAAGATGGGTGAGGGTTTGGGGGTAGTTAGTTTAGACATAAAAAGTATTTTTTTTAAATAATAATTTAGAATATTTAAACTTTACAAATTTTAAATTGATAGTTTTTTTTATTTTCAATTATTAATTCTAATAAGAATAAGAAATATTGTTAATAAGAAGTTTTTTTTAATAATACGAAACTACTATATTATGAATCAAC
This sequence comes from Solanum bulbocastanum, assembly GCA_037074985.1. Lineage (NCBI taxonomy): Eukaryota > Viridiplantae > Streptophyta > Magnoliopsida > Solanales > Solanaceae > Solanum > Solanum bulbocastanum. Next base: position 7,975,722 of record CM073598.1, read on the forward strand.
AAACAACTTATAGCGTAAAAAGTTTCATACTAAATCTTGGATCTTTTTACATTTAAAAATAAAAAAGGCAAAAGCAAAGTAAAAAAAAAAACTTACTAACAAATAGACGAAGGCAGCATGAAAAACAAAGTGAGAAAGTGGTGGCCACATACTATGCTTATATAAGGATCATTAATCGTTCAATTCGAAATTCAAGAATCAAAAATCAAGAATCTTTCTATATAACCAAATACCATGTCGTCTTTCACCCCAATTCAATCCACCTCCTATTCAAATCGTTGGTGTCATGATCTCACCAAATAATTATGTAACTTGTATACATAATGTTTAATTATACTCTAACTTACAATATTAAAATTTTATCTTTTTAAATTGTGATTTAACATTCATCATTATAGCGTACTTACATATATAATCTAAAAGTTATCCTACGTAGTCTTTCAAATCTTTTATTTCCCATTTAAGGATCTATTCAAGAAAAAAAATTCAAAAATACCACTTATTGGTATAATACTAAGCACAAAATTTAAAAAGTTTTAATCACTTGCATATGTATCAATTATCAAATTTTAGGAAATATGTATTTTAAAGTTATTGTTATCATTGGGAGGTAACCAATTTTAAAGTCAATTTATTGTAATCTAAATTCACCATCAATATTGTATAAAAATATTTTTGCTTAATGTGAGAGCTAAGTAGATAACCTTTATTTTATATGAGATTCAAAAATTTAAGATTCTATCTTTCCTATCCAATTAGATATTTACATTTGAGTCTTAAAAATAAATGATAAAGCAAAAGCATACATAGTAGCACTTTCAACTATTATGGCAAAATTGCAAAAGTTAATGATAAAGAAGCTAATTTTTTCTTAATAAAGTCATGAGATTATTCTGATTATTATATTATTTAACTATATTGCTAAGGTCATTACTTCAAATATAAGTACTACCTTAACAAAAGAAAGTAAAAGTAATATTTGAAGTTTTATATAATACAAAAATTGAATTATTCTAAAGGAAACGAAAAAAGTAACTGAAACTCTACTTGAATAAAAAAGTTATTTGTCTGTAGACTAATCACGCCAAAGTCTATGCATACAAAAATATGATTAATTAACACACATCAAAATTTTAATTAGTATCATACCATTTTAACATCACATGCATTTAATATTGTTTCTACGATATGTAAAGTTAAATACAAACGTAAAGAAAAAAGTATTTTATATATATATATATATATATATATATATATATATATATATATATATATATATATATATATATATATATATATATATATATATATATATATATATTCCAGTAAGATATGATGCAAGTATAACATATTCTCAATTAAACGTTGCATTCTGTTATAAGCAAACAAATATATAAAAAAAACTATATAAATTAGATATATCAATATATATTAATTTGTGGTGGGAGTTATTATTATAAATTTCTAAGATCAATATTTAATATTTTTATAGGTCAAAAATAAATTAAAAGTACTCACTAATTATTATCACTATAATATTGATGAAAATTAGGAATGTATGGTTCAATTTCTTATTTTATGTACATGAAAAAAAGAAAAAGAACTATATATATAGGCTTGGAGTTGTTTAGTCTACATCTCATAAATTTTAGCAAATGTCACATTTTTTTGGTATTTAGTATTACTGTTAATCTCTTTTTAATTTCTCATTTACCTTGTGCTGCAATTGAAAATCTATAAAAAAAGAAAAAGAAATATGAATTAATACTATGAACAAACTATCTAACTTCTAAATATATAAATTATAAATACATACCTCTAGGCATAACTTTGAAGTAATTTCGGTATTGCTTTTCTATTCAAGAATTCTCCAAGCAATAAAATCTCTTTTTTTTTTTTTTTTTAATTTAATAGCATAAAAGCACTGAAAAGAATATAAATATGAGCACTTAAATTCAAGAATTAGAACAATAACAAAGCATAATAAAAATGAATAAAACAAGATGAAGAAAGAAAGAAAGAAAGAAAAGAGTACATAAGAAAAACGATTGAATAAATAATTTTTTGTAATTGGTGGTTTCTTTTATCAATGGACCAGTATACGTGCCCGCATGTTGCGCGGATAATTTAAAATGTATTAATTTTATAATTAAAATAACTAATAAAATGTATTATGCTCATAATAATATATTTAATTATTATTATTATTATTATTATTATTATTATTATTATTAATAATAATAATAATAATAATAATAATAATAATAATAATAATAATACAAATCATTAACTTATTGATTTGAGCACATTAAATTAATATTATTAATACATAATTTATTTTATTGTATTAAAATATTATATATTTTGTTGTATCAACTATGCTTTTAGTTTTATAATATATTATGTTGAAATTTTTCTAAGAATACTATTAATTTTATAATTATTTTTTTATAATATATTAGTTTCAAAATGCATTTTTGAGCCGTAACTTTAACATTATCCAAATATGTTACATTTTTTATAGTTTATTTTTTTGGTCAATAATGGAGCATGAGGCTCCTTTTATTTAATTCAATAAGTCTCTAAAAAATATAGGTTAAAGAGCCCAAACAGTGCTTTATATGACAAAACATATATCAAAAACACATTAAATTGACTTGAAGTTTTTTTCTATGCAACATATTAAAGACAATACACATCATTTTGATCTCAATCAATTTGTTGTTTGAAGGCAAACTAAATTTGATCCTCATAATACGATGACCTTGTTTGTATATTCAAAATAAAGAAGATAGACTAAGCAAATAAGAATCCCACATTAGTATTTAGTTTGCTATAAATAAGGAGGTTGTGAAAATATAATTAAAATTATCTTTCCAAAAAAAAGGGAATACACATGTTACAACACCATATTTTTAGAACAATTTTAATTTTTTTATCGTTTAATTTGAAAACTACTTCAAAATCATTTTTAGATTAAAATAATAATTTATTATTTAATCTTAATTTTAATTATTTAAAAGTTTTTTTTTTGAGGTGCTGACATGTGACACTTTTTACTTCTTCTATTATATATAGATAGAAGATTTGAATTATGTAATTGCTATTTTTCTCTCGGTGATGCAGTTATTAAAGAAAAGTACAAATAATTATAGTTTATTTCTAATTTTTGATATAATATGAAATTTTGCTAGAAAATTGTTTAACTGACGCTTGAAATTTGAAATAATTTTAAGTTCATGCGTATTTGTAGGGTAGTGGGAACATGGGAGTAAGGACGTGCGCTAAATTAGTTTATCTATATTATATTATATTATATTTTCTCTATTAATTTTTCTTTTTATATAGTTTTGTATATCACTTAATTATTATTATTATTATTATTATTATTATTATTATTATTATTATTATTATTATTATTATTAATTTTGTCATCTTTTTCAATTTGAAAGGAATGTAAGGGAGGAAATACATATTTTTTTTATCATCATCATCATCATCATCATTGGTTTTAATCACTTAGGTGTAAGACCCTCACATCTTTCAGGTTTTATAAAGATATTTTCCTTAGTAGAGTTATAGAGTTGCCATAATGTAATAGCTTTCATTGAAAATCCAAATTTATAGATGGATTACCGGCCCTATTTGCTGAAAGAGTTAGGAAGACTCTTAGAGGAGACAATCATAACATTAACTATGACAATTATACTTATGTAAAACTCACAAGTGCTTGTGTTCAAGAAGGATTATCTTTATGCAATGATATCAAGTTGAATCAACAAGTTAAAAGGTATCGTCATAATGAAAGACAACAATTAGGAGAATTATGTAAACAATTCGCTTTAGATATTTCTAAAGCATCTTCCAAAGTTAGGAAACATTTTTCTAAGAACAAATCTTCCAAAAAGGATTATAAAGCATGGAAGAAAAGAAGAATATAAAAGAAAGAAAGAAGAGCTGAATCTTATAAAGAGAAAAGAAGATTCAATAAATCCAAACAAAAATTTGGCCAATCAAATACTTGCCACAGATGTGGTAGATTTAGCCATTATGCTAGGGATTGCAAAGTTAAGGGAAGATCAAAAACCTTAACATAGATGAAAATATTAAAGGAACCCTTATGTAAGATCCTTTTAAACTTTGAATCTAAAGAAACAGATACAGGGTATAACAGTTATGGAAAATCCTCCAGCAATGAAGATTTTAGAACTCTAGATCAAGAAGATTGCATGACATCTGATAGTGAGTGTTTACCATGTCAGCAAGGACAAAGTTGTAATAACAAGAAAGAGGATGATCTGTATAAGATTTATTCTCAGTTTAAAAAATTAAGTATTAATGTCATTGATGATGACAAAATTATTGAACTTCTCCAAATTGTCAAAGACCATGAGAAAAGAGCTCAAATTATTGATAGAATTGATGAAACTTCCACCTCCTCCGGAGGTCATATTAAGGAGGATAATATCCTCACAAAAGAAGGTTCATATACAATGTCTAAAGTTAAAAAACTTCTTCATGAGAAAAGAAAGCTAATAAGCATTCCTACTACTATTCAGGATCTAAAGGAAGAGATTAATAATCTCAAAAATGATATTCAAACCCTAAATAAGAAGAATGTTGCTATTGAAAATAGACTTAATAATAATGAAAGTCAAAAAGGGCTTGATAATAGCTCAGAATCTTCATATGGAGATGAAGGTGATGACTTTCTTCAAATGCATAAGTTTAAAGAAAAGGATAAAGAAATTTTTTTACAAAATCTAAAAGCAATTACTTCTCAAAAATTTTATACAAAAATAACTCTGCTTATTGACTATAATTATAAAAAAGAGTTTACAGCCTTAATTGATAGTGCTGCTGATCTTAATTGCATACAAGAAGGATTAATCCCTTCTAGATATTTACATAAAACTACTATGTATTGTCCCTAAAAGGGATTTCTTCCAATTTTGATTTCTACCATCTCTCAAAACTGCTATAAAGCTTTCTGGTAGACCTCTTATGGTAAGGGGCTTAAATGCCACCTACACCAAACCAATATGCATGAATCTATAAATTTTCCTATAAGGGGCCAGATCATTTTTAGATAATAATCTAAAAGTTTGATGATCACTATCAATAGTCAGAGTTTCCTTAGTGGTTTTAACCACTTGTTTGAGGCCAAGTTTCGATAGCTCATTAATCATTCTAGTAAATGATTTTTTTTCCAAGTTTCACAAATTTTTTATTATCCCAATAAATTAGGGGGAAAATATCATTTATAAAAGGAACTCCTAAAATAATTTGGTTAGTAATATCTTTTACTAAAACAAAATTTTGAGGAAACAATTTTTCCCTTTGCAAATAAAAGCCTTAGGTAATTTAGATTCAATACCCATTTTGCTGTCATTAGCAGATCTAAATTTCCTAATATATTGACTGAGAAGACTCAGTTGCAAAGATTTCCTTGTTATCACAACTTTGTCCTTGCTGACACGGTAAACACTCACTATCAGATGTCATGCAATCTTCTTGATCTAGAGCTCTAAGATCTTCATTGCTGGAGGATTCTCCATAACTGCTATACCCTGTTTCTGTTTCTTCAGATTCAGAGTTTAAAAGGATCTTACATAAGGAATCCTTAGTATTTTCATCTAAAAAAAAAACCCTTTACTAGAATGATTATTAAGCTATCTTCTAAACTGATTTTAAAAAATCAACAAGTCAATTTTATAAAAGAAGAAATCAACAGTATTGAAGTTGATACTATTTTACAAAATTCAAAAGTACAAGAAAAGATTTCTTTTCTAAAAGATTTATTCTCTCTCCAAATATGTGGAGATGACCCAAATGAATTCTAGAAAAAAACATGTGGTCAGCCTTCCTTATGAGGACAATTTTAGTGATAGTAATATTCCTACTAAAGCTAGACCTTGTCAAATGAATTCTAAATATTTAGAATTATGCAAAAATAAAATTGATTTTTTGCTTCAAAAAGGTCATTCTTGGATTTTATGCAATCCAAACAAGGAAAGGATAATATTCCTTAGACATATTATACAGTTCTCACAGATGAAGAGAACATAGAAATATTTCATCAAAATGATAGAAAAGAAGTTATACTTCTTCTTGAACAAAGTGATTTGCAATGGAGAGATGACCCATGACAAATAATGCACAAATATTTGGATTCAGTTTATTATACTACAATTGCTTATAAGTACAGGATGCATTATGAAATGATACTCTCAGCAACAGGATCTGGAGAATTCCAGCATTTCTATCTGGCTAATACTAAAAAAGTTTATAACTTTTCAAAAATCATAATAAAAAGAGTCATGGCTCCAGAAGAATGGGGAATGATCCCATTAAAAGAAAGAGATTATATCCATCCAGAGCAAAAAGTGGGAGTAAAATATAATTACTGGACTATATGAATAGCTTTAATAAAAGCTTTATTATATGAAGATACTAATAAAAAGTATTCTTGATTTATAAAAATATGCTCGCATGTTTTTAACCAACCTATTTCAAATTGATTTTGTCAATGGTGAATTTTATATGGTCCCTCAATAAAAATATCACCAGAACCTTACAAAGGATTATATTCTGAATGGGTTGATATCTCCCTGAAACTCATAAATTTAGAAAAAGATAATATATTCTTTGAAGGAATGTCCTTAATATATATATATATATATATATTTATAGAATTCTCAATTCCTTGGATCATGAAATGGTCTATAGAGATTAATAATACTCCTGAAGGATTTTCATGTTTACAAATAACTTTTTGTACAAAGTTTTGATATAAATTAATACAAAAAGACCTCAAAGGAAAAATTTATGGTCAATAAATTATATATTTAATTAATACAACGATGAATAAATATCAAAATATAGAGAGATCAAAATCACAGATGGATGATCTTAGTCAATTCAAGCAGATTGCAAGAAAACTTCAGATGAAGAAAGGATTAATATCCAAATCAGAAGCAATAGCTTTATACATGGACGAAGTAAAAAGAGATTTAATGAAAAATCTCGACATAGATGTAAGGGATGATATATTTATGACATCAGCCACACCAATGATAATAAAGAATCATGCATGGCCGGAAAAGCACAAAGTGCTAATAGCAACGAAGAGATTGATATCGATACTCTTCTCCAACGACTTCAAGATCAAGTGAAAGAATCTTCTAGCAACACCGCCTGCAAAGACAAACGAAAAGGAAACGTGTATAAGTCAAAAACTTTAATAAAGTTAAATGAGGGTCATGATGATAGGTCGGCCACATTTTTAGTGGAAAGACTACGTTTGTTTGTCGGTCTTATCATTTTTTTTATTGGCCATTTTAAGTTGTGTAGGCCATCTTATTTTATCATTTTAGAATTTCCGACCTCTATATAAGGAGACGAGATTTTCTTTAGTTAAGCATGTCGAAGAAACCCCCTCTTTCTCTCGTCTCGGCCAGGCTATTTGTGTTGAACTTTACTATAAGAAATGACAAATATGTTGGATTACCCGTTAAAAAGGTCAAACTCCATTAAGTAGACAGAAGGAATATCCTTACCAGGAATATCATCATTTACCTGAACTATATTAGTTCGGGGGTCAATCTAAGGATGCTGAGTTGCTAGATCTTGTTGGCCGAGTGGATAACCGCCAGTCAACACTCGATCTTGTAATCTGGTATCAGAGCGTTTCATGGTATATATGAGATTGATGTGAAGTATTTAACATAGATATGATTTTTGTTTTATGGACCCGTGAGAAACTTGTACTCAAAGTACTAGACTTGAAGAGGTTAATATACATCAAAACCTTAATTTGTTAAACAAATGGATTATTCCTAAAGTCCCGATTAAAACTATTTATGATTATGGTTGATTTGATAAACTGTCTTCTAAACTATTAATAAAACTATGGAGCAATCTTTAGCTTTAAATTCGTTTGAACAGACTATTCGTTTGTTAAATATCAATTTATATAAAAATTAGTATAACTACCTGCATATTGGTATAGTTCAAATTGTTTTTAAGCCTTTGACCCTTAAAGGATTTACCTAAAACGTTTTTAGCACTCTTAAGAGATGCTAGAAATTTAAATTTCAGACAGTCCCTAATGGGCTCGATTGAATCTACGCTGGCATATGATTTCGTATATTTTAATACTTAACCAAATTTGCAATTATTTCTTTCTGATGTTAATATTCTTAATGCTTAGCATTAAATGTTAAAACCTATGGTTATAATTATGTGCCTGGTTTTGAACTCATAAGTTTATCTTATAAAATTTATTTCAAATTATTATCCACTTTAAATCCAAGCTGTAAATTATACGATACATCTAATCAAACTATATTGGTAGAAACCAATTTTGCAAGGTCCAAGGTTACCACCAGAAGACCTATTAAGTGGAAATAAATTGATTTCTCAACTACATGGACTCTAAATTCGATCATATCCCCAAATCAGCTAACAGATGCGGTTACCAATTTTGATTATGCTCATATATCCCAGATTGTAGGATTTGTAATTAGTTTTCTGATAATAGCTATGCACCCATAGGCAGTCATTGTCTAATAATATGTTAATGTCTACTGTGAGTCACAGTTATAATAGACGTTCTTTATCAAGTCATAGACTTTTGTCTGCTATTCATCATATTTCTCCAATTGAACCTATTTATGGTCCAACACGTGATCGTGCCGCTTCTTTACATACCATTGAAAGAGATAGCAACTTATTGGTAGAAAACGTAAATATTGACCCCAAACTAATATAGTTCAGAGAAATAATGATATTTCTGATAGGGATAGTCCTTCTATCTTCGAAATGGAGTTTGATCTAAATGATTCCACAACAACTTGATTTTAGCCCAGATTCTCTAGCAAGAAAACATATTCAAAAAGAATTTTTTGATAAAAAATGAAATCGATTTAAAACTTGGTTCTTTGATTCTTATAGTAAAGAAGATATGAATAATATCTCTCAAAAGTTTTATGAAACTTGTGTTTTGCATAATCAAGTAATGTATTTTGTTTCATGGTTTATAACCACTTATTTGCCTTTATATATTAATGTTAGGGAAAAGGGTCTGAAATATATCCAAACTTTGACCGAAATTGTTGTTATGATACCAAACTTTGAAAATGACCTTTTACCCCCTGCATTATTTAATAGTGTATTTTAAAACTAATATGCATGACATACTTTTTAAGAATAAGTTGTTTGTTTACAAAAATACCCTTTATTTTATTTAGGCTTTTTATATGTATTTTTTATGGAGCTTTATTTATTCACTTTAAAAATAAATTACGTGAATATGTTTAAATTTGTATTTCATATGAATTGAAATAGGCCCGTGGGAAGCCTCTCCTCTTCACTATCATAAGTAAAATATTAATTAAAAACAAATCAATTATAATTTGAAGTAAAACTGTATCAAAATAACCAAAAATATTGAATCAAAACTCCAAAAATGCTTCAAGAAAACAACAATAAAGTGACCAAAATTTCCCTTCGTTTTATTTAGTTAATATTTTCTTTGCAAACTTTAATTATTTATTTTTAAAAATAAAACATTTATTTTATTTAGCTTAAATATTTTTGTTTATGCATTCTCATGGTAAGTACCATATGTATTTAAAAATATAACTTTTTTTTTTATTTAGCTTAAAAATAGAATTTCCCTCTTTAAGTTTTATTAAAGTGAAAGAAGATTTATGGGAAATCAAAATATAAATAAACATAAGAATTAGTCAAATAAATTCATAAATAAAAGTTATATTTATATAGTGTAATTTTTTAATAGAAAAATATAAATAATTATCCTAAAAATAAGAAGTAATGAATATTAGCATATATGATATTAAAAATAATGTAAATATACATAAATGTGAAAAATGATGTATATAAAGGGTTTAAAGGGATATAGTTGTCATTTTCCTATTCTATCCCGGGATAAATTATCCCGAAATTACTATACCATCAAATGGTAGGGATAACTTATCCCGGTACTAATTCCTAATCCCAGGATAAGTTATCTCAAGCTTTCCAACCAAACAAAGAAATAAAGGATACTTAAAACTTATTCCGGGATTAACTATCCCTATCCATCACACCAAACGACCCCTAAGGGTCCTATTTTAGTGTATACACTTTGGTGGTCATTGTTGATGATATGTTATTTTAAATAGTAATATGTATTAAGTGATATATTTTGGTGGCTGATTTGGTATAAATATAATAATTGGTGATTTGTTGATATTTAACTGTGATATGCTTTAGTTTATATATTTTGATGATGATATAGTTAAAATATTGATAATATGTTGATTTAAATTTGATGGATGATATGACTAAATTTTTGGTGATATATTGGTTTAGAGCTATAAAAGAAATTGATTTATAATTGAGGGTAAGGTTTATATTAGTTATATGTTTCAACACTACAATGCATAACACCATAATCTAATCAAGTATATATCAAAATTTTAGTGTGATCAAGTTAATTTACATGATGTATAATGTGGTGTAATCTTTGAGTCAATTTCAAATTTTAATAACTATAACAATTAAAAATAATTGAAAGATTTTGTTGGTTAAAAAATAATGGTGATTTGTTGATTTAAAGTTGCAATATATTAAGGTTGTCTTGTATTTTCATAAAGACACTTTAACTTTGGAAGTGTTCTATCACCCCACAAAACTTTTTGATATCTTTGTAAATGGTCATTTTGACTCATTCCCTCATCTGGGTTGTCGCGTGTGATGCTCACTCTTTTCAACTCGTTCAGTCCAACCCGATTCTTTACTAAAGTAGAAAAGTCTTTTTTTCTTTGTTATTTCCCAGCTATCCAAATTCTTCACATTTTCTTGTCTCTCTGTCAAGATTCTTGGAGGAACAAGGAATTAAATTTGATATTTTCGATCAAAATATAATCACAAGATTTATGAGGGTGTCCCACCCCCATATGACAAGATTAAGAGAATGGTTGTTCCTGATGCTCTAAAAGTATTGAGGCTCCAAGCCGGACACAAGTACTGTCTCTTGGGCAAGCTTTCATCAGAGATTGGATGGAACCATTTCGATAAAATCAAGGAACTCGAGAACAAGAGGAAGAGGAAGGAGACAGCTCAGGTAGCATACGAGAGGAGAAAGAAGATCGATAAATCATCTTAATCTCGACATTTTTCTTAGTTACATTGCCCTCCTGGGTGGTGTATTTTCAGTTTAGCATTGTTTTAGAAGACTCTCAGACTCTTTTATCCTTCTTTTTTCTTGGTAATGAAATCGAATCTAATGCTTTTAGTGATGCACAAAAAAAAAAACTTTCTACTGAAAATTAAAAGAGAAAACGAATTCATACCTTATTACGTTTGGGGAAGATGATGACTTGGTCAAAGAGAGAGTACCAACATTGATGTTGCTTTGGAAAAAAAAGGATGAATTCATGAAGAGAGGGCTACCAATGTCTCTTTTGAGTTTAAATTTGGGGAAGATGATGTAAATTAATTAAATAATTAATAATAAAGAAATAAAGTGACACATGACACTTTTAAACTGGTTAATGACATTGAAAACACTGCATCACTCGCCTTGTGTGCGTGGTCACAACCCAGACGAGGGAATGGATCAAAATGACCCATTTACAAGATATTAAAAAAATTGTGGGGTGATAGGGCACTTCCAAAGTTAAGGTGTCTTTATGAAAATAAGGGACAATTTCAGTGGTGACTTTATGTCTTTTCTCTAGAGTGTATATAATTTGATGTATGTATGACTAATTGTTTGATGAGATGTTTGTTTAGAACTATAAAAGATATTGATTTATAATTGATGGTAAAGTTGATTTTAGTTATATGTTATAATCCTATAATACATAAACCATAATTTAATCAAGTATATGCGAACTTTTTAGTATCATCAATTAATTTACACGATATACAATATGATTTAATCTTGGTGTCAAGTTCAAATTAATTTAATTCAATTTTGTCAAAATAAATGAATTATACAAGAATTATAACCAAATAAATTTTAAAAAATAATTTATACATTAATAATAAAGTTAATTTTTGATTATATGTTAAAATCTACAATGGTGTAAAAACTGATTTAAACAAAAAAAAAAATATAGGGAGAAAAATAAATAAGAACAAAGAAAAAATTTGGAAAATAAAATGGGATAAAATGATAAAAAAATAAAAAGAAAAGAAAAGATAGGATAGAGAGACGATGGAAGAGACACAAAAAGAGGAGGGAGAAAAATTTCAAAAATAAAAAGAGTGGAGAGAGAAAAAGAGATTGTGGGAGAGATATAAGACTAAAAAGAGAGATCTTCTAGGATTAAAATATGTGTGTGTTTTTTTTTTAATCTCTATATTATATTTTAGTATTTTTTGTTTTATTTTTATTTTTTTATTTTGTTTTGTAAAAATTCTATTGCTATGTAGGTGAAAAGCCAAACTATTGTTATGTAGGAGTAATTTGGGCGCTTAAATTGTATAGTTATGTTTTTTTACTCAAAATGAAACTATATGGAATTGGAAAAATTATCTAACTACACATCATTTATTATCATATTTTTCTTATTTTTTCTACCATTTCAAAAAATATCAAAAATCCCCTCTTTTGCTCCTATCATCTCCTTTTCCGGATACATTAATTTGAAATCTCATACCCATGATTTTCTTTACTTTTTTCAAGCCACAAATCTCTCCACAGTTACCTACATTAATCCATTTTTGAATTTCAAGTCTTTTCTCTTTCCAATTAATGATTTCAAGTTATTCAAGAGGTAGATTTCTTTCAAACATCAATTTTCAATTTCTTTTAATTTATTATTTTTAGTTTTTTAATTTTAAAAAATTATTGAATTTGTTACTCCGGGTCTCTTTACTGGAAGAGGAGTGAAAAATGTTGCTTATGCAGAGAGTTCATCTTAGAGTGCATTTGGAATGGTTCCACGAATTTCTAATGGTGGTCTTGATACACTTCATTCCATTGGTTTGATCTTTCAGTATTGGGCTTACCCAATTAGTTCGAAAAGGATACATCTTTGTTGCTTTCCGTTGATTAGATTGTTGATTTTTTTTTAATTTTTTTTTTTTGTTCATCTTTTCTGATACATATTGGTTCAAATTTTTAATGTATCTCGTTGAATTTGTTTCTTAAACTAAACTAATGTATACTGTCTTCGTTTCAGCAATATGACACATTACAATTCTATCATGCACAATATATCGTGTTCAAATATTAATTTTGATATATAACCTTAATTAGTATTGAAACTTGATGCAAAAATTCTACCAAATATATTATTTATCATGTATTAGCTTTTTCATCTACAAATTTCTGATACATATGGATTCTACTCTCAAACAAAATAAGTTACATAAATAATAATGTATCATGCACTAATATTTTAGGCATGATACGTAAATTCGAATTTATACTAAATGTATCTAATACATAACAATTATCAAACAATAATGTATCGGTCTCAAACCTAACATCTTATGGGCAACAATTTCTTATTTAATGTATCTCGTAGAAATACAACACTTATCAATTTAAACAAGATACATAAATAGTAATATACTGATAAATCTATCCATCTCGAAAATAGTTTCGGTATAATCGACTTTGATTCTACCTTCGGCTTTGATTAGGACATATGATATATAGATCCTTTTTGAGTGACGACACGGTGAATGACAATTGTTATAGAGAAAACCTGAAAGATGCAACAATATCTTGTTAACAAAATTGAAAGAATCTTCGATTAACTGGAGAAAAAATTTAAAATCCATCACTTATGTATCGTTCATAACTCACCTTGCTTTTCTAGATTCCTTAATGTATTCATCATGTATCAACTATTGTTTTCGACTTTTTTCAATTTATTACAATTTGGTTGAGAATTGAAAGAAGAAAACTTGAATTGTTTGAAGCTAAATGAATTTTGAATTGAAGCTGGGAGGATTTGGAAGAGAATTGAGAGAAGAAAAATTGAATTTTGATCTGATTGAATCTGTTAAGATTTGGGAGAGATTGAAATCAACTAGATTAACGTGATTTAGGGAGCTCACATTCAATTTTATATTTTCTTTTCTTTAAAAGTGTAACTGAATTTGTTTTAATATTATCTTTCCTTTAAAAGTGTAACTGAATTTGTTTTAATGTATCAAACTTGTTTCCTATGTATCCGGATAACATTGATTTTAAGGGATTTTTGTAAATTGAAAAAGAGTAAGGATAGAATGTAATTTAGATCCTTACACTATTGAATTTATGTAAGTTATATTATGAAATTTGTCCATGCGCGCATGAGCCCAAGGGCCCAATATATATGACTGTGACAATATTTGGCGGGAATACTTGTAAGGCAACAATTGGAAAATCAGCATAAAGGTCGTTGTTGAAGAACATTTCATTGTAAAAGATTGCTAACATATGTACACACATTCTATTTACATTACATTTATGATTACCTAGTCTATGCATGTATTTACATATTTACAGAAGCTGATATCACAAAAGGCGAAATAGTAAATGCACAATCAATGCATGTATTTACATATATTTACCGAAGCTGGTATTACAAAAGGCGAAATAGTAAAGGAGCCTGTTACTCAATGACAATCACTTGATATTCTTAATTACCATTGTAACTTTGTGATGCGTGTGTAATCATTTAAAATTTAATAAATATAAATTTATAAAGTGATTCGGATTATATTAAATTAATGAATATATTAGTCCAAATAAATACTATGGATTAATATAATTGAGTTAGTTATGTAAATTTAATTAATATGAATTTAATTAGGATAAATTAGCTAACTAGTCAAAATCTCTAACATAATTATTAAAAACATCTAAACTTTAAAATAATTATTAAAAATGTCAAAATGTCAATATTTTAGCAAATAAAATGTATTCTAATATAATTCATTTACCTTTCTTTTATATCTCAAATTGAACCCACTTTTTTACTCCATTAATAGGTGTGAAAGGAAAAAACAAAGACCCCACTACCCACTTTTCTCTCTCTAAATTTTTTACCCAAATACTATGCTTTTTCTTTCTCTGTCACACAATTTCTTTAATTATTCCATATCCTCAAATAACTTAAACCTTGTCTTTTCTAAATCAAACTCCTTCATTTTTCTAAGAAATCTTAGAAATCATTCAAAAGATTTTCAACCTTTGTCGAAGTGAATTCGACTGATTTGCAATTGTTTTTATCATGGAAGAAAATTTTGAAATAATTGATTGGAATTTCGAAGTGAATTCGATTGATTTCATTGAACTTCGAGATTGTCAGTGAGATACAAAAACGACCGGGTCAAACGGTTGATTCTTTAATTTTATTAGAAGTGATTCGAAAATGACTATTGAGAAAGTGATTCAAAAATGGATTTGGAGTGTATTTTGTATGTTGGATCTTGACATGAAGATCTTCATGAGTTACTATATGAATATTGGATTTAAAGGTTAGACAACCACTGAGGTATTCAATTTAGGAGTTTCGGATCAATATCTCATCCAAGACACTTTGTTGGACGACATCAACAACTCTAGTTATCTCTTTAAGGAATTGAAATATTTTTGCATTTTTCTCACATACATAAGAACCCAAAGGAGATGAAAGTACAGAATGATCAATCATATTTCAAAGTAAAAAAAATAAATACTTTTTTTAATTTGTAATCCGTTTGGGATACAAACAATGAATGACTGAATATTTTGATTTTTTTTTTTGTATGTTGGATGCTTGGAATACAAAATAATTTGAAAACTTATTTAGTAGATGTTCTATAAATTAAACATTGAGTGTAATATATTTTTGGAATACATAACATATAAGAAATACATCTTTTGACATGAAATACTTTTTTTGGAAATACAAATTTTGATTGACCCTATGATTTTAAATTTATATATTTGATGACTGGAATACATATTTTGTTGGAATATTAAAAAAGAAAATACGTCTTTGAAAAATATACAAACCAATTGAATGAACACGAGCTTACATAAGTATTTGGATACAAATATATTTCTTAAATAACTACAAATCCATTTGGTATACCTATTGGAATGAATACAAAATAATAAAGAAATACAAATGTCATTATACAAACCCAAACATTAAATCCATAATGAATTTAAATACACATATCATACATGTTGAAAATGAATACAATAAATTACTTTTGAAATTGTAACTGTTGAGAACTTTAAGTGATTTGTTCTTTTTTTTAAAAAAAAATATTCTCTCCCGTGGTTTTCTCCTTTTTGTTATTAAATAATTGTATTATTTCAAATAAAAAAAAATACATAAATCAGAATAATAAAAAACTAAAATATTGATATTTTTAATAAATATTGAAAATGTTGATAAGAGGTCCCATTAAATGCTAAAATATTAACATTTTGAAAATTTTCCCATTTAATTAAAGTCCAAATTAATTGATTTGGGCTACAATAGATAAGTCCAATTTGCTAAGCCCAATTTCATCTCATTCTAGAGGCCCATTTGGGTGCCACGTGACAAATGACGTAGCATGTCAAGTCAAACAAAAAACCAATAGGATCATGGCAAAATGACAAGCCAGCTCCATAAAACCCTTATGTCATGTCACTTAAATCTGATTGGTGGAAGGAAATCCTGTTCCAATCACGACTCCTTTATTCTAAAACTATAAATAAGAGTCCTCATAATTCAGAAAAGGAATCGAAAAATTTTAAACAAGAAGCTAGAGAAAGCCCGTGGTACAAACACAATAAAATTCTCTATAAGCTACAAGTTTAAGAATTTACGAGCCCTTGAATTCAAGTAAAAGTCAAGATCAAGATGAAGTTCAAATTCATTGAAGATTCATGAACAAGCTTTAAATCTTTTGAATTCAAGATCAAGTTCAAGATCAAGAGCCCTTAATTATATCTGAAAAGACGAATTCAGAGGAATCATAAAGATTATAACGCTCACACTTTGAAATAATAAATACGATTATTGCGATACTTTTCCGTTATTGATTATTATTTTTTCTCGACGTGAATTTTATTGTCTACAACTTCTGACACGCTCAGTGAGACAATCTCTACCTTGTTATACCCCATTTTAACCGAGGTCAAATTAGTGTACAACATATTGGTGATTTCTAAATTAATTAACTTAAGAAGTCACCACCTAACTATTACAAGGTGAGTTAGGACACCTAATTTTTCAAATTGACTCCATTTCATTGTCTTCTAACTAATTAAAGATTCTAAGATAAGAGTTCAATTAATCCTAAAGGAAAGGGGTAAGACATCCTTTAAGATCCATACTAGAACGGTTAACCAACCTGACTTAAGTTAATTTAAAGAAAATCTTATAAGATATGAAGTAATAATTTATATAGATATAAAGTAGCTAGTATTTAAAGTATATTATATGCCCTAATATGAGAAAGAGATCTTTAAAATTAGTATTAATCAAAATTTTGAGAAAACAATGATCGCATTGAAATAAATCAAAAGAAACTTGAGTTTAAAAACCGACTTTGATAATAAAACGAAATCATTAACAAATAAACTAAACTTCAAGGTGAAAATATGATATTATTTTTGTTAAGAAATAATGTCCCTTGGTTAGGACTTCACTTTTTAAAAAAAATCCATTTTATTAAAAAATATATTCAATTATTGATAAGTTTTAATTAGTTTTTTTTTTTAAAAGGTGGTTGTCAAATTGAAAGAGTGTCGATATCACATTCTCCGAATAGTGGCTGTTATAGCCATAGAGGAACTCTGATATACGCAGTCCCAGAATGTTTAGTGTATGGGATTCACGGTAGAGCCGTTGATATTTGGTCACTTGGCTGCATTGTGGTGGAGATGCTTACTGGGAAGCGGTTATGGCCTGTACATAAAAACAAGGATGAATTAATGTTCATGATTCGAAGGACTTTTTAAACAAGTGTTTGGAAAAGGATAACTGTTTGAGATATACTGCTAATTTGTTGCTTGATCATCCATTCATCAAGAACAGTTGCTATAAGAAGCTGATGGAAGATCGCTTAATGTATCCTTGCGTTCGGAAATTTTGACCAAAATAAGCTATTTTTAAAACCAATTCACCTAACTAATACGTTTTTAAATTTTTTTACAAAAGTAGTATAAACGTACTTCATGGTAACGTTTTAGGTTTTTTTTATTTAAAAAATTCAACGGACAAAACCTGACGGAGCTGACGACGTTAAATGAATAAACGTTACTGTGAGTAACGTTTTAGGATTAAAACGTTATTCATAATAACATTTATTGAGAACATACAATAATTACACATAACCCAACTTTTATTTTTTTTCTAATTTCCTAATAAAAATTTACTCTAAATAAAGTCCCTTCATTAAAAAAGGAAAAAAAAAAAGTTAGTTTTTGCTTTAGCATTTGTTGACCCCTCTTCTTCCTCATTTGCCTGATCGCATCTCTCATTTTCTCACTCTTTCTGCTTTCTCACTCTAAGCTGCTGCTAATTGAACTAATATGGAGGAGTACATAAAGAGCAATTGTTTCTTTTCTTTACTCTTTTTTTTTGTCTTACAGGTAAAGCTAAATCTTCAATTTGGGTTTACAAGGGTAATTCAGGTACTTATTTTTCTCTTGTAATCTATAAGGGGTTGCTTCAAGATTCAATTTTGGCATCTCGGTTGTTGTTTTCATTAAGGATCTGATATGGATTTTGCTTAAAAATGTAATCTTGATCAAGATGTAATTTTTAATTAATTAACCCTTAATCATGTTCACTGTATTTGTGTCTGGTTAAGTTATGGGTTGCTATCTAAGTCTTGATTTACTTTTTATGCGTGGGTTTCTTGTTAAACATATGTTTTTTTTCCTTTTTTTTTTCTTCCTTTTTTTTCCGATTCTTTGATGGATATGAAATCCATGTATGGTGTTGTATAAGCTTTTAAAATAATGTAATATGTGTTTTAAATGGTACGTTAAGGTTGTTCACTCTATTGATATCTGTTTTTAGCTATCAGTTTTTTCAGTCAAAACCTAATTTCGTGGATAAACAATAGCTCTTTTATTTCAAAATAAATTTTGGGGATTTCTTGTTATATTGAGTTTCACGATAAATTACGGCTATAAATCTTCCTAAAAGCTTGGAATCAAGTTAGTTTTTCTATGTTAGAGCCTTGAGGTATTTTTTTTTCTTACAAAATAGTAGAAGGAATGCTTGAATTTTCGAATTTCTATCTTCTCGAATTTATAACGTTTTGGTTATATAGAATCACTCAAGAAATTATGATTTGTATGTTGTGTTTTCATTTTGAATTCATATATCTTGTTGATGCAAAGAGAAACAATGAAAAAAATGTTCACATGAGAATGGGAGGGAAGACTATAACAGGTGGACCTACAATCGGCCTCTACTAAAGTTGAGTTCATTTTCCAATTTTTTTTATGAAACATTAGGTGACAGTACATTTATTTTGATTTGCTTGTTATATTTTGGACTAACATTTATATTTAATTTACTTTCATACGTGTTTTTCATTTTAATAGATACGTTTATGGCTGGTTATAGTGCATACCAATTAGATCCCGGTCCACTTGAACCATCAGTATTAACTCAACAACATACCCATAGGTCACGAGATATATGGGATGGAAGTGTTAATATGATTTTAAATACGAGGAGGTGTGATGGAAAATTATGGGACCTTGTAAAAAAATATCCCATTCATCCACGAGTTTTAGAAGTGATTGAATTATCAGGATTATATGGTGTTTATAGATCAAATCGACCTATTATTGATCGTAGCTTGATCACTTCACTAGTAGAGAGATGGCGTCCTGAGACTCATACGTTTCACTTTAGGACGGGTGAGGCGACAATCACCTTGCAAGATGTAGAAGTGTTGTATGGCTTACCTGTGAACGGTGATCCAATACTTGGTGATGAGTTGATGAGGACCATAGGGGATTGGCAAAATATTTGTCAAAGATTGTTAGGTTTTATTCCACGTCCTCAAGACTTCAACCGTAGTAGCCTCAAGGTAACTGCACTTAATGCGCATATGCTCAAGCAACTACAGTTACCTGACTTGGCAACACAAGATATAATCAATCAAATGGCTAGATGTTACATATTTTGGATGATTGTTGGTATGATGATGGCAGATACATCTGGCAACTATTTAAAGCTTATGTACCTTCCTATGCTCGAGGATCTCAATGTAGTTAGCTCTTATAGTTGGGGTAGTGCGACCTTAGCGTGTTTGTATCGCTTTCTCTGTAAGGCCTCACAGAGTAACCAAAACGAGATAACTGGATTTTTACCACTACTCCAGGTATATTTAATAACTACATCAATTATTTATAAATATTTCTTCTACTTTATAATCTCATAATTATATATTTATATATTATGTTTAGATTTGGGCATGGGAGAGAGTTACCGTCCTCAGACCTCAGGTAATAGCACAAAGGGATATCGAAAATAATTTTCTTGTTGGTTTACCTAGGGGTCCACGTGCTACTAGATGGTTTGCACATTTTAGTTGGACTGATACCACTAAGCATGTGTTGAAAGTTTTTAGGGATGCACTTGATTCCATGATAGAGGATCAGGTAAGATGGTATACAGGTTTTTTAAAAAGTAGTTATGTATATATTGTAGTTGAAACTCATTTCTTTTCTCTTTATGTAGTTTATTTGGGAACCATATTCGGATGACTTAATTGAGAGTCTTCCTGACTATTGTTGAATTGGACGAGACATATGGCGTGTTAGAACTCTAATTTTTTGTTGGGATGTCGTCGAGGTTCACTTGCCTGATCGAGTTATGAGACAATTTGGATTGAAACAAACGATACCAACTTCATTTCTATTTGACGCCACACATTTTCACCATGATCGTAGGGGCAGACCAAATACAAATTAGAAGATAGAGCATGCACAATGGTTGCCTTTTTGGAACCAACGGCTTCAACATATTTGTGATGCACCGGTCAATCGTGAACCACTTCGATATGATGACCCTTACCTTATTTGGTTCAGACGCATTACTCGTCTTGTTATCGGTAATCCTACTCGGCGTCCTCAACAACAAGAAGGTTATGTGCCAAATTCAACAGCATATGAAACAATGGTATGTATTAGATTCTGTGTGTTTATGATTTATCTTTTGAGGATATATCAATGGCAGGGTAAATATTACTTCTTCTCGAAAATTTTGACTTGGAAAATTGTTACCTATGTTTTTTCTTAGAAAATATTATATAAGTGCTTCAAATTGATCTTTGTTTGAGCATCTGTTAGAAAAAAGAATCGAAAATGCTTGTTAGAAAAAGAATTGATCTTTGTGTAGGTACGTCATATTCATTCCATGGTTGATAAAGCAAAAACATTTGGTGATCAGCCATCAATGGAGGATTTATACATATTTCGTGCAATGGTCCAGAATGAAGGAGAAAAATGCTTGACATATGTGCACGAGGCTGCTAGGATTAATGTACAAGCTGATTATAGAAGAGATGAGGTACATGATGATCATTTACATCCCCCTGTTTGTAGGCGAGGAAAATGTGGTGTTGCTGGTAGGATGGCTCGTGCTTTTCAGAAAGGACGAGCACCTATTGAAATGGACGAATCAGTCTCCGAAGGTGATCACACAACTTCTGATATTGGTTCTATTTCAAGGGGCCAAACTCAAGAGTTCACTCCCGGGGAATCAGGTATGACATATCAACCAACAAATACTGATATTGTCCCATATATGACGCCACAAATTTCAAGGGATCCAAGTCTTTTGTCACTTGAGAATGTCTTTGGTAATTATCGGCCTCAACATTTTGAGAATGCCCCAAATTTTACCTCATCGCCTGTGCCAATGTCCATGGAGATCCCTGATGCCATGACTAATTTAGAGGACTTCAACATCGAGATAGAAGGTAATGAGTTGGATGATTCCAACAATGAAGTGGATGGTAATGATCCCGAGAATGCAAGTGGAGGTGGTGAACCATCAGTGAAGAAGAAACGTACAATTTTTCCTAAGCTTTGTGGCACTGGTACAATTTTTTTAAGCTTTGGTGAACCATTATTTCTTAACATAACTGCTTCTTTTTTGGTTGAATAATTAGAAATTATTTTTACTTGCCAGGGAGTCATCAACTTAACCAACACGGCATAAAGAAAACAACAAAAGGTAACAAAGAATAAATCACAAGGCGAAGATTTCCAAGTAAGCTTACTATTCTGTGAGACTGCAAAAACATCATATTTTTAGTTGATTTTTCTCTTAAAGCTTGGTTTTCCAGGAGTCTTTTAGGTTTTAACTAGTATCTTTATTTTTCATTTAATTTATATGGTGGCATGAGATAAATTTAAATGGAGAAACATGGTCAGTGATGATTCATATACCCACACGTAATTGATATTGTTGATTGGAGCTGCTGTCTGCATTTGGTTGTGTCCCGCATCTGATATAACTTATTAGTTATTTCTGTGTCCTGGCTGGTCTGATGAAGTCAAGTGAGGTAGAAATGATGCTAGGAGGATTAGTATTTGGTGAATTGCAAGTTGTTCCCAAATTTGTTGGTACGAGATTGAATTGCAAGCTGTTCCCAAATTTGTTGGATAGCTGGTGAAGTTCATGAATTTTTGAATCTGTTTGTCTTGTGTGATTAGGCATGCTGTTGCTTCTCTCTCATTGTGTCTTAACTTTTTCCTTTGGGCGTGGGGTGTTTCTGATGTTTACGTTGCTCACATACTTTTTGCAGGTTGGTCCATCGTTTGCTGGACAGCTAGGGGTGTGTATCGATCGATTCGGTTCGATTTTAAGGATTATCGGTTCGGTTTATTGGTTTTCGGTTTTTAAATATGCTAAACCGATAACCAAACCAATAAGATATTTGTTATCGGTTTTCGGTTTATCGGTTTTAAGTCTTTAACGGTTCGGTTTTCGGTTTAACAATAAGAAAATGCTTTCAAAATAAATATATGACTTATCCAATAATTTGACGCGATACGCATACATCAAAATAATCATACCAAACGGAGGTCATCACAACAAAGTCTTTGGTCAATTTTCGATATTTACAATCGTTCAAAAACTAATATTAGTCAATTATAAACTAAAACTAATTAAAACCAAGTCCAATTGTAAATCGGTAGTTCATCTTGAACTATCTTTAATAGCTGTCAAATCCATCGGATAATCAACAAAATCTTCATTAAGTTCCTAACCAAGATAATCACAAGCATGGAAGAAAAAGTGGAAGAGATTTGTGAAGTATTTCAAAATTTAATACTAACATAATGGGCAACCAAAACACAAACTAAAACTAATTATATTAATATTTTTTGTTTAATATATATATATATATATATATATATATATATATATATGTATAACTAAAAATTATTATTATATTCTTAATGGGTTATCGGTTAACCCAATAACCCAATATTAAAAACCAATAACGAACCGATAACCCAATAATTTTTTTTTGTAAAACCATTAAATAACGTTAACCCAATAACTTGGTAACAATAAACCAATAACACTTTTATCGGTTCGGTTTATCGGTCGGTTCGGTTTTTGCACACCCCTATGGACAGCAGTCTGTTGTATATAATCCACAGGGTACCCTTACGCCACAGCCGTATTTTCATCCAAATGGACCTCAGGTTTGTCATTATCTTGGCAATTTCCCTTTGTACGTGTTGATTTTTCTGCCTGCACAATTTGAGAGATTTGGTCAATGCACTAATCATTGTGCCTATTAAATTTAAGTGGATTGCATAATGCTTAAAATTTCTACTTTTTCAGTATTGCACAGTTACTGTCTTCTGGCCATTTTAGTAGCTCTCATTGTGATAAAGTCAAGTTTTGGTACCTTGTTTGATAATGAATTAATGATCATTCATATTCACTGTTTCTCATTGAGTTTTGATATTGGGAAACCAATAAAATTGTGTATGAGATGAGTTTTATGTTGTTTCTTCTTCATGTGATATAGTAAGCAATTAAAGATTGTTGCTTTCTTTTGTTTTGTATTGTCTTATAGGGATTATGCTTTCAAAATTAGGAGAAAGGACCTCAAGATTGCAGCTTTGTTTGAGAACTACAAAGTGGTCGTTGGACGTATATTGTAATTATGTTGTGATTCCTTCAAATTGTAGTCCTTTTGCATTTTGTGTCAATATTCTCGGTTATAAGAAAGGAATTCACTGCGATTATTGATTAGTATGTCTTGGAAATCTGGAAATTACATTACAAATTACAGTAGATAACTGAAAGAAAATCTGGAAATCTGGAAATTTGGAAATTGGAAATCTGGAAATCTGAAAATCTGAAAATTTGGAAGTCTGGAAATTTAAAAATCTGGAAATCTGGAAATTTAAAATTCTGGAAATCTGAAAATTGGAAAACTGAAAATCTGGAAATTGGAAAACTGAAAATCTGGAAATCTGGAAATTAACACTAATAATTTTTCCTCTATTAGCAATCTGGAAAAATTTATGCACTAATAACATAATTACAAAAGATTAATGATTATTTAGTTACATTACAGTAGCTAACTGAAAGGAAATTAACACAATTAGACATCGACCCACAACTATTCACTTAAATTTAATTATGATTGGGACATCAACGCCTATCATGTCCAGTTTGCCTACATAATCCACAAGCTCGCTCATACACTGTAGAACCACGATCCATTTCATTAGGTATTTTAGTTGTCCTTGGCCTATTAGGACGACGATAGAATTCATTACTTCTCATTGTAAAACTTGGAGATGGCCAATATGCCTCATGACCAATTGGTGAGAATGACCCAGAATATGTTGCAACATAATTCTCTATTGTGAAATGCTCGCTAACAAAATTTCTAGCTAGCCCTCCCATTCTATCAGTTACCTTCATGACATGTGAACATGGGAAGTGCAAATTAACCCATTTTCCACAATCACATTTTCTTTCACTCAGTGAAACACAATGAGGATTTCCACCAGTACCATCAACCTGTATAGATCTAACCTCGTATACCCCTGTGGGTATATTCCAATTAAAAACGAAGTGCCTTTTTGAACTTTCATAGTTCTTCTCCCACTTTATTTTGAATCTCCCAGTCTATAATTCATTTTGTTCTGCAAGTTGGTGCGCTATTTGAGACCTACGGGTATACCGTTCAATAGTTTGCTCCAATGAAAGTCTAACCATAGCAGTGACAGGCAAACCTCGTGCTTTTTTCAATACTCCATTGAACGACTCTGAAAGATTTGTTGTCAACACTCCCCATCTTTTTCCACCATCATGGCTAATAGTCCATTTGTCCAAGGGAATTTCCATGAGGTATTCATGTGCTTCGACATTTTCTTCTCTAATTTGCCACATAAAGGATTCAAACTTCCTTACTTGATGGGCTGAAGCAGCCCTCCACATCAATCTGCTGAGGTCCTTGTTTGGAAATTTAGATTGAAAGTTGCTCTTCAGATGCCTTATGCAAAATCGATGGAAGGCTCGAGGCTCTTGAAATCGCCGCAACTCCTGCAAACTACTCAAGATTCCTTTTGCCCTATCAGATAAAATACATACATCTTGTCTACTTTTTATCACATGTGCACTCAAATTTTTAAAAAACCACTTCCATGCCTCTTTTGACTCTTTGTCTACAATAGCAAATGCTAAAGGAAGAATGTTATCATTTCCATCAATTCCAACAGCAATTAATAATTTGATCTCATACTTTCCATAAATATGAGTTCCATCTATTGAAATAACAGGGCGACATGTTTGGAATCCATCTATGCATGGCTTGAAAGCCCAAAATACAAATTTAAAAGTTTTTACCTCTGATGAACTCATAGACTCTTCGTGTTTCCATTCCATAACTGTTCCATGGTTAAAGTGTTGAAATGCTGCAAAAAATTTAGGTAGGTCACTAAATGATTTCTCAAAGTCACCATACACCAATTCAAATGTGCGTTGACGTCCAAGCCACGCTTTTCTGTATGTCACTTGATGACCAAATTTTTCATGAACCTTTGAAATGACATCTACCACCAAGTACTTAGGATTTTTTCTAATTTGATTTAGACATAGTGATGCAATCAAATTGGTATTTAGATTGGCGTGACCACTAGAAAGCCCT
Source organism: Solanum bulbocastanum (assembly GCA_037074985.1). NCBI lineage: Eukaryota > Viridiplantae > Streptophyta > Magnoliopsida > Solanales > Solanaceae > Solanum > Solanum bulbocastanum. Next base: position 8,001,879 of record CM073598.1, read on the forward strand.
TCAGTCTCACATCTATGATTTTCAACATATTTTCCTATCTTCCAAAGGTTATCTCCAACTTTTCGACCTCGAAGAAACCACAAGCAACCCAATAAATTATAAAACCTACATTTCACAACCCACAGACTCTTGGTAGATGTTACCACCTTGAACTCCTTATTTTTGTGCAAACTCCAAATAGTTACCGCCCGTTTCAATTTTTCTTTACTACTAAAAAACATACCTTTTTTCAAATCCTTTTTTGCTTTCTCAGACCAAACTGAACAATATTCCATCTCAGATTCACATGTAGACATGAAAATGTCTTCCTCATTCTCTAATGTCCTGAAATAGGGTATGTCATGATTTTGTATTTCAGACACGCCTTGTTCATGATTATGAAGATTTACACCATTTTGAGAAAAATATCCAATATCATCGATATCTTCATCAGGTTCACTTTCATCACCATCTTTTGAAGGTTCATCATCCTCCGAACTTTCATCACTAATTTCAGCATTTACATCATTATATAGATCAACGTTGGTCTCATTATCTCTATAAAAAAATATTAGTTAAATTCTAGCAAAATTATGAATATAGAAGCTTGTTTTAAAAGCAATAATTTATACTCTAAAAGGTTATTTCTTCTAATAATACGAGATAATTTGTGTATATTGACAATAAAAATTATCTTATTGAATTGTTACACTAAAATCCAGTAAAATATAAATTTGTTGTTTTACCTGGCCTCATATTCCCTTTGACTATTATCAATATGCATTTGGCTACTTGATCCTTTACCATGCATTGACAATTGTTGGAATGGTGGTTGAACAATCGGTTCTACAAAATGATGTTGATTGGCCGTGGTAAAACCATAATTTTGAGCCAATAAATTCATGTGATAACCATGATGACCACTAACTTGAAATACAACATTTTGATCTGTTGATTTGGTCTTTACATACATCTCCAAAACATTTATATCAATCTTATCCGCAAATTTTTGAGGTATGAAAAGAAATTGTAACAAAGATTGGTCATTCTCAATTTTAAACTCAATGAACCTTGTATTGTTACCTTGAATTGAACATGGATATTTTCCAGAAATATTCATATGAATATTTTCACTATTTGTTCCCATTTTCTCATGCAACAATCCAACCAACTCAACATAGTTAGTTGAGGTAGACATGCTAATAATCATTCTAGCACATTCAGTATACCTAAATCCATTCATATCCGTAATTATTTCGCCACCCCAATACAAAGCAACCATCACATTATGTTCAAAGCTCGTCATCTTTATCCTACACATACAAATAAGATATTTTTTTAAAAATAATATTAATAAATTAGAAAAATAATTTTAAAGCTATAAGTAAGAACTTAACATAATATGATAAACTTGACTTATTTAATTCATACCTGATGAAGTTTTGTGAATATTATTTTAACAATGGGCAACACAATTAAAAGTTTTGTTGAAAAGTTGGAATATGCAAAACTTCCTTACAACATTTATTTATATCACTTGTGACTAGTTTAAAAAATGGAGGACTTTACCAGTATGTTTTTGAGGCTAAATTTGCAGGAGTCGAAGACCCGTGATTGGATTCTTAGTAAACGTTACTCATAGTAACGTTTTACACCTAAAACGTTACTCACAGTAACGTTTTAGGTGTAAAACGTTACTATGAGTAACGTTTTAAATTTGCAGGATTTGATTCTGCATTTGCAGGGTTGGATTTGATTGGATTCTCAATAAACGTTATTATGACTAACGTTTTAATCCTAAAACGTTACTCAAAGTAACGTTTATTCATTTAACGTCGTCAGCTACGTCAGTTTTTGTCCGTTGAATTTTTTAAATAAAAAAACCTAAAACGTTGCCATGAAGTACGTTTATACTACTTTTGTAAAAAAATTTAAAAACGTATTAGTTAGGTGAATCGGTTTTAAAAATAACTTATTTTGGTCAAAGTTCCTTGCGTTCGTCTAGGATGCAGAGATTGGATTTCTTCAGACCACTTGTTTTCGACAATCAGTCCTCATGACTGCAACTTGAGAGGATCAATGTCTGATATGTAAGAGGGGACTCTAATTGAATTTGAGAGACTTACATGTATAATAACTCGTGAATCTCTAACAAAACTGATTGATAACTTAGTGGTAATGAATGGGTCGTGGAAATGCTTAATAATTTGTTGTTCTTTTAATTCGATGAAGTTCTGCTTCTGATCTGCAAGCAGGACATTTTTTGGGATTAACTTTTTCTACCAATTGGAGGCCTTCTTCCATTTATGTTTAGATTTATATTTGAAGTTATAAATTTTCATTTTATAGGTTTTAATGTAATCTTCTTTATGCAATTGTAGTTGGTTTGATGAAATGAAGAGTGTAAGGTAGATATGACTTTTGATAATGTTGACTTCGACCTATACTTTTATGTCTTTTAGGGCATCAACAACCCAAACATTAAATTTTTCACCACATTTGGTGTCAGCACTATTTTTTATGTAAATCAACTCTAATTTATTGCACCAAATTTTGCACAAAAAAAAATTATTTTTCTCTCTCTTTATTATTATATTATTATTTCTTATTTCATAAAACAAATTCTTTCTAAAACATTTACCATATATAATTCATGGTGAATGTCAATTACTACTTTGTTGAATGTTTATTATTTTCGGTTATTTTTAAGTACATTGTATTATTTGTTTAAAAATTTATATGTTTGCATTTTTAATTTTTGTGAAGGTTAATTGTAGTTATATGCAATTATAATTTATAGTAGAATTAACATAAATTTAATTTTTAAAAAAAGTCATATATAGAGAAATTAATTTATAAAAAAGCTAAATTTTATAATCTAAAATTAATATTATAAAAATATTACATAAAAAATAATTAAATATACACGAGATTTAATTAAAACATACAATTTATATAATGTTTAATTAAAAATTTGTATAGTAAAATAATATTAAAATATTTAAAAAGTGAATTGATGTGATGAATAGTGTTACACCAAAGTCAAAAGGTGGTTGTCAAATTGAAAGAGTGTTGGTTACGGAAAGATGTTTGATTTCCCAAATTTCTTGAAAAATAACGTCCCAATTACCCCTCTAAAAGGTTAAAATATTCTATAATTAGCTCTCTTAGATGATCAAAAAACAATCACAAATAGGAAATAAATAAAAGTTAGTAAATCAACCACAAACGAATATATAGAAAACACCCTTCTCTTCAACCCCCTTTCTCTTTAAGAGAGGGAGAGAAACGAGTAAAGCAATGAATGAGAATCCTCTAGTCCTCCCACTTCCTCTATGTTCCGATGTATTGCGAGGAGGAAAGAGAGGTATGCGGCTGAAAACCAAAAGAATGTGGTATGCTTGGTGTCTAGCAATGGAGTGATCAGACTCCTCGTGATCCCATATGTCATGCAAAATAGAGAAAAATAAGAGGGAGAAGAACATAGATAGTAAAAACATAATAGTCCCTTGACAACATGCAACAATATAAAATAACGAAACTATCGAAATTGACATTAAAGAAGGGCTGAACATATGGCCTGATTGGGACTCCTTTTTGTCCCATTTTAATGGTCTCTTTTTCTTCAAATTGATTTCTTGTGCTTCTTTGCCAATAACTTGGAAATATATATATAAAATTAATTATAATAAATTTAGTCTCTAAGATATATGAAATACTAATAAAATAATTTTTATAATAAAATTAGAAATAATAATAATAATACATCCAAATTATTAATGACCAAGAAGCGTAGAGAAATTAATCGTAGGAAAAATAAGACAAAATTGGGTGTCAACAACTTATCCCTCTTTCTCCGAAAAGGATGAAAGAATTTTTGGACAAAGAAGTTGACGTAATAACTAATTTTTTCCTGACCAAAAAAAAATACGGCTTCAAAATGTGTAAGAGAAGGTATTCCGTTGGACAAATTATGGGGTAGAAGATCGGAAAAAGTCAAGGGATTTATATGAAATGGCTTGAAGATTATGACCGAACTCTAGTTTCGAGCACCTACATATCTTGGGTTATACGAGAATCAGGTCACATGTAGTTCGAAAGATAAAAATTAAGATTGACACGATTTTAATAAAAATTACCTATTGTCAAGTAAGGGTGATATCAGACTATGTGAAGAAGGAAGTTAAAGAGTTGACGGCTAAAAAAAAAAAGCATGATTTAGATTTGAATTACCTACACATCCACATATTTGTAGAAATGTAGTTTGGGAGTAGATCTTCAACCTCTTGCTGACGAGCTTAAACTCAAACTTCAGCAATTGCCACAGTTCACTGCTTAGATTATGATCCACGAGTTAATGTGTGATGCCAATTTTGATTTTGTCATTTTTTGAAATGCCACCAGCTAAAAACAATTGTTAATGATAAAGAAACATAGAAAATTAGGATGAAATAAAGGAAATTTACACTTGCATTTCGTGTTTATTGAAGAATTTTGAATCCACATCATAGTTTAAAGAAGAATTGTATCCCCACTTTATGAAAGAAACTCGAAGAAAAACTAAATCCACATTTGCGTTGACTTGAATGAAATCTAAAATCCATATCCACGTTGATTTAGAAACACTATGATGGCCACAAAATCCATGATGTAGAAATATAAATCCACGTCCACGTCCACAAATTTCGTAGTGTAAAAATATAAATCCACATCTATGTCCACGAATTCTGTAAAGATAAATCCACATCCACTTTCACAAATTGTAAAAGGGTAAATCCACGTCCACATCCACAAAATTCGTAGTGCAAAAATATAAATCCACATCTATGTCCACAAATTCAGAAGAGATAAATCCACATCCACTTTCACAAATAGTAAAAGGGTAAATCATCATCCACGTCCACAAACTTCAAAAACGTAAATCCACATCCACGTCCACAAACTTCAAAAATATAAATCCACGTCCATGTCCACAAACTTTATAAAGATAAATCCACATCCACAAGTTGTAAAAAAGATAAATCCACATCCACATCCACAAACTGTAAAGCTATAAATCCACCTCCATATCTACAAGACTTTAAAAAGATAAATCCACATCCACGTCCACAAAATGTAAAAATATAAATTCACGTCCATATCCACAAGACTTTAAAAAGATAAATCCACATCCACATCCACAAACTGCAAAAATCTAAATCCACGTCCACAAACCCTAAAAGATAAATCCACATCCACAAATTGTAAAAAGATAAATCCATGTTCATATTTACAAACTCTAAAAATATAAATCTACATCCATTTCCACAAAAATTTCAATGCCAAAAGTAAATTCACGTCCACTTCCACATCCGCCAAAACCATGGTGCAAAAAACATAAATCCACTTCCACATCCGCCAAAACCATGGTGCAAAAAACATAAATCCACTTCCACAAATTCTTAGCGCCAAAAGGTATATCTACATCCACGTCCTTAAAAATTCACATAATAAAAAGTAAATCCACGTCTACTTCCACATTGACCAAATCCACTCCACCAAGCTCTTAGCACTAAAAGAGATATCCATACTCACATTCAGAAAAATAATAAATCCACGTCCACATCATAAAATTCATAGTGAAGAAGTATAACTTCACATCCACTATCATATCCACAAAATGTAAGATTAAATACTTTAGGATCTTGAACACGATAATCTTACATAGAGATCGTTAGGAGACACATACCTGATGAGGAAGATATCATCACAGAGAGAAGCGGAAGCGTTAGTCGTAAATTGGTTTCTACCTCCTTGCCCTAACTTTATGTTACCACAACCGTCAGCGATGGAATTATTGTAGAGAATATGTGATAACCCTAATGGGTGGAGGGAGGACCAATTTATAGAGGTTATGATTTAATCTGGTACGTCCATCAAGTAACCAATGTATAGACGAGATCTATTCCTTAATAAATATTATTTATGGTATTACTTGGATTACAAGTAAACTTGGGCCATAAGTAAGAAATTATTAATAATAATTAATAATAATTCTTACATTCTCCCACTTGGCCCAATGACCATATATAACATTAATATTTAATAAACAGTAGTTGCGCATACAATAAATCTTTTCTATAATGTCCATCATACATACCACAATATAACAAACTACTAATGCGAGTTATGACGGTTGTACATAAATTTTAAGCTACATACTTCCTTCCATATACTACTACATTAGCAACTTATCATACCAGGTTCATAAGCTATAAAAACATATAACAATACGGTCCACAATAATGTCTCATAGAGACTTATCTTGTAATATCTCAAAACAATAATGTATACACCATTATGAGAAACAAGAAATTCATTAATGTATATCATAAATACATAATTGAGCTCAGAGTGTAAGAACATTATAAATGTATCAATCATAAGTACAACCAAGACCCATTCTTTGAACATGTTCTTTAAATGTCTTTGGTTGTAAGCCTTTTGTTAACAGATCTGCAATCATGATATCAGTTCTAATATTCTCAAGTAACACTCTTTGTTTCTGAACTTCTTCCTTAACAGTAAAGTACTTTAATTTCATATGTTTAGCACATATGGAGTACTTATCGTTCTTGGAGAAGAATACTGTTGCAGTATTATCACAATAAATTTTCAACGGCTTGGTAATGGTGTCGACAACCCCAACTCCTGAAATGAAGTTCTGCAGCCATAATGCATGAATTGTGGCTTCATAACATGCCACAAACTTTCTTTACAGTTTTTCAGTGATCAATTCCAAGATTACTTTGATATCTTCCTAGCATTCCGACAGAAAAACTAATATCCGGTCTTGTGCAAGTTTGAAAATACATCAAACTTCCAACAATAGAAGATTAAAGAATTGATTTCATTTCCTTTCGTTCTACATCATTCTTTGGGCATTGCATGAGATTAAATTTGTCCCCTTTTTTTGAATAGGAATTATTCTTGCTGAACAATTGTTCATGTTAAATCTCTCTAGAACTCTTTTGATATAGCCTTTTTGAGACAGTACCAATAATCCTTGTGATCTATCATGGAATATTTCTATACCTATCACATAGGATGCCTCACCCATATCTTTCATTTCAAAGTTCATAGAGAGAAAGTCTATCGTCTCACGCAATATGCCTAAATCATTAGTAGCAAGTAAAATGTCATCAACATACAGGACTAAAAATATAAACTTACTCCCACTAATCTTTTGGTATATGCACCGATCAACGGTACTTTCCTTAAATCCAAAAGATGTTATGGTATCATTAAACTTTATATACCATTATCGTGAGGCTTATTTGAGTCAATATATTGACTTCTTTAGTTTACACACCATCTGATCTTTTACTTTAATTTCGAAACCCTCTGGTTGGTCCATATAGACATCCTCCTCGAGGTCTCCATTAAGAAATGTAGTTTTTACATCCATTTGATGTAACTCTAAATCATAATGAGCTACCAAAGCCAAAACAATTCTTAATGAGTCTTTCTTTGAGACCGGTGAAAAGGTCTCTTTATAATCAATTCCTCTTTTTTTAGTGTATCCCTTGGCAACAAGTCTGGCTTTATATCGTTCAATATTACCATTAGAATTGCGTTTGGTCTTGAAGACCCATCTACATCCGATTCTTTTAGAACTTTCTGGTAATTGAACAAGATCCTAGACTTTGTTGTGTTCCATGGATTTTAACTCTTCATTCATGGCATTAATCCATTTATCAGACTCAGTGCTTTCTATGGCTTGTGAAAATGAAATCGGATATTTATTAATTCCATTTTCAAAATATGACTCTTGCAAATAAATCACATAATCATCTGAAATGACCGATTTTCTTTCTCTTTGAGATTTTCTTAATGGCACTATTTGTGGTTCATTTGCGTCAGATATTTGTGAGTTAGTTCCTGCTTGAAGTGTTTCACTCAAATGTTGTTCAACATTGTTAAAGTGTTCTTCAACAAGAGGAACAACATTTGTGATTAGTGCGGAAGTTGGTACATTCATGGGCAATGAAATATTTACCCTTACCTCATTAATTACCAGACTTTGTTGTTCAACACTCCCACTAACTTCACCATTCTCAATGAATTTTGCATTACCGGTTTCAACAATTCTCGAACTATGATTTGGACAGTAAAACCTATACCCTTTAGATTTCTCTGGATAACCAATAAAGTAACCACTTACCGTTCAAGAATCTAATTTCTTTTCATGTGGATTATAAATTCTAGCTTCTGCTTGACAACCCCAAACATGCAGGTGTCTTAAACTAGGCTTCCTTTCTGTCCACAGTTCAAAAGGAGTCTTTGGAACTACCTTATTAGGAATCTTGTTTAATAAATATAAAACAGTTTTAAGAGCATACATCCACAATGATTTGGGTAATGAGGAATTACTCATCATACTTCTAACCATATCCATAAGTGTTTGATTACGCCTTTCTGCAACACCATTTGTTGAGGTGTTCCTGGCATAGTATACTGTGCACATATGCCATGTTCTTCAAAAAATTTTGCAAATGGACCTGGACATTGTCCTTATTCGTTATACTTTTCATAATATTCAGCGCCTCTATCTACCTAATGACTTTCACTTTTCTATCTAATTGTCTTTCAACCTCATTAACGTACACTTTCAGAGCGTCCGCTGCTTGAGATTTTTCTTTCAACAAATAGATAAATCCATAACGTGAAAAATCATCGATAAAGGTGATAAAATATTTTTCTCCATCAAAAGATGGAACATCAAAGGGTCCGCAAATATCAGTGTGTATAATTACAATAAGTTGAGTGCTTCTTGTGGCACCTTTGTTGGTATGCTTGGTTTGCTTTCCTTTAATGCAATCCAAATAATATATCAAGATCAATAAAATTCAGATTCGGAAGAATCTCATTCTTTACTAATCTTTTTAATCTTTCTTTGGATATATGACCTAAACATTTATGCCACAGATAAGCAGAACTTTCATTTAGTGAAGGTGTCCTTCCTTTGTACAGAAACGACACACATCGGCCTTGAGTTCCTTATTAGCATTCTATGGAACTTTAGCAGGTGCCTTTTTTTTTTTTTAAAAAAAAAAAAATTGTTTCTTAAACTTGTTGGCCTTCACTTTAAGTCCTTTACCATCTCCTTGACTCATGAGGTTAATGGAATGACAGCCTTAATTCTTAAGTCTTGACTCCTCTTGAGTAAGCATACTGGACAATTCACTAATATCCCACTTATCCTTAATAGTGTTATAGTCATTTGGAATGGTCCATACTCAAGAGGCAATGAGTTCAGAATAAACTGAACCAAAAAGGTGTCATCCACTTTCATCCCCAAGGTCGAAAGTCTTGCTGCAATGTTAGTCATCTCGATAATATGATTTTGCATACTACGCAACCCATCAAACTTCATGGTCGTGAGTTCGTCGTTAGTGTACTAGCGAGAGACTTATCAGCAGAACGAAAAAGTTCTTCCACAAACTTCAGGTATTCCCTGATACTTTCTGTTTGTGAAATAGTACTCTTAATGTTGTTAGCAAATATCATTTACATGAACATAAGACTTAATCTGTTAGAGTGCTCCCATGATTTATGGAAAAACTTCTCTTTCTCACTACTCTTATAAGTAATGACAGTAGGTTTATCATTCAGTAGCGCCAAGTCAAGATCTATCATAGCTAAGTGGAACTAGACTTGTTCATGCGATTCAAAGAAGTTCAATCCATTGAACACAATAACAGACAAAGCATGTGAATGAAGAGGAATAAATGCAAATAGATATACATGCTCACAAATAAAAATAATGTGAATTCAGTAAAACGATAAAAGTACATCATAATTTTCCTTTGGGTAGATACTACAACACACTATCATAATTTAAATGTCATTTTTTAATCTTTAATAGGCAATTAAATATATTTAACCAAACATATATGACATCTTTGGATATACAATATATGTTTGACTGAAAATATTAATTTACCTCATAATGTTGACTATTCGTGGAATGATTAATTCACCTTTGGGTAAATTCTTAAGTTCTAGCAATAGTGAAAGTCAATTTATCTATTTATTTTTTCAATATATAGGCATTTAATTAACTTGCATATTTGTCTTAACCATACTAGTTTGACCACTTTGGTAAATAACATCTTTGAGTAATCTAACCACCTTCTCTCTCTGAGATTAAGCTCTTTCTGACTAAACACATACTGAAGACTCTTATGTTCGGTGAACACATCCACATGAATACCATAAAGATAATGGCGCCATATTTTCAAAACAAATACTACGACAGCCAACTCTAAGTCATAGGTTGGGTAATTATTCTCATGAGCTTTTAACTGTCTGGAGGCATAGGCTATAACTTTGCCATTTTTAATTAACATGCAACCCAAACCAACTCTAGATGCATCATAATACACCACAAAACCTTGAGTACCTTCTGGTAAGGTCAATATTGGGGCAGTAGTCAATCTCCTTTTCAATTCCTGAAAGCTTTTCTCACAAGCTTCAGACCATTAAAACTTTACTGTTTTCTGAGTCAACTTGGTCAAAGGAGATGAAATAGATGAAAATCCCTCGACAAACCTTATATAATATCCAGCCAACCCCAAGAAACTCCTAATATCAGTTGGAGATATGGGTCTAGGCCAATTCTACACTACCTCAATTTTTTTCAGTATCAACTTTAATTCCCTCTCTAGACACAATGTGGCCTATGAATGCCACAGACTCAAGCCAAAACTCACACTTAGACAACTTGGCATATAACTTTTTATCTTTTAAATTCTAGAGAACTATTTTGAGATGGCTAACATGATCTTTTTCATTCCTCGAGTAGATTAGAATGTCATCAATGAAGATGATAACAAACATAAATAAGGTTTGAAAACTCTATTGATAAGGTCCATGAATGGTGTAGGTGCATTGGTCAAACCAAAAGACATGACCAGAAACTCATAATGACCACAGCAGGTCCTGAATGTTGTCTTTGGAATATCACATTCCCTTACTCTTAACTGATGGTAACCTGATCTGAGGTCTATCTTTGAGAAACACGAAGCACCCTGAAGCTTGATCGAAAAGATCATCAATTCTTGGAAAAGCATTGTTATTCGTTATGGTAACCTTGTTCAACTGATACACATCTTAAGGGAACCATCTTTATTTCTCATAAATGGGACCGAAGCGCCCCAAGGTGAGATACTTGGTCGAATGAAAACTTTCTCTAAGAGATCTTTCAACTGCTCTTTTAACTCTTTTAACTCTGCTGGTGCCATTCTATATGGTGGAATAGAGATAGGATGAGTATCAGAAATAATATCTATACCGAAATCTATTTCTGTCTTAGGAGAGACTTTCGAAAGATCATCTGGAAACACTTCTGGAAATTCTTTTACTACTGCAACTGACTGAATAAAAGGTATCTTAACACTAGAGTCATTAACTCGGAATAAGTGATAGACACACCCCTTAGAAACTAACTTTCACTCCTTAAGGTATGAAATAAAACGACCCTTAGGCATTGTTGAATTGCTTTTCAACTCTATAACTGGCTCACTGGAAACTGGAACTTGACTACTCAAGTTTTACAATCTATTGATGCATAACAGGCATGAAGTAGTCCATACATAGATTGACATCAAACTCTACCATGTCTAACTCAACTAAATCAGCCATGGTACTCTTGTAATTGATAGAAACGGGACAATCATGATAAATTCTCTCTGCTAGAATAGACTCACAAACAGGTGTAGAAACACCGAAGGCTCAAGAAGTTGCTAAGGAAGAACATCAAAATGAAGACTTGGATCATACAATGACAACATTTGGAGAATCCTCTTGCATTTGGTGACTAGCGATAGCATAAAGATGGTTTCATTCTCCACCTGCCCTTGAAGTAGCTCATCTAGATGTAGCGATATCTGGTGGAGCAATTGAAGAAGACTGGGCTCTATTGCTCCCATTACCATTACATTGTCAACTCTTAGGACACTCTCTCATAAAATGACCATTCTAGCTACACTTGAAGCACCTAGTGGAGTCATCACGACACATCCCTGAGTGGCTCCTACCACACTTAGGACATGCAAGAGTCTTAGTACCCCCTTGTGCCTTACTACCTTGCGAATGCACAGGTCTAGATCTGATGTTCTGAAAATTCTGACTATTGTACTCACATTTGTTCCTTGGTTCAAGTGCAATAGCAGATGATGAAACATGTCCTTTATGCTTATATTAGACAGAAGACCAATTCACATTACTCTTTTGCTGCCTGGATTCATTCCCTGATGTCGTTGCCTTCTTATTCTCAAATCCTTCTATATTCCTCATCTTACTATGCCCATGTCACCTACTAGAATGGTTGCCTTACTTTCCCTATTTGATAGACGAGGTAGCCAAACAATGAATAAACTCATCCTGTTCCTCATGTCAGCAACCATCTCTTTGCTTCTCTTCGCTTATAGGGAAAGAAAACCCCAAGAAACAACTCTAAAAAATAGCCCAACTCACAATCGGTTACGCACAAGCATGAGTTAGAAAGAAACTATATAGAGATGAACTCTATCGCACAAAATGTGTCTGAAAGATGCGAAGAAATTTCCTAAATGTTGCAGTCTACTAATTATTGATGTGACGCATTTCACATCGATAACTAGGACTCTACAGACACGACTTCATAGACTCCCTAGAACTCTTGAACTCTGTGCTTTGATATCAAGTTTGTCACACCCCGAGCCTACACCCTGGACGTGGCCGGCCTTTGAGAACCATTGCTGGCCCCAGAGAACCCTTTGCCTGGCTTACTAAGTCAATGGAAAATATAGACATAAAAAAGAGAATCTAAATACAAGATAACTCAACATGTCTCAAATCTAAACTCATAATGTTTTAAGTAAATAAACAGTTAACTTAGCCAAAGTGGCAACTCAAATCTGAACATAAGACAATAACAAGATAATGACGAATGAACTAACATTTGACTAACTATCTATGAAGCCTCTAGAACAACTGAGATGGATGTTAGGACAAGCCCCTTGACATCCTAATGAACTGATAATAAAATTGAAAGCAATAAAAAGGGTCCTCCGATAGGCAAGGAGGCTCACCACAAGACTCTGAGTGCTCAACTTGATCAACGATGCACTGGATGCTGATCTTGGTTACCTGTGTCTGCATCATAATAAGATGCAGGCCAAATGGCATCAGTACATTGAATGTACGAGTATGCTAGAGGAATTCTAAAATAAGATATAAGCTTGAAAGAAACTGCACAGCTTACCTGGCTCAACTCAACTCAACTGAAATGATTTCAATATAAAGCAGTGTATATAAATGTAGTATAAAGAAAAGCTTTAAAACATGATTTTAAACTCTGTCTATTTAGAAATACAATAATAACTCTGTATGTATGCAAAGATACAATATGAACTCTGTTTGTATATGAAAATACAAATATTTCTGATGTATATAAAAATACAAAATACTATTGTGGGAGTCTCTCTAACCGACAACCATCACTTAAGAGCTATCGAGATGATACAACGTTTTGCCTCACGCTGCTAGGGTCGTCCTATACCTTGCTGGGGTTATAAAACTAGAACTACTAAGTGGATCCACAATTCTATGCTAAAAAACACTAAGGAATCATCTAAAAGGTATGTCCCTTTTCTACCCATGGTGGATACATGGTTTATGGCGGCTTGGAGTTTTCTGAAGTCATCCCTATATCGGTGCTCAATACTACTCTTAAAATATACTAGATCTTTATGTTTAAAAACATATAACTTCTTTCTCTGGTTTGAGATAATTGGTCAAAACTTAGCTCAAAGGCTATCTTGGAAATCTCAGTTTCCTCTCTTGCTTAATTGTGAAACCATTTACTCTTTAACAGAAGCTAAAGGATCTATACTGAAAAACTAGCTCAAAGGCTCTTTACTGAAAAACTAGCTCAAAGTCTCTTTAGGTTTCCTATCTTCTTTAAATGTGAAAACATTTTACACTTTGGGAATACATTGTCCCGATATACTCATTTGAGACAAAAGAACTTCAAACTTTACTCTTTACTCAATTCTTAAAACAAAGTTAAAACATTTGTAAAGGACTCTTAGAAGACTCTGTGAACTTCTCTTGACTTGACTCTTAACTTCTCTTAACTTGACTCTTAACTTCTCTTGACTTGACTATTAACTGATCGTTGAATTGAATTATGGATTCAAGGATTAAGATTTGTGATAAGAAATATCTCATGATGTTTAAGAATGATTTCAGATAGCTAAAGATGAGAAAAGATCAATAAATCACTGTCCGAAAGCAGGTCTGCGATGCGGAGATGTATTTAAAATTTGGTTACGAAAATAACTTTTGAGCCAGAACAGTCTGTGACCGCTCTACGATGCGAAGACAATTTTAACAATACTGAGGAACAGGTCCGCGTCGCGGACCTTGTACCCAGATTCAGCCGACTTGTTCCTTTTTCATTTTCTAACCCCAAATCGCCTAAATTCGATTCGTTCTCTCCAATTCTCTTTAGATTCAGATACCATCATATATACACAAGAATCTAATTAAACACAACTCTAAATTAGACCGTAAACTCTCAAGAACTCCTCAATCTCATCCCAAATTCAAGAACAAAAGTAATTCAAGAATACAACTCAAGAACATCAAATTCTCAATCTTTTAAGGATGAAATTACACTGAATAAAACATGTTTGGCGCGTGGGGAAGGAACCCAATGTTGTGTGTACTCATATACCTCGTAGGGATCACCCCTTGATAAAATCCACTACTGATTCGTGAATATCTTTACTATTCTTGCTTCCATTCCTCCTTTGCCCTCTTCCTTTCTCTTTTCTCAAAACCCTAACTTTTTTTCCAAAAGCATAAACTAACTAAGATCATTTTAGACCCCAATTAATTACCCAAAAATGAAATAAAATAATTGGGTAAGGAAAAGACCGTAATGCCCCTCTAAAATCCGGATTGGACAGTTCCTTATTTGAACAACCCAACTTTCAATGGGCATATCTCACTAATGCGAACTAGAAATCGTGCAAGCTCAGCGGTGTTGGAAAGATTGTTCCAAGATCTTTCCTACGATATCTGGAAACACACCTAACTCATCTTGATCTATGAGTTATGATCGTTTGAATTTGACCATAAATCCAACTTAGCATACTTAAACACATTTTCCAACTTCTTTCTTGCAACGGGGTGTTACAACAATCAACTACTGAGATTAGATAAATGTACCAGCAAGGTCACAATAATATTAATGACATATTGAAAGGGGTCGACAAGGCGGAATTAGCAAGATATCAAGGCTACAACTAGAATTATATATACAATAAGCTGAAAAGGTTGTAAATGGAAGTTAAGTAGACCCAACAAAGTGTGTCCACAAGTCTCTACGAATACTTCAAGTCAACTAGTTGTGGAAAGATCCCAACTATACCATCAGTTAAATACAAAACATGAGTACGCGACAACTACAGACAACCAACAACTCCGAGAAGAATGAAGCTTACAATTCTTCAACTGAGACAACTCCTCTATCACAAAGGTCAATCATGACCTCTTTTTGAACCTGCAACACAACATGCAGCGTCCATAGGCAATGGGACACCAACACAAATCAAAATGTACTGGTAAGTAAGGTTGAAAGTAAAATCATAAATAATTGATTTAGGTAATAGAGATACCACCTAAAGCTGAAAGTAGTCATATAGCCTTAATGGCCGACATTTGACTTCATAGTAATTAAATATGCATAGTATGCTCATGTAATCATATGCATATATATATATATATATATATATATATATATATATATATATATAACTTTCTACCTTCTACTTAGTAGTGTTAATATATTTTTGAATGTTTTCATAGCTTTAGTTATCTTTCACCATGAGAAAATTACTGCACTAACACCATCTCATTTGGTCCTCTTCTATGTACATATACATCTACAACATCCACTAGATGTCACCCTTTTTTTTTTGGGGGGGGGGGGGTTAGGTTCTGTGATTTCTTTGCTATTTTCTCAATCGTATATCGTGTGGATTTCAAAGTTTGACAACTCAAAAGTGTTGGCGACGAGAATGGGTACACAGAGTTGGGGGGGGGGGGGGGTAATTGTTTTGACGCAGACATCAAGTATGTTAAGGCAAAACTTTATTTTTTATATTACGTGATTTCAAGAACTTATAAGCCATTAAATGAGTTATTTTTTTTCTACCCTATTGCTATAAAGACCCTCTATGAAGGGCATTGGGATGTTGGCTGATGCTACTCCTTGATTGTATTGTATCATTATCACACTCATATCATAATTCAGTCTACTTCATAGTTAAAGTTATGTTCCATCGAGTTTTTTGATCCTTTAGTCGATTCGCAAGCCATTGTTTTAAGGTTGAACCTAAAATGTTGGAGAATTACTATGTTGTAGCTAAAGGGAGTTGGTAAGTGATTCTTTCTCATTAAAAACTTTTATAAAAATATTATTTGAAAATGATATATAATTAAATCTTGTACTCTATTCTCTTTGTTTTATACTTGTCAAACAATCTTGTTTCTAAAAGAACCATACTCTTACTAGTTTGGAGTCACTTATAGTAAATAGAGTAAAAGAATGATAGTCTCTTTTTGAGTTTCTAAATAATTCATTTATTAAGTTTAAGTACATTCAAGAGCTCCGAGTCGATTATAAGTTTTATAGGTCTATATGGTTATATGGAAAATTAATTGAAGTTGCAATGAGATTCTTTAAGCCTCTTAAACTCTTTATGAACATCCTCAAGTTTAACTTATATTTCCAAAGTCAAGTTGTTTGTTCAATTTTATTATAAAAGCATATGAGGTTCAATGAGAAATTTATATGCTATACGAAAGTGGTTACAAGATTATGAAAATAAGAGTACGAAATGGTCAAGGTTGGTTAAGTACTTGTTATGGCCTTCTATGTGCATTCAAAGTTCATATCATAAATGGCATATTATGCATTTACTTTGAGCTATAATCGGAGGTAAGGGGCCTTATTTGCCCAGAAGACTATTTACATTGTACAAATGGCCATAAGTTGGCAAATCTGATACTGGTTAGCTACTAGAAGAGACCACCATTGCTAATATTTGATTGGGTATGACCTTATTTTGCATATATATATATATATATTTACGCATATGATTACATGAGCATACTATGCATATTTAATTACTATGAGGTCAAATGTCGGCCATTGAGGCTATTTGACTTTCAGATTTAGGTGGTATCTCTATTACCCTTTTATTACAATTATTTATGATTTCACTTTCAAGCTTACATACCAGTACGTTTTGATTTGTGTTGGTGTCCCATTGCATATGGACGTTGCATGTTGTGTTGCAGGTTCAAAAAGAGGTTATGATTGACCTTTATGATAGGGGGGTTGTCTCAGTTGAAGAATTGTAAGCTCCATTCTTCTCGGAGTTGTTGGTTGTCTATAGTTTTCGCGTACTCGTGTTTTGTATTTAATTGATGGTATAGCTGGGATCTTTCCACAACTAGTTGACTTGTAGTATTCGTAGAGACTTGTGGACACACTTTGTTGGGTCTTCTTAACTTCCATTTATGGCCTTTTCAGCTTATTGTATATATAATTCTAGTTGTAGCCTTGTTATCTTGCTAATTCCGCCTTGTCGGCCCCTTTCATTATGTCATTAATATTGTTGTGACCTTGTTGGTACATTTATCTAATCTCAGTAGTTGATTGTTGTAACACCCTGTTGCTAGAAAGAAGTTAAGAAGTGGAAATAGTCATTTTTGGAAAGAATATAAAAATATGGAAAATTTGTTAAGTATGTTAAGTTGGATTTATGGTCAAATTCAAACGATCATAGCTCATAGATTAGGATGAGTTAGGTGTGTTTCCAGATATCGTAGGAAAGATCTTGGAATAATCTTTCCAATACCGCCGAGCTTGCACGATTTCTAGTTCGTATTAGTGAGGTATGCCCATTGAAAGTAGGGTTGTTCAAATAAGGAACTGTTTAATTCGAATTTTAGAGGGGCATTATGGTATTTTCCTTACCAAATTATTTTATTTCATTTTTGGGTAATTAATTGAGGTCTAAAATGATCTTAGTCAGTTTATGCTTTTGGAAAAAGAGTTAGGGTTTTGAGAAAAGAGAAAAGAAGAGGACAAAGGAGGAAAGGAAGCAATAATAGTAAAGATCTTCATGAATAGGTAGTGGATTTTGTCAAGGGGTGATCCCTATGAGGTATGTGAGTTCACACAACGTTGGGTTCCTTCCCCACGCACCAAACATGTTTTATTCAGTGTAATTTCATCCTAAAAAGATTGAGAATTTGATGTTCTTGAGTTGTATTCTTGAATTGCTTTCGTTCTTTAATTTCGGATGAGATTGAGGAGTTCTTGAGAGTTTAAGGTCGAATTTAGAGTTGTGTTTTATTAGATTCTTGTGTACATATGATGGTATCTGAATCTAAAGAGAATTGGAGAAGACGAATCGAATTTAGGCGATTTGGGGTTAGAAAACGAAGAAGGAACAAGTCGGCTGAATCTAGGTACAAGGTCTGCGTCGCGGACCTGTTCCTCAAGATTGTCAAAATTGTCTTCGCGTCGTGGAGCGGTCACGAACCGTTTTGCCTCAAAAGTTATTTTCGTCACCAAATTTTAAAGACAGCTCCGCATCGCGGACTTGCTTTCGGACAATGATTTCTTGATCTTTTCTCATCTTTAGCTATCTAAAATCATTCCTAAACATCATGAGATCTTTCCTATCACAAATCACAATCCTTGAATCCATAATTCAATTCAACGATCGGTTAAGAGTCAAGTCAAGAGAAGTTAAGAGTCAAATTAAGATAAGTGAAGAGTCAAGTCGAGAGAAGTTCATAGAGTCTTCCAAGAGTCTTTTAAAAATGTTTTAACGTTGTTTTAGGACTTGAGTAAAGAGTAAAGTTTGAAGTTCATTTCTTCAAAAGAGTATATCAGGACAATGTATTCCCAAAGAGTAAAATGTTTGAACATTTAAAGAAGAAAGGAAACCTTTATTTCCAAAAGAGACTTTGAGCTAGTTTTTCAGTAAAAAGCCTTTGAGCTAGTTTTTCAGTAAAGATCCTTTGAGCTAGTTTTTCAGTTAAAAAGTAAATGGTTTCACAATTAAGCAAGAGTGGAAACTGAGATTTCCAAGATAGCCTTTGAGCTATGCTTTGAGCAATAATCTCAAACCAGAGAAAGAAGTTATATGTTTTTAAACATAAAGATCTAGTATATTTTAAGAGTAGTATTGAGCACCGATATTGGGGAGAGTTCAGAAAACTCTGAGCCGCCATAAACCATGTAGCCACCATGGGTAGAAAAGGGTCATACTTTTTAGATGATTCCTTAGTACTTTTCAGCATAGAATTGTGGATCCACTTAGTAGTTCTAGTTCTATACCCCTCACAAGGTATAGGACAGCCCTGACAGCGTGAGGCAAAATGTTGTATCATCTCGATAGCTCTTAAGTGATGGTTGTCGGTTAGAGAAACTCCGACAACAATATATTGTATTTTTATATACATCAAAAATATTTGTATTTTCATATACAAATAGAGTTCATATTTTATCTTTGCATACATACGTAGTTATTATTGTATTTCTAAATACACAGAGTTGAAAACCATGTTTTAAAGCTTTTCTTTATACTACATTTATATACACTGCTTTATATTGAAATCAGTTGAGTTGAGTTGAGTTAAGTTGAGCCAGGTAAGTTGTGTAGTTCCTTTCAAGCTTATATCTTGTTTTAGAATTCCCTTAGCATACTCGTACATTCAATATACTGATGTCATTTGGCCTGCATCTTATTATGATGCAGACACAGGTAACCAGGATCAGCATCCAGCACATTGTTGATCAATTGGAGCACACAGAGTCTTGTGGTGTGCCTTCTTGCCTATCAGAGGACCCCTTTTATTGCTTTCAATTTTATTATCAGTTCATTAGGATGTCGTAGGGCTTATCCCGACATCGGTCTTAGTTGTTCTAGAGGCTTCACAGATAGTTAGTCAGATGTTAGTTCATTCGTCATTATCTTGTTATTGTCTTATGTTCAGATTTGAGTTGCCACTTTGGCTAAGTTAACTGTTTATTTACTTAAAACATTATGAGTTTAGATTTGAGACATGTTGAGTTATCTTGTATTTAGATTCTCTTTTTTATGCCTATGTCATCTACTGAGTAAGTAAGCCAGGCAAAGGGTTCTCTCGGGGTCAGTAATGGTTCTCGAGGGCCGGCCACGTCTAGGGTGTAGGCTCGGAGTGTGACAAACTTGGTATTAGACCACAGAGTTCAAAAGTCCTAGGGAGTCTATGCAGCCGTGTCTGTATAGTCCTAGTTATCGGTGTGAAGTGCGCCACATCTATAATTAGTAGACTGTAATATTTAGGAAATTTTTTCACATCTTTCAGACACATTTTGTGTGATAGAGTTCATCTCTATATAGTTTCTTTCTAACTCATGCTTGTGCGTAAACGATTGTGAGTTGGGCTGTTTTTTAGAGTTGTTTCTTGGGGTGTTCTTTCCCCTTGAGCTAAGAGAAGCAAAGAGATGGTTGCTGATATGAGGAACAGGATGAGTTTATTTGTTGTTTGGTTGCCTCATCTGTTAGATCAGGAAAGTAAGGTAGCCATGCTAGTAGGTAACATGGTCATAGCAAGGCTGATGATCCATGTGCAATAAGTTGAGGAGGACAAGATGAGGGATATAGAAGGGTTTGAGAATAAGAAGGCAAAGACATCATAGAATGAATCCGGGCAGCAAAAGAGTAATGTGAGCCGGTCTTCTTTCCAACATAAGCATAAAGGACCTGCTGCATCATCTGCTAGTGCACTTGAACCAAGGAACAAATGTGAGTACAATAGTCATAATTTTTAGGACTTCAGATCTAGACATGCGCATTCGCAAGGTAGTAAGGCACAAGGGGGTACTAAGACTCCTGCATATGCTAAGTGTGGTAGTAGCCACTCAGGGATGTGTTGTGGTGACTCCACTAGTTGCTTCAAGTGTGGCTAGAATGGTCATTTTATGAGAGAGTGTTCTAAGAGTAGACAGAGTAATGGTAATGGGGGCAATAGAGCCCAGTCTTCTTCAGTTGCTCCACCAAATATAGCTATATCTAGATGAGCTACTTCAAGGGCCGGTGGAGAAGGAAACCGTCTTTATGTTATTGCTAGTCGCCAAGTGCAAGAGGAATCACCAGATGTTCTCATTGGTATGATCCAAGTCTTCATTTTGATGTTCTTCCTGAGAAACTTCTTGAGCCTTCAGTGTTTCTACATCTGTTAGTGAGTCTATTATAGCAGAGAAAGTTTATCATGATTGTCTCGTTTCCATCAATTACAAGAGTACCATGGCTGATTTAGTTGAGTTAGACATGGTAGAGTTTGATGTCAATCTATGTATGGACTGGCTTCATGCCTGTTATGCATCAATAAATTGTAGAACTCGAGTAGTCAAGTTCCAGTTTCCAGTGAACCAGTTATAGAGTTGAAGAGTAGTTCAACAGTGCTTAAGGGTCATTTTATTTTGTACCTTAAGGAGAGAAAATTAGTTTCCAAGGGGTGTGTCTATCACTTAGTCCGAGTTAATGACTCTAGTGTTGAGATACCTCCTATTCAGTCACTTGCAATTGTAAAAGAGTTTCCAAAAGTGTTTCCAGATGATCTTTCGGGAGTCTCTCCTGAGAGAGAAATAGACTTCGGTATAGAAATTATTTCTGATACTCGTCCTATCTCTATTCCGCCCTATAGAATGGCACCAGCAGAGTTAAAAGAGCAGTTGAAAGATCTCCTAGAGAAAGATTTCATTTGATCAAGTATCTCACCTTGGGGCGATCCGGTTCCATTTGTGAGAAAGAAAGATGGTTCCCTTAGGATGTGTATAGATTACCGTCAGTTGAACAAGGTTACCATAACGAATAACTATCCTTTTCTAAGAATTGATTATCTTTTCGATCAAGCTTCAGGGTGCTTCGTATTACCTTTTTTATACATATGAGGATATATATATATAAACTAGTTTTTTGACACGTGCACATATACCAATTTAAAAAATATATATTATAGTAAATAATATTGCTTATTTAAGCGAAGATTTGAATAATAAGCTTTGCAAAATATAATATTGTAAATTCTTTTATGAATGTTTAATGTGGATCGTTATATATATATCTCTTATTCACGCAAACCTATGAAGATGGTCAATGAAAATTTTTATTAGTTAAATGCAATTATGTATACATTTATTTCAATTTGATGAAGTTCAATCATTTAATTTGTCTTATCTCACTAATATTTCCTTATAGAAAATATTTGTTTTGTATTTTTCTGGTCATCTAACCAGATGTGTTTTGCATGTGTATTCTACGTTAAATTGTATAGATGTCATATGGACATGTGAAGAGAACAACTACATTTTATATATTCACATATTTTCACATTTGTTGTGAGTTTTTTTTTTTTTTTAAATAACTTGGTACATTTTTTGAAGTTAGAAGTTCTCGTTAACTTGATAATACATTTGTGACATATATTATAAGTTAATTTAAATACAAATACGTACCCAAATATAAATATATATTTGCATTAATGAAAATGTTTATCTCATAAAATTAGCTATTAAATGAATAATAAAAATTAAACTAATACAAACTTCAACTGATGTTATTACAAGTCATATGAACTTTTTTTTCTTCTAAAATACTGAAATATTAAGAAATAGTAAATAAGTAAAACAAAAGGGCAATGTTTATATAGTAATAACTATTTTGAAGCAAACTTCCTGAAAGTCTAAATCACATAAGTAGCATTGATAAATAAAGTCATTCTTTTGTCTTGAATATAAAAAACATATCGTGACAATTCTCTAAATATTAGAAAAAGATATTTAGAAGCATATATCTACATCACAAGAGAAATTGTTAACAAAAGCAAATGAATTTATACTACAACATGTTGACTTCATATATTGGAACATTACATACTAATGTATATATTAAGCAAAAAAATATTATTATATCATCAAAATTATATTATTTTCCTCAAGTACTCGAGGTTATATACCTTCTTAGGATAGAACAACTTAGTTCATCATAATAGTTGTACCTCATATTCTGCTAAACTTTGAACTCACTCAACGACAATAAATCACACAAAAAAATTTAAAATGCAAGAAGAAGAAGAAGAGTAGATGATTAGAAAAAAATGTGGTGAAAAAATGAGAGGACGTCCCTCTATTTATAGTAAACAAAGTGTAGAGGGGTGACAACTCATCGAAAAATCACAACCCTTTGAAAAAGTCACAACTTATTGGAAAAGTCACAACTAACCGAAAAAATCACAACCTTAGTTAGGGATATTATAGTAATTTAACATTCAAGTTAGGAGTTCATGCTTATAAGGTAATATAGATAGATATAGATAGATAGATTAGTGTTATTACTTATTAAAAAAGTATAGTTTAAGACATTTTATTCTTTGGAAGACAATAAAAAAAATATATTTTAAGCAAATTTAAATTTAAATTTGATATTACTGATTCACAGAGTGTCACAATTAAACTATCATATTAGGCTCATAAGCCTTCCATATGGGACGAAAGATACTCTTAATCAATTGGGGTGTTACATCCTTCCCCCTTAGGAGCATTCACCCACGAATGAAAATAATTCTTACATGGCTAAATCTGTGAATTCTTTTAAGTTGTTGAAGAGTTTCTTTGATATACCATACCATCCTAAACCTAAAACACAAATAAATTTTACTTATGCGCCTCACTGGGAGATATTAAGCATATAAACAAGAAGATGCTCAACTAAAATCTCATTAATTAGAGCGTAATACACAATGCAACTCAATAGGGAAACTTGCCTTTACGTATCTATTAAATTATGTGTTGGTGAAACGATATGTATTATATGAACCAACCCATCACATAGTACTCATTGTATGTAAACAAATGAACACAAAGAGCACGAAATCACGTGAACTAATGAGTTATAAAAGCAGGTCTTTAACCCATATATATTTGTAGGCATATGACGTACGGGAAATTTAGCTAGAAATTATGTATTTATGTATAAATAAATTTTGGACTGTACCACATTACATGGACCATAGAATTGAATGCTAAGAAATGATTTATTATCTTGAATTTATCGTACCATCTTGTGATTTAGACAAAACGTATAATTGCTCCCAAAAAAGCTATTTGGCTGTGAAATTTTATATATTATGAATAACTTAAATTGTCAATATGAGCATGTGTTGTATAATATTTAAACAGATAAAATCAGGAACATGTATCCTCTTTACAACTTAAACATTTAAAACATGTACGAATATACTTAATACTCATAAAACAAATGACTTTTAAACAAACAATTTAGAATACAAATACATTTTGTGTGAAACACATGGAAAAAAAGTAAATGATCCGGATAAAATATATTCTATGAACAGATGGTTTATGAATAATATTTAAGGAGAAAATCTTGAAGAAACACCTAACATGTAACTACTAGGCTTTATGCGACATGAGACATATTAGCACATATATTGTAGTTTAGAAACAAATACATCTGTCTTATAGACCATATATACATCATACATGATTTGAGTGGTTAAACTTCTACATGTTAGTTATATAATAGTAAAATAAATGATCCACGAGGAATGTGTTATATAACCAGGTGATTTATTGTGTCTGTAACATATAAATAATTAACCTTTGACCTGTGGGTGTATATCCTCTAATGTGAATGCACGTAACATGTGATCTAATATTCTATGAAGCACGTAATGCATATGAAAAATTTGTGTGAGTCATGAAATATGTGAAACCATATCTTAAAAAAATAAATAACATATAGCCACATTCTTTATAAAATAGGTAACATTTCAACAATAACTCATACTAAGCAGATCCTATAGGAAAATGATCTAGAATGCAAATAACACAAAAATAATATCTTGTAACAGACATTACATATATGTCAATACCTTTATGAAAAATATAGTGTCACGCCCCAAGCATACACTCTGGATGTAGCCGACACTCGAAAACCATTGCTTGCCCCAAGCGAACCCTTGGCCTGGCTCAACTCTGAGCGGAAGACATATTTAACAATAAAGGAACTTCAAATGTTACTCAACTCATAAAGACATCATTACTAAAATAGTTTAACTTAATATAGTTTGAAATGCTCAATAACTTAATTGTTCAACTCAAGTCTTAAACATTTAAGAATAGAAATAGAAAAGACTACTCAAAACACCACTGTCTATGAAGCCTCTAATGACTATGATGGAAGTCGGGACAAGACCCACGATATCCTAACAAAACTGAAAAGTAAATGGGAATCCTCGGGAAGCAAGGAGGCTCAACAAAGCAACTCTAGAACTGCGAGTGGTATCAACGGTGCGCCTGTTGATTACCCTAAACATGTCTATCTGCATTATCAAAATATGCAGGAAAAATGACGTCAGTACATAGAATGTACGAGTAGGTAAGGTGAACTGTAAAACACAGACACAAGCTTGAACTGATAAAAAAGAAGAACATACTCACTTTATCTCAACTCAGCACAACTCAATTTAACTCAAACTCAGAAATACTCAACTCAGTTCACTATAATAGCAACAATAAAGATGCAGTATAAAGAAAGCTTTAAAAATAGCAGATAATAACTCAATGTATTTAAAAATACACTAATAACTCTTTTACTCTTAATTGGGAGATTCTCAAACCAATAATCATCACTATGAGCTATGTGATGATACAATGATTCTCCCATGCGGCCAGAACTGTCCTATACCTTGTCAGAGTATAAGACATCCTCAACTAAGTGGATACACTAAACTATACTTAAAAAGCAATAAGAAATCATCTAAAAAGTATGACCCTGTACCCATGTAGGCATACATAGTTTATGAGGACATTGAGTTGTCTGAACTCATCCCCATATCGGTACTCAAAACTACTCCAAATAATATAACTCATGCTCATATATTTAAAAACATTTCCTCTTCCTCAAACTTTGAGATTATTATTCAAAAGGTTTTATTAAAAGAGATTATGCTCAAAACTCTACATGAACTCATTTGGAAATCAAGGTTTCATCTCAGTTTAAATGTAAAACATTTACTCTTGGGATTACTTAGTTCCCATATATTCATTTTGAAAAATGAAAATCAACCCTCCTCATCCTCATACTCAAGTGCTCATGTCGTAAGACAAATTTTAAAAGTTTGCAAAAGACTTCTCAAAATGACTCAAAAGAACTCCCTCAAGCTTTACTCTTAACTATATCTTAAATTTGAAGTGTGAATTCAAGAATTATGGTTTGGATATGTCGGATTTCTCAATGAATATATGTAGTTTAGATAGTTATAATCAGGAAAAGAGTAAAAATACATTTTAAAATAATTTAGACGGAACAAATGGTGAATAAAGATGGGGGCATGCAACCCTGGTGCGGCGCTAGCCCCCTTGGAGCATTGGTGGCGCTTTTCCCCATGCCTAGCCCAGAAAACCCGATGAATTTTCCCCTTCAATTTTTTGCCCTAAATTCACCTAGAATTGATTGATTTCTTCCAAACTCCCTTAGATTCATTTACCCATCATTAGTAGATGAAAATCTATTAAAAAAGAACTCTCAAACTCATAACAATAATCAAGAACTCATCAAATCCCAATATTAAAGATTTAAGAACTAAACTTCAAGAAGTTCATCAAGAACCTCAATACATGGATTTTCATGGACGAAATTATCTCAAGAAAATCATGATTGAAGTGAGGGTGAACGAACCCATCATTATGAATTCTTACATACCTCGTAAGGATCAAATCCTTTGCGAAAAGACCTCAACGATAGCAAGAATCTTGAACAAATGCTTGAATTTCTCCTTTTGAACTTTTATCTAAAACCCTATGCGTGTTTAGAAATTGTGTAAACTGACCTAAGTAAGTTTATACCCTTCAAATATTAGTGAAAACGAGTTCGACTAGTGTGGGTAAGGGAAATACCAAAATACCCCTCCTTAATTCGGATGGATTTCCTTAACTGGATAGGCTGTACTCAAATAGGCATATCTCCCTCATCCGAACTCATAATTTAGCTAACTCGGTGGCATTGGAAAGATAAATAAAGAAGTCATTCATTTGATATCTTATAGGCCACCTAACTTATCCTGTACTGAAAGTTATGGTCGTTATAAGTTGACCCAAAGCTCACAATTTAAGTCTAACTTGCACAAATCTCAAATTAACTCTTTCCAATTTAGTTCTTTCTAAATTTAGCTCTTTCTAAGATCGAGGTGTTACAATATCTCCCCCCTGTGAACATTCGTCCTCGAATGAGGTCACTCTTAAGTAGAACTAAGGGTGGAAACATCTAACACCCAACTCAATCACCCAACATGAAATTTAACACATCATGGCATATCAAATTAAACAGTGTATTAGAAAAAGTCATTACCTTGGTCTGGAGTTTCTCCGGAAGTAAAAAGATTTGGGTATCTCTTCTTCATATCCTCCTTAGCCTCCCAATTAGCTTCCTCAACAAACTAATTCCTCCATAAGACCTTGACTAATGCTACCTCATTGGTTCTCAATTTTCGAACCTAACAATCTAGTATCTCAACGGGTATCTCCTTATAATATAGGTTGTCCTCAGTTAAATACATTCATTGGGTATAATGAGTGAAGGATCGCCCATACACTTCTTCAACATAGAAATTTGAAACACCAGAGACAAACCGTTATTGACCAATGGTCCGTCATGCACTGCCATTGTCCATGGTAAGAAAGTTGGGTTCTCGGGTCCTGACCTACCGATGCTTGACCATGGATCGTGGTCTGGCCGAAGGTCTGTTGGTCAGGCCGTGGATTTGGACCTCTAGATCTAAGTCGGGATGACCAACCACAGACTACACCTACGATCTGTGGTCCTATCCATGGACTGTGGGTGGCCTTTGTCAGCTTGAATCTCATTCAGGGATGATTCATCCTCGAATGAGATTCAAGCTAGTAAGGAAAGAGTAGGAGAGGAACTAACATCCAACCATCAATGCAACTTCATCTAAATTCATATAATCAAGGAGGAATTATGGACTCCAAGCTGGCACGTAATCAAAATATCATAAGAGGGGTGGAACTAAATCTAAAAGCCCATCATGCATGCAATACGTATATCCGAGGAGGAAACATCAACTCCAAGCTAACATCTGAGGATGAAACGTGAAATTTAAGCTAGACCATGCTCATATCATCATATCATGTAGTCTACATGCAATTCATACTCAAATGCATATAAACATGTAAAAATCACTCAAACTAACTCATTTTCTTAAAAATTCAGCTTTTTATATGAGTCATGCTTAGTAAGGAAATCATGGAAACATTCAAGACACGTGACTCAAAAAACAAAGAGTGAACCATGAGGAACTCAATACCTCAAACTACGGTAGGAGTACAAGTAAAGAGATGAGGATATCGGGACATCATATCGACCTCGACCTCTCAAGTAGGACCCTCAACTAACTGATTCCTCCACAACACTTTCATGGAAGCTACTTCTTTATTTCTCAACTTTTTGACTTGACGGTCTAAAATATCAACCAGTACTTCTTCATATAAAATATTCTCCTTAACTCCAAAACCTTCTAAGGGAACTATGGATGTTGGATCACCAACACATCTATTCAACATAGAGACACTGAAAAGTGGATGCACTGATGCCAACTCATTAGGCAAATCTAGTTCATAAGTAACCTTACCAACACTTTTGAAAACCTCATACGTGACTACATAACGAGGACTGAACTTCCCTTTCTTACCAAACCTCATCACACCCTTTATGTTTGAAATTTTCAAGTAAACCCAATCATCAACATCAAACTCAAGATCTATTCTTCTTACATTGACATATGACTTTTGCCGACTTTAAGCCATTTTGAACCTTTCTTTGGTAAGTCGAACCTTCTCTATGGCCTCATATAACAATTTGGGATCTATTAGGGAGACTTCATCCACCTCAAATCAATCTATAGGAGATGTACACCTCCTACCATATAATGCCTTAAATGGAGCTGTATCAATACTCGAGTGATACCTATTGTTATAAATGAACTCAATCAATGGCAAATGGTCATCCCAATTACCTTTAAAAACAATCACACAAGCTCTCAACATAGCTGCCAAAGTTTGGATAGTATGCTTTGCTTGCCCATCGGTTTGGGGATTAAAGGCCATACTAAGCTTAACATGAGTACCATGACCCTTTTGGAAAGACTTCCAAATATAATAAGTGAATTGGGTACCACGATTGGAAATAATGGGCAAAGACACTCTATGCAACTTTACAATTTCTCTCAAGTACAACTTAGCATAACCCTATGCCGAATAGGAAACCTTAACTGGAATAAAATGAGCCAAATTCGTCTTTCGATCTACTATAACCCAAATCGAGTCATGTTGTCATCGGGTGCGAAGAAAACCAACAATAAAGTCCATATTTACATTTTCCCATTTCCATGTTGGAATGCTAATGTCTTGGGATAAACCTCCCGATTTCTAATGCTCAACTTTCACTTGTTGGCATTAAGGATAATTAGTCACAAATTCCGCAATATCCTTCTTCATCCCATTCAACCAATACACCTCCCACAAATCACGGTACATCTTTGTGGCTCCTGGGTGAATGGAATATCGAGAACTATGAGCTTCTAGAAAGATTTGTTCCCTCAAGCAATAATATTTGGGACACATAAACGACCTTGATATCTAAGTACACTATCTCCTCCTTAGGAGAGAGCCTCAACAGATTTATTAAGCACTACTTCTTGTAAGTCGACCAAAATTGCATCAAGACCTTACTTGGCTTTCACATCAGCCACTAAAGATGAGTCTGAGCCATTGTGGACTAATCTATAAACATCTTAAACCAATTGTTTCTTTTTTTCTTCAATATGAGCAACACTTCCCATGGATAACCGACTAAGAGCATCCGCCACCACATTTGATTTTACGGGGTGATAGAGAACGCTTATGTCATATTCTTTCAATAACTCAAGCCACCTTCTTTGGTGAAAATTTAGATCCTATTGATTAAATATATATTGCAAACTCTTGTGGTCAGTAAACATATCTACATGAACTCCATACAAATAACGCCTCTAAATCTTTAAGGCGAAAACAATTGCCACTAGTTCAAGGTCGCGTCTAGGATAATTCTTCTCATGAATCTTATGTTTCCTTGAGGCATAGGAAATGACTTTGACATTTTGCATAAGCCCACACCCTTACCCAATTCTAGAGGCATCACAATAAACCATAAAACCATCAGTCCCTTCTGGTAAAGTCAACACTGAAGTGGAAGTAAGTCTGTCCTTCAACTCTTGGAAGTTTTAAGTCTATCCTTCAACTCTTGGAAACTCTTCTAACATTTTTCAGACCATAGGAACGTAGCCTTCTTTTGAGTTGAAGCTATCAAAGGAGAGGGAATTGAAGAGAACCTCTCAACAAACCTTTTGTAGTAGCTGGCTAAACCCAAGAAACTTTTAATATTTGTAGGAGTTAGAGTTCTAGGCCAACTCTTGACGCATTCGTCTTCTTAGGATCTACCTCAATACCCTTACTTTAAATAATATGTCAAAGGAATGCTACAGACCTTAGCCAAAACTGGTATTTGCTAAATTTGGCAAAGAGTTGTTGGTCCTTAAGAATTTGCAACACGATCCGTAAATGATCATTATAATCATTCTCACTTTTTGAATATATCAATATATTATCAATGAACACAATTACAAACATGTGTAGGTATTGTCTAAACACCTGATTAATCAAATCCAAAAATGCCTCCGGGGAATTAGTCAACCCAAAGACATTATCAAAAACTCATAATCACTATACCGACTTTGAAAGGCTGTATTCAGAATATCATCTTCTTTCACCTTCAACCGGTGATAACCCAACCTAAGGTCAATCTTGAAAAAGTAACTTGCTCCTTGAAGTTGGTCAATAAATAGTTTATCCTTGGAAGAGGATACTTATTCTTAATAGTCATCTTGTTTACATGACAATAGTCAATACACATATAAACATAACCATCTTTCTTTCTAAAAAACAAAACTAGAGCGCCCTATGGAGATACTCGGTTGGATGAAACCTTTATCCAACAAATATTTCCATTGTTCTTTCAACTCCTTTAGTTCCGCTAGATCCATTTGATAAGGAGGAATAGAAATTGGTTGCGTATCTGCGAAAAGGTCAATACCAAAGTCTATTTTCCTCTCGA
Source organism: Solanum bulbocastanum (assembly GCA_037074985.1). Taxonomy (NCBI): domain Eukaryota; kingdom Viridiplantae; phylum Streptophyta; class Magnoliopsida; order Solanales; family Solanaceae; genus Solanum; species Solanum bulbocastanum. The sequence continues at coordinate 8,033,210 of CM073598.1, forward strand.
GAGGAATAACGAGTAAATTATATGGGAACACTTTTGGAAACTAATTAACAATGGAGACCGAATCAAGAGCAGGGCATTTGGAATCTACATCCCTCACCCTAACAAGATGGTAAATGCAACCCTTAGAAATCATCTTTCTAGCTTTATGGAAAGAGACAAACTGACCCTTAGGCATAGCATTTCCCCCTTTCCATTGAAACTTGACTACCAGAGTTCTATAATCAAATGAAGCATAATATGAATGCAGCCAATCCATCCCAAGAATAATATGAAAAGCTAGTATATTAAGCTCTACCAAGTAAACAAGAGTAACACTATCAGACAAGGAAACGGGACACTTTCTATAAACCCTTTTAGCCAAAATAGAATCACAAACAGGAGTCAAGACAGAAAAAGGGTCTAACAACACATTCGGGGGAACATCAAACCTTATAGCCACATATGGCGTTATAAAAAACAAGGTAGCACCGGGATCAGGTAAATAATAAACATCAAGTTGGAAAACTTTCAACATACCAATAACCACATCAGGAGAACCCTCTTGTTCACCATGAGTTTGAAGTCCATAGAATAGGTTTTGCTTGGGTACATTGGAACCCAAACCACTAGGAGTTTCTTTCTTGCCCTCTCTTCATTTAGCCGTGAGCTTTGGGAAATCTTTCATCTGATGACCATTCTTACCAACTGAAGCAACCATTTGTGCCGACTAGGAACTTACCCTCGTGCTTCTTTCCACACCTACCACAAGTAGACATCGGCAATGAAGATCCACTACCATTCACTCCTTGACTCTTAGGGTTAGAAACCCTTTCTTTGTTGAACTTAGGAGAAGAATTGGAGGAAACTTGACCAGGAAACCACTATCAAAATCTAGGACGACCATGTCCATCAGACCTTGCATGAGAGAAATTACCATCACCTGTCTTAGCCCTCATTGTTTCCCAAGACTTTTCCTTAAGTTTTTCCTCTTTGAACTATTGAGCATGAACCATGAGACGAGTGATGTCTATGTCATTAATGAGCTTGGCGATACACACTCTTTAACCACCATTTCGGATAGACCCAAAACGAACTTACTCATCCTTGCCCTAGGATCGGCAGCCATTATTGAAGCGTATTTCGACAGTTGTGTGAACTTCAAAGCATATTCCTTTACACTCATACTTCCTTGACGAAGGTTGATAAACTCAATCACCTTTGCTTCCCTTATCTCAAGGGGGAAGAACCTATCAAGAAAATCAGCCTTAAACTTTTCCTAATCAAGAGAACACACATCTTCCGGTCTCCCTTCTTTCCATTGGTTCAACCAAGTTTGAGAAACATCTTTTAGTTGATAAGCAACCCACTCTGCCTTTTCCACTGGCATCACTCCCATAAACATTAAGACCTTATAAACCTCATCAATGAACTCTTAAGGATCTTCCTCAACCTTAGAACCATGAAACTCTGGAGCACTTATCCTAGTGAAGTCCATTATTCTAGATGCTGTCGTACCCACATTTGGATTCATGGGAACCATAACCTGCATATTGGCTTGGGCCATCATGGCTTGAGCCAACACTTGAAAAGCATCCTAATCTCCGTATTAGTTACTTGCTCGACCAAACGATCTACCGAAACTTGAAGAGCTTGGGGATGAGCTTCTTGCCGCATTCTCCCTCAAATTCCTTCTAGCATAAGATTTTTGAGTAGCCATATCCTGTAGTGCATCGGATAAGGATTAGAAGAGAGACCTTATGGCGTTAACCTCTATAGTACGACTTTAGAGTAATGAAAGAAGTGGAGTTTCCTAAAAAGCTTATAGCCTCTCATTCATAAATGTGGCACGTTTAATACTCATGAACAAGACTCTAGTTCATGTGGGTTTTGAGACATCCAAGAACCATTCTAAACCTTATGCTCTGATTACCAAGTTTGTCACGACCTAGGGGTACACCTTAGATGTAACATGGTGTATAGGACTTTGAGAGAACCCATTCAAGCCACTTAGCATTCATGACATAATAAGTAGAACAAAAGAAGTAAAGACGACAATTCAAGTCCAAAGTTTTATAAAACTAAAGAGAAATTCTAAAACACTTGTCTTATCAACCATCTAATATAATAGAATGAAATTGGGCCTAGCCCATACATCATGTCAAAAAATTGGAAATAAGAAAGAAGTCTGAAATAATGAAAGTCCGTCCTTGAATCATGAGGACTCACCAAAGCTTGGGAACCTTGTAATTATCCACTTGCCACGAAATATAGAAACTTGACTGTCGGACCCTACATTATGGGAAATGTAGGCAAGAGTATGTGTTAGTACAAACCAATGTACCAAGTACGATATCAACACATAAAATATTTAAATCATGCTAAAAGAGGAAATATTATGACGTGCATTTGACCAAAATAAAGCATGATATAACAGGGTTAGAAAACATAAGTCATAAAACATGGTCAATGCAAGATAACATCATTAAAACCTTTGAACACATGTGCGATACTTCTTGAAGTAACCTTAGTTCATTATTATTGTGGGAAGTAGCCTTAACCAACATAGAGACCATGTGATATATAAGATGATCCCCCAATGACTCCCAAACCGAAAAGGGTTGTCCTACTTGCCAAGGTAAGGACCATGAACTTCTAGCTTAAGTGGATCCACTAGCTAATGTCTATATAGACAATCATCCTATGGGGGCACATAGGTAAGGGATAAGGAGATTGCTTCTAGGAACTCGACCTCTACTAACGGGAGAGCTTCCATCTCAAAATCCTCTCGGTGCTAAGCATAAATCCCACGGAATAGTCATTTCTGACTTGTACTTATTATCCATGGAAGGGCACGTCATATTGCAAATCCAAGGTAAGTCATTATCCATGGAAAGGTGTCATTCTATAACTAATTGAATCTAAGTTTCATTAGGATAGCTCTTAATCTTTCATTTATTTCGGTGAGAAGACCTTTCAACCATAAAATCCTTAGTATATGAGAAAACCTTTCATAATCATGTTTTTATGTGTTTATGAGAAATCCTTTCGACAACACAACAACATCATCATTGATATTTTATTTTCAAAGCATCCTTAAAACATTTGGATAGATTTCATAAGAACATGCATAATTCTATAATTTATCTTTCAAGGTTAAAAAACCACGTTCAGTCATCAACATTTAAAAAACATGAGTTAGATATGGATTTCATCATAAATACATGTAAATCTATCAATATATGCTTGATTTCATAGAACCCTTCCTTCATAATTAAAATCCCACATCATATGATCATAACTTGAAAAAATATGGGAATTTCATGGGTTCACAGGGAAATCATAAAAAAATCATAGTAATTCATCAATACATGCATAAGAGATCATAATTGAATCATTTAAATCAATAATCAAGAGAACCCATGACAATTGAAATGAATCCTAACTCAATTGGGAATTTCTAACTTTGAAAAAAAGGAAGATTTTGGAACTCCATGAATGGATGAAATCCATGGATGAAAGATATCATATCTCAAAGATAATTGCTTATCTTCAATTGAGGAACTGAGACTTGACTTGAAACGCTAGGTCGAATCGACTTGACTTGAAACCCTAGGTCGAATCCTTCTTCTTTAAGCTTTTCTGGAGAGAGAAACATTTGAGAGTTCTTCTTTTAGAAATTTGAGAGAATGAAGTGAATGAACTAATTAGGGGGTTGGAATCAATTATACAGGGGTCTTAGTGAAGGGAAAAATGTGTAGTATAGGAATAAAATAATTATAAAAAGACTCAACTGCCCCTAAAACTTAACTGCCAGGCACTACCTACAGACCCTTGTTAACGGACCTTGGACTAACCGACGGTCCATCCTACACGACTGTCGTCCATTGTCAGAAAGTTAGATTCTAGGGTCCTGAACTATGGACCCTTGACCACGAACCATGGTCTGACTAACGGTCCATTGTTCAGGCAGTGGTTTCGGACCTCTGGCTCTAAGTTGGGGCGAGCAACCATGGACAACACCTACGGTCCATGGTCCCATCCACGGGCTGTGGGTGGCCTTCGTTGGCTTGCACCTGCAACTCCCAAAACATTCTATCTTACCTTTTTTCGGATTCGGGGTGTTACAGAAACTACTATTAATTATTTGTTAGACTTCAATAAACACACTATCCAGTTTTTGGCCGACTTGATCAAAACAAAGACGTTATATGATTTGAATGGGTGGTTGGCCCCGTTGTTGAGTGATTTGACTCCCCCATGGATTGAAGTAGAGTTTGTGATAAATAAGAGGGATTTAAATATTGCAGCTCGATATTGATTTAGGTTCATCTAGCACCTTGATGCCTTCACAAAATGAGTCTATCATCCAGCATCCAATGGCGGCTGCACTACTAGAATGTATTATTGTTCCTGAACGGTAGAATGTTGGGGCAATAAGTTTAGAGGAGATGGTGATGAGGGCCAAACAAAACCAAACCTTATTGCCAATTACAGTTCTTATTGGTGATTTATGTCACCGAGATGATGTGTTCTTTTTGGTGAATACTGATAATGAGGTGACTCCAGCTTCGTCTACTGACATTCGGTAAATTTAAATGGAATACACAATAGATGAGATTGAGAGGAGGAAGAAAGCCACAGTAGACACGTCCCCAGTTGTGGATGTAAATTCGATGAAGGTTGGCACTACTCAGCTAACTCGGGCAGATGAGCCATAAGGTATACTGCGCCTTAACCTTTTATTGCTCCTACAACTACTTTAGCTTCCTGTCCCCCTTTGACCCAAGTCATGCCGTACAAAATGGGAAATCTTTTCTATTCAGCCGATGTGAGGGCCTCGAGGTTGAGATTGTTGTGCCATCTAAGATTGACCAAGCGATAGCTGCGGCATTGGCTCCTATTAAGGAGGAAAGTAAAATGGGAGATGATCATGGCCCACAGGATGACATTTGATGCCCTCACCACAGTGAATATTTGCTTGGATTCATTAATCTTTCTATTGATTTGTTGATTATTATGTGATTGATATTCTCTTGTACATTTGAGTGTCGATTGTGATCAATATCAATGACTTGAATAGTTCTTGAGTTTCTTAATTCTTGTGTGAACTCTTAGCATCTCATTGTGACTAGCCGTATGGTCGATGTGAGTTTTGCAATGACCGTTGCACGCAAGCTTAGCTTGTATAGCAATGATCGATGATTGTGTTGAATGAGTTGTGTGGTGAGGTTTACATTAAATATGTGCATGATGATACTTACGACATGCCCCGTTGGTCCAAATGACTAACTTTGGTGAATGAAGGAAATGATCTTGCGCATGAACTCTTGAGAGATAACCTAATTGCTATATCATTAGGTGAATTATGAGTCCACAAATTGGACTCATTTAGGGCTATATTTTGATACAATTAGTGTCCTCAAATACATATTTTGTCTCAATATCTAGTGAAAACCCTTAAGTTTCAGGTATTTGATGTTTGAGGGAAAGCATGGACAATACTTAGCAAAAAGGAATGAAAAGGCTAAAAAGAACAAAGAAATGACGGCCTTAGGATCACCGAGTCCATTTGGCGAGTTGCCGAAGGGTCTTACTTCGCCTTTTGTTCCAGTGTACTAAGCCATGAAGGAAATGATCAAGTCGATAGAAAAAGGAGCAGTCGGCGCACGCTGAGAAGTTCTGCAAAGTAGTACCATGTCGCCCAATGACCAAGAGCATGACGATTCGAAAGGCTGGTGCAAAATGGCGATGAACTACACCAAAAGGCGAATCACCGAGTTGATTGGTGATTCCAACTAATGATGCCTAATGATCCGCTGCAGCACAAACCTGTGAAAACTATAAATACTAGTTAGAGTTGTAGTTTTAAGTGGTGGAACAATTATTATAATTGTCATATAGTATAGTACTTTTGATATTTTTGCTCCAAGTTTGAGAGGGTTTTGAAGACTTGAAGATCCAAAAGGTTTCATCTTCAAGATTTTGATTTGGGTCTCTTGGATTCTTTGGCCTGTATCAAGACTTAAATCTTCATTCCCAGTTGAATGCGAGCTCAATTTGGTATAAATTTCTATCTCTTATACACGTGTGGCTAAAACCCCAATTCTTAGGGTGTAATTTTGCGAATATGGGTTAAGATAATTGTTGGGTCATTCTTGCTGATAGTTTAATCGTAGTTTAATTGTGATTTTGTTTAGTAGTTGTGGATGAATTGAATGGATTTGTAGTTGCAAATACAAGTTTATTTATGTGTTTTCGACTTGCTTGAGAGAGAGGTCGTAAAACTAAAACTATTAAATTGATGGCTGGTAGGAGTGGGTTGACATGAGGTTCAACTCAAGAGAGTGAATCCTAGTCTCATTCCCACACACTCAGCTCGAGAGAGTTAGTGGGTTAAGACGTAGGTTGGTCTTTATACGGCAAATGGGTGTTCGAGAAGAGCGTATTTGAAACGGGGTAAGCTACTCGAGAGAAAGCTTGTCCCCTGTAATGTTTAGCCTAGTCACAGTTATTCTATGAATCTTCTATTGAAAGCAAGTACCCAATAATCTAGCTTAACCCATATTCCCGTCACATCCCAAGGATCCCTTCTCATTACTTAGAAATCCTTATTTATTTTGCTGTTTTTACTTTCTAGTGACAAAACCCCCATGGTTAATTGACACTCTTGTGTCCCCCTTTAATTTGTAATGTTTTTAATCGTTAATGTCTTTAGCTATGACTAGTTAGAACTAATTTTATTTTTCTATTAATTCTCAAAACCACTTTCTTGGGAAAGATCCCAACCCTTGGTTGGGTTACTAAACTATTGTACGATCGTAGACACTTGCATTGGAAGTTGTATCTTGATTAAGAAAACATTAGTGACCACCTTGTGCGTGTGTTAACCTAGATTGGCACCAGTTGGGCCTAACCTTTTCTTTGGGCAAAACATGAACACAAATGGCCTTGTTCTCCCTACCTAAAACCTACATGAAGCATTGGTTTATTTGAATATCCCACTTAAGCCAAAATCCTAAGTTGATGGTGTGGAAAGAATGAAGAAAAAATTGAGCAAGAAGTTCATGAAATTCATCCTTGAAAGCATGTGTGGAAAAAATGATAGAACACCTCCATATAAAAAAAATAAAAATAAAAAAAGAAAAAAGAAAAAAGTGAAAACAGAAAAAGAAAGCTTGAATTTGTGTCCATTATGCAATATTATTGAAATAAAAGGGGTCTCTGATGACCTAGAACAAAAGTTTTATGTGATATGAATAGGCCAAGGATGAGTTATGAAAATGAAAAGAATGAAAGAAAAGCAAAAAAGAGGTGAAATTTGACTCATGCTTCATGAAGGTAGAAGTCACTAAGCCAAAATGATCATACTGTTACCCTCATCCTAATTACAATCCTTGAAAGACATTTGTGATCTTGCATGACCCAAGTGATGTGTTCGTTGGAAAATATGAGCAAGCTTATGGGTAAAATCATACATGTTTTTATTATTGGGAGAGTGAGAGTTGATTTTGATTCCTTAATTGGGATTCCTGATTTTCTTTGTTAGAGCATCAAATCATTTTTTATGTGAGGGCATTCGAATACTCTTGCTGGGCATTAATTTTCATTTGAAGTGAGCATTGTGAGCTTGAACTCTATTTGCTGACAATGAGTTATAGTTTCAAACTTTTAGTGCATAACTGAGCATTCTTTGTGTAGATTTAACCTTGTGTGCATTCATATTTAGTCTCAAGGAGAACTATTTGTAGACATCCCTATTGTCCTGATTTGTGTTATGTTTTTACTTGAAGACAAACAAAAGTTTAAGTTGGAAGTGTTGAAAAGTCAGGGAATTTCGACTCATTTTGGGCTTACTATTCAATGAATTAGTGTCTGCAATGCCTATTTTGTGCTCATAACTGATGTTAATGTGTTTATATGCAGCAATGAAGGCTTAAGAACAAGGCAACGACATTACGATGCGAAAAGGAGCGAAAAAGTTTGAAAAGCTGAAGAAAAGAGAAGACAGAGCTCGCAAAAGCCACTCATCGACTCGCCGAGTGAGCCTCTAGCTCACCAAATCTTCTAGAAAAGTAGCCCATGGATAAAGCCAACTTTGTGAGTGGAAGTACACTTCACTGATGCTCTGAATGGAATGGCGAAAGTGATCCATCTCGTCGAGTTTTCTAGAGAAATTTGATACAGGAGTTAAGCTAAAGGGCTAGAAGACGTGTACTTCGGTGGATCGCCAAGTCATTTGGCGATCCTGGCTAATGCCAACGATTGGGCTTCATGCCAAGATTTTCAGGAAGTTTTTGAAAACATATAAATTGATTTTTAAAAGAGAATAAGAGGTTTCTAGACAGCGTATTACCAATTTAGAGAGCGTTTTACATATCATTACATTGTTGAATACTCTTCGAAAGGATTCTGATGTTGGATTTGAGAACTTAGGATTCTAGTCTTACTTTTGGCATTGAGAATTGCATATTGTTAACAAATTTGAATGGATAATCTTTTTGATAATCATTTTTTACTTTTTGCTATGTTTGGCTAAAAGCCCATAGGGGTGTTATTATGTAATCGAATACATAAATTAGCATATGGGTATTGTTAATTACAGAACTTAATGTTCTTTTGAAATGGGTTCAATTGTTTATTCATGTTTTAATTGATGAACTAAAGTTGTAAATTCATTTCTATATTAGCTCTCTATGATTGCTTGAGAAAGATGCTTATAGTAGAGTGAATGATGATAGTTGTATTGATTTGCATCTTTACAACCCGTCTTGAGAAATTGGGTTTAATTAAGTAATTGGGTTGTTTTGTATTGCTTAGCATATTGAGGTCGAGAGAACTCACTCAAAACATGATAGCTGATCCAGAGATAGCTATTATATTAAAAACCTATCCTACCCATTGAGATTCAAGAACTTAAAAGAAGTTAATAATTACCGATTAAGGGAAATTCAAATTTGACTTCTCACACTCCTAAGGTCCTCTCTCCAATCTTCAGTTCCCGTGTTAATTACCTTTGTCGAAAATTGGTTACTAAATACGCCCATTTGATATTGATCATTAAAACTTCTCGATTTATTTTATGTTGCACGGCCTTTTGCTTGTACAAAGGATTAGAACACTTCTTCACTTTGTAATTGAATTCTTTACCACTTCACTCCCTGTGGGATCGACCCTAAATCATCATTAAGTTTATACTTGTTAGCGACCGCTTATGATTTGAATCGGCAGAAGTGTAGTTGAGTGTTATCAATGACCCATAAAACACTGCTTCTTACGATAAACCAATCAAATTGAGGAAGTGTCTTTATTGCAACATGGGCTTGCTAATTTTTTTTTTTGTACTCCACCTAGATAAATTTACATATGTTGGAAAGTCATTGATTGTCCACAATAAAGAAACATGTAACTTTAAATTTGTTCTAGTAGATGCATCATAGGTCTCAATACCAATTTCTCACAACTCATTAAATTCCTTTATTAAAGGCTCAATATATGTATCAATTGCATCTCCTGGACCATTGGGACTCGGAATAAGCATTGACAAAATAAATTTTATTGCTTCATACACAACCAAGGTGGTAAATTATAAGGAATAAGAACCACATGCCAAATACTATGTGTAGTTTTTGAATTCTGAAATGATTGAAATCCATCACTAGCAAGTCCAAGTCGAACATTACGAGGCTGAACCAAAAATGTAGGATGAAGTTAATCAAATTACTTCCATGCCATTGAATCAGCCAGATGCCTCATTATCAAATCACCAATTGTTTTATCCTTGTGTCATGTCATTAGAATAGATGTCTCTGTAGTCATAAATAATCTCTAAAGTATAGGCTTTAAAGGAAAATAACATAAACTCTTTAATGCCATCTTTTTACCTTTTATATTCTTTGTTTCCCCACTAAGTGTATTTTTTTTCCATCTGGATTCACCACAAACTTTACAAGAATCCAGTAAGCTATCTTCCTTCCAGTAAAACATGCAATCATAAGACAAACATCAGTCTTGTAGTAGGAAAGCCCGAGTTCTTGAATTATCTTCTTTGCCTCATCATATGAATTCGGCAAAATGGCACCATCAGGCAACAACACTCTTTCAACATTTTCAATAACATTGTATTATATATATACACACCTGCAAACTGATGGACAAAATACATTCTACTCTTTTTCCAACTTTCTTAAAGTTATGTATTACCCATGATCAAGAAGGCCAACAAAAAAGACTCAACTTTGGAAATGTATGTTCTTATTCTTAGACAAGGCAGAAATAAGAATGCTCTTAACAAATGTGATTATTCAGGACCCCTTGAATAACTAGTTCCTATCAATTGAAGGAAATAAAATGTTATTGTTCACTCTAGAAAAGCTAAAGTTTGTGTTATATTGGAGGCAATACTATAGGAATTAAGCCTCCAACATGTGTGGTTAAGGCATACACTGATGGTAGTTTCAATACTTATGACTTGAAAGGATGGCATTGGAGATGTTATGAAAAGTGCGAAAGGGGATCTCATTATGACTTTCTCAATTTCGACTCAATGCACTAGCTATAATAGGGAAGAAGCTGAAATGGATACCTATGGTAGTGAATAGTACATTGATAATGACTTCAGAAATGTGCATCTCAAACTTGATTCTTAAATATATTTTTTTGACATGATCAGCATTCAACAGTTAAGAAACTAGAAACCTCCACCTTTAGAAATACTAATCCGATTTTGAAGACTGACGACATGAACATTATGTACTATTATAGGAAGGCAACCAATCTATGTATGTCATGGAAAAATGTCATCTAATAGTGCCTTCTTTGATTTTTTTCTTACGATCTTAGTCGGAACTAAACATGGATTTCAATGTAATAGATGATCACCTGCTATTCGTTTTTTGTCTCTTTTGAAAAATTAACTGAATCTCTAAATCTGTAATTAGACTTAAATGATATCCATCATAGTAATTTAAACTAATCAATCCAAAAATAGCACTTCGTAATTTATATTTATATTCAAAGAAATGCCATTGAATACTTAAACTAAAGGAATGGATTAATACCTTATTACTGTAAATAAGTATGAAAATTATGAAAGAAGTTCAAAAACTTGATCGGACGATGAACCTACCTGAAATTTTGTCTCGAGGAAAGTTGTGTTGGATTTTATTTCGAGCAGAGCAGCAACAACTCGATCAGAAGATAAACCGACCTGAAATTTTGTCTCAAGCAAATCTGTGATGGATTCTAATTCGAGTAGAGCAGCAACAACTTGATTAGAAGATGAAGTGACCTAAAGTTTTATGTCAAGAAAAGCTGTGATGGATTCTATTTCTAGTAGAGCAGCAATAACACGAGGAAGAAGAAGACACCTTTATCAATTTAATGGAAGAATGTTGTTGTGATTAGGGCTGATAACAACACAAGGAAGATGACACCTCTATTGATTCAAGGACCGAGCATCATTGAGAATAGGTTAGAACATATTCATGAGTTGAAGTGGTGATCTCAAGATATTAGGGCAACTTTTAGGACAAGTTTCTATTTTGAGAAGTAGATAGTTTTTTTATTTTACTTTAAGAATTATTTTTTAGCGCCTAAAATTTTGTTAAAAGAAAAAATTTCATATGGCAAAAAAATCTCCCGCTAAAGCCTTAATGCCCTAAATTACATTTTAGGACTAGTTATTAACTCTTTTAGGGACCGGATTCAATATCTTCACAATAATATATACCAATAAGGACCGAAATATAATCTCGTCCCAATAGATATACTTTTAGAACAAAAAATATAGACTCGTCCTTAAATGTTGGTCTTAATTAATGTTTTTTCTTGTCGTGTGGATATTGGTTCGTCATGTCTTCTTCTCGCTCCAAGGTGGCTTCTTTTCCAGAATGTTTCCTCCAAAGTACCTTTACTAAGGGGATTCTCTTGTTTCTATGTTTTTAACTTCTTGAGCTTGAATAGGGATAGGTTTTTATTTATACGTCACAGGATTAACCTCATTAGGTTTAATAGGAAAGACATGAGATGGATCAGAATGGTATATTCTGATCATAGAAAATGGAAGACATTGTGGATCTTGTCTAACTCAGGAAAAGGTTGTAGCAAACCATCTGGGACCTAGTATTCTGCCTTTACTTGCTGACAGATGAACATTCTGAAATGAATTAGGCAATGTCTCTCTTCATATCATTCCACCAATAGTGTTCTTTGAAGGTCTGGTACATCTTTTTACCTCTACGATGCATTACACATGACAAAACATGTGCTTCATTCATGATTTCTCTTATTAAATTTCATCATTAGGGACACATAACCTATATTGATAAAATAAGGTACCATTCTTCGTTAATACAAAATCAAGATTTTCCCCATTTTGAATTTCTCTAGTCAATTTTATGAGTTTGTCATCTAACCTTTTTGCTTCTTTCACATGTTCAAGTAATATTGGATTGACTTTTAAATTAGTTGTAACTGAACCATTTGAATCAAGTGCAAAAAAATTTTTCATGGCTGTTAACCAAAGAAGCAAGGGCAAAGGACGAAAAGCTAAGCTTGTGAAGGATTTTCAACTTAAGACATCTACAACCACATTGGCTTTACTGGGACGATAGTCAATCGTACGGTCATAATCTTTGATCAGTTAAAGCCATCTACATTGTCTTAGGTTCAACTCTTTCTGTGTACCCAAGTACTTTAAGCTCTTGTAATTAGTGAATATATGGTATATTTCTCCATACAAATAATGCCGCCATATTTTTTAAAGCAAACACTATAGCAACAAGTTTAACTTCATGAGTAGGATAATTTAATTCATCTGGTTTTAATTTTCGAGAGGCATAAGAAATAACTTTCCATTCACCTCAAAACACATCCCAAACCACGCTGATAAGCATCTCTATACATTACATACTCTTTCCTTTCAATTGGTAGAGTAAGTATAGGTGCTTGTATCAACAAGAATATGAGAGTTTAAAAGCTCTCCTGGAATTCGTCATCCCAGGTAAAGTTTACTTTCTTCTTAAAAGAGTTAAGTCAAAGGGGAGGCAACAATAGAGAAGCCTTTCACAAATCTTTTATAGTATCCTACTAAGCACAAGAAACATCTTACCTCAATAAGACTTTTGGGATGTCTCCATTGAACAACTACTTAAATTTTACTAGGATCCACTTTCACACCTTCGATTGATACAACATGTCCCAGAAAAGACAATTCATTAACCAAAAATTCACACTAGGAATGTTTAGCGTAAAGTTCTTTATCCTTCAAAGTTTTCGAAACAACCGGGAGGTGTTTATCATGGTCTTCACTACTTCTGTAAAATATTAAAATATCATTTACAAAGACCACCACAAACAAATCAAGATAAGACTTAAGTACTTCATTCAGTAGATCCATGAATATCGAAGGAGCATTTTTCATTCCGTATGGCATCACATAAAAAATCATAACGACCATACCGAGTTCTAAAATCTGTTTTAGGAACATCTTTCACTCCTACCCGCAGTTGGTGATATTCAGACCATTAATCAATCTTTGAGAACAATTTGGCACCCTTTAGTTGGTCATAAAAATCATCGATCCATGGAAATGCATATTTACTGTTGATTGTTATTATATTCAACTGTCTATAGTAAATGCAAAGTCTAAGACTACTATCTTTCTTCATTACAAAAAAAAAAAACATGGGCTCCCAAAGAAGAAACACTAGGGTGGATAAAGACTTTCTTGCAATTGAGCTTTCAATTATCTTAATTCCGCTTGAGCCATTTTGTAAGGAGTAATATAAATAGGGGTAGATCCAGGGATAAGCTCGATCAGATATTCAACCTCTCTTTTCGGGGGAGACCCAGGCAGATTTTTTGGGAAGACTTCTGAAAAATCACAAGAAATAGGTATGTTTTTGATACATGGACTCGCCAACCGTGTATCAACTATGTAAGGAAGATATGCACCACAACGTTGACGAATCCACCTTCTCACAAAGGCAACATAAATAATTGTAGATGTCAATGGTCTTTCACCTTGTACAATGATGTGAGAAAATTTAGGATCTTGAAAAGTCATATGTTTTGACCTACATTCCACCTTTACATGATATTTATACAGCCAATTGATCTCGATAATAACATCAAAATCTATGAAAGACATTTCAATCAAATTAGTAGGTAATAATAGGTTTTGAATTACGAAGAGAGAAGCTTGGTAAATTTTATTACACATAACTTGTCAACCCAAACGACTTTCAACCAGAACATTATAATTAAGTGTCACGAGCTAAAGTACACCCTAGACGTGACATGACATATACGACCCTAAGAGGACCTACACAAGTCACTTAGCATACATCATACAAGATAATATAAATTAAAAAGTTCAAAATATAATATGTCATATAAAAGAGTTTTTGAATCAAAGCAGAAGTCTAACATTTGTCTCAAAAAGCCATATAATACATTATAAGAGAAGTGATTGGGACGTAACCCATACATCATATAAGAAGTCTGAAATTGGAATTCCATACAACTACAAAAGTGACATCATCCTGGAAGTATGAGGACTGGCCAAACCTTCAAATCTCTCATGCAATAAACTAGCCACGAACAGAAGAAAAAGAGTCACCAATCCCTACATTTGTGAAACAATCTAGGCACAAGTATGCATTATTACATGAAATGTACAATACATGAGGGGAATGAAATAAAACATGAGACATGATCATAGAGGGACATAATCAAAAACATCAAATGCATGGCCAAGTTAAAACATACTAAAATCATTTAAGAAGATTCATAAATCATGAACATGGTAAATTCATCTTTAAATCATAAATGGAACTTCATAAAACATTAGTAATTAACTTATTTTGTTTTGTAGGAAGTTAGCCGTTAACTGATATATAGACCATGCGAGCTATAACATGGAATCCAATGTTTGCCCCACACCAAAAAGGGGTGTCCTACTTACAAAGGTAAGGACCATGAAATTATATCTTACATAGTTACACTAGCTCATGTCTATCTTAGACAATCATCAAATGGTGGCACATAGTTTATGAGACATGGGAATTCACCTCCAGTCCACTCGGTGCTAAGCATAAATCCCACAAAATAGTCATGAATCATAGATCATCCTATCATTACGGGACATGGGTATTTGCCTCTTGTTCCATCATTATGGGACATGGGTATTCGCTGCTTGTCTTATCATAGGATAGTTCCTTAGACCATGCATCAGAAAACCTTTCATCATCCATGATCTTTTCATAATAGCTTTTAAGGCCCATAGTCATTCACATCATGCTAGAAATGGCCTACTACTAATGGAAATAGTTTTGAAAGTATGATATATATTCATTGATGAAAAATCTAGGTACCATACTAATGAAGACCTAATTTAGGAAAATAGCCCAAAAATCATCAAGGGAAAACTAAGATGTCATTCATGCCATGTATCCAAGGTTCATAGAACATATAGATTCCTTCATCTTTAAACATACTTGAGTAATAAACGTTAGTTTCAAAAAATCTTGCATAATTTGATAGAACATACTCATAGATTAAAACTCTCTTAGAAATTCTTGTAAATTATGGTTCATAGTCATTACTCATAGATCAATGCATGAGCTAACATGAAATTCTTTGAAAAGCATGTAATTAACTCCTAATCATCAAAATAAGATCATAATAAAGAAATTGAATCCGTAAAAGCAATTGAATCCATACAAATAGAACCCTTGAGGAATTGAGTGAAAATCTAATCAAATCTTGGGAAATCGAATAGGAAAATTGAATAAACTTTGGGGACTCATGGGTAAATTGAACCCATTGATGGACTCCCTACATACCTTGATTGAATGCCTAAGAAATTATGAAGAAAGGAGACTTGAACTTGAAAAGCCCTAGCTTATTCTTCTTCCTTGATCTACAGAGAAGATTTATGGAGCAAACCTTGGAGGGACTGTTAGAATTTGAGAGAATGAATGAATTGGGAGAATTTTCTAAGGGTTAAGGGTATTTATAGGGTTCAGAGTTAGGGCTTAGATGACATAGTATTGACTTAGATTAATTAGCAAAGGTTCCAAAATCCCCTTTAAAAATAACTGCCGATCATCATTGACGGTGGGACCTACCGTCCGTACGTCCACTTACAAACCGTCCTAGTCAACCATTGGTGGGGTTCGGAAACTTGTTTACGGACACTTGAATAAAGGGACCTATGTCTAGTCCTAGAAAAACCTGTAAATTTTCCTTCTTTTCAAAATTGAGGTGTTATAATATATCCCTCTTGGGAACATCTATCCTCGAATGAAACTCAAAATAGCATGAAAAGAGAATGAGAGAAACTAACAACCAAACATTAATACAACTTCATAAAAATGCACATAATCAATCAACACTCTTCGAGCTAAAACATACTTTTGAAACATCTTTTCATAAGACATACATGAAAATCATACTCAAATGCCCATAATCACGAAACAATCATAAAGCTAAATCATATGTTTGAAAATAATTTTTTTCATCAGCCTGCATGCATTAGCAAACATGGGAATGACTAAATCGCCAAAATCATAAAGAGTGAACCATGAGGGGCTAATACATTGAACTAGACCTGATGATAAAGGAAAGAACTAAGGATATTAATACACAACATCATCTTCGGCCTTTCAGATACCAACCCAAAGGAAGGAATCCCTCCAATAATCTAATTATTCCCTCACACATACCAACCATGTATCAAGCACCATCTCCTCTTTGGGAGGAAACCTCTCTAGTCCTTTCAAATCCATCTCCCTTAACAAAAGCATAGCCCCATAGTCTTACAGACCACAGAACCATTGATACAAGTAAGCACTTAAGGAATTTCCATAAGGATTTCAAAACATGTATCCGTACCAGCCAGACACTCACCTCTATGGTTTTTTCCACATTTATGACACTTCGAAACAGTTTTCTCACTAGAACCATTACCTCCATTGGACCTTGAATGTGAGAAATCACCATTATCCATTCTTGCCCTCTTTGAATCCCTAGTTTTCTCCTTACACTTTTCCTTTTCTATTTGTTTTGTATGAACTATAAAAGGGGACACATACATCTCCTAAACAAGCATGGAGGTTAGACATTCTTTGAACACCAAGTTGGAAGCACCCGGCACAAACTTACTCATCCTAGCCCTTAGACCGACAACCATAGTTGGAGCATATTTGGACAATTGCGTGACTTTTAAAGCATACTCCTTCACATTTATATTCCCTTGACTAAGGGTAATGAACTCAGGTACCTTTTCCTTCCTCTCAAGGGGAAATAACTTATCAAGAAAGGCAACTTTAAATTTCTCCCAATTAATATGACTGGCATCTATTTCCGTCTCTTCCTTCCATTGGTTAAACCAAAGTTGAGCAACATCCTTAAGTTGATATGCGGCTAATTCTGCCTTTTTTTACTGAAGTGACACCCATAATTCCCACTATCTGATAAACCTCATCAATGAAATCTTGAGGATATTCCTAAACTTTAGTCCCATGAAATTTACTAGGATTCATTCTAGTAAAGTCTCTCGCTCTTGTTGCTACAGGACCCACCCTTGGGTTCATGGGAGCCACTACCTCTCTATTTGCTTGAGACGTTATAGCTTGAGCCAATGCATGAATGTAGCTCAAAACTCATCATTAGTCACTTTCTTGGCCAAAAGGTCGAGCGGCACTTTAGGAACCTCGGCTGCCACATTTTCATGAACATTACTATTCGAGATTCCTCCGTGGAGGCATATTATATAGAGCATAAAAAGGGTTAGGAGAGGAGGACCTTTATAGAGGTAGATTTTATGGCACGACTTTAGAGTAATGAAACAAGTGAAGCTTCCTAAGTATCTTATATCATTTTATTGATAAATTTGGTGCGCTTCACACTCCCGAATAAGACTCTACTCGACGTGGCTTTTGAGACCTTGGAAAACCTTTCTAAACCTTTTGCTATGAATATGAAGTTTGTCACGACCCAAAGTACACCCTAGATGTGACATGTCATATAAGACGCCTAGAGGCCCTACATAAGCCACTGAACATACATCATACGAGATAATATAATTTATTTAGTCCATAAGATAGCATTTCAGATAATAGAGTTTTTAATCAAAGCAGAAGTCTAACATGTGTCTCATTCAGCCATCTAATACTTCATAACATAAATGATTGGAACCTAAGTCATACATCACATACAAAGTACGAAACTGAAATAACATAAAGTTATAAAAGTTATATCGTTTTCAAAGTATTAGAACTTACCAAGTCTTCAAATCTCTAATGCAATCAACTAGCCACGAAAGGAAGAGAAGAGTCACCATGCCCTACATTAGTAAAACAATGTACGCACAAGTATGCAATAGTATATAGAATGTACTAAGTATGAGAGGAATGCAATAAAACATGATACATGCTCATAAAGAGACATAATCGAAAACATTAAATGCATGACCAAGTTAAAACATAGTAAAATCATGTAAGAAGATTCATAAATAATGAACATGGTAAATGCATTTTTAAATAACAAAGGAAGCTTCATAAAACATTAGTGATTAACTTAGTTCATTTTGTGGGAAGTTATCATTAACCGACATATAGACCATGCGAGCTACGTCATAGAATCTGGTGTCTGCCCCACACCTAAATTAGGCATCCTACTTGCAAAGGTAAGGACCATAAACTTCTAGCTTACATGGATTGACTAGCTAATGTCTATTTAAGACAATCATCCTATGGTCGCACATACTTTATAGGACATGGGTATTCGCCGGCAGTCCACAGTCTATTGATCATTATTTCTTTGCAAGCAATGTAAGACATAATCTTGGTCATCAACTGCTAGCCATTTTTATGCAAGTTTAAATGATACATCTTGTTCAATTGTCAGCATCAAATTTCAGTTACTTCATTTGCTACGTTCCATATAGGCTTTGTATATTTTTCTTCAATTGATATATCGACAATGGGTTAGGATATTCAATTTAGGTTTAAGGTTATTTGGTTCTGTTAATAATAAAGGTTTAAGCTTTAAATTGAAACTTTATAGTATAACATGACCCTTTGTTAAAGCCTCATTCTTATTTTCGTTGTATATGACATTCTATAGAAATTTGCTTAGTCATAGATTGGAATTTGTTTGATTCATATTGGTATGGCTTTAGAAAGGGTGTTAATTTGGACGACATCTATATATAAGCAATAGCTATATATATACACATATGTATGAATTATTTTTGGGTTCCTTAGAGTAGTAACTCAGAGTATGTTCATCTTTGAAAGGTTATCTCCAAGATCGGTAACAAGTATTTTTTTTTATAATATTGCTAAGCCCGATAGCGTTTTTTAGTCGATTGTCTATTTCTTAGGAACAAACATGTAGTCTCTTCCTATTGAAGCATGATTTTCACTTGAATTTTTTTTCTTGCATTTTGTTTGTTTCTCTTAATTTGCATCTTTCGTAAGTATGCAAAATGTAGTTATGTTTTTATTTTGCTCAAGTCATTATTCCCTCTCAGTCTTAAAAATATTCTAGCAATTTTTTGGTAATAGTCTTAACACTTTCCTTGAGCCACAATTTGATTATATTTTTGATATTCTAAGTATATATTGTAGAATTTATCTTTATTTTTATTTTTTTATTCTTGATTAAGTTTGTACGTTTTAGTGGTTCAGATAAAAGAGAATATACGTATTTGTTGGGTCTTAAAATTTTTTATTTATGCCTTTCTTATTTTGGTTATGAATAAGTTGATCCTTATCCGAGTTCTTTTGTTGCATATAATTAATTTCTTAGTCCATGATGGGATTTCCTTTCTATATGCATTCCCGAGTGGCCATAGAGGCTCAATCTTCTTTTTTGAGGCAGGCCTAGTGCCGAGCAGAAAGGAAGCTAATATACATGAAAAACAAAAGCTAATATAGAGGTGAAAGGAGGTCATATACACCGATATACAACTAATGCATGCAATGAATATACAGAGCAAAAAATACACCAAAAACTCATGGATCCTCAACAGCGAAGTTAGTCTTTACATCCAATAATTTTCATAGCAGGGAATTCGGGCCAAAATGGTCCAAGTTCACTATTTCTTTTTTATTATTTTGATTATTGGATTATCATTTTTCTTGACTTAGCTCTAACTTCAATTTATTTTAATTAAATCCCTTAAATATGAACCATTTTTTGTTATGATGATTTATTTCAGTGATTTTTTAAAATTATTCTTTACTTAGTCATTATTGATAAAGCTTTTTATCTTTCAAAAAGTATTTCAAATTTTTTAAGTTAATTTCCTTTCTAGTGATTTTAAAATGTCATTATTTACTTCTAAGTGTTTTTTTCCAAAGTTAGTCAAATAATTAATTTTTTTCAAGTGATACGATAACCAGGTGTTAACAGACTTTTCAAGTTCCTCAAAAACCCTCTTGAAATGTAAATGTGAATCGCATACCCTTCTTCAAAATTGTTTTTTCCATTGAAGTTAAATTGATTTTTTGAAAACAACATTTTCTTATTATTCACATATAAAACATCTAAAAGGGATCTTTAATTGGTATATATGTATTCTCACGACGCAAGGTAGCCCCTAGGCGTAACATGGCATAAATGACCCCGAGAGGCCCTATACAAGCCACTTAGCTTGAGTCATACAAGATAATATAATAAGGAGATTAATAGACAGTTCAATATATCAAATTTTTATAAAGAAACACGGAAATCTAAAGATCATCTCAAAGTTATCTAGTACATAAGAATGAATCTGGGCGTAACCCATACATCATGCTCCAAAACTGAAAGTAAAGTAAAACTGAAATGATAATTGTCTGATCCTCGAACCATGCAGACTCACCAAAGTTTGGAATCTCCTCAACTGAATCTAGACACGAAACTGGGAAACTTGACTGCTAGATCCTACATTTGGGGAAATGTAGGCAAGAGTATGCGTTAGTACAAACTATGTATTAATTATGATAGTCATCCATAAAAGCATTTAGAAACATGCTAAAAAGGGACATTTTCATAAGAATGCGATGATCAAGCTAAAACATGAATCTTGGATGTTAGAAAACATAAGTCGTAAAGCATGATCAATTCTAGTGAACATCATCTTATAACATACGTAACATACTTCTTGAAGTAACCTTACTTTATCATACCTTGCTTGTGGGAAGTAGCTTTAACCGACATATAAGATCATGTGAGCTATCAACATGGAATCCGGTGTCTCCCACACCGAAAAAGATTGTCCTACTTGCCAAGGTAAGGACCATGAACTTCTATCTTATGTGGATCCACTAGCTAATGTTTATCTAGACAATCTTATGTTGGCCAATAGTTTATGGGATATGGGTAATCGCCACTTGTCCACTTGGTACTAAGCTTAACTTTAGCGTAATAGTTCTTAGTCATGTTCATCTTAGCTCACAAAGGAACATGGGTAATCGCCTCTTGTCTTTATATCATACGAAATGTGTAATCACCTCTTGTCATTTCAATTATAGAGCATGGGTAATCACCTCTTGCTTCAACATTAGAATAGCTCCTGAATAATTGGTTCATTTTAGGTGAGAAGAACTTTCAACACTAAGAACCCTTATCATGTGAGAAAACCTTTCACAAACCATGCTTTCATATATATATGAGAAATCCTTCAACAACACAAGAAAACAACATCATTAATGCTTCGCTCTTAAAGAATCCTTTAAATATTGACATAAATTTCATGAGAACATGCTTGATTCCATAAACTCTTCTTTCATTATAAAAAACACACATCATATAATCATAACTTGGAAAAACATGGGAATTACATGGGTTCATGGGGGATCATCATAAAAACAATAGATTAACTCAATTCATGCATAAAAGATCATAGATCAATCGAATAACCCAGTAATTAAGAGAACCCATAACATAGAAGAAAAACCCTAACTTCATCGGGTATTTCTAACTTTGAAAATGGGAAAATTTGGAAATACCATGGATGAGAACCATCACACCTCAATACAAATTGGTTAAATTCAATGGATGATTAGGAGACTTGACTTGAAACCCTAGGTTGAACCCTTCTTCTTCAAGATTTCTATAGAGAGAAATATTTGAGAGGTCTTCCTTTGTGAATTTGAGAGAATGGTTTTAATTGAGCAAATTTTTGGGTTAAAACATTTATATAGGGGGTTTTGGTGAAGGGTAAAACAACATAGTATTAGGATAGAATAATTATGAAATGACCAAAAATCCCCTAACAAATAATTGTCGAGCCCAGTCGATGGTAGGGACCTATGGTCCGTGGGTTAACCTATGAACTATCCTATCCCTCCGTTGATTGGTTCAAAGACCAAGATTTTTGGGATCTCAAATGATGGGACCCACTCATGGGCCGTGACCAATCGACAGGTCGGGGGTCCCGATCGTAGTCCTCAACTTTCGACCTCAAAATTACTCCAAGTCTAGAACTCATCTACGAACCCTATTTACGGCTCATGCATTGAACGACGGACCATCCTAGTGAACCATCAAAAAATACCAAAAGCTTGACATTTTGAAAAGATCTATTCGCCAACCATAGACCTATCTACGGTGTGTGGTTTGTTCCACGAGGATGGCTCTGTAGGAGCTCACACCAGATTTTTCTAAAAATCCCTTTTTGAGTTTGAGGTATTACATGATCTCCCCCTTGGGATCATTCGTCATCGAATGAGATTCCATACATCATAAGGAGGGTAGGAACTTAAACCTAATAGCCCAATATTCTTGCAGTTACATAAATGCACATATTTGAGGAGGAAACATCAATTCCAAGTTAAAGCATGTTCAAAACATTATATCACGAAGTCTATATGTGATTCATACTCAAATGCACATAAACATGAAGAAATCAAGCAAGTGGACTCATTTTCTAAAAAAAAATATGTTTTTGCATGAATATGCATTAATGAGGAAATCATGGGAATATCTAAGACAACTATGAGGAACTCAATACCTCCACCTAGAGTAGGGGTAGAAGGAAAGAGATGATGACGGGAAATCATATCGGCCTTGGCCTCCCAATTAGCACACTCAACTACCTGATTCCTTCACAAAACTTTTACCGCAGCAACTTCTTTATTTCTCGACTTCTTGACTTGTCGGTCTAAAATCTCAACCAAAACTTCTTCATAAGAAAGATTCTCCTTAACTCCCAAACCTTCTAAGGGGACTATAATTGTCGGATTATCAACACATTTCTTCAACAAGGATACATGGAAAACTGGATGGACCGATGCCAATTCATTAGGCAGTTCAGTACATAAGCAACCTTACCAATATGACTCAAGATTTGATATCGACCTACATATCGGGGACTAAGATTCCCTTGCTTACCAAACCTCATTACACCCTTCATAGGTGAAATTTTCAAATAAACCCAATCATTCACATTAAACTCAAGATCTATTCTTCTAACATCGGAATATGACTTTTGCCGACTTTGAGCCATTTTCAATATTTATCTAATAAGTTAAACTTTCTCAATAGCCTTACGTACATATTCGTGGCCTATCAAAGAAACTTCACCGACTTTAAACCAACCCGATATCTATACCTCTTACTATATAAATCCTCAAATGAAGCGATATCAATACTTAAGTGATAGCTATTATTGTAGGCAAACTAAATCAAAGGCAAGTGATCATCCCAATTACCTTTGAAATCAATCACACAAGCTCTCAACATATCTTCTGAAGTTTGGATACTAAGCTCAGCTTGTCTATCAGTTTGAGGATGAAAGACTATACAAAGCTTAACACAAGTACCAATACCCTATTGAAAAGATTTCAAAAACTAAGAAGTGAATAGGGTACCATGATCAGAGATAATGGATAAAGGCCCACAATGCAACTTTGCCATTTCTCTAAGTACAACTTAGCATAGTACTCCGCCAAATAAGAAATCTAGAGAGGAATGAAATGAGACAATTTTCGTTATTCGATCTACTATAACCCAAATCAAGTAATGTTGTCGCTGGGTGAGAGGCAAACTAACGATGACATCCATATTCAAATCTTACCATTTTCAAGTAGGAATTATAATGTCTTTGGACAAACCTCCTTGTTTCTGATGCTCAACCTTCACTTGTTGGCAATTTAGACACTTAGCCACAAATCCCGCAATATCCTTCTTCATTCCATTCCAATAATAGATCTTTGTAAGTCACGGTACTTCTTGGTGGCTCCCGGGTGAATGGAATCTTGTGAACAATAGGCTTCTGACAAGATCTGTTCTCTCAAGTTGTCTAAATTAGGAACACACAACCAACCTTGATATCTAAATACTCCATCTCCCTCTTAGGATAAAGCCTCTACAGATTTTTTAAACACTTCTTCCTTTAATTCCACAAAAGTCAGATCAAGTCCTTGCTTGGCATTCACATCTGCCATAAAAGATGAATCTGACCTATTGTGAACCATAACATCTCCTTTAGTAGAATCTAAAACCTGAACACCCAACCGGGCTAATGTATGAACATCTCGAACTAACTACTTTTTATCATCTTCAATGTGAGCAACACTACCCATAGATAATCGACTAAGGGCATCTTCCACCATATTCACCTTCCCAAGGTGATATAGAACACTCATATCATAATCCTGCAATAACTCAAGCCACCTTCTTTGGCAAATATTTAGATCCTTTCAAATAAACACATATTGCAAACTCTTGTTGTTGATAAAGACATCCACAAAAACACCACACAAGTAATGGCTCCAACTCTTTAAGGCAAAAACAACTGCCACTAGTTCAAGGTTATGAGTAGGATAGGTATTCTCATGAATCTTAAGCTACCTTGAAGCATAGGGAATGACTTTCCCATTTTTCATAAACACACATCCTAGCCCAATTCTCAAGGAATTACAATAAACAACAAAACCATCAGTCCCTTCTGGTAAAGTCAACATCAGAGTGGAAGTAAGTCTATCTTTCAATTCCTGAAAAATCTCTTTTCACATGCTTTGGACCATATGAACTTAGCCTTATTTTTAGTCAATGTTGTCAATGGAGAGGGAATCGATGAACACCCCTCAACAAACCTCCTGTAGTAACCAACCAAACCTAAGAAACTTCTAATATACAAAAAGGATAGAGGTCTAGAACAAATCTTAACCATATCCATCTTCTTAGGATCTATTTCAATACCCATACTCAAAACAATATGACTAAGAAAAGTCACAGACCTTAAGAAAAACTTGCATTTACTAAACTTTGCAAAAAGTTGTTGGTCCTTGAGAATTTGCTACACAATCCTCAAATGATTGATGTGGTCATCCACACTTCTCGAATAAATAAATATATCATCAATGAAAACAATCAAAAAGATGTCATTGTATTGTCTGAACACCATATTCATAAAATCCATAAATGTTGCTAGATTAGTAGTCAAACCAAACGAAATTACCTAAAACTCATAATGACCATACTGACTTCTAAAAGTTGTCTTTGAAATGTCATGTTCTTTCACCCTCAATTGGTGATAAAACGATTGAAGGCAATCTTTGAAAAGTAACTTCCCCCTTGAAGTTGGTCAAATAAGTCATCTATCTTTGGGAAGGATACTTATTCTTAATATTCACATTGTTCAATTGTCCATAGTCTATACACATACAGAGAGATCCATCTTTATTTCTAACAAACAAGACTGGAGCACCCTAATGAAATATACTCAGTTGGATGAAATCCTTATCGAACAAATCTTTCAATTGTTCTTTCAAGTCCTTTAGTTCTATCGGAGCCATTCGGTAAGGATGAATAAAGATAGGTTGTGTATCTAGGAGAAGGTCAATACCAAAGTCTATTTCCCTTTCAGGAGGAATACCGGGTAAATAATCTGGAAACACTTCCTAAAAGTCATTAACAACGGGGACATACTCAATAGTAGGGGTTTCAGAATCTATATCCCTTACCCTAACTAGATGGTATATGCAACTCTTAGAAATCATCTTTCTATCTTTTAGAATAGAGACAAACAGACCATTAGCCATATAAATTCCCCCTTTCAAGTCTAGGACACGCTCATTCGGGAACTGAAACAAGACTACACGAGTTCTACAATCAATAGAAGCATAACATGAATGCAACCAATCCATACCAAGGATAACATCAAAATCTAGCATGTTAAGCTCTACCAAATCAACAAAGAGTAAACCTATGGGATAAGGATACCAGACACTGTCTATAGCCACATATGGCGTCACAAAAGACAAGGTGGCACATATGGCGCCACAAATTACAAGGTAGCACTAGGGTCAAGTAGAGCATGAACATCAAGTTGAAAGACCTTCAACATACCAGTAACCACATCGGGAGAACCCTTTTGTTAACCACGGGACTGAAAGGCATAGAATTGATTTTCTTGGGAGCATTTTAACACAAATTGCTAGAGCTAGATGGAGGATTAGGCTGAACCCCTCGGCAATTACATCCATCATTCTTAGAAACTAAGTGACTATCTCTTATTTTGTGGTCCATCTTACCACAATCTCAACAAGAATTGGAACCCTCTAGACACTTGCCCTTGTGCTTCCTTCCACACTTAGCACAATTAGGCAACAAAGACCCACTACCATTTCCTCCTTGACACTTACGGTTAGACAACCTTTCTTAGTTGAAATTAGAAGGAACATGGAAGGAACCTTCGAAAAGCCTTTGTCTAAACATAGAACGACCATGTCCATCAGACCTTGTATGTGAGAAATTACCATCATCGGTCCTAGTCCTCTTTGCCTCTCTAGACCTTTCGTTAAGTTTCTCCTCTTCGATTGGTTCAGAACCTTGTACACGCCAAGAATATATCCTACCCCACAAAATTAGAAATTATAAACTCAATGGAGATGTGCAAACATCCATATAAGGTTTTCTTGCTAACAAGTAGGTCCCACACCAAAAATCCATTTTAAGCCACAAGCGAAATGGTTGCTTGAAATGAGGCCATAAGCCTTAGGATCTATATTGAAGGTCTTTCTGGACAAAACTTGACTTTTTGAAACAAATCTAACCATAAAAATTGAAATATGAAGGTGTTGAAATTTTGGCTCAAGTCAATTGTTCAGGTTTCAAAAGCTCTATAGCATAGAAACATGCACAAAACCCAAACAAATGATGAGGTGAAAAGTTTTTCATTCCCAAAAAGTCATAAATTACGTGGGGTTGCTCTAGGAATGCTCAAAATACCAAAAAGAAGATATTAAAGGTAAAATGACTAAGAGATTCATTAGAATATTCAGCACTAATAAAATATCCTTCCTCTAAAGTAAAGAGATAAGAAGTGTCTGAAGGCTCTAACAAGAAAGGAAACAACAATCACATCTCATGCTTGGCCTCCTAAGAAACCTTTTCAACTAGGCAATCCCTTCACTAGACATTAAATACATGAATGGATCTCGTATACAACTACTACACATCTCTTGTCTAAATTGCAACTAGCTACTCCAAGAAGGTCCAACAGGTGTCAATTAAACACTAATAATGGTGCACATGAGACTAATAAGGAACATACCGCCTAAGCGTAAAACCATGGAAAACTGATAAAAACATTAAATGTAGAAGGTTGAGCCAACTCATAAGCTATATCACTAATAGTTTGACGAATCTCAAATGGATTTATATACCTGGGGCAAAGCTTTCTCGCCCTCCAAAATCACCTCATGCCTTGAATAGGTAGTATTCGAAGGAACACCAACTTTTATTTTCTAAGGACGACTTCCACATTAAGCAAAAATCTTATACCTGCTCTGTGCTAAACAAAGTTTATCATGAATCACTTGAGCTCTTTCCAAGTTATCCTAAAGAAAATTGCCAACCGAGTGAGACTCTTGATAAGCGGTAAATTTACACTCATTTGAGGCTTTTTCAGTTCAAAAATAAGTGTCTTAAATACCTATAATGCCATATTTTGGTGATATTTTGATGATTTACAATTATGAATGCTAAAGGACGAGGCAAGGATACATACATGAAAGAAAGTTAAAAATCATTTAAAGAAGTATAAACTCTACACCGGTAGTCACCTCATAAAAAGGATGGACCACACAATTAGCCTAACCTCGCCTAAAGTGATAGTTCTCATAATTGAAGATGTTCAAGTTAGGTCAGCCAACAAAAAGTAAAACGACGACTCACAAAAATTGAATAGAAGACAAGATGACCATCACCAAAGGTGACATGACCTTAATGTAAAGTGAAGGCTTACAAGGAAAAAAAAGGTGGTCATCAGCGATTCACCAAATATGAAAGGCAGACTCAATAGAGCTTACTAACTTAGGTTCAAACACGTGAAGCCTGAAACAAAAGAAAGGCGAGCTAAGGAATAGACACTGATCTTTTTTTGGCGAGCTTGAATAATGTCACCAAATTGTGGGCAAAATTTAGATAACTATAAATAGCCCAAATGAGAGAGAAAACAAAGATCTTTTGGATAACCATTTTTTACATTGAGAGATTTTGCATTAGGTTATTTTATAAGACATCTTAACTTGTGAAAAACATCTTTAGTTATGTTTTAAAATTTCACTTTTGAAATTGACAATTGGAAATTTAAATAAAATTGCATGTTGATTATAATTGCTTAATTTCATTACATACATGACTGTTGTCATGATATGTTTAACTTTTTTACTTTTTATGATGTACGACTAATACACTAAGTCTACAGACAAAATTATGGTGTTGGGTGTTTATTTAACCTAGAGGGCATTTTGGTTTGCTCTATTCTATTACTATACATTCATGGATTTGAACTAATTAGCATGGGGTTAATTCATGGATTAAGGTTGCAAACTTAGTTCCTAGTCTTGATCTTCAATTGATGATCAAAAGAGATCAATTGAAGTGGTTAATTAGTTTGATCCATGCAATCTAGGTTTCATTTTTATGGTTTGCTAGAATCATAGATTTTGATTTAGATCTAGGAGCCGAAATATGTTCGGAAGAGAGATTCATGTAAGGTAGTGGGTTGATTTTTGATTCACATAGATGAGACCGAAAAAGGAGATTCTATGATATTGTGCTATGAGATTGAAATGAGATTAGTTTCATTAAATATTACCTATCCTCTCAATGACAATTTAGCACTATTGAGAAACACAAGTAGCCCTATGTGATATTGATACCAATCCCCGCACCCCTAGATTGTGTCTTAATTATTTGATTCCTTAATTATTGTTTAATTATAACACTTAATACTTCAAATCATTATAGAAAATTTGGTGGAACCATCCACCATCCTTTTCTAATGGGCTACAATGAATAAGTCTGTATTCTTAATTTCCTTGTTGAATTATTAACCATAAACCATTCCTTGTGGGATTCGACTTCGACTTCTTGTTGGGTATTCTTATTGACAATGAATACTTACTCATCTAATATTTTTTTAGATTAATTTTGAATGTCATCAAAAATAGTGTAGCTTCAGGGGAACGATAGTTGTGAATTCAATTAGTGAAGTTATTTTGTGAACATTTTGAAGTATAGTAGATTGTTGCTTGGTGTTGTGGTTTTTTTGTTTTGTAGGTATAAAACATGAGTGATCATGGTAGTGACAAAGATAGTCACTACACATAAAAAAATAACGTGGGTTACTTGAATGATAGTCATATGAATGTCATTGAGACCGCATGAGCTATCTGGTTACCTCCTATAACTAGAAGAACAATGTTCCATATGACGAGAACAATGCCACAGCTTCTCCAAATGAGAGAAATTTTTGGGAGTTTAGCTCATGAGGACCCTCACGAACACCTTCAAGACTTTATGGATATTTACTTCTACAATAATTTTATTGTAGCCTTGATTTCGTCAGTAAGGGCTTGGCTGATCAACTTATTCAAGATGAGTTGATTCAATAATTGTATGAGGTAGCAACATTGTTTCCTGATGATATGACAAAGATCTATAGATCATGGCATACTAGGGAGGATAAAGTGTCTTCTCTACAATGGATCATTAGTAAAGAATAAATTTATAAGAACCATGAGTGTGATGAAAACATGGCAAAAATGATGACCGAACTTGATTTGTTTTAGAAACATGTCATGGGAGGTAGAATGAAAATTTTAAATGCGATTGGAACAAGTAGTAGGCAATGCCTAAAAGATGCCAAGTTTGTGGTATTGTACAATGAATAGGTGAATTACATGGGAAATTAATTGGGGCGTTCTCACCTAAACTACTCAAGACAAAGTTGGAACAAAGATCAAGATAATGGCTGGAACGATTTGAGAGAGAGAGAGGTGGCAATTAGAGAGAATATGAGGTTGAAAAAGATAGATACATCCCGCCTCACGATTGTCCAAAGCAAAATGAACCAGCTGGATGGGAGGGAAACCGAATAGATGATATTCTAACAAGGATCTTCAATAAGGTTGAAGGATCATGACAAAGTGTTAACGGATTTGAAAAAAGACTTCTTCACTTTTACTCAAACGGTTATATCCTATTAAGTATCAAACAAACAGTTAGAATCTTAAATATGTCACATCTCTACCTTTCTAAATCCAAAGCAAAAGGAGCATTGCATAGTGACACCATCTCGAATCCTTATAATGATTATTAATGAGGTGATTCTTTGAAGGCAACCTAAGTTTATTTTATTACTTTCAATAACGTGTGTTGTGATTTTATATTGAAAAGAAGTCAAAAATGGTGAATTCAATGATATACCATATCAGCAATGGGATGAAATCCTTTGGTAGACATCTTTGTGTTTTCATTCTTGGCTGAATAATTAAAAATACGATACTATCAAGTGCATCGAAAAGGGATCCAGATGATGATCCACCAAAATACAGTAATAAGACTCCATCGAGTCCACCATATTGATCATCAGGTTTGAAAGTTTTTCAAGTATAATCGGTGAGATCAGGCTGGTTCTGCGATTCTCCTAATGCATTCCACATCATTAGTTGTAAATTGCCGAGGATTCCTGAAATAAAAAATCCAAGAATTTTTTCAAGATTTAAAAGAAAGCCTTTCAACTTTTAGAACTCTTTCACTTCCCAAACACACCGTACCATTGTTCTTTGCTTTTGTGAACTCATTTGTGTTGATTCACTTTCATAAAGTGTATAAAGTGTATTATGGTGTGTGATTCTCAATCATATACGTGTCTCTCTTGATTTTGTGCTTCGTGATATACTTTGAGGTTGGTTTTCGAGGACGCTAGTGGTATGTTTGCTTAATCTTGGTTTTTTTTTTATGGGTCTTGTGTTATATTGTTGTTGTGTAGTATGATTTGATTGGGATTTTTTAAATATTAAGGATTAATCTATGTCCATGAGTTAGGATAGTTGATTTTGTGCCTAAAATTGTTAAATTTGATTGTGAACGTTAAAATTTTAAATTGATAAGATGAATATGTTGGGTCTTTCTTGAATTAAGTATGGGAGAAGTTTGATAATCCCAGTGTTGTGTTTAGGACTTGTATTTTCCCAATGATAGATATAGTGACAACTATCTTAAAGGCAAATCATCAGTTTAGGGAACTCTTTGTGAACTTTGGGAGAAGTCTAAGTACCTATTGATAGAATAACATTTGGGTAGATTGTAAAACAGATTGGGAAATGGGTAATTTTGCGTATTGGTGTTGAACTTATGATAAATTGGCATTGGGTTAAAATTACTTGTTCGGTGAGCTTGTCTTACCTCACCAATATGATTAGGCAAATCGCTATGTAAGTCCTACTTTGTCTTCAGTGTTCGAATATGTGACTTAAGTACTGTCTCATTAGGCGAGCTTGTCTTAGCTCACTAAATCAAACTTAGTGAATCACCAAGTAGGATTAGACATTACCCATTTTGCGTATCCCTTTTAGTTGTGCATTGTCACTTTCAGTGGACTTCTCTTAGTCTGCTGAAACCAACGCAGTGAATTACTGAGTGAGAGATGTCTTCACCTTTCATGCCTGAGTGAAATTAATATGTGCTCTATAAACTTCAGCGAGCTCGCCTAGCACACCAAATCTGTAAGGGGAATCGCCTTCCTAGTTGGCGAAAATCAGAAATTGTTTTTGAATTTTGTTTGTGTTTGATCTTCTGTCAAACTAACCATTACTCGACTTGTGTTAGAAAATGTTGTTCCTTGCAGTAAATGGGTAGAACTAAAGGAAATAGAGTTGTGACATATGACAGGGTTAGAGACAGTATCCTCCTCCCCTCCCCCCCCTTTGAAAAGGAATAAGGTGCTTACTATCGATGTGCACTCCTTTGCTCCTGATATACCGTGAGTTAACAGTATTTTTGAAACATTTCACTTAGAATTTATGTGTGTCTCACGCTATATGGTATTAGAAATAATGTGTTTTGTATCATGTTTGCAGAAAATAAGCTTGGAATGTAGTTGATGGAGATGACAACTGAAAATATGAAGAAAGAGCCACACACGAAAGTGATCCATAGACCATAGGTACTGTGATTGACTGTCGTTGGGCATGCGTGGATGGATCATTAGGAGTTTTGACTAAGTGATAAACTACGAAGCAACTAATAGACCGTAGGTCGAACCATGTGCCATCCTACACATCCGCCGATAATTTCAAAGAGTTGAAGTTCCAGTACTTGATGAAAACAATCCTAAGTATAAAGCCACGAAAGAGGGCCCATGGACCGTAGGTAGAACCACAGTCCAACATGCACGTCCATCGTTAATTATCTAAAAGTGAAGGTTTTAGTACTTGCTGAAAAGTTGCTAAGTGTTCACCCATGGAGGGTGACCTACAGACCATAGGCCGACCCACGGTCGTAGGTCGTGTCATTGATTGATGCCGCGCTCCAAAAGTTTATTTCCTTATTTTGTTTCCTTTTTGTTTACGACATTTTTTTCTATAAATAGGGTATGTAAACCTCATTTTTGGGGGTTAGACATTATTGATTACTTTTAGTTCTTGGTATATTCTTTGGGAATGAACTTTCAAACTTTGGCAATATGATTTCGGGATTTCGGTATATAGGATTTTTGCTTTGAAATTCAATTGGAGCTTTCAGGTTTCTTGTACTCTAATTGTAAGTTCATGAATTCTCTTTTTCAAATTATGAATTATGTTCTGTCAAGCATGAGTAACTAAATCCACAACTAGGGTTGTGGTAAACATGAGCAATTAACAACATATGAATAATAATTAAGTGATTCTTGAATAGTGTTTATGCATGTTATAGTAATTCTTTCACTTAGAAGTCTTTTTAACAAGTGCATGCCTTAGAACTCGCCTCGCTGCTACTTGCCGGACCAAGGAGGTAGTTAATGAGAAAATAATTAACAACAGGGATTTAGTGGATATTATATAACAGTCTAATGTCAATTGGTGCGAGGGTGAAAACTAAGTCATACATTGATGTGATATCTAATCTGAGGTAAAGTTAAGGGTTAGTAAACTATACTCTCGTAGTCGGTCCAAGGTGCATAGTGAAATTCCCTACTTGGAGGACCAATCACTTAGGGATACCTAACTTACTAGCTTTGCATGTAAAACACTAGGAAAGAATTAGTATATTAGGATTACCGTGTTAAGAGCTTATAAGGAACCCACACACCCTAGTTTCTCTCTCATATTGATAACTCAAAGTTTGAATCTTGCTCACTTGTTACTTAAACAAGAATAGGTTATTTGCTTACAACCCCCTCCCCCCCCCCCCCCCCCTCCCTTTTTATTGTTTATTTCGGAAATAGTTTGACTAAACGAATATAATCGTGAGTTAAATTTAAGTTTGAACCATATTCTTCGTGGGATCGACCCCAACCATAAAGTTAGGTTCTTTATTTGATGACGACTGCTTATACTTCTTTATTAGAGGTGTAATTTGAGCGTATTAATTTTGGCGCCGCTGCCAGGGAATTTGGATTTTATATCAACTTTAACTACATTATTGAACTTTAGTCAATTATTTCTCGATCTTACGTTTTTTGTTTTGTTTTTGTTTTCTACAGGTTGCAACCATAGTGTATGCTACATGGACTCAAGGCGAACCATTGACTCTATATGACCCTAAACTAAGTAAGACTTCGAGAAAATGGAAAATCAAGAGGTCCATAATAATCCAGTCATAGAGGAACATGAGGAAGGAGTTAATAATAAGAATGATTAGGTTCGTGGTGGTAAACTACTCGGAGATGCATTAAGGGTACAAAATCCGCTAGAACAAAGGTTGTGTGATAACTACAGGGTTGGCTTCAATACAGTTGAATCAGAAGGATGTTTTTTTCTTCCTCCTCAACCTCTAGGGCATGCATTTGTGGTGACCAACAGTCTTATGCAGATGCTTACAACTAGAGGATTGTTTTCTGGCCTGGCTTTGGAAGATCCGCATGGTCACATGGCTAAATTGAGAAGTGTTTGTAAGAGTTTTGTGGGGCGACCAGAGTTAGATATGGATGTCATAGGTCAAAGAATCTTCCCTCTATCATTGACCGGTGATGATGCAGTGTGGTTTGTTGAGATTCTATATAATTCAATGCATACATGGGGCTGATTGCACCGAGTGTTTATGGAGAAGTACTTCCTAGGGTCTAAGAAGCTTAACCACAAGGACAAGTTGAATAATTTCGTGAAACTACTTGGAGAGTCTGTGAGCAGTTCATGGGATAGGTTCACCGCATTCATCAGAAGTGTTCCGAATCACCATATAGATGATAGGTGATTGAAGGAGTATTTCTACAGAGGGCAAGATGACAATGGAAAGGTCGTACTATATATTGTTGCTAGAGGATCATATGGTGAGTGCATATTTGAGGAGGTCATTGAAAAATTGGAGAAGATTTCCAAAATAATAAGGCATGGAGCTATAGAAAAACTAATACTGGAAAAAGCACATTCGTTGTTCAAGCCACACCGGATCAATCTAGTGATGACATTTGTGAAGAGATGGCTCAGATGAGGATATAACTTGGGTTGGTATTAAAGCATGTGAGTGGAAATGCAGAAAAAGGTAATGCGGTAAATGATCAGTGGACGAATGCTATTATGAGGAGGATGTGTATTTTGTGAATGATCAGACGGGGGGTTTCCAAACCAATGCCTAAGGTTCCAACTCAGATAATTGGTGCTAAGGTCAAGGAAACCAAGGTTGGAACTATGGGAACTATAATTGAGAAGGAAAATATGTCCGAGATGGGAACTGCAATCGTGATAACAGCTACAACTGGAACATCTATGGTAACATGAATGAGAGAATGGGGCCTTATGTTTCACCAGGGAACAGGGAATCTAGTAATAGAGAAGTTGGGGGCAGCATGTCACGCATTGAGGATATGATGCCAAAGATAATGAAGAGGTTTGATGTTACTGATCAAAATGGGAAAGAGATGCGTATTGACTTGCTCGAGATTGGTTAGAAAGTTGATGCCCATGCCATGTCGATTAAAGCAACTAGAGCAACAATTTAGTCGCTTGTCTACTACTGTGAATACACACCAACCTGGCACACTTCCCAACAACACCATCCAGAATCTAAAAAATGATGGGCATTATATGTCAATCACAACTCATGGAGGAAAACAAACTATTGATCCTCCCATGCCATCTGATGTGGAAAAAGTGGTAGAAATAGATGAGGATGAGATTAAGGTTACTGGAGAGACGAAAGATGCCACAAAAAAGGAAACTGAGTTGACTCAAAAGGTTGTTCCTATGACCAGACCCCCCCTCCTTTCCCACAGAGGTTAGTGCAAAATACTGTAGAACGAAAATACTGCAAGTTCATAACTATTTTGAAACAACTTTCCATTAATGTCCCATTGATAGAAGCTTTGGACCAAATGTCTGGGTATGCAAAATTCATGAACGACTTGGTGACCAAAAAGAGGGTTGTCAATCTTGAGAGTAATGAGAGTTTGCAGCATTGTTGTGCCATATCTACGAGGTCACTAATGCAAAAGAAAGATAATCCTGGAACTTTCACTATTCCTTCCACCATCGGTAAGATGCACTTTATGAAAGCTTTGTGTGATTTGGGTGCCAGCATTAATTTGATGCCATTGTCGATTTATAAGAAGTTGGGCTTAGGATCTCCAAAACCAACTGCGATGCACTTACTTATGGCTAATAGAACTATGAAAAAGCACATTGGAGTGCTTTAATATGTTCTTGTGAAAGTGGGGGCTTTCATTTTTCCAGCAAACTTTGTGATACTTGATTCCGAGGTTGACTTTGAGGTTCCTATCATCTTAGGGAGACTATTCCTTTCTATTGGGTGTGCCTTAGTCGATATGGAGAGATGGATGCACTTTGCGAAAAATTTGTGTGATTTGGGTGCTAGCATTAATTTGATGCCATTGTCAATTTATAAAAAGTTGGGTGTACAAGCTCCTAAACCAACTGCGAAGCACTTACTTTTGGTTGATACAACTGTGAAATAGCCTATTGCAGTGCTTCAATATGTCCTTGTAAAAGTGGGGACCTTCATTTTCCGACAAACTTTGTGATACTCGATTGTGAGATTGACTTTGAGGTTCCCATCATCTTAGGGAGACCATTCCTTTCTATTGGGCGTGCCTTAGTCAATATGGAGAGAGGGCAGATGAAGTTCCGACTGAATAAGGAGAAGGTGATCTTTAACATCTGTAGGTCTATGAAATAGGAAAGTGATATTAAATCGGTATCTATAGTGAGTCACATTATGGAAAAAGGCGTGGAAGTGTCTAGTAAGGAGAAATTAGATACAACCTTCTGCATGGTGAAAAAGCACCATGATCAAAAGACAGGAAAGCGCGAACTAGCTCCTGGTGATCTGGTGTTGTTATTTAACTGAAGGTTGTGCTGGTTTCTTGGAAGATTCAAGTCCTAGTGGACCGGACCATTCAGAGTGACCCAAGTGTCCCCACATGGACTGGTTGAGCTTGAGAAAAGAAAGGTGACAAAATTCAAGGCCGACTAGCGAAGGATAAAAAGCTACATGGGAAATTCTAAGAGTGTCAATGCAGTGATAGAGGCATGGCATCTTGATGAAGTCTGAGTAATCAAGGAATATCCATCGTGTCGTGACGTTAAATCAAGCGCTGCTTGGGAGGCAACCTATGAAGTACAATCTACCCAACTATAGGTTTTCTTTTTGATATAGGAGTTTTGTTTTTTTTTTTTTGTGTCTTAGTGTTGGCTAAATATAGAATGGGGTCTATGTCTAAAAAGTGTCCATAAAATGTAAAAAGAAAGTCCTAATGGTTGCTACGTGTAAAGGGATGAAAGGCAAAATCTGTACAAAACAGTTATGTAGTGGTCTATAGACCCATCAACGGTCCGTTGGTCCATCCACAGACCATGAATGGTTTCCTTAGATCCTAGGTAAGTATTATAAATTATTTTCATTGGCAGAGTGACCTACGAACCAGACTTACAGACCATAGGTCGACCTACGGACCATCGACAGGGTCTCGTGGGTCTAATCTATGGTGTTGGCCTATCTGAGAGTTTGCACTCTACTGAGGGTGCTATGATAGTTGATGGGAGCGCTACCGACAGTGTTCCTAATTGTGATCCACAGGCTTCGAGAAACAGAACCCATCTGCTTTTTGAGAGGTCTTCGGTGCATATGCGCCACAGGTTTGCTTCACCCTATGTCTTACTTTTGATTTTTTTTGCATTGGGGACAATTGGACTTATTTTTTTGGGGGTGGGGTAAATGGTTTGTGAGCGATAGGGTGAAGTCTGAGTAATCCAACTCATAATCCTCTCTTTGGGTTTTCTTGACTGTGTTCTTTTTCCTCAAGAGACTGCTTTAATATCTATTGAACCGGTATGCTTAGTAATGTATGTGTAGAAGTAAGTAGAAGAATGAAAGCATGGTGGCATAAAAAGCATGTAAAAAAGTATTCCCGTCCAAAAAGTTTGAAATGTGCTAGATATGTAGGCTTTATAAGTTGAATGTGCTGGATCTCAATGTGACATGATAAGAAACTGATTTGACCTCATGACTTAAGCCAAAACTTGAACTAGGTAATCAAATAATCTGGTAATGAAACAATGTGCCAAGTGTGTGTGAGGAAAGCTTGAATGTTCATACAGTGTGTGCCAATCTAGAACTTGCCCCGTTGGTCCTTCTAAGATAATCTAGGCTAGAAGTTGGGAAGTGATCATAGGCCCTTGTTCAAATAAGTCCACTAAAGCCTAAAATGATCCAACCAAATGAAGTAAATGTTCCCTTTGATCCAAATATTTAAGCCTAATATAGACCACTTCTTTCAATTCACCTATCTCACCTTTCCTAAAATAATTATATTGGTCACGGTCCCTCCTTGGACTTGTGCACCTTGAATTATGCCAAAAGCCTAAGTTGAGGGTGGCTAATTCAAAAGTTACCTTGATCTTGGCCCTACTTCGGCATCAGATATTGTGCACCTCAACTCATGCTAAACACATAAGTTGAGGGTTGTTGTGAAAAAGGAATCTGAAAGAAAAAGGGTATGAAAAGAGTTGTATGTTGAAGAGAGAAAAAGAAAAGATAAAGATGTGACTTTCTACAAAAGAAGCAAAAAGATGCAAAACAGAAGTGCTGAAAAAAATATAGAAAAATAAAGTGAAAGAAAAAAAAGAAAGTGAAAAATAAGAGTTATAAAGTCTAAAATCACATCTGTGTTGAAGAGAGTAAATGGAAAGAAAGTAAAATGAAAGGATGTCAAGAATAGGTTTAGAAAAGAGGTAAAAACCAATGTAATGTCAAAGAGTGCTGAAAGCCACTAAAAAGTACCTAAATGTACCATACCTAACCCTGAGCCTACGTTACAATCTAAGAAAATCCTATAGTGATCTTAGCAACTAGTTTGGATAGTCTAAGCAGTGAAAATAAAGGCAAGCCTATGGTTTGAGCACTAAATACACTTGAAGTCACTTCTAAGCGTGAGTGTTGAATTAATCCTAAAAACTTGAAAGGCATATCTATTATGTGTGAAAAAGGATTTCTTTTGAAATGAGGGGCACTAGTTACATTGTTGGAGAATTGATACCTTGGTCATTGTGAAAGATGTATTTTGTGATGTCTATCGGCCGATCTATGTCATGTTTTGATCCGCATGAGTTAGCTTGTTGAGTCTAAATAAAAAATTTGCACTATTTTGATGGAATTGAGTTAGTAAGCCATGTGATTGCTTGAATTTGAATGTCTACTTCTACACAAGTGTCTTTTAGAGTTTTAGTGCCTTGCTTAAGGACAAACAACAAGTTTAAGTTGAGGGTGTTGATGTACCGTGAGTTTACTGTATTTTCAATGCATTTCATTTAAAAGTTATGTATGTCTAGGGCTATATGGTATTGGAAATAGTGTGTTTTGTACATGTTTGCGGGAAATAAAGTTGGAATGCAGTTGATAGAGATGACAGCTGAAAATGACTGTTGTTGGGCAGGTGTGGATAGATCATCAAGGAATTCTGACTAAGTGTGGAACTACGAAGCAACTGATAGACCGTAGGTCGACCCACAGACCATCCTTCACATCCATCGATGAGTTCAGAGAGTTGAAGTTCCAGTACCTGATGAAAAATCCTATGTATAGAGCCACGGAAGAGGACCCATGAATCGTAGGTAGACCCACTATCCGTCTTACACATCTGTCCTACACGTCCATCGTTAAAGATATGAGAGTGAAGGTTCCAGTACATGCTGAAAATTTTCTAAGCGTTGACCCACTGAGAATGACCTACGGACCGTAGGCTGACTCATAGTCCATAGGTGGAGTCGTCGATTGATGCCGTGTTCCAGAAGTCTACTTCTTTATTTTGTTTCCTTTGTGCGTAGGACATGTCTTTATATAAATAGGGTATGTAAACCTCATTTTTTTTGGGGGGCGGGGGGTTAGACATTATAGTTTACTTTTAGTTCTTGCTATTTTCTTGGGGAATTATCTTGCAAACCTTGGCAATTTTATTTCAGGATTTCAGTTTATAAGCTTTTCACTTTGAAATTCAATTGAAGATTTCAGGTTTCTTCTACTCAAATCGTAAGTTCATGAATTCTCTTTATCAAAATATTGAATTGTGCTCTTTTAAGCATGAGTAATTAAATCCACAACTAGGGTTGTGGAAACCATGAGCAATTAACAATGTATGAATAATAATTAAGTGATTCTTGAATAGTATTTATGCATGTCTTGGTAATTCTTTCGCTTAGAAGTCTTTCTAATGAGTGCACCTCGTTGCTACTTGACGGACCAAGGAGGTAGTTAATGAGAAAAGAATTAACAATAGAGATTTAGTGGGATATTATCTAATAGTCTAATATCAATTGGTGCGAGGGTGAAAACTAAGCCATACATTGATATGATATCTAATAGGAGGTAAAGGTAAGGGTTGTAATGTATACACTCGTAGTCGGACCAAGGTGCATAGTGAAATACCCTAATTGGAGGACCAATAACTTAGGGATACCTAACTTACCAACTTTGCATGTAAAACACTAGGAAACGATTACTATTATTAGGATTACCTCGTTAAGAGCTTATGGGGAATACATACACCATATTTTCTCTCTCATATTGACAACTCAAAGTTTGAATCTTTCTCACTTGTTACTTAAATAGCAATATGTTATTTGCTTACAAACCCTTTAATTACTTGTTTCAGAAATAGTTTGAGTAAATGGATATAATCGTGAATTTATTTTAAGTTTGAACCATATTCCTTGTGGGATCGACCCCAACCTACAAGTTCGATTCTTTATTTGATGATGTCCACTTATACTTCTTTGATAGAGGTGTAATTGGAGTGTATTATATCCTCAACAAATATTATTCACATTGTGCTTCTGTACACACATAGGTGACCAGCCAAGGAAGAGGATTTCCAAGAAAAAAAACAGACGTAAGGTTCGAATTTGTGCCAAACCTTGTATTAAATGTTAGTACATCTCGATTTCTCCCTATTAAAGCTCCAAGAGACCACAATAGGCTCAAGGGAGCTAGAGAACAAAGCATTCTTGAGGAGAGATGTCTATTTATCTATGGGGAGATAGGTTATTACCCTTCAATTTGGGACACTATGAAGTTCCACAAATTTAAGAAGTTCACAATTATCGACCCCCTTTTGCTCCGGTTTGGGTAAGGAAATTTTATATGGTCTATTCAATGTCGTTGCCCAAGAAGAGAAAAGGCAAAATTGGGAAACGATTAGAGAAGGTGGAAGTTTGTTGCAAGATTGTGCAGTGCACGCTGGTGCCATCAACTAAATTTTGGGTTCCAAAGGTAGTAGAGATGGTTACTACACACCCCGTTTGAAACGGCGCCTACATGAAATCAATGGGAAGCTCACACCCCTCATTTTTGATATCTTTCATTCATGGATGGTTGATGGAGAATAGATAGAAAAGAAAGACATTAACATTGCCTCCAGATATTGGTTCAACTTCATTAGCAGTAGTCATATGTCTTCCCAGAATGAGTCCATTGTCGAGCCTCCCAAGGCTGTATTTGATGGCAACATTAGTGATCAAACATAGATCAGCACTAGGGCAATCACATATTTGTGTGAGGATGCAAAAGTGTCTTTTTGGGAAAGGAT
Organism: Solanum bulbocastanum; assembly: GCA_037074985.1. Classification (NCBI taxonomy): domain Eukaryota; kingdom Viridiplantae; phylum Streptophyta; class Magnoliopsida; order Solanales; family Solanaceae; genus Solanum; species Solanum bulbocastanum. The sequence continues at coordinate 8,074,716 of CM073598.1, forward strand.
AGATGTCTGGATTACACACACCTCTTCATATGACATTTGGAAGGTTGAGAAAGATTGCTTAATAGATGATATGGCTCAGAAGAAGTTTCCACCACCAAGACACAACCCCTATTTCAGATCCTACTATACTTGAGGTCAGTGTGGCACAACCAGTTCCTTCTATTGACCCATCAAGTACTACTTAGCCGTCATTTATACTTTGTACCTATATATCACCTGCACCTGCCCATATTTCTCAACCTCACTTGACCTATGCCTTGATTTACCAAATGGAAAACCTTACATGGTCTACGAATGCTAGAACGATAAGGGTAGAGAAGGAGATGCCCAAATTTTTTAAGTGTTATTAAGGATGCACTACTATTGGTTAGAAGTTAAATGCTATAGTACCAAGCCACCCTAGTATCGTATGGGGAGAGGATAAAGAACCTCATGGCTAGGGATAAGAGCGAACAAGGGTAGGTCGGTTGAGTGGACTTTCATAAGTTGTGACATTTCTACTTTTTGGCTTTATGTGGACCACCTATGGTCCAACGATATCTCTATAACTTGGGTGACGTTCTCTTGGCTAATATGGCTCAGTTTTTTCCTACCTTCGAGTCAAGAGATGAGTCCTCTAGAGGTGTTGCCGAGAAGCTTGGTGATACTGGTGAAATTGGTAATGTTGAGAGAGTTTAGTTTGAGGTTGATATTGAGTTAGTCGAGGAGACTAATGAGTTGGAGTTTAGGATAAAGGATGAAAAGCGGACTGTTGAGAATTTAATGCATAAGCAGGATATAGAGGACACGATAGTGCTCAATATGATGGAGAAATCTCTTGTGGAGACCTCCAAAGTCAGTACTAGTTGTGTGTCTTTAGACCCTACTCTTCCTTGTACATCTATCTTGGACAATGATGCCTTAATTGATTAATAAAATTCAAATGAGTATAAAAATAAATTAAAAGAGTGAGCCATCCTTGTAAATAGAAACCTAACAATGAGTCGGGGTCGAATCCCACAGGGAATGGTATGCGGTTAAGAATCTATGTATACCATTAACAAGAACCTAATTCACTTGAAGTAGAAATAAAAATAAATGGGTGGAGAAGTCTACCAACTTTAATAGTAGAAATTATGAAACACAATTATCAAAATGGAAATAAGTGATGATTCACAAAACTAAAGGACTATTGTGGTATGGGATTAGTTGTTGATTTTACTTGACCTATAGTAGAATTGCTCAATGTGGCTAATTAATCACAAATTGGCTAGGTCATCATCAATGATGCTAACATTCTTTATCTCAAAGCATACTTGCATAGAATCTCCTTTCAGTGTCATCTATATGTCATTCAAAATAACTCAAAACCTTAGAACTGCAATAAACTACTCTAACTACAACTAGTGAACATATTACCCACTTATCTTGGTCTCTCTCAAGTACCTTAAAAAATCAAAAGTGCACCTCAATTCATGAGTTAATAACCAGGCAATCAGTGAAATTTGTAATTAACATCCATAAACAGAGCAATTCAACATACCCACTAAATTAAATAAACAATGAACTCCATAATCACACCTCCAAAGTTTAGGGTTTTAGCCACACATTACAATGTGTAAATAAACTAAACCTTATATGAGATTTGCCACTGGTAGCATGAAATCAAGTGTTTAATAGAAGAACCACTTCAAATCCCACTTCAATTTCGTAAATTCAAGTATACAATTGAAAGATTTAGTATGTGTTTTTTCGCTTAGTGGAGAAACAATCTCTAGAAAAGTCAAGGTATTTCTCTTAATTTTTCCACCCACTCTCTCTCTCCTCTGGGCTATTTATAGTTTCCCAAAATGTTTCCCAAAAAGTAGTTTTGTGTCCCTTTCGGCGACAATAGCTCGGTTTGCCACATGTGTTCGGCGAATCATCCATCTTCTTCTACTTTGCCTTTCTCTTACTTCAATATTCAGTTCTAAAAATCTCATTAGGCCGTCTCGACTATGTTTTCTTTTGAGATTTCAGTGACTCACTCATTTTCACCTCATATCACCCTTAGAGCCATAATTTTGTCTGCCAACACTATCAAATTTGACAATACCTATTCGCTACGCTTTATGTCTTCCGGAGGATCGCCCTTCTTGTCTAACCTCGCTGACTGACCTTGAAATATGACTTAATGCACTCTCAAATAAGGAGAAGTCATGCTCAGTTGGCGATTCACCCGCGATCAACTATGTTTACTTTGCACTTCTTCTTTTTCTGTATTTTCGGTCATTTATTCAAACACCTGTCAATTCCTTGTCCAATTACCTTCATAACTGCAACTCATCAATAGTCGATTAGAAAAGGACAAATTAGGCATTGAAGACACTAATTATTGAGCTAAATGGACCTTAAATGAGTGAAAATCTACCATTCATCAACATCCCCATCTTAATCTTTTTATTTTTCTCAAGTAAAACAAGAACATAATAAGCTTAATAAGGGTGTTTACAAGACTACTCAATGAAACCTACCATGCAAGCACCATAGCAAAATTACTCTCAAAAGCATCTTACCCGAAATCATGATCAAAGAGCTCAAATGATGATTAGCTAGTCTCACACAAGGGGAAGCTCACGTTAGCTACTTGTCTAATGTGAGAACATGTATCAAAAAATGCATTCAAGTGGCCTCACATCAAGAATGATTCTATGCTCTCACAAAGAAAATCAACAAAATTAATAGGAATCAATGCAACTTTTACTCTCTCGAAAGAGAAACAAATGCAAACTTTGTCCCATAGGTTGCCCATATTTTCCAATCAACACAAAACCTTGTTAATGCAAGATCGTAAGTGTCTTTAGTCTTGTAATGGGGCTGAGGGTTAAGGTATGGTCAATTTGGATTGGTGATTTACGCCTTTTCAATGTTTTTTTTTTTTCTTTTTTTTTTGCAATCATCATCACCTTTTCTAAAGTTCATTTTCATCTTTTTCATTTGAGAACTCAACTCTTGATTTTCCACTCAATTCATTTGGAATCCCCTTTAATTTCATTCACTTTGTTTTTTTTCATTTTTCGAAGCTATTTTCATCAAAATGATGATATACACAAAATTCTTTTTTTCATATGGAGAAATTCCTTCTTTTTGCAATACTTTTAGATTTGAGTCTCATTTCTTCTTCTTTTGCCCTTCACTTGGCTTTCACAAATCCTTCATTTCCACACCCCCAACTTAGGCTTTTTGCCTAAGTTTGTTATTCAAACATCACTATGCCTCAAAAAAGAATGTTTGGTGAGAATGTAGGATAATTTGGCTCAAGAGGCTTTTGGTTGTCAACAAATAAGATAGGCTCAAGTGGTCCCAACATGGATTGACATCCTCACAAGGTAGTCAAAACGACTTTACGGACAATTTGGTTCCCTTATGAATTTTTTGCCCAAGATCTTGTCTCACATTCACAAGATTCACAACATTTAGACTAAAAAAGAAACTTCTAGGAGTCTATATGCATGTTTTCAAGTTAAACATCACCACATATGCCACTTCAAAATATACTCATTAGCACATCCAAAAAATATCAAAGCATACAGGTGATGTTCATTGCAAGGCTCACATCAAACCACAGCTACTCAATAAAAGATTTAAAGAGATAGCACAACGGTTTAACCACATCAATTTCATTCTCGCAACACCAAAAGTACACATAAATCTCTTCAAGAGTACTCTTGAAGACATAGATATTGAATAAAATTGAGTCTCAAATTGTCATAAATGAAAACATCAAGCATGTCATGATTTTGAATTCATGGGGGTTGCAATCATCCATAGAAAATAGAGACACTTATACCCAAAATAGAACTCTAACTCAAGAAAACACAATACCATAAAACGGGGAATATTGGAACGAAAGACCTCACCCCAACAAAAAAAGAATTCAGTGTCCTCAATGCACGACAGTTGAAATAAAGAGATAAAGGTAGAAGCACTCTTTGAGTAAGCATAGGTATTCGTTGCCTAAAATGATTGGCGAGTCCCCGAGTAGACACAAATTTTTTTAAAGTTAATTTCCTTTCAAGTGATTTTAAAATGTCATTATTTACTTCTAAGTGTTTTTTTTTTTCGAAAGTTAGTCAAATTAGTCTATTTTTCAAGTTGTACGATAACTGGGTGTTAACGAACATTTCAAGTGCCTTAAAAACCTTCTTGAAATGTAAATGTGAACCGCATACCCTTCTTCATATTCTTTATTGATTTTTTGGTTTTTAAATTTGTTGAAATTAATTCTTAGTTTTCATAATTTATTTTAAAAAATTAAGTAGCAACTTCTTAAAAGTTGAATTTTCCCTTGAAGTTAAATTAATTTTATGAAAACGATATTATCTTATTATCCACATATAAAACATCTAAAAGGGGTATTTAATTGTTATATATGTATATACCTTTTGGTTTTCTTTTGGTTGTCTCTTATTAGCTTATTTAAGTTGTTACTTCAATATTATTTATACCCTTACACCCATTATATTTGATTTGAGGATATGGGTTGGCTTACCTACTTGTAGGTTAAAGTGGGGATAATCATGATTACTATAGGTGAAATGCTACAGAATAGGTTGTGACTTTCGCATAGCCCTTTTAGTATATATGGTTGGATGGTTGTGGTTAGTTATTATGCATACATGTTAAGGACCCTATTTTCACTTATAATGTTGTTATAGTCGACCTGGCGTCAAATTTTGGGAAGGGCTAGCTAGTGTTGTGGTTATTCTAATTTTGAATTTTGGGATAGGCTAAGTGTCTATACTGATGATCTGATGTAAAATTCTTGGAGTTGCTAGCTGTCTATGTGGCCATTCAATTAAAATACTGTATGTGGGACCAGCTTCTCCAAATTAAAATTTTGGGGACTGCGGGTCTTACAAGGTTCTACAATGTAAGATATCAGAAAGGACTATCTATTTCGTTGTTAAATATATCCAAAGTAAGATTTGGGAGATTTTAGGTTTGAGGTGTTGGATTCATTTTTTAATTCTTCCATTTAATATAACCTTTTAGTTTACCCGTCGATCTTTTTAGTGTTAGGTTGGGTTAATGTTTGATTATTTTATTGTTGTGATGCCTTTGTATATGAGTTCTGGGTTTATGGCGGTCTAGTTACATTTAAATCAATTTAACTTCTTCATCAATTTCTCTAGTAGCTTTACATCGTGGAATGTGTAGATATACCGTTACTTTTGCCGTATTATCTTCTTATACTCAATATTTATATTTTTAGTGCAATCAGAAGCCTGGCTGACCTATGATGTCTATTGAGTACCCATTGATTTAGTAGTCATATTACACTTTGCATTTTTGTATGATTTATATCCCAGGTCTTGTAACTTGCAGTGATTCTCATGTTAGTGTTATTGATTTCTTGAAGATAAAGGGTGAGGTTATTAGTGATTAGAGTTTACTTATCCCCTCATGTATATCATTTTGGACATGTCTTTTTATTTCACACGAACTTGTGTATTTGTCATTTATGGCTTGTCTATACTCTCCCATTGTACTAGCTTTGCATTGGAATCCAATCAGTTTTGGGTGGACTCTTTTATTTTATCCTATTTTCATCTTGAAATTCTTTAATCTATTTTTTATGTCTCTTCTTCTTCCTAGGCCCAATATTACATGTTCCAAGATAAGGGGTCGGCTTACCTACTTAGGGGTTTTAGTAGGTAACAAATTACCCTAATTTCTGGTTTGTGACACATATCTACGTATTATAATGTAGAGCATCAGTAAACCCAATACAATTTATGAGTGCAAGTTGGTTCATTACTCCTAATGAAAAATGATGATAAAATAAAAGAATAAAATAAGAAATAAGGATCACAAGTATGAATAATCAGTAAAGAAAAGTTCTAATCTGTATCTCCCACTAACAAAGTCAATATTTAATACCCAAATTATTCCCCTATAATGAAAAATAAAGCGGTCATTATCAATAAAGAACACCAATAAGTCTAGTGTCAATTGCACATAAAATATAGTGAAAAATATGTACGTAGTGGCTATTGAACTACTAATATTTATTTCAATGAGGTTTGTAAAATCTAAAGTAAGAGGAATTGTATCTTGTGTTATCACTAACGACTTTTGTGAAATTTATTGTTGTTTGTGTTCAAATAATGTTAGTAAGCTAGGAATGTGTTCCTCGTGATTCCATAACATAGCTGACTTATTTGATTAGTGATCTGTCGTAGCTCTGTGCATAAAATATTAATAATGAGAGTTCAACTATACTATTAATGCCCTATTAGATGAATGTGACTTTATATTATTTTTTTTTTGCCCATTAGTGTGTATGTATTAAGCTCCGTTAATGATATTTGATTGATTATCCTCGTGAGGGATCAAATTATTTGATGAGGGTTAGTAGTCTCAAATCTCATTTTTAATCTATTATCGTAAGCTTTTATTTCTTTTTAAACCAAGTTAATATTTATAATGTGTTCTAATATTTTCTACCATTATAAATTAATTCAACTTAAGAGACTAAAAAAACTTGTTGTTTCACTACTCACTTATCACTAGTTTGTCTTAATATTGTTGTTAATCCATAATGGTTCTCACAACCTTAATTATGGGGTATAACTCTCATTCTTATAAGATTCAATTAATAAAACTTAGAAGATTTTATGATAAATAATTTGTAAGAGATGAGCAGAAGATATGAACTTGCAATAAGCAGAGTTTTTTTTTTTTTTTTTTTAAAAAGCAACATATTGAAAATCAAGAACAATGATCAACATTTCTTCTTATTTTTAAAACCCACCAAACAATATCAAAATCTGGGTAAACAATAAAAAAATTATAAAATAAGTATTTATAAACATCAATCTTATCCTAAAAAGAAAGCTTAGATCTTTTATGCAAATAATGGATCATCATTCAAATTGATGGTCGTTTAAAATAGGAGTCACCTATTGTTCTATCTTTTAGGTATAGTCTTCGCAATATATAATGAGTGATTCCACAGTTTTTGGAATCATTCGACGATTCATTAATTAAATTGTGGTCCTAAGAGCACTTTGTTGATAACTCTATAATCACCCTCTAGGGCTTTTCTTTCATTTTCTAATCTTTTAGTTGTCAAGTGCTTTATTTTAGCGACCCAACTCATTTATGACTTGCTGAAACTAACTCTCTTAATGCATGGCTGTTAATTTATGTTTTATGCAAGTTTTACTATTTTGGAGCTTTAAAAGTTTGAGAGGTTGATTAGGATTTAAGCATTAGGTAAACGACCTCATAACTGAATTTTGACGGTTCCATTAGCTTAGGAATGTTGAATTTTTTCTAGAAGGATCTTTGATGAGAATCCTGAGTCTTCTAAACTTATTTTGATCTATCTTGTGGAATTTTTCTTCAAACAATTTCAATATGGGATTCAATTTTTTGACACAACCTTTCTTGGAAATATCTGTCTTGAGTCTAGGTTGTTGGTTTTGGTGAAGAAGCATATCTTGCTTGTGTGCACATGGTGATAAAAAAATCCTGAACACCACATCATTGTTTCTAAGCCTTGATGTTTCAGTAGAAGTCATACCAAGTGGTGCAACACATATTTTTTTGTCGCATACCTCAGGATGCGTTCATGGTGGCTAGTGATATTGTCCCCCGCATTTGTGAGCTGAGTGTCACATTCAGAGAGACCAAGGTTCTTGGTCATCACGATCTCGGGCATTAGGCTACGATTTTAAAGGTAAAGGAGGTTTTAATTCGAGTGTGTGATTGACACGTCACATTCAATAAGCTCTGGGGGCTTAACCCTTCACATTCATCGAATGGTTGCCGCATCAAAGGTTATTTGACTAGATTTTTAATTAAAGTCCAATCCAAAAATCAGCTTTATTTAGACTCTAAATTGGGTGCTTATAGTGTCGCTGGTTCATGATTCACTGGGCTTTGTGCTGGAGTAATCGGGCAGTGCGAGAGACTCGTTTTGAAGGTAATTTAATATCTTGAAGACCTTTCTTTTCTTCTTCAGTGGTGAACTTTGTGAATTATTAGATTGTTCTATTTGTGGCAGATTTTGAGCGGAAATTAAGCCTAATTTGAGGCACAAGTTCAATAATCTCATTAGGACCCATTGAAAAGTTAAATTTTTAGATTCTCGACGTTGGTCCCACAAATCATTTTGACTAGTTTTTGGTCCTATCTCTATTTGTGATGATTTTCATATCAAGACATTTGTACTAATGTTGTGATAAATATGATGATAGTGTTGAAGGGATTAAACGTGATTCAAAAGTGGAAGATTCTAGTTCAACGGATTTGTAGTGCTAGTGATGGGATTCGAGGTACGCTAAGATCTACTTTTTTTGATTTGCTCTGTTAGATAATGTTTAGTATGAATTACATTTGAATAAGATTTTATATGTCAAATTTTAGGAATCCCTCTATATTTCCATTTCCTTTTTTCCTGTGAAACTCCTGGCCAATCGGTGGTGGATGAATCCTTAGCTTAGGGTATTAGTCCCTTTCTTACATCATAATTAGTGTAGTTTTCCTTCATAGAAATGATTCTTCAGGCCTTAGTTTAATTGGGACATAGGTTTTTTATAATGTGTTTTAATATGCCTTTTGAGCTAGTTGTTGCGCATATAGGGATTGCTTTAGTCATGTACCCTCTGTTAGGTCTTGAAATCTTAGATATTGGACATAGCCATAGACTGTCCTTAGCTTGGATCCATGAAGATTAGACCAAATGGATCAAAGGAATCCATTGGTAAAGTTCCCACATAGTTTCGTTGGTAAAAGCTATAACAATAGAGGAAGAAACCTTGAGCTTAATGAAACCCTAGCTTTGTCATTAGAGTTCTAGAGAGTGTTTTGAGAGGATGAACTTTGATGGGATTGGGGTTTTGAGTGAACTTGATGGAATGGGTGGTTTTCAAAGGGTAAAATTAGTTATACGAGTAAAGTATGGGGTTAAAATGACAATGTTTAGGAATTAAATGTGTACAAAATGACTAAAACAACCTTTATTTACACTTGTCGGATAGAGGTTTCGATTGAACCTACGATCTTTAAGACATTCGATGGACTATCATACTCAACTGTAGAGCTGTTACTAGCAGTCAACCTCTTTTTAAGTTTAAACGAGACCTTTCGTATGGGCTATAGAACTTTCTATGGTCTATAGGACCTCGGCATAGAACCCTAAAAACCATCTATGATTTCACTAACTCAATACAACTTCTACGGGCCTATCCTACATTTCTTACAAAATTCTACATACCATCATGATGTTTAGTCGACACTTATCAAAGACATGACATTATGTAAACTTCAAGCCATCTACTACATCTGTCTTCTTATGGCCCATAGAACTTCATATGGTCCATAGGAGGACCTGCATCAACGCAAAAAATGTAACTTTTCATTTCTAACTTTACTTTCCAATTTCATAGGTTTTACATCTGGGATGTTGACTAGGTAGTCAATACGAACATTACTAGTCTCCTATAGGTCCATTTCATCATGAGACACAATGAACAAGATAACGGTATCCGCCAGAACCTACCTAATCGTAGAGGCAATAGGTAGGTTTATGAACCTTTTTTGGGACATTTGGTTTTGTTGGCTTAGCTAGTTTCTAATCAATAACTTGCATTAAGATGCATTGACTATCAGTAGTATAATTGATAGTTGTTTGCGCCCATCAGTCTTATGGGGTCGGTCTTTATCTTTGTTCTTGTGTAACTTTCAAGCATATGGAGGTCCAATTAGGTTATTGTTTGATTTTATAATTGAGTATATTAGGTTGATTTAATAGTAGCTATGTATATGTGTTGGACTATCCTTTTGTGGTGTTTTTTATTATCTTGGGTAGGATAGAGCTTCAGGTGAATATGCTAAGTAGTGGTTTTTCCATTGGTAATCTTTTTTAGTTGGCGTCTGTAATAGGCTTATTCCAAAATCACGGTATCGAGCAAGCACCTCGGAGTATGTTCCCTTCTCATGGTCTTTTTTTTAGTGTATTCTTTTATTCCATCTCTATTTATGTATATTTTAATGCAATATATATTATTAAGCCTATGCATACAAAGTACCAATTGTTGGTACTCATACTACCTTTTCCACTCAATAGATCATATTATAATGTATTCTATCGTTTCATCTCTATTAAGTGTATTTTCATGTAATATCTCTTCTTTAGCTTCTTGGATAATACTTTCCTTAGTTACCTAAAATATAGGCTTCCTTTATCTTTGGACCTGTATTGGCATACAAATACTGAGTATCACTTGTGGGTACTCATAACTACCTTTGGTACCCTATAGATCATATTACAAGTTCTTAGCATTTATTTGGGCCTTCTGTAGAACAACTTTTGAGATTTGGAGATTGGGGTGCGCTTATGATCTTCAGGGTTTTGATCTCATGCCCTAATTTCAGGGTTGTGACACATATTTGAGTATTGTAATGCAGAACCTCAGTAAACCCAATATAATTTATGAGTGCAAGTTGGTTCATCACTCCTAATGAAACATGATGATAACATAAAAGAATACTATAATAAAGAAGGAACACAAGTACAATTAATCACTAAAGAAAAGTTCTAATCTGTATTTCCCAATAACAAAGTCAGTAATTGATACCCAAATTATACCCCTATAATAAAATATAAAGCGGTCTCTAGCAATAAAGAACACCAATAAGTCTAGAGTCAATTGCATAGAAAATATAGTGAAAAATATGTATGCAGTTGCTATTCAACTACTAATATATATTTCAAAGAGGTTTTTAAAATCTAAAGTAAGAGGAATTATATCTTGTGCTATGAGTAACAACTTTTGTGAAAGTTATTGTTGTTTGGGTTCAAATAATGTTAGTAAGCTAGGAATGTGTTCCTCGTGATTTCATAACATAGTTGATTTATCAGATTAGTGATGTATCGTAGATTTATGCATAAAAAACTTATAATTAATGTTCAACTAAAGTCTTCAGACCCTATTAGGTGAATGTCACTTTATATTCTTTTTTCCAATCCGTGTGTATGTATTAAGCTTCGTTGATGATTTTTGATTGATTATCCTCGTGAGGGCTCAAATTATTCGATGAAGGTTAGTAGTCTCAAATCTCATTTCTGATCTATCATCGTAAGATTTTATTTCTTTCTAAACCAAGTTATTATTTATATGAGTTCTAACATTTTCTACCATCATAAAGTAATTCAACTTAAGAGACTAACCATACTTACAGTTTCACTATTCAATAATCATTAGTTTGTCTTAATCTTTTTGTTAATTCATAATAGTTGTAACAACCTTAATTATGGGGTATAGCCACTCATGCTTAAAAGATTCAAAAAATAAAACTTAGAAGAATTTATGATAAATATTTTGTAAGAGATGAGCAAAAGAAATGAAGTTTGTACTAACCAGAAAAAAATTCAAAAAAAGAATCAACAAATTGGTAATCAAGAAAAATGATCAGCCTTTCTTCCTATTTAGAACCCACAAAACAATATCAAAAACCGAGTAAATAATAAAAGAACTATAAAATAAGTATTTATAAACATCAATCTTATCCTTAAAAATTAAGAAAGCTTAGTTCATTGTCGCAAATAATGGATATTCATTCAAATTGATGGTCCGTTCAAAATAGGAGTCACCTATTGTTCTATCTTATAGGTCAAGCCTTCACAATTTATAATGACCCTCGAGGGACTTTTCTTTCATTTCCTAATATTTTTAGTGTTAAGTGCTTTTCTTTAGCGTCCCCAATTCATTTATGACTTGCTAAAACTAACTCTCTGGATGCATGGTTGTTCATTTAGGTTTTACGGAAGTTTTCCTATTAAGGAGTTTTATATGTTTGAGGGGTTGATTTTGATTTAAGCATAACGTAAGCGGCCTCATAAATGAATTTTGACGGTTCTATTAGCTTATGAATGTTGAGTTTTGTCTAGAAGGAACTTTGGCAAGGATCCTGAGACTTTTGATCATTTTTCGATCTACTTTGTGGAATTTTTCTTGTAACTAATTCAATATGGGATTCATTTTTTTTGACACAACCTCTATTGGAATTTTTGACATCTCTCTTGAGTCTAGATTGTTGGTTTTGTTGAAGAAGCATATCTCGCTTGTATGTACATGGTTATGAACAAATCCCGAACATCACATCTTTGTTTTTAAGCCTTGTTGCATCAGTATAAGTCTCACCAGGTGGTTTGATACATGTCTTTTTCTTGTCGCATGCCTCAGGATGCATTCATGGTTGTTAGTGATGTTGCCCCCTGCATTTGTAAGCCGAGTGTCACATTCGGAGAGTCGTAGGTGCTTGGTCATCACAATCTTGGGCGTAGATTTTAACGTTTCAAGCACACCTCATCTATTACTAGGTGTTCAATGATCGTAAATCAGTATAAAACCCAACTAAATGAGTTGGGGTCGAATCCCACTGGGAGTGGCACATGTTTCAGTTGATTGAGAAGTATAAATGTGGTCAAATCAGCCATGGGAATAAAAATTAAAGAATAAAGACATCATTCAAATTAAGGGGAGACACGAATGTCAAATTCATGGTTTTGGTTTTAGTTATCAACTGCAAAGAGTCGCAACACTAAGAATTAATAATAATTAATGAGACAGATTATTGGGATATGATCGATTATAGGTAAATATAGACATATGTGTAATTGCAACTATTAGTAAATAGCTAGATATTAGTAAATAATAAACTAAATATTCAAAAACGTATTTATAGTCGCCAAAAAATGTGTTGCAAAGAGTCAATCGGTGAAGTAAGTCAGGCTCGCCGAACCACTCGGCGAGCTGCCCTTTTGTCTATTCCATCGCCTTTTTGCCTTGTCATTCAGCATCCTTGGGTTCTGTAACTTTAGGTGATCTATCACTGCATCGAGGATCTACTCGGTGATTCGTCGACTGCTCCTTCTTGTTGCCGATTTGGTTTCTTCCATCAGGGATGACACACTGGAACTTTAGAAGGTGGAAGTGGCCCTTTGGCGATTTGCCAAACGCTCTTGGCGATCAGAACGTTTGCCTTTCTTCAATTCTTGAGTTTGTTTTGCTCCTTTTTGCATGTTAGTGTCCTTGCTTTGTTCCCCTATCCATGTACCTAAAATTCAAGGATATTTTATTAGTTTATGGAACAAATTAAGCATTTGAGGACACTAAATCTATATAAATAAAGCCTCAAATGAGTCCAAATCTCAGACTCATCAACACTCCCAACTTAAACTTAATTTGCTTGTCCTCAAGTTAAATTTATGTTCAGCAGTTCAAAAAGTTTGTCTCCAATAGCAGGTACAAAAGAGTCAACATGAATGCACACAACAAAACTGAGTTACTCATGCATGATCAATTGTGCACTTAAAGATTCAAGTTGTGACTTCACCATTATCAAAGATGCTCAAGTTCACAATACTCCCTTCCAATGTAAGTTCAAGCTCAACAAAAGTACTCAAATGCCCTTACAATAAAGATGATTCCATACTCACACACAATTTCTCAACAATTTATAGTTCCGAAATCATATACGACTGTCACACTCACAAAGATGAACACATGCATGATTTCACCCATAGGTTTGCCCTTATTTTCCAATCAACATTCGATTCAGCTCACTCAAGATTAAAAAGGTCTTTTCAAGGCATGTAACGGGGATTAGAGTAAAGGTATGGTCATTTAGGCTCAGTGGCTACGACCCTCATGAATGTGGTCTGAACATCACTTTTTTTCCTTTTCTTCATCATTTTAATCATGCTCAAAATTCACCCCATTTTTTCAACTTTGAATGGACTATCGGACACCCCATTTCTTTTGCAACTTTCACAACTTTATTTCACAACTTTTATTTTTGTTTTCTTCATTTCTTTTTTTGACATGGAGGGGTTCCATCTTTTTCAAGACCATGACTCAAAGGGGAATTTTTCACACTTCTTGATTTACCTTTTCTTTTCACCACACCCCCAACTTAGGCTTTTTGCCTACATTGGCTATTTAAACAAACCACACTTCATGAGAGTTAAGGGTGGATGGATCAAGAGGGGTCACAATTTGTTCAAGTTTTTTCCAAGAAAAGGATACAACTCAAAATGGGTTCAAGCAATGGTTCACACATCTCACAAGGTTGGCCATAAAAAAGAGGTATATTATCAAATCATTTCAGTCCTAAAAATCGTTTCCTAAGATCATTTCATGAGCTTGGATCACTTAGTCAACCAGAACAACGGGGAAAATTCTAAGTGTCACCACACACAATGTTCAAGGTAAGCTCATCACACAAGGCATTGGCACCAATATCAAACGTGACTCATTCAAGCTTGTGTGTAATGTACATCACAAGAGACTCCATTCGATAACCGGCAAGTCACAACGAGATGCAAAAAGTCCACATATTGTCTATGCAACTTCATTTGGTTTCATTGTAGCTGTGCATTTATTTTGTTCGATTAAGATCATATTCGAGTCATCAATATTTATCATAACCGATACATAAATTTGCACAAGAACAACCACATTCACAAACAACAAGAGGTGGCACAAAGTTTTTATAATTGGTCAAAAACCTTTTCCTTTCAAAACAAGGAGCCACAAGCTCAAATATCCACAAAATAGAATCAACAAACAATTTAAAACACAAAAACCCAATATATATACATAAAATGTACTCAAAAGAGGTAGGTATGGAAATACCTCACCCCACCCACAAAAGAAAAGTTGTTGTCCTTTAATGCAACTAAAAACATACAAATCATAAAAGCAACAGAGAGGGAGGTAAAGAATGATCCTGTCTATACAATTGCTCCATTTGTCGGGGCATCAATGCCCGATTTCACACTCTGATCTTAGGCCTCAATGCTCGGGGTAACATCAACATTGGCTCCACTAGAGCTTGCTATGGACACATCTGCCAATGAAATTTACACGGCTGAACATACCATTGCCTCCTTATTCTCTCTCAGGCCCTCATATATGGTCTCCTCTTGGAGACGAGCTGCTCCTTATTAGTCTCTACCTTGAACTCGATAGCAACAACCTCATCAGCTCGAACCTCGTCTACAGTTGTACCTGGAGGAACATCAGAATCAGCTAGCATAACAGGGATCTCTACTGTCCCGAAAATTATTAACATATCTATGGGCTTCAGCTGGTCCACATCCTTTCTGAACTCAGCAATCGCGGCCTTTAGGATCGTCACCTCACGAGTACCTCCTTGACCTCTCTCACACACCTCTATCCTTGCCACAAGGGAATCAATGGACTCTTTTGAAAGGTGTCAGAACAGCATTGAGAGCTTTATCAATCATCTCAGAGACTGTAGCATCTAGCCTGGATGCACGCATATCAGCAGAATAGACTAGTTGTCCCATCCATAATATCGTAGCCTAGGTGAGTGGAGGTCGGGAGGTAGGAGCACCAGCAACAGACCGAGGAGGCAGGGAAGCGGTAGAAGGACTCGGAGTGATGGAAGGGGTAATACTAGAGATACCTGTAGGCTCAGGGGCTAAAGTAGGCAATACTTCCTCAGTAGGTGAAGTCTCAATGTCCAGAGTCGGGGATGAATCCACCGGGGATGCCTTCTTCTCCTCAGCCTCAATGCGCTGGATGTTGGTAGAGGAGGTAAGAATCACTTCCATTTCTTTCTTTTCATCTTGAGGCACTCAGGATTGTCTACATAACTTGGTGACCAACACTGAGAGTAGGAGCGATATGTGATGCTTCCTAGCCCTTATGGCCATCTCATGTATAATGATTATGCCTAAATTGAAACACTTCCTAGCAATGATAGACCCAAGATAGGCCGCCTTAGTGTGACGAAGGATAGACTCATTGTCTGACGGCATGATTGTGCTTCTAAGAAACTCAAACCAATACCTCACCACCACATTTATCTCATTCTTCTCTATGGGCACTCTATCCTCAATACACCTAGGAGTGTCATCTGTAAAAAGAGGAGCCAACCAACTTTTCATGTCCTCCAGTGAATTAATCTTGATCATACTCTAGTAGTCATCAACAACATTCTTTGTACACTCAAAAACTACTCTCTTTATTTGGCATCAGTGCCCGACTCATCTCTATCATTTGCGCCATTGGAGCCAACAATTAAAGTGTCCCGAAGAGAGGCCTCCATGGCCGTATGTACCATCGCACCCTCTAAATCCTCCATGTCATTATACATTATTGCATCATGGGTGCCAAGCTACTTTTCTTCAGTCTCAGGAATATTCGACTTGGCATTATGTAGTAGCAGGAGGGATCTCAGAAATAGCTAGCATCGCTGTACTCGGAACATCGAAAAGGTACACAGTGCTAACAAACATAGAAAACTTTGTGGATTTGAGCTCATCCATATCAATCTCAGACTAGAAACATCGGCACTCAATATTATGACGTTAACTGACTTGCGTCTACCCTACTCACATGCTTCCACTCACACCGTGAGGTCTAAGGCTAGGCCATGTGCGGTAATCAACTCCCATTGTTTTAACAACTCAGCTCAAATAAGAGTTAGCAAAACGACAATGGCCCTCTCAATCAATCCGGGGACAACTGCCTCAACCCGAGAAGCATGTATATCAATAAATTGGGCTAGATGGCTCATATTATATAATATAGCCTCTGTAAATGGGGGACGGGCATCAGCAGTAGTAGAGTCATAGGAACAAACAAAGAAAGAGCAGTAGCAGTTGTGCTAGGAGTATGTGAGGGTTCACTGGCCTGAGTGGGAAGGGTTGTATCTGTCTCTAGCATCTCTACATCAACAACCAGGGAAGTGTCCACCAGCGCTGCTCTCTTCCTCTCAGCCTCGTTCCTAGTGTACTTGACCTCAATCCTCTAGATGTCAGTAGAGGAAGAATGAGTCACTTCTACATCCGTCTTTGCCACAAAGGGCACTCAAGAACGTTGGCACAACTCCGTGATTTGCATCAAAAAAGAAAGTTATATCTGGCTCTATTTGGCCCTCATGCCTATCTATTGCTCAATGATCAACCCGAGATTCAATCTATCCCAGTCAATGATAGATCCCCATAAAGCCGCCTTAGGATGCTAGAGTATGGACTCATTCTAGAAAGGCATCAATGTGTTGTTAATGAATCAAAACCAATACCGAGCCTACATTTAGGTCCTTCTTCTCAATGTGGACCCCAACCTCGATCTACGACGGTGTGATTTTAGAAGTCAAAGGATCCAACCACCCCTTTAGGTCATCGAGGGTCTTCCTTTATATCTAATCCACCAAGAAATGGATCACATTTATAGTACACCCCAACACTTCATTAATGTATGTACTGGTGTATTTAACCTTTTTACCATGCACTACCACATGATAAATCGGTGCGAATGAGCTAGCCTTCTTATTCCCCTATGGAACAGGCCTCCCATACTCTGTGTAAAACTCTCGGACCTAGGAATGTATGTATGAGCCTCGGGGCTGTGTTTTCACGACCCAGGGGTATACCCTAGACGTAACATGGCATACAAGACCCCGAGAGACCTCATATAAGCCACTTAACTTTCATAATATAAGATAGTAGAAATGAGCAGAAATTTAAAACAATTTTTTTCAAACAACATCAAAGTTTTATATCAAAAGTAAAAGTCTATTACACTTTGCTCAAACCATCTAAAACATTAATATCATGGGAAACAACCCATACAATAATGTTTCAAGCATAAAAATGAAAGAACATAAGAGAAATGGTTGTCAAATCCTTGAATTTTATGAGGACTTACCAATCTTCAAGTCTTTCTCTACTAAGATTCTAGCCATGAGGATGAAAGTTGAGATCACTGGACTCTACATTTGGATAAGAAATGTAGGAAAGAGTATGCGTTAGTACAAACATGTACTAAATATGATAGATAGCATAAACATCAACATAAGTGTAAGAGTTAGACAATAAAGGTCATAAAGCATAATCAGTGCACATCATATGTCATATCAACATAAAAGGAATACTTCTTAAAGTAACCTCAAATCATCCTTACTCATGATGTAAGGCAACTCAAGAAACAATCCATGTTCATTATTCATCATAACATAGTTTAGCTTATCTTTTATAGACATGGGGAATCACTTCTTTGCCTTTCTATAAAGGAACATGGGTAGTCGCCGCTAGTCTTTCTTAACATATGGATTATGGGTATTCGCCTATAGTCAAACCTAACATATAGATCATGTGTATTTGCTTCTTGTCCAACATTACATATGGATCATGGTTATTCACCTCTTGTCCAATCATGTCACATGGGTATTTGCCTCTTATCGTTCTATAAGGATCATGGGTACTCACCTCTTGACCAAATCATATCTTAAGAAAACGGGGAGTTGCCTCTTGTTTATCTTTAAGGAATAAGGGTAATCACCTCTTTATTCTACTTCATGGAATACGTATAATTGCCTCATATCCAACTCATTTGGATGTTATGGGTAATCGCTTCTGGCCTCATCAATTTCTTAGTCTTTAGCATTAGATTCATTTTAGGTGAGAAATCCTTTCAACCTAGAATCATTCAATGTGATAAAACCTTTCACATGCATAACATAAATAATTCATGTGGGAACTGTCCCTTCCACAACATTTACATCAATAGTTAACAATTGACATCATAAGCTTTACTTTCAAAGCACTATATCTCATAGTCATTTTATATGCTCAATCTCAGGCAATTCAATATCATAAGCTTCAATCTCAAAGAACCTCCAATCATTCTTCATCATATAAGATTCAATTCTAATGTATCTCATTAGTCCTAGATTGAATACATCTAAACCCACACATTCTCCTTTCTTGGCATAAAACCCATTTACATCAATTTCATTTTTCTAGACATGGGTTATGCATGGGTACATGTATATTCATCCTAAAAACACGTAATCCTATCAATTCAATCATAAATAATCATAATTCACTCAATTGGATCAACATTCATCATTACCCACAACATTGGAAGAAACCCTAACTTAAATTTGGAATTTCATCTTCTCAATTAGGGAATCTTAGGGACTCCATGGAAAAAAGGATTCCATGGATGACAAGCCATCACACCTTGATTAAAAATCTTAGAAATTCTTGAGGAATGGAGACTTGACCTTGATCCTAGCTCCAACTCTTTCTTTTTCTTCAAGTTCTAAAGAGAGAAATATGTGAGAGGAAGACTTTGGTTTTCTTTTTGATCTTAAGAGAATGGGTATTAAATTAGGGAAATTTGAGAGAAGGATACTTATATAGGTCTTTACAAGATGGGTAAAATGACGTAGAAGCGAATTAGAACAAATCTGAGAAGACATAAAGGAACCTGACTTATTATTGAAGATATTGCATGTTGAGGCTCGCCTAAGGGCACTTGGCGACTCGCCAAGTGAGCCCTTGACTCACCTAATTTTACAGTAAGCCACTTCAAGAAGGCAAACCACTAGGCGATAGGGGAAGGTACTTTAGAGAGGCACTAACTGGAACGGTGAGCCCGACTTGGCTCAACCAAAATTACAGAATGGTGGCAAAAAAGAACCAAGCCAAAAGGCTAGGAAGGTCCATTTGGCAGATGGCCAAGTAGTCTCGGCAGATGGCCTAGTAGACTACAAAGTGAGGATTTTCCCTTTTCTAAATCTGGGGTGTTACATTATCTCCCCCTTGGGATTATTCATCCTCGAATGAGATTCTAGACACCTTCTAAAGGAAAGACTCGATACTAGCAGCCCATCAAGTATGCAACTAATCTGAATGTACACAACCAAGGAGGAACTGCATCTCCAAGATTAACATACTCAATGCATATCAAGGGAAGATAAGAACTACATCCAACATCCCATTATGCATGAAATTTCAAATTTATCCATGTTCAAGGATGAACTACCTTCTCCAAGCTAAAAGCATGCTCAACACAATCTAATGGAGCTCATATGTCATTCGTTCTCAAAAAGCATAGCTAAAGAACGTTCATCAATTCATCTCATAAAGTCTATAGGCAGCTCATACTCAATGCACTACAACATGAGGAAAATCATTCATATAAACTCATTTTCTTTTTGAACACAAGTTTTCAAGAACATGCAAAACATAAGGAAATCATAGGAACATCTAAAATTCACATGACTTCAAACAAGGAGCAAACTATGAGGAACACATTACCTCAAGCTAGAGTATAAGAAAAAAAATGAGGATATCTTCACTTCATATCAGCCTCGGCCACCCAAGTAGCACCCTTAACTAAATGATTCCTCTATAAAACCTTCATGCAAGCAACTTTATTATTTCTCAACTTCTTAACTTGCCGGTTTAGGATCTCTACTAGTACCTCTTCATAAGAGACACTTTCATCAATCCCCATGCCTTCTTGGGGAACTATGGATGTCGGATCTCCAACACACTTTTTAAGCATAGAGACATAGAATACTGGATGCACTGTTGCCAGATCATTAGGCAAATCAAGCTCATAAGCAACCTTACCAACACGTCTCAAAATTTGATACGGGCCTATGTATTGGGGACTAAGCTTCCCCTTTTTCCTGAATCACTTCACACCCTTCATAGGAAAAATTTTCAAGTAGACCCAATCACTAAGCTCAAACTGAAGATCTCTTTTTCTAACATCGGCATATGACTTTTGTCGACTTTGGGCTATTCTCAACCTCTCTCTAATAAGCTAGACTTTCTCCATAGCCTTATGAGCTAATTCGGATCCTATCAAGGCCACTTCAACCATCTCAAACCACCATATATGAGATCTACACTTGCTACTATAGAGAGCTTCAAAGGGAGCCATACCAATACTATAATGGTAGCTATTATGATAAGTGAACTCTATCAATGGCAAGTGATCATTCCAATTTCCCTTGAAATCGATGACACATGATCTCAACATATACTCTAAAGTTTGGATCGTTCACTCCTCTTGCCCAGCGGTTTGTGGGTGAAAAGCTGTGCTAAGCTTCAGTTTAGTGCCAAGACCCTTATTGAATGACTTCCAAAACTGAGATCTAAACTGAGTACCTCTATCGGAGATGATGGACAAGGGCACTACATGCAACCTTACCATTTCCCTCAAATATAACTTAGCATAGTCTTCCGTCGCATAAGAAACTTTGACGGGAATGAAATTTGCCGATTTCGTCATTTGGTCTACTATGACCCAAATCGAATCATATTGTCACCGAGTATGTGGCAACTCTACTATAAAGTCCATATTCAAGTCTTCCCACTTCCAAGTAGGAATGCTAATTTCTTGCGATAAATGCCCCGGTTTCTAATGCTCAACTTTCACTTGTTTGCAATTTGGACACTTAGCCACAAATCCCGCAATATCCTTCTTCATCCTGATGTTTGCGTAATAAAGGACACAACTTCTGATACAAGTGTCTACGATCATGCAATAGTATAA
The DNA here is from genome assembly GCA_037074985.1 of Solanum bulbocastanum. NCBI lineage: Eukaryota > Viridiplantae > Streptophyta > Magnoliopsida > Solanales > Solanaceae > Solanum > Solanum bulbocastanum. The sequence goes on from CM073598.1 coordinate 8,096,078, forward strand.
TAACCCAACCAAGGGTTGGGATTGTTCCCAAGAGAGTGGTTTTGAGAATAATAAAAACTAAAATTTAGTTCTAACTAGTCGTAGCTAAAGATGTTAATGATTAAAACCATTGTATATTAAACAGGGACACAAAAGTGTCAACTAACAATAGGGTTTTGTCACTAGTAAGTAAAAACAGAAAAATAAACAAAGATTTCTAAGTAATAAGATGGGATTCTTGGTATGTGATAGGAATACGGGATAGAAAAAATCATTGGGTACATGCTTTTGATAGTAAATTCATTGAGTATTTGTGACTAGGCTAGACTTTAAAGGGGATAAGCTCTATCTCGAGCAACGAACCCCGTTTCAAGTGCGTTCCTCTCGGACACCCACTTGTCATATCAAGAACAACCTTCGCCTTAACCCAGTCACTCTCTCGAGCTGAGTGTATGGACATGGGTCTTGGTTTCACCCTTTCGAGCTGAACCTCATGCCTACCTACTCGCACTGGCCATCAATTTAGTGGTCTTAGTTTTACAACCTCTTTCTCGAGCAAGCTGAAAACACATATATGAGACTATGTTTGCAATTACAACCTCATTAAGTTCATCCACAACCTCTAAATGAAATCACATTTAAACTACAAATAGACTATCAGCAAGCAAGACCCAACAACTAATCTAACCCATATTCATAAAATCACACCATAAGAATTGGGGTTTTTAGCCACACATCAAAATATATAAATTTATAGCTAAATGAGCTTGCATTCAAATGGGTATGAAGATTTAAGTCTTCTTACAGGCCAAGAATAAATGATCCAAGAGACCCAAGTCCAAATCCTTGGAGATGAAACCCTCCTCTTCTTCAAGTTTTCAAAACCCTCTCAAACTCATAGAAGAAATATAAAAAAGTACTTTCTATATGAAAATTGTAATAATTGTTCGACTCTTAAAACTACAACTCTATCTAGTATTTATAGTTTCTAAAGATTTGTGTTGCAGTGTATCATTAGGCGTCGTTAGTCGGAATCACCGATCAATTCAGCGATTCACCTTTTGGAGTAGTTCATCACCGTCTTACACCATCCTTCAGCATTGTCGTGCTCTGGGTCATTGGACGACATGGTACTGCTTCGCGAAACTTCTTGGCGATGCGCCAACTGTTTTTTTTTTCCGCTGACTTGATCCTTTCCTTCAGTGCTCAGCACACTGGAACTAAAGGCGAAGTAAGACCCTTCAACGACTCTCCAAGTGGACTCGACGATCCTCAAGCCTTCATTTCTTTGTTCTTTTAGCCTTTTTGTTCCTTTTTGTGAAGTAGTGTCCATGCTTTCCTTCAAACTTTAAATACTTGAAACTTAAGGATTTTCATCAGATATTAGGATAAAATAAGCATTTGAGGACACAATTTCTATTAAAAATAGCCCTTAATGAGTCCAATTTGTGGACTCATCAACACCCCCAACTTAAAATTTTGTTTGTCCTCAAGCAAACTCAAGTTCAGTCGTTCAAAAAGGGTGTCTCGAACAGTGCTACACAAGACTCAATCATGAATGCACACAACAAGACTCAATTTACTTATGCAAAAATCAAATGTGCACTCAAAGATTCAAGTTGTGACTCACCAATATCAAAGAACCTCATGCTCATAATACTTGCTTCAAATGCAAGTTGAAACTCAACTAAAGTGTTCCAATGCCCTAACAGAAAGAATGATTCCCTAATCACACGATGGTTCACAATTTAAAGCTTTGGAATCAGACGTAACACTCACCCTCACAAGGAAGAACACAATACATGCTTTCACCCATAGGTTTACCCATATTTTCCAATCAATATTTGTTTTAGCTCACTCAAGATCAAAAAGGTCTTTTCAAGGCTTGTAATGGGCCTTAGTGCAAAGTTATGGTCATTTTGGGCTTTGTGAATTTTATCCTCATGAAATGTGGTGCTAACAACACCTCATTTCCTTTTCCTTCTCTTTAGTGCTCATAATTCATCATATTATTCACTTTCAATGGATTGTTTGGGAACCCTATCTGTTTTGTACTTTATTCCACAACTTTCTTTTTCTTTTTCTTTCTCTTTTCCTCTTGCTCTTTTTTTTATATGGAGGGGTTCCATTTTTCTTAAAACCACGGGTAAGGGGGACTTTCTTGCACTTCTTGATTTGCCCTTGTCTTTTCACCACACCCCCAACTTAGGCTTTTGGCCTAAGTTGGCTATCACAATTTCATGAGGATTATGGGTATTGGATAAAGAAAGGTTATGCTTTCATCAGGTTTCTTCCAAAGAAAGGGAAGGCTCAAGGGCTGTTCAAAAGCGGTTCATACACTCACAAGGTAGGTCATAAAAGAGGTATATGTCAAATTGGCTCAGACTCTTAGAAGTTGCCTAAGATCATATCAAGAGATAGCATCACTTAGTTGACCGGACTAATGGAGCAAATTTTAGGATCTATCATGCATTGTTCAGAGTAAGCTCATCACACTAGCCATTGACACTACAGTCAAACAAGACTCCACACTTTTGCTAGTGTGCAATGATCATCACAAGAGACTAAATTTGATACTAGGCAAGCCATAACGAGATGCAAAGAGTTCATATATTGTCTAGGCAACTTCATTTGGCCTCATCATAGCCGTACATTCATGTTCGTTTGATTGAGAGCACTATTCAAGTCAGCGGTATTGATCGGGATCGAGACTTAAATTTTACACAAGAACAGCCACATTCACACACAAGAGGAGGAAAATTTTTTCGAACAGGTTAAAATCATTTTGCAATAAAATAAATAAAAGGATCCATAAGCTCAATCATTCACATAAATAGATAAAACACAATTTTAAACAGAATAGCCCAAATATAAACACAAAACATAAACAAAAGTAGCACATAAAAGGTGTGGGCCTCACCCCCACCACAAACAAAAACATTTTTCCTCAAATGCATATAAAAAAATATATAGAATGTAAATTAAAGGAAGACAGAGAGGGAGGTAAAGAAGGGATCTTGTCTAAACAGTCGCTCCACCAGTCTGGGCATCAATGCCCGAAATGTAGTCCTTCTATTTCTGGTTCTCCTTTTATTTTTGCTCTGCTTCAGCTTCTACAGTGATATTTGCCTCGATTGTATTGTGAGCTACCACAAAGGAGTGTATCACATTATTAAACCCTCGAGCCCACGAAGGGACATTAGGGTCGATGGGCATCCTCCTATTCGAACTGGTTGTCATGTTGTGCTCCTTTCAGTTCTTCTGAACTGTTGTGCTCTTATGTGTCTGGGTGGCATATTTATTCCTGCAACTTTTGGTCTAGCTATGTCTGCAAAGTCTTGAGATAATAGTAGAATATATTTGACAACCAAAACAAAGACATTCAGCTACAGAAAGACAAGATAATCCACTCAGTGTGCCGCCGAATACATTCGGTGAGCCACAGACAATCCGTCGAAGGTCACAGTGCAGAAGGAGTTAGGGGTGCAGACAAAGGGTGAATAAGAAGATTTTCGGTGAGTCGTCGAGTGCTCTTGGTGACCTCATACTTCTCGCCGAAATTTACTGACGCCATAACAAATAAAACATGATAATAAGGGTGAGATAGGGTAATTAGGCGAACCGCGGAATAGTTCGGCGAGCTCGTCACAACTCGCCGAATGACCCAACGTGACTAATTTTGACACAACTTCTCAAAATTAGCCCCACAACCTCCGAAAACAAAATCAAAGCATACACTAACACAATTAAGGTAGGACCCAGAACACCTAAACACAACCTCTCAAATTTTAATCCAGTTTATTGCATGCAATTACAGGAATTCAACAGTCGCAACTACCCGAGCAAGAATATCAAATTAAATTATGCATGTAAACAATCTAATCCTCTCAGGGAGGAGTAGAACACTTCAACCAGATCATACTATTGCAAATGAGTATACTTAATGATAAATTAAACGTGAGGCATAGAGAACTAACCTTTTGTGTCGCTATGGAGATGATGGAAATGCTAAGTGGTGATGTATTCTAAGTCCGAGCATAATGCAACAACTGAAATGCTCTAAAAGTGCAAGAAATAGAGAAACTAGAGTGCAGGTGTGAGTTTGGACAGATAAAAAGTGAGGGAAAGTGAACAAAGTTGAAACTTTTAAACCTTTGGCTTGCAAAAACAGTCTAGTTTTTGCCCACTCGGTGACATTAGTCAAGCTCGCCTACTCACTCAGTAGAACGCCAACTATTTAGTTTCTTCGCCAAAATTTACAAACCCTCTAGTTTACCGGGGGGGGGGGGGGGTCCAAACAGTGGTTTCCATGATTTGCCAATAATTTCCAAAGCTCGCCGAGTTCTACAGACTCCAATGTTGACAATGTCTTGATTCAAATGGTGGATAAGGTCAGATTCACTGACCCCTTCGGTGACTCACCGACTGGATCGATTGCTTGCCATCATTCAGTTTTTTGAACACTCCTCATACTTGAATCTGTACAAACAATGCACCGTTATTTTACCAAGACATAAAAAATTAAAATTAAAGGGGTTTTGGGTTGCCTCTCAAATAGCGCCTTAGTTAATATAGCGGCACGACGCAAGTCCACCTTCAAACCTCGCTCTTGGGGTTTGCCATAGTATCGCTAGGCAAACCCCCTTGATGTATCGGATTTAGGTAAGACGAGATATGACCCATCTAGGTCTCCAACTGCTTGATTGAAACAGAATGGGAGGTGATGGTCTAGCTAAGGGTAGAAATATCTTCTTTCATACCTTTCAGAGTTTTGTCTGACCCTTCAACATTGTTGAGGATACGCGAGACCATATCCTTAGACCTACCACCTTTTGAATTTTTAGGCTTTTGGTGCTCATGCGGATGCACATATCTATCCTTCTCCCCATCTTTCCAGTTTGGATTTTGGTCCCTCCATTCACGATCTCTATCCTTCCAACCTTCCTCTCTAGCACAGCCTTGGGTACCACCCTGCCTTGGGCAGTTTGAATGATAGCCCCTCCTTGATTTGCTAGAATATTTACTTCCTCGTTATATAGGGCTTCAAATTTCATCTCTTCAGGATTTGCCCACCCGACCCCCACAATGTTGACTCTACGGGCACCAGCTCCCATGACATTTTTGAAAGAAAATGGCCCACACACATCCAAAAAGTTTCGAATATGGTCATGAGGATCCTCAGTAGCAAGATCTCCAAATGACCCTTTATTTGCAACAGTTGCAACATAGTGTCGTTCACATGAAACATTGCATTCCCCATAGTCGGAGGCAATCGAATAGCACCCACACTTGCCAAAGGATCTTCATTGACATCGTTACCAATGTCATCAATGTGCCCAAGTTTGCTAGAATTTCTCCCGTTAACACTCATCTCATTCACTTGTTTAAGTGCAACCACCAAAGAACAAAAATAAGTTGATTCAACTACAACAATATCAGTTCATGACTAAACTTCACTAAAATAATTCTAAACAACACCCCCCGGTAGCAGCGCCATTTTTGATAACTCTCAACTACACTTCATTCGATTTTAAGTGTAGGCAGTCGCTACCAAGTATAAACCCAACTAAGAGTTGGGGTCGATCCCACATGGAGTGATACAATAAAGAATTTGGTTATGAAGTAAAAAAGTGTTCTAATTATTTGTAGAAGTAGACATTTTTGTAAAAAATAAAGTAAATGACAAGGGGTTGACAATTAATGTCAAATGGGGAGATTTGAGTGAAAAATTTAAAACTATGAACAACCGGGAGTGAACAAGTAGAGAGTAGTTCTTGGAGTGTGATCAATTAAATGCAAAATTTCATAAAATGGGTGATTATTATTTACTAGAAGTCGTTGAATCTTAGTGTGTAGGCTAGGCTTTAGGTGCAATATCCATTTCTCAATCAACTATCACAAATCAAGCGAGTTTTTTTTAACCTCGACAAGCATAACACATATAAACAACCCAATACCTCAATCAGTCTACTTTTTAAAGCAAGATTTGTAGGATTGCATTTAGACCCACTTTTTCAAGCTAAGTCTACAATAACCCAATCACTACAGTCATCAACTAATAGTTTTAACACTAATACTTCTTTCTCAAGTAAGCTTAGAATGCTAAACTATAATTGTATTTGCAACTACAATTCATCAATAAAAACTCAACTATTAATTTAACCCACTTTAATTCATCAATAAAATCAGTAAATACTAACACCCATAAGCTAATAGAAACATTCAATTACATAATCACACCCACAAGAATGGGGGTTTTAGCCACACATAATAAAGCACATGAAATCGTTACCAACTATGTTTTCCATTAGTTTGGGTAACAATCCACAAGTCTCCAAAATTCTCTAATTGAAACTCAAAATCAAATAAACCTTAAATATCTACTCAAAAAGTCTAAGAACAATGTTTAGAATGTTTAGGATAAAAATACCTAGAACTGGCAATGTGGGAAATACTTTTCTTCTATTAAAATTTGCATTTATACTTTCCTAGAATTTCAGCTCCGGGTCATTCTACCAAATAAGTCGGTCTTCACAGACCTGGTCGGAGATGCGCCGAATTCTCCCTTCCATCGCTTTCTTGGCTTGGCCTTTCACCACCTCTCTTCTGTGACATAAGGTGATCAAGGTCAACATCATCGATCCATTCAGCGCTTTGCCAAAATATCAATTTGCTCGCTGAGCTACTCTTATCCATGGGCTGGCCTGCTGGAACTTTTGGCGAGCTGAAGGTTCACTCAATGACTCGCCAAGTAGCTTTCGCAAGTACCAACCTTGCTTTTCTTCAACTCTTTATCTTTTTTACTCCATTTTGCCTGGTAATGCGCTTGTGTTGCTCTTTTTCCTTCACTGCTGCATATTAGTACTTTAACATCAATTTAGAGCATAAAATAGGCATTGAGGACACTAAAAATTTGGATAATAAGCCCTAAATGAGTCAAAACTCCTAACTCATCACTGACGTGTATGCTAACACTAGGTCTGTGGAAAAACTGAAATTTCTAGTCTTCTCGAATCCACGGTGTTACAACTTTATTCTCGCTTTCGATGGAAAAATAAGGAAAATAAATCAAACCCATAACCTTTATTTTCAAAAAGTTATTGACATCAAGCCTAAAATGCTAGTTTCAGACTAATCACCCACTCCGATCAATCTCTTTCGAGCATCGATTGGAGATCATAAATAGGAATTAATTTTGCGACCTTACCCTATAAGTTAACTCAATGCTAATTAGCCAGAATTCATGTATGAATAGCAGTAAATAATAGCATAACACAATACCCACTACATTAAATAAACACCCAACCCTATAATTGCACCCCTAGATCTTGGGGTTTTAGCAACCCATCACAAAAAGAAAAAAAATTACCTTTCATTAAAGAAGCTTTGGGTAACATAAAACTAACCAATTACAAGCAAACCAATATTTATTTTAGCTTCAATTTTTCAATTTCTAGAAAAAAGTTGAAAAGCCTCGAAAAAACTATAAACTGTTCTTCATAAGGTAAAGTGTTTTTCTCTTCACAAAAACGATTCTTTCTATTCTTTTGTTCAACTCATGAATCCTACCAAAAGCTCTCTTTTGGTATATTTATAGTCTCCCAAAATTTTGCCCAAAATTTAACACGCTACCCTTAGGGAGACATTAGTCAGGCTTGTCCAACTTATTTGGCAAGTCATAATTCATGCTTCAACTTTCCTTTTGTTGCTCTAGGCTTCAGCTATTTGAAACAAAGTCAGCGAGCTCGTTCAAGTCCACCTTTCACATTGGGCGTATTAGTAATTACCCCCTTAGTTCATCTTTCAAGTCTTTAATTTTTCTCCTTACACTATCGCTTTTAGCGATGATCAACAAGGTCGCTCTTCTCATTCAGTGAGTCACCTTTTCTTTTGGAGTTGTTTTATCTCTCTTGACAAGCAGAAGTGTTGTGCACTGTCACTTTAGACAAGGTTATGCTCACTAGCCAATCCGCCTTTCTTGTTTCGTGATCATCAATACATAGTTTACATTTCTTTTTACTTTTTTGGCCATTCTTTCAAACATTCATCCTTGCGTTCACCATCGGCTTTCATAGTTGCATATCATAAAAATATCACCAGAATAGGACATAATTAGGCATTGAGGATACTAGTTATTGAGCTAAATCAGCCTCAAATGAGTGCCAATCTACAACTAATCACAAAGTTCCAATAATTTGCATTTCAAAGAGAAATTCAAAATGAATATATAAAACCTCACGTAAGCTCATTGGAAGAAAAAGGGCTGAGAAACAAAAATAGAGAAAATTTCTCGTGTTCAAGGAGAGTTCATTCATATGTCCAAATCTACCATACCCTCCTCTAAGCTTACATTTCAATCCAAACAAATTCTTATAGTGATTCTAATCCAATCGTTTGATGATATAAGCATAGAAAATAAAGGCAAGCCTATTATATCTATATGTGTATTCTTTGAACTTATTTGTAAGTGTGAGCACACTTTGCCTACACCATCCAAGGCTTACTTTAATATATTGTAAGGGATGTTCTTTGCTATATGAAGGTAGTAGGGTAACATTCTTTGATTTGTAAGTTTGAAGTAGTGTATTATTGGTGTATCATTGGTGTATGCATTTTTGTCTATCAATTATATAATTTCAGTTTTCAATCCTTTAATATTAGCCTAAGATGCTCTCAAATATACACACATGTGGTAAATAACAGTGAAAGGTAAATTGTTGTAAGTGTATGTGTTGCCAAGTGTTAATGTACCTTAATTACCACATATTCCCTAGTTTTATGTTGCTTGAGGAATGTATGGATTGCTTTTTATTTGATATTGTTGAGGACAAGAAGTAGTACTAGGGTCCAGTAATACTTTGAAAGGGCACTAATGGCATCATCATCGTGGTCAGTCTAGCCAACCTATTTAGGTGGTGCTTCAGGATTCTGGGCGCGAAAAATTTTGTCAGGTTGTTTTGGTGCATATCAGAGTTCTAGTTCTTTAGGTCATGGTTGCCGAACTTCTAAATGCTTGATTACATAGGGTGTTTTTAAGTTTAGCAAGATTTATCATAAGTCTAGAGAGTGTGTCCTACTGGGATGATTGGACATGCCCCATATTAAGCTCAGTGAATTTCAACAGTAGCACTACTAGCTAGAGGCGTTGCCTAGGGTAAGGACTGATAAAGAGGTCACTAGAGAGCTTGAAGAGGACCCATAGAGGCAGGCTAGGTGATAGATTAGATGCGCAAATCATAGGTTGAAAGGATCACCAATTGATAAGTGTAATGACCCTTCCGAAATAATATAAACCAATAACTCATGAGATTTTTATGCATATATTGTCCTCACACTAGTAAAAATGATATAAAAAGAATATTACCAACTTCCGAGTATCCAAACTAGGTGCTTCATGCTTCATACAATTATTCAAAAGAAGTAGTAAATTTAATATATTACAAGACTTAGGCTTACACACCCCTAATGAATAAAACATGTCGCCATACTTATATTACAACCCATGGTGACATGATCAGATTAGCCCTCAAAATGTCATGTAATTATACAACACATAGATCATGTATAAGTCCCAAAGTTTATACAAAATATAGATGTCTATACGCAAATGTGATCTTCCTTAAGGCTCTCAAAATATCCAACTCCAATTTTCAGCTTTATGCCTCCTCTTGATCATTCCCTATGATAGAAACAACTATCGCTAAGCATATAGCTTAGTGGTGTAAAAACTATAGGTTCAGAGACCTCAAAATTCATCAAGCTACCCTTCTCAAGTCATGAGCAGCACAATCGAAACATAATAAATAAATCAAGTAACAATATATAAAGAGTATCAAGTTCGATATTTAAAGATCTAAATGTCCAGAACGCTCATAGCACCATTTTAAAAGAGATTCAATAACAAGGCTCATCCAATATATACATCATGCCATCACACCAAACACAAGCATGTATCAAGAAGGGCTGACGCCCTATATCAAGAAGGGTCAAAGCCTAATAACCAAGAGAACCAAGAACCATATTAAAAATGGCTTTCTAGTTCATACTTAAAATGGACAACTTCCATTCTTAATACGGACTAAAATTCCAGAGTCAAGATGGAAAATGATCCAAATCAAGAGGCATACCAATAGTGACAAAGTCACAGCCACAAGAAGGACAAGGTCCCAACAAGACTGCCAAGTGATCAAACAATCCATACATGTGGGCAAGCTACACAAGTGTCTTTAATATCTTAAAGCATACCAACACGACAATGCAAAGTAACAAGAGGAAACCAAGGTACCAAAATAAGCTTTCAGATATACCAGCACGTAAAAAGATTACAAGTACAAGTATATACACAAACCTCAATACTTTAGCGTAGAAATAGTCCAACACAACTTCGCAAGTTCAAACCATAGACCAACCAACGTATCAATGTCCTCAACTTGTTCACAGGTATATACAACCTTAAAAATACAATTAAATAACTTTTTTAATTCCTATATCTCAATAATGTCAAAGTAAAATAGGATTATCATCACAAGTAAGCTTAGCTTGTACAAATACGACTATGCTCCTAAAACAGTGATTCTGGTCAGCCTAGTACCTCATGTTGCAACTTCGATTTGAAAAGGCAAACAACGAAAATAGACTTTATAGCCTTTATGAAAGATGTAGGTACATCTCTTAAGGTTTCAACTCAACAAGAATCATTGCAAAATATATTTTGTACAAAAAGATATATTCAAAAAGCTAACAATTGTCCATACAGAATTCCTAATTTCGAACTGTGGACAAAACTTGTCCTAGTTGCGTCCCATATTTCGAATCCACAACAGCTAAATTAGAGTTTTATAGAAACATAAGATTTGTACATATACGAATTAGCTTTCCAAATCATATTTATTCATTATAAAAGAAGTTCTATAAAACAAGTTATGCCCAAAATACTAAACACTATCCAGCTCAAAAATAGATTTTTTTCCACTTACCAAAGAGAAGGGTGTGTCTCGAATCCCGGCAAAAAGGACCAAGTTTTTCTCTTGTGATTTTGAAGAACAAATGGTTAGATAATGTTTTAAGGTTCGTAAACTTCAAGGGAAACGAATTTCACAAGGGGAGGTGTCAAAATATAGTCTCAAGAGTGATGCTTATCACAATGCATAGCTGTCTCCAAAAGGTGGCTGCCAAAAAAAAGTTGGCTGCCCAAAATGCATACATATATACCTATATGTATAAACCTCACCTCCCTTTCAAGTTATACATAATTCTAATAAGAATATTACGTAAGTATCCCAATAAAATCCCTTAAATTACGGTCACAATTAATGTTAAGCAAGTTAGCAATTATCACAACCTTTCAAGTTCTCAAATTAGAGTAAAACATGTTGTAGTAATTAAGCAACGTAAATCGACATGTGACTCTTGGTTAGTATTTAGGGGTGTTACAATAAGAATCAAACGGGCAATTAAAAGAAAAAAAATATGTGGATTAAGATTAAGAAATTTAAATTATGGGCAACACGAAAACCTTTACCTCCCAATTGATTTCAACACCTAAAATCAACCCTACTCAAGAATCAAAGGCAACCAAAAGATGACCACAAAGCGTAGACACTTTGATTAATCAAGCAAAGAAGTTAACTATCAATTCTAAGAGTTAACCAATAATGGCTTACTAATTCCTTAAGGGAATTATACTAAACACTAAATTAAGCAACTACAATTTGAGAGCATTCAATTTAAACATTCAACATACTCTAAGTCTTCCAAAATGAAAAAAAAGACTAATATTTATACCAAGGAAATAACGAAGACACTTCTTTGACAATTTTATCCTTAATGAGATAAGGGCTTCGTTTGGTTGTCTTCTTTTGTGAATTCTTGAATTCATGAAATGACCATTTGCACACATGGCCACTTCCTTCTTTCTCTTCACTTTGATGGAAATTTAACATTTATATGTATTTACTGGTGTCCATCAAACTCCTCTAAAGCTTTCATATGATCAATGATATCCATGTCGTTATCATCCTCCCCTTCTTGAAAAAGATTCATTCTCGAATCAAAACAATTCATTTATGCGCATAGTGCGAGGATCTCGATAGAAAAATGATAATGATCCTTCAATCATACCTATAAAACTTAACAAATAAGTTAGTAGCAAAATCCCCACATCACTCTTTACTTGAACTATTAACTCACATGTCTTATGGCATCGTCTTAAAATTGATAATGAACTAGCTTTGCCAACAAATTCAAGGTCACCTATCCTTAGTGGCAGAGTGAATTCTATTGATTCTTGAAAGAAGGAAAACCCAAATAAAAACTAACAAACTCGAATCTAAAAGGTTATCAACGAATTAAGATGAGAAAACTAGAAGAACAAAGCACCCAAAGATTCGGACTCAAAATAAACAATATCCAAAAGTAGAAGAATTAATTGTTGTTACTTAATTTAAAGGATCAAAGAAATGATTTTATGATTAAGAACTAGTTAACAAATAATGAAAGATGTTAATTAGTTTTTAAATAGTTGAGAAATAAAAGAAAAATGAGTTTAGAATAAGAAAAAATGATTCATTTGGACACTTAGAAAAAAATTTAGGCCCAAAAAACTCCCATACTTTGAATATTTTTGGGCTTTCAAGTGAAAAACATGCAATTTTCAGCCTCTGAAATAGAGCCCAACGCGCTAACTAGGCGTTTGGGCCTTGTTGGCACTGACAACTGTTGGTTGTTCGCTGATTGGCGCCCCCGTGGCTGCTGATTCGACAATCAACGGTTGACTTTGACAGTTGATTGCTGATGTGGCATGACCACATGGAATTTCATTTTTTCTATTAATTTCGATTTTTGTCAAATTTCCTAAAATGGACTAATAAACATTTTGACCAACTTTGACTTGAGAATATTTGATAAAATTAACTTTCTTTCCTCTTCCTCTTCCTCCTCCTCCTCCTCCTCCTCCTCCTCCTCCTTCTTCTTCTTCAAGAACTCAAGAAAAATACAGAAAACATTGGTGAACTTCAAAAATATTCAACACCACAAACAAATTCCAATAGATTTAAACCCTAATTTTAAGCTGAAAATAAACCCATTTCCTCAATATTCAAATTATGAAGAACACCATGAAGATGAATAACACAAAAAATAAACCACACTTCAAATCTTCAACAAATCACCCCAATTTTCAAAAGAACAACACCAACACTTTTTGAGATGATATTAAACCTTAATAAACAAAACCATTTTAAATTTCTTCAAAGTTTCAAAGATTCAATCTCCTTTAATGGCATATTCTTCTTTCCAACTCCAAATCACATGAAATTTTAACATAGACTCAAAAAGCACTAGGGAACAAGAATCTAGTATCAAAAACAACAACAAAAACGTGAATGCAATTATTATTTTTTCAAAAAATTGGGCAGATTAATAATTTATTTATTTATTTATTATTATTATTATTATTTTTTTTTTTGCAAACCAAGACTAGATTTGTAATAACAAATCTTAATCTAGGCTTTGATATTAAATAATAAGGATCAAACAAGAAAAGGAAAAAAAGGATATGTGGATTAATATTCACGCTATTGAAATTATGAGCAACAAGGAGTTAAAAGCCCCACCTCCCAATTGACTTCAACAACCTAAATTCAATCCAAGGAAGAATAATCAAATGAAACCAAGAATTACAAAGGGGTGACACTTTGATTAATCAAACCCAAGAAGTTAACTAGCAATCCCAAGAGTTCACCTTAATAACTCACTAAGAAGATACTATAATTTGAGAGTCAATATTCAGCATAGTTTAAGTCTTCCAAAAGACTAATATCTATACTAAGGAAATAAAGACGACACTTCTTTGACAAATTTCACCCTTAATTAGATAAGGACCTTTTTTGGTTGTCTTCTTTTGTGAATTCTTGAATTCATGAGATGACCATTTGCACACATGACCACTTCCTTATTTCTCTTCACTTTGATGGACCTTCAACATTTATTTGTCTTTATTTGGTGTCCATCAAGTTCCTCTAATGCTTTCAGCTGATCTATGGTATACATATTGTTATCATCGATATGCAACTCCAATGAGGCCAAAGGGTAAGTCATCCAACACTACCATCAAAAGTACGATATTTTATGTCATTACTCCGCCTCGACCTTATTCTATTTGGATTCAATATTTTCCAATGTATCATTGTATTATGATTCCTAATTGAGTTTTTTTTTTTAGCATCTTTCGATGTCATTTCCTGTTTCAAACCCCATGGTTGAGTCTTTAGTAGTGGATCAGGTGTGTGTGTGTATATATTATATATCTTGTTTTGTGACTATTCAAGGGTGTGACACTCATTTTGATCTTACTGTGGTGGATGCCTTAATTTTGATGTTATTCTAGGCATGGACTTGTTATCCCCCTACCGTGCGACTTGCATGATTTGCTAAGACTTTTACCTTAGCCATTCTTGATATCCCATCATTAGTGTGGTAGGGTTCCGTTTGTCACATACTGATCTAGGATATGTCTTATGTATGTTTGCAGAGACTATAGTTGTTAGCGGGTTTCTAGCTTATTTGGCTAAGGTGTGGGATGTAAGAGGGAGGGCACTACACTTTATTTTGTCCCTATTTTGTGATATTTTGCAAGATTTTGCAGATGTCTTCCGCGCACATCTATTGCAACACCTTTGAATTGGCTGACTCGCCTTGATGCTCCTTTTGATTGGTAAGATAAGTATGATTTAAGCTTTTGGAACCTCAAGGAATCACTTACTACTGCTCCTATTTTGTCTCTTCTAGCTGAGGGTGTGGGATTGACCGTATATTGCGATGCATCCGACATTGGTTTGAGTTACATATTGATGCACTAAGGCCATTCTATTACACTACAAGAAATTGATTTTTCTGTGGCGATTATTGTCGTTACAGAATCTCATAAAGTCACCCTTATAGGTTTTTAGTAGTGACTTTAATGACGTTGCAAGAACTTCCATGATTGAAAGTTATTTGTGACGACCCTTGATGGTTACCAATTACCATATATTAAAGATTATCAATTGTAGCGACAATGTCTGCCAGCAAAATAAAGCAAGTATGATACCAAATTATCATATATGATGAAGGTTTCTACAAATAATTTTTTTTTTCTACGAAGTTACGTCGCCACTAAAGCTCATTTTTTTCAACAAAAGTACATGCCAAATCTAATATATGTCCAGTGGCAAACTAAATTTCTAGAACTAATTTGTAGGTAATTTTTATCATTTACACTTTTATACTATAAACATTGTTTATTATTCAACCATAAAATAGTATTCGCTAATCATATATAACAAGAAATTTCATTACTCAAAACCCAATTGTGTATATACAGTGCCGAATTTAGAGCCAAAAAATAGGGCACCGGTACTCGTGGTCTTCGTTAAATTACATTTTATATATATATATTAAGATTTTCTATAATATTATATTCTGGCACCCGTACTACAAGAAGTCTAAATTGTCCACATGGTAAAATGTTGAGCTTTTGACCTTGAGGATTAAGGATCAATTCTCACTTCAATACATTTTACTTGGTGCACCCATGTTCGAAAAATCCTAGATTCGCCTTTGTGTATATACAAAATCACGTTATTCATTGTCATTATATACATACATATACCCAAAAAATAAAACATTTTGTATTGTCAACTCCTCCTTCGTTGATGCTATTGCTAATTGTTTATGATCTTTGTCACTGGTTATCAAAGAAAAAAACACATCATCGCTAAACAATTCATATACTCGTGCCAATAAAAAGAAAAAGGGACTATACGAGTATATGACCAAGAAAAACTGCTTGGTCTAATCACGCTTCAATCTATGCTCAAGTAGGTCATAGTGTAATGATTTTACAGCCAAATCAAAATTACACAAGAATAATAATCTAACTAAAAAAACCAGCTTAATTTCTTATAGTTAAGCTTTAAGATAAATCTGCATAAAATGTGTAACACCATAAGATAGAAAGTGTAAACTATACAAAGAGTATACTATACCTGATTTGAAAGACTGATTTTTATTGTTAGCGAAGTCATTCATAGACGACACGTTACCTGTAAGATCTAAAAAAAAAAAAATTGGTTTCATGGTGTTCAATTAGTTAGTTAATTGCATGATTGGTTCCATTATATATACTTCATAAATATTGACTTTGTAGCTCTTAGAGAGAAATGTACTACACAAGAAAACACCTTCACTTAAGGTGTTTTCTTGAAACACAAGAAGAAGGCAGGATGACAAAATTCATGAAAATTTTATCTTAAAATAATATCAACATCAAAAACATAAAGAGTGAAAATTATACCTTGGGTTGAAATATAGTTCGTCATTTATTTTGAATTTATAGTTTTCTGAATCCTCTAAAAGGGACAGACAAAGAGACGTTGTCCGTAATTACCTTTCAATTTTTTTAAAAAAAAATTCCAAAAAGCGATGTAGTCCGTCACTTTTCTGAAAATTGATTTTTTTTTGAAAAGCCAAGAAAAGCGACGTTTTAAAGAATCCTGTCTATCGCTTTTATATGTTTTTTTTAAAAAAATACATAAAAGACATGAACAAAGCCACCCTGTCCGTCGCTATTTCTGCATTTTTGTTACAACACAAATTGGCAGTTTCTGCTCCACCTGCAAATTCTATTCAATTCAATATCAAATCAATAAAGCTCATTCAAGCAAAACACGTAATAAACATGCTACACAAAATACAAACCAACAAACTTAATTAAACCTTCAAAAATATATAAATCACAATTTAAAGACTTATAAAGTCTTTCAAAATTCGTTTCAAAATTCAAAAAAGTTCATAAAAATAAAAGATTCAAGCTAAGGGGTGAAATGTATGAAATCATCATCCTCCTCACTCATGTCGTCGGTGTCCTTGGCAGGAGACGATGTAGACGGTCGAGGAGCGAGGTTCAACACTTGTTCTTTGATTTGCTAAACGGTCACACTCATGCTTTCTTGTTCAACTACTCTTCTTCGCTCAGACTCTACCACTACTGTTGTAAGTTTTTATATTTGATCTAACATAGCATCTACCTGAACATTGTCAGGTGCCTCGATTTGATGTGATGATCTAATACCTTCTAAGCCTTATTGGAGTCATCGTAAATAGTTTCGAGAGCCTCGACCATTGACTCTACCCTTCTGTGACCCCCTACCACTTTTTCTTTCCAAATTTGAGTGTACATTTCAAGCGTCATTTGAATTGAACTATGTAGATTTTCATTCACGTACTGATTATACTCTCCATGTATGTTAAAAATAATATTTTCATTTAATATATATATATATATATATATTCACTATTCATATTAAATAACTTATAAAAGTTCGTTTGACCCTTTCCTACACTTACACATCCCGATTTGACTCATTTTATTTCTTCATCACATGAGTCCTGTTGAAAACATCATGTACAAGGGTAGTGCCCCCAAATTCTTTTTTCTATAAATAAAATTAAAATTTATGATGATATTAACTAACTAATTGTATTTTATCAACTATTTATTTATTTAAAAGTTTGAATTAGAACTTACAATCTCTCTTGTAATCGTTCCAACGCTCTTTGCACCCTTGGTGTGCAATGAGTGTCACGTCCTAAGGTAGCCCCTAGGTGTAACATGGCGTATAGGACCGCGAGAGGCCTCATACAAGACACTTAGCATTCATAACATAAGATATAGACAAACAAATTTAAAAGATAGTTAAAAGTTTTATAAAGCAAAAAGGAAAATCTTAGCATCGTCTCTGTAACATCCGACAATTTGAAATAGCTATGAAGAAGCTTGAAATTGGAAGTAGCCATTTTTGGAAAAAAATATAGAATCTGGAAAATTTGGCTAAGTGTGGAAATCAGTGATTTTTGGCCAACTTTGAGCAGTCGTAACTCCTAGATCACGATGAGTTAGGAGTAGTTCCAGTTATGGTTGCGAAGCTTGTGGAATGATCTTTCCAACACCACTGAGATTGCTCGATTTCGAGTTCGTATGAGCGAGTTATGGCCATTGAAAGTTGGGCAGTTGGCAGGGAATCCGTCCGGAAATTTTAAGGGCATTTTGGTCTTTTCCCTAGCCATTTCTTTTGAGGTTATATTGTGTGTTAGGCTGTTTTTGGATCATTTTATCCTATTTTTAAAAGAGAAAGAGTTAGGGTTCTTGAGAGTGAAGAAGAGAAGAAGAAGAGAAGAAGAGGAGAAGAAGAGGAGAAAGGAGATCATCAAGTTCCCGTCGTGGATTTTCGTCGGGGGTGATCCCTATCAAGGTATGTGAGTTCTTTGTGTGGTTTGATCCTTTCCCCCACACACCAAGCTCATTTTTTTATGATTTGAGAAAAGATTGGATTGGTGTTGAAGTTGTTGAAGTTGTTAGTTGTTGTTGATGTTGTTAGTTGTGTTGTTGAAGTTATTGTTGGTTGTGGGACATGATTGGGTTGTGTATTTGAGTTGTAATTTATTGTATGTTGAGAGATTGATGATCCCTAGTGTTTGGGGTTAAATCCATTGAAGTAAGGGTGGTTTAGAGTTGAAGAAAAGAGGGAGAAAAATCGTTTTTTTTTTTTTTTCTGGGAAAAGGGCTGGCAGAAGGCAGAGTGGCCAGCAGTCCCCTTGAAGCTGAGGACTGGTGCCTAGCAAAGTAGCCAGCAGTCCCGTTTGAAGTTGAGGGTTGGTGCCCCGCGCCTCTTAGAGCGCCAAGAACGCCAATCCTTCCCGTTACCTTAATTCCCCATTTGTATTTTATTTTGTTCCTAGGTATTATACCTATGTTTCCTAGTTGTTTCCAACACTCCAAGGTACTTCTAAAAGTCAAGAACTCATCCGTAACATGTGAGCAAACACCTTGAATCCAAATTCCATTTTAAGGAGAGTTAGTTAGAAGTCAAGTGAAGTTAGAAATTAAGAGTTAGGCTTAGAAGTTAAGCAAGTCAAGCTAGTTGTAAAGTTGTTCAAGAGTCTTTATTGAACGTTTTAACTTTATTTTTAGGCTCAAGTGCCAAGTTAAGCAAAGAGCTTAGAGTTTCAAGCTAAGTAAAGAATCTCAAGTTTCAAGTTGAGTTCATTTTCTCAAAGTTATTAGGGAACTATGTATTCCCAAAGAAGTTTTAAAGAAATGTCTTTACATTTAAACAAGGTTGGAAACTGAAATTTCCAAAGAGCCTTCGGGATAGTTTTTTTTGAGTAATTATCTCATGTCAGCAGGAAGAAATGTGTTTTAAAAACATAAGAGCGAGTACATTTTTTTTGGGAGTAGTATCGAGCACCGAATTAGGGGAGCGTTCAAAGAACCCACAGCCCCCATAGAACCATGTTAGCCACCATGGGTAGAAAAGGATCATACTCTTTAGATGAATCCTTTTCATATTAGACTAGTGGATCCATTAGGCAGTTTAGGTCTTATACCTTTGGTCGGGTATAGGATGCTCTGGCAGCGTGAGGTTGATCGCTGTATCATCACTTTAGCTCTTATGTGATGGTTGTCGGTTAGAGAAACTCCCACAGCAGTTATTGTATTTTTATACACGGAAATTATTGTATTTTATATACATCAGTTCAATTGTATTTCTATATACATCTCAGGCATATTGTATCCTTGTATACACACAGAGTTTTATAGCATGTTTTAAACAGTCTTTCTTTATATCACACTTGTTTTAAATTGCCTTATATTGAAAGAAGTCAGTCAGGTTGAGTTGAGTTGAACTAGGTAAACTTTTCAGTTTCTTCCAAATTTTTCCTTCTAGCCTTTGTTGCTTAGTTTTCCAGCTCACATACTAGTACTTTCCATGTACTGATGCCACTTGGCCTGCATCGTCTTATGATGCAGATACAGGTACCCCGGATCAGCATCCTGCACGTCGTTGATCCAGCTGAGCACTCCAGAGTCAGTGGTGAGCCTCCTTGCATTCCGGAGGACTCAATTATTTTGTGTTCGTAGTTTTTGTTTTATTAGGATGTTGCGGGGTCTATCCCAACATCCATCTCAGTATTTAGAGGCTTCATAGACAGTCAGATAGTCAGTCAGTTAGTTTGGAGTCTCTCATGCATGTATATATTTAAATATCCTATTTTGAGACTCGAGATGCCTTGTTGGCAAATTACTTTCAGTTGAGTTGTTTTATAACCTTTCATTGCATTGAGTTATCCTGTTGAGTTAAGTTTCTGCTGAGTTAAGAAAGTCAGGCCAAGGGTTCGCTTGGGGGCCAGCGATGGTCTTCAAGTGCCGGTCACGTCTGGGGTGTAGGCTCGGGGCGTGACAAACTTGGTATCAGAGCACAGAGTTCAAGAGTCTTAGGGAGTCTATGAAGCCGTGTCTGTACAGTCCTAGTTATCGGTGTGAAGCACGCCACATCTATAATTGGGAGGCTGCAACATTTAGGAAGATTTATCATTTCTTTCACACTCATTTCATGCGTTAGAGTTGACCTCTAAAAAGTTTCTTTCTAATCCGCGCTTGCACGTGTTTTCAGATAATCATGCCTCCTCGAAGAGTTGGTAGAGGGCGTCTTCCTAGATGTTATGTTGATGAGCAAGAGTTACCTTATGCCCCGGGAGTGCAAGATCAAGGGGAAGTTTCTAATGCCGAGTTTAGAGAGGCAATTAGAATTCTGAGTCAAGCTGTGACTAATCAAATTGGTCAGCAAGGAGGAGCTCGACATGAAGGAGCTGACACTTCAAGGATTCGTGAGTTCTTGGGGATGAATCCTCCGAGTTTCATGGGTTCAAGTACTACTGAGGATCCAGAGAACTTCACTAAGGAGTTGAAGAAGATTTTTGATGTGATGCATGTAGCAGATATTGAGCGGGTTGAACTAGCTGCATATCAATTGAAGGATGTTGCTAGAACTTGGTTTGACCAGTGGAAAAGAAGTAGAGTTGAGAATGCACCACCTGCGAGTTGGGCCGGTTTTGAGGAAGCTTTCTTGGGGCATTTCTTTCCTCGAGAGTTGAGAGAGGCCAAGGTACGTGAGTTCCTCACACTTAAGCAGGATTCTTTGAGTGTTCATGAGTACAGTCTGAAGTTCACACAATTATCCTGCTATGCTCCGGAGATGGTTGCGGACATGACGAATAGAATGAGCTTGTTTGTTGCTGGGTTATCTCGGTTGTCGAGCAAGGAAGGTAGGGCTGCAATGCTTATCGGGGACATGGACATATCAAGGTTGATGGTTTATGTGCAGCAGGTTGAGGAAGAGAAGCTGAGGGACAGAGAAGAGTTTAGAAATAAGAGAGCAAAGACCGGGAACGAGTCCGGGCAGCAGAGAGGTAATTTAAACCATTCCTCCTTTCAGCAAAGGCAAAAGGGACCTGCTCCATCATCTGTTAGAGCACCTGCACCCAGATATAAAGGTGAATTTAATGTTCAGAATTCGAAGGACTTCAGGGCTAGACCAACACAATCTTTGGGTAGTGTGGCGCAAGGGAGTAGTAAGCCTTCTACCTGCTCCAAGTGTGGTAGGAACCACTCAGGTATTTGTCGAGAGGGCTCCGTTGGTTGTTTCAAGTGTGGTTAGAATGGACATTTCATGCGAGAGTGTCCAAAGAATAGGCAGGGTAATGGGGGAAATAAAGCACAGTCTTCTTCAGTTGTTCCCCCAGACAGGACGACACCTAGAGGAGCTACTTCTAGTACCAGTGGAGGAGCAAACCGCCTTTATGCAATCACCAGTCGCCATGAGCAAGAGAATTCTCCAAATGTTGTCACTGGTATGATCAAAGTCTTTACTTTTGATGTGTATGCCTTGCTAGACCCAGGAGCAAGTTTATCTTTTGTAACTCCTTATGTTGCAAATAAGTTTGAGGTTCTTCCTGAAAGACTTTGTGAACCCTTTTGTGTTTCTACACCTGTTGGGGAATCTATTCTAGCAGAAAGACTCTATCGTGATTGTCCTGTTTCCATCAGTCACAAGAGCACCATGGCTGATTTGGTTGAGTTAGACATGATAGATTTCGATGTCATTCTAGGTATGGATTGGCTTCATGCTTGTTATGCATCGATAGACTGTAGAACTCGAGTGGTCAAGTTTCAGTTTCTGAATGAGCCAGTCTTAGAGTGGAGTAGTAGTTCAGTAGTGCCTAAGGGTCAATTCATTTCGTACCTTAAGGCGAAAAAGTTAGTTTCGAAGGGTTGTATCTATCACTTAGTCCGAGTTCATGACTCTAGTGTTGAGATACCTCATTTCCAGTCAGTTCCTATAGTAAGAGAGTTTCTAGAAGTTTTTCCTGATGATCTACCCGAAATTCCTCCTGAGAGAGAAATAGATTTCGGCATAGATCTCATTTACTCGTCCTATCTCTATTCCGCTATATAGAATGGCACCAGCAGAGTTGAAAGAGTTGAAAGAGCAGTTGAAAGATCTCCTAGATAAGGGTTTCATTCGACCAAGTGTCTCGCCTTGGGGAGCTCCGGTCTTGTTTGTGAGAAAGAAAGATGGTTCCCTTAGAATGTGTATAGACTACCGCTAGTTGAATAAGGTTACCATCAAGAACAAGTACCCTCTTCCGAGGATTGATGATCTTTTCGATCAGCTTCAGGGTGCCACTTGTTTTTCAAAAATTGACCTCCGATTAGGCTATCATCAGTTAAGGGTAAGGGAATGTGATATCCCAAAGACAGCTTTCAGAACCAGGTATGGTCATTATGAGTTTTTAGTCATGTCCTTTGGTTTGACCAATGCACCGGCAGCTTTCATGGACTTGATGAATAGAGTTTTCAAACCTTATTTAGATATGTTTGTTATTGTCTTTATTGATGACATACTAATCTATTCAAGGAATGAAGAAGATCATGCTAGCCATCTCAGAATAGTTCTTCAAACTTTGAAAGATAAAGAGTTGTATGCCAAGTTCTCTAAATGTGAGTTTTGGCTTAAGTCTGTGGCGTTCCTAGGCCACATTGTGTCCGGTGATGGAATTAAAGTTGATACTCGAAAAATTGAGGCAGTGCAGAATTGGCCTAGACCCACATCTCCAACTGAAATTAGGAGTTTCTTGGGTTTGGCTGGCTATTATAGAAGGTTTGTTGAAGGGTTCTCGACTATTGCATCTCCTTTGACAAAGTTGACTCAGAAGACGGTGAAATTTCAATGGTCTGAAGCTTGTGAGAAAAGCTTTCAGGAATTGAAAAAGAGATTGATTACAGCTCCAGTTTTGATGCTACCAGAAGGTACTCAAGGTTTTGTGGTGTATTGTGATGCATCAAGAGTTGGTTTGGGTTGTGTCTTAATGCAGAATGGCAAAGTTATAGCTTATGCCTCCAGACAGTTAAAGGTTCATGAGAAGAACTACCCAACCCATGATTTAGAGCTAGCTGCTGTAGTATTTGCTTTGAAGATATGGCGTCATTACTTGTATGGTGTGCATGTCGACATATTCACTGATCACAAGAGCCTTCAATATGTGCTTACTCAGAGGGAGCTTAATCTCAGACAGAGGAGGTGGTTAGAGTTACTCAAGGATTATGACCTGAGTATTCTTTACCACCCAGGTAAGGCTAATGTTGTTGCTGATTCTTTGAGGAGGTGGTCTATGGGTAGCACCGCCCATATTGAAGAAGGAAGGAAAGAGTTAGCAAAAGATGTGCACAGACTGGCATGCCTGGGAGTCAGATTTACAGATTCCGCAGAAGGAGGAATAGCAGTGACGAGCAGGGCCGAGTCATCATTAATGTCAGAAGTGAAAGAGAAGCAAGATCAAGATCCCATTTTGCTTGAGTTGAAGGCAAATGTTCAAAAGCAAAGAGTATTAGCTTTTGAACAAGGGGGAGATGGTGTTTTGAGATTTCAAGGTAGATTGTGCGTACCTATGGTAGATGGACTCCAAGAGAGGATTATGGCGGAAGCTCACAGCTCCAGATATTCTATTCATCCGGGTTCCACCAAGATGTATCGTGATTTGCGTGAAGTTTATTGGTGGAATGGCATGAAGAAGGGCATTGCTGAGTTTGTTGCTAAGTGTCCAAATTGCCAACAAGTGAAAGTTGAACACCAAAGGCCCGGTGGTTTGGCTCAGAGGATAGAACTTCCAGAGTGGAAGTGGGAGATGATCAATATGGATTTCATCACAGGGTTGCCAAGGTCTCGCAGACAGCATGATTCTATTTGGGTGATTGTCGACAGAATGACAAAGTCAGCTCATTTTCTACCGGTAAAGACTACCCTTTCAGCAGAAGATTATGCCAAGTTGTATATTAGAGAGATAGTGAGACTTCATGGAGTCCCAATCTCCATTATTTCAGATAGAGGTGCACAGTTTACTACACAATTCTGGAAATCTTTTCAGAAAGGCTTGGGTTCAAATGTGAACTTAAGTACTGCCTTTCATCCTCAGACTGATGGGCAAGCAGAGCGCACTATTCAGACTTTAGAAGATATGCTGAGAGCTTGTGTGATCGATTTCAAAGGTAATTGGGATGATCACCTACCTCTCATTGAGTTTGCCTACAACAACAGTTATCACTCTAGCATCCAGATGGCCCCATATGAAGCTCTTTATGGGAGAAGATGTAGGTCTCCTATTGGATGGTTTGAAGTGGGTGAAGTACAGTTGATAGGACCAGATTTAGTTAACCAAGCTATGGAGAAGGTGAAAGTGATTCAAGAGAGGTTGAAAACGGCACAGAGTCGTCAGAAATCCTACACTGATGTTAGGAGAAGGGCGTTAGAGTTTGAAGTAGATGATTGGGTATATTTGAAGGTTTCACCCATGAAGGGGGTTATGAGGTTTGGTAAGAAAGGGAAACTTAACCCCCGATATATTGGACCTTATCGCATAGTCAAGAGAGTTGGCAATGTAGCTTATGAGTTGGAGCTATCACAGGAGCTAGCAGCGGTCCATCCGGTATTTCATATCTCCATGTTGAAGAAGTGCATAGGCGATCCTTCATTGATCCTACCGACTGAAAGTATCAAGATCAAGGATAACTTATCTTATGAGGAGATTCCTGTTCAAATTTTAGATCGGCAAGTTCGAAGGTTGAGAACAAAGGATGTAGCCTCAGTCAAGGTCCTTTGGAGGAACCAATTTGTTGAGGAAGCTACTTGGGAAGCCGAAGAAGACATGAAGAAGAGATATCCATATCTCTTTGAATCCGCAGATCAAGGTATTAATTTCCTTCATAGTGCTCTTTAAATTATAGTGGGCACATTGTTGTTGTTGTTGCATAGTTGCTTGTTAGGTGTTTGAGTTGTTGTTGCACCCTTAGCTTAGTAAGAATCACCTCATTCGAGGACGAATATTCCCAAGGGGGAGATATTGTAACATCCGACAATTTGAAATAGCTATGAAGAAGCTTGAAATTGGAAGTAGCCATTTTTGGAAAAAAATACAGAATCTGGAAAATTTGGCTAAGTGTGGAAATCAGTGATTTTTGGCCAACTTTGAGCAGTCGTAACTCCTAGATCACGATGAGTTAGGAGTAGTTCCAGTTATGGTTGCGAAGCTTGTGGAATGATCTTTCCAACGCCACTGAGATTGCTCGATTTCGAGTTCGTATGAGCGAGTTATGGCCATTGAAAGTTGGGCAGGGAATCCGTCCGAAAATTTTAAGGGCATTTTGGTCTTTTTCCTAGACATTTCTTTTGAGGTTATATTGTGTGTTAGGCTGTTTTTGGATCATTTTATCCTATTTTTAAAAGAGAAAGAGTTAGGGTTCTTGAGAGTGAAGAAGAGAAGAAGAAGAAGAGAAGAAGAGGAGAAGAAGAGGAGAAAGGAGATCAACAAGTTCCCGTCGTGGATTTTCGTCGGGGGTGATCCCTATCAAGGTATGTGAGTTCTTTGTGTGGCTTGATCCTTTCCCCCACACACCAAGCTCATTTTTTTATGATTTGAGAAAAGATTGGATTGGTGTAGAAGTTGTTAGTTGTTGTTGATGTTGTTAGTTGTGTTGTTGAAGTTATTGTTGGTTGTGGGACATGATTGGGTTGTGTATTTGAGTTGTAATTTATTGTATGTTGAGAGATTGATGATCCCTAGTGTTTGGGGTTAAATCCATTGAAGTAAGGGTGGTTTAGAGTTGAAGAAAAGAGGGAGAAAAATCGTTTTTTTTTTTTTTTTTCTGGGAAAAGGGCAGGCAGAAGGCAGAGTGGCCAGCAGTCCCCTTGAAGCTGAGGACTGGTGCCTGGCAAAGTAGCCAGCAGTCCCGTTTGAAGTTGAGGGCTGGCGCCCCGCGCCTCTTAGAGCGCCAAGAACGCCAATCCTTCCCGTTACCTTAATTCCCCATTTGTATTTTATTTTGTTCCTAGGTATTATACCTATGTTTCCTAGTTGTTTCCAACACTCCAAGGTACTTCTAAAAGTCAAGAACTCATCCGTAACATGTGAGCAAACACCTTGAATCCAAATTCCATTTTAAGGAGAGTTAGTTAGAAGTCAAGTGAAGTTAGAAATTAAGAGTTAGGCTTAGAAGTTAAGCAAGTCAAGCTAGTTGTAAAGTTGTTCAAGAGTCTTTATTGAACGTTTTAACTTTATTTTTAGACTCAAGTGTCAAGTTAAGCAAAGAGCTTAGAGTTTCAAGCTAAGTAAAGAATCTCAAGTTTCAAGTTGAGTTCATTTTCTCAAAGTTATTAGGGAACTATGTATTCCCAAAGAAGTTTTAAAGAAATGTCTTTACATTTAAACAAGGTTGGAAACTGAAATTTCCAAAGAGCCTTCGGGATAGTTTTTTTTTGAGTAATTATCTCATGTCAGCAGGAAGAAATGTGTTTTAAAAACATAAGAGCCAGTACATTTTTTTGGGAGTAGTATCGAGCACCGAATTGGGGGAGCGTTCAAAGAACCCACAGCCCCCATAGAACCATGTTAGCCACCATGGGTAGAAAAGGATCATACTCTTTAGATGAATCCTTTTCATATTAGACTAGTAGATCCATTAGGCAGTTCAGGTCTTATACCTTTGGCCGGGTATAGGATGCTCTGGCAGCGTGAGGTTGATCGATGTATCATCACTTTAGCTCTTATGTGATGGTTGTCGGTTAGAGAAACTCCCACAGCAGTTATTGTATTTTTATACACGGAAATTATTGTATTTTATATACATCAGTTCAATTGTATTTCTATATACATCTCAGGCATATTGTATCCTTGTATACACACAGAGTTTTATAGCATGTTTTAAACAGTCTTTCTTTATATCACACTTGTTTTAAATTGCCTTATATTGAAAGAAGTCAGTCAGGTTGAGTTGAGTTGAACTAGGTAAACTTTTCAGTTTCTTCCAAATTTTTCCTTCTAGCCTTTGTTGCTTAGTTTTCCAGCTCACATACTAGTACCTTCCATGTACTGATGCCAGTTGGCCTGCATCGTCTTATGATGCAGATACAGGTACCCCGGATCAGCATCCTGCACGTCGTTGATCCAGCTGAGCACTCCAGAGTCAGTGGTGAGCCTCCTTGCATTCCGGAGGACTCAATTATTTTGTGTTCGTAGTTTTTGTTTTATTAGGATGTTGCGGGGTCTGTCCCAACATCCATCTCAGTATTTAGAGGCTTCATAGACAGTCAGATAGTCAGTCAGTTAGTTTGGAGTCTCTCATGCATGTATATATTTAAATATCCTATTTTGAGACTCGAGATGCCTTGTTGGCAAATTACTTTCAGTTGAGTTGTTTTATAACCTTTCATTGCATTGAGTTATCCTGTTGAGTTAAGTTTCCGCTGAGTTAAGAAAGTCAGGCCAAAGGTTCGCTTGGGGGCCAGCGATGGTCTTCAAGTGCCGGTCACTTCTCGGGTGTAGGCTCGGGGAGTGACAGTCTCAATAGCCATCTAGTACATAAGAATAAATATAGGCCTTGCCCGTACATCATGTCCAATTTTGGAAATAAGGATGAACTGAAATCAATGAAGATCCGGTCATCGAAGCATGAGGACTCACCAAAGCTTGGAATATCGTCAATGAATTGTAGCCACGAAACTGGGAACCCTGACTGTCGGACCTTACATTTGGAGAAATGTAGGCAAGAGTATGAGTTAGTACAAAATATGTACCAAGTATGATAGCCATGGAGAAATCATATAGTTCATGTTAGAAAGGGACATTTTCAAGAGCAAGCAATGATCAAGCTAAAACATGAATCTTGGATGTTTGAAAACATAAGTTGTAAAACATGATCAATACAAGTGAACATCATCATAAACATGTATGAGATACTTCCTTGAAGTAATCTTTGTTCATATTAAACTTGCTTGCAGGAAGTAGCCTTGACCGATATATATGACCATGCGATCTATCAACATGGAATACGGTATCTCCCACACCGAAAGGGTTGTACTACTTCCAAAAGTAAGGATCATGAACGTCTAACTAATTATGTGAATCCACTAGCTAATGTCTATCTAGACAATCTTATGTTGGCACATAGTTTATGGGACATTGGTAATCACGACTTGTCCACTCAGTACTAAGCTTAACTTCCATGGAGTAGTCCTTATTCATATTCATCTTAGCTCATAAAGGACCATGGGTAATCACCTCTTGTCTTTATATCATATGATATGGGTAATCACCTCTTGTCATTCTATTAGAGAGCATGGGTAATCGCCTCTTGCATCAACATTAGAATAACTCCTTAACATTGGTTCATTTTAGGTGAGAAGACATTTCAACCTAAAAACCCTTATTATGTGAGAAAACCTTTCACAAATCATGCTTTCATGTGTATATGAGAAATCCTTTCAACAACACAACAACAACAACATCATTTAAACTTCACTCTCAAAGCATCCTTAAAACATTTACATAAATTTAATGAGAACATGCTCGATTTCATAAACTCTTCTTTCATAATCCAAAACCCACATATATAATTATAACTTGGAAAACATGGAAATTACATGGGTTCATGGGGATCAACATAAAAAACATGAGATTAACTCAATTCATACATAATAGATCATAAATCAATCAATTAAACCAATAATCAAGAGAACCCATAATATGGAAGAAAAACCCTAACTCAATTGAGGGATTTCTAACTTTAAAAATTTGAGAATTTAGAAACTCCATGAATGGAAGGAATCCATGGATGAAAACTATCATACGTCAATGTCAATTGCTTGACTTCAACGGTGGAATTGGGGACTTGACTTGAAACCCTAGGTTGAACCCTTTTTTTCTTCAACTTTTAGAGAGACAAATATTTGAGAGGTATTTTGTTGTGAATTTGAGAGAATGATTTGAATTAAGTAAGTTTTGGGGTTAAAACATTTATATGGGGGTTTTGGTGAAGGGTAAAATGACATATTATTAGGATAAAATAATTAGGAAAAGTCCTAAAATCCCTAAGAAATAATTGTCGAACGAAGTCAACGATGGGGACCTATGGTCTGTGGGTCAACCTACGGACCATCCTATCCCTCTTTTGATTGGTTCAGATAATTGAATGTTGGAACCTCAAATAATGAGCACCACCCATGGGCGTGGTCCAATCGACGAGCCGTGGGTCCCAACCGTGGTCCTCAACTTTTGACCTCAAAATCTCTCTAAGTATGGGACTTACCTAGGAGACCTGTACGACTCGTGCATTGAACGACGGACTGTCCTGGTGAACTATTGAAAATTACTGAAAACTGAAATTTTTAGAAAAACCAAATGGCCAACCAGGATCACTAACTACGGACCGTTGTCCCACCTACGGTCTGTGGACTTACCTATGAGACCTATCCAAGACTCGTGCATTGAACGACGAATCATCCTGGTAAACCACTTGAAAATACGAAAAACTTGAAATTTTTAGAAAAACCAACTGGCTAACCATGGCCACCAACTACGGACCATCGTCCCACCTACGGTCTGTGGATGGTGTCATGGTTGTTGACACCAAGTTGTGAAAAAATGAATTTTTTCTGCCTTTTCAAATCCAAGGTGTTACATTATCTTACCCAGGGGATTATTCGTCCTCGAATGAGATTCAAGACATCATAAGGAGATCAAGAACTTAAACCTAACAGCTGAATCATAGATGCAGTCACATAAATGCACATATCCGAGAAGGAAACATCAACTCCAAGCTAAAGCATGCTCAAATCATCATATCGTGAATTCTATATACAACTCATAGTCAAATGCACACAAACATTTAGAAATCAATTAAGTTGACTCATTTTCTCAAACTTAAGCTTTTTCAAGAACATTCATAAATGAGGAAATCATGGGAATATCTAATACACGCGACACCAAAAGAGTGAACCATGAGGAACTCAATATCTTAAGATAGAGTAGGGGTACAAGGAAATAGATGACGATAACAAGATATCATATCGGCCTCAGCCTCCCAACTAGAACCCTCAACTAATTGATTCCTCCACAAAACTTTTACAGAAGCAACTTCTTTATTTTTCAACTTCTTGACTTTCCAATCTAAAATCTCTACCGGGACTTCCTCATAAGAAAGATTCTCTTTAACTCCCAAATCTTCTAAGGGGACTATAGTTGCCGAATCACCAACACACTTCTTCAACATGGAGACATGGAAAATTGGATGCACTGATGCCAATTCATCAGGCAATTCAAGTTCATAAGCAAACTTACCAATCACCTCAAAATCTGAGATGGGCCTACATGACGAAGACTATGCTCTCCTTTCTTGTAATGCCTCATTATACCCTTCATGGATGAAGTTTTCAAATAAACCCAGTCATTCACATTAAAATCAAGATCACTTCTTCTGTAACACCCCATAACTAGAAAGATCTAGAAATAAGTTAAAAAGTGGAAATAGTCATTTTTGGAAAGTATAAAAAGATTTGGAAAATTTTAAGTGTGTTAAAGTTGAGTTTTCGATCAACTTCAAACGAACATAACTTCTAGATCAGGATGAGTTAGGTGTGTTTCCAGATATTGTAGGAAAGATCTTGGAACAATCTTTCCAACACCACCAAGTTTGAACGCTTACGAGTTTGTATGAGAGAGATATGCCCATTGGATGTTGGGTTGTTCAAATAAGGAAATGTCCAATTCGGATTTTAGAGGGTCATTATGGTCTTTTCCTTACCTGATTATTTTATTTCATTTTTGGAGAGAACCTTTCTTATGAAAAAGTTCCAGTTGAGATTCTAGACTGGCAAGTTAAGAAAATGAGGAATAAAGAGGTAGCATCCGTTAAGGTGTTATGTAAAAACCATCTAGTTGAGGGTGATACTTGGGAGGCCGAGGGCGATTTGATGTCCTGATATCCTCATCTTTTTCCTCCTATTCTTGCTTGAGGTAATGAGTTCCTCTTGGTTTGCTTATGTTTGAAGTCATGTGTGTTTATGTGTTTCCACGATTTCCTTAAATTTTCACGTTTATGAAAAAACTTAAGTTGTGAAAGAAATGACATATGTGAACTATTTGCCTCATGATTGTTGACTATTGAGTAAGAGTTGCTTATAGACTTCATGTGATGAGTTGTAGAACATGCCTTGATTTGGAGTGGAGATCCCCTTCTTGAATTTGTGCTTTTTGAGATTGAATTACCTATAAGCTCCATGAGATTGTGTTGAGCATTGTTTTGAGTTGGAGATGATAATTCCTCTTTGAACATGAGAAATATTAAGATTTCATGCATATTGGGTTGTTAGATGTAGTTCCTATTCCCTTATGGTGCATTGAGTATGTTGCTTGGAGATGATGTTTCCTCCTTAGTTGTGTGCATTTTAATGTGTTACATGCATGATGGGCTGCTAGTCTAGAGTTTCTGGCTAAAAACGTGCTTAAAATCTCATTTGAGGACAAATGATCACAAGGAGGAGATAATGTAGCACCCCAAAATCCAGTAGGCTAAACTAGGGTTAAGTGAGAGGGCTAGTGTAACACCCGTATCCAAAAAGGGGAAAAAACTCAGCAGAATTCAACAATACCCGCTCCCGTCCACGGTGCCACCTAAGGACTATAAGTAGGACTATGACCCATGGTTCATGGGTTCGTCGATGGAAATAAAATCTCTAACAGGGAACCACAGTTCCCAGGATAGGCCATGGGTCAGAACATGGTCCATCGACTGGGTCTATAAGTTGTCACTTGGTAGTTAAGTTTAGGGGCTTAAGGGTCTTTTATGGTTTTAATTAAATTAATGTGGTGTTATTTTTCTTAAGTCTAAAACACGTATACAAGTATTTTTTAACACCCAAAATCCCCCAATTAAGTAATTCTCTCAAAATCCCTAAAGAATTCCCAAAACTCCTCTTAAATATTCTCTCTCTAAAAGGTTGAAGAAGAAGGAAGAAATTGGAGCTAGGTCAAGGTCAAGTCTCCTAATCTTCAAGCTTGTGAGGGCTTTGTAATCAAGATATGATGGTTTTTCATCCATGGTATTCTTTCTCCTATGGAGTCCCCTAGAATTCCACAATTTGAAGAAGAATTCCCCAATTCTAGTTAGGGTTTCTTCCATTGTTGTGGGTTATGATGAATGTTGATCCAATTGAGTGGATTATAATTGTTTATAATTGAATTGATATAATTGTATGTATTTAGGATGAAATTACATGTATTCACGCCTATCCTATGATTTTAGGGTTGACTTGATATAGTTGGGTTTGATTCTATGTGAGGGAAACTCTATGGGTTAGATATATCCTTATAGGATTGATTATTTAAGAGTAGAATTGGTTTATATTGAAGCATATATGATGAATATGATGTTAATTTCTTGAGAGTAAAGCATAGATGATGATCATGAGATGTAGTGCTTTGACTGTAAAGCCTAGACTATGCATTGTTGATTGTTAATGCTATGATGTGGAAGAGATACTTCCTATAATGAATTGATAAGCATGATTGAATGAATGTGAAAGGCTTACTCACATGAATGATTCTAGGTTGAAAGGATTGCTCACCTAAAATGAATCTAGACTTAAAATTCTTAATGAATGATGAGACTGGAGGAGATTACCCTTGACCTCCATATGTTAGGATATGAGGCACTTCCCCTACTCCTTAGACTTGAACAAGAGGTGAGTTCCCACGTTCTTACTATGATGAATGGACACGCAGGCGAGTAACCATGCTCCTTATGAAATGATGTGGAGGCAAGTACCCACATCATATAATGAGATTATGGAGGCGAGTACCCACAATCTAAAAGTAAGTAAGCCAAAAGACGAATACCTATTAGCCTTTATAAGCTAGACATTGAGGCGAATCCCCATGTATTTTAAAGTAAGTATGATTAATGTGATTATGATATTAAGTTGATTTGTTTGGAGTGTTGCTAGATATGCCTTCCATGATGTAAGCTTGACTAGAGGCGGATGAGCTATCTTGGATAAGGATAAGTGAGGTCACTTAAGTAAGTATTCCTCTTTCATTATGATGCTTTATGTGTATTGATTATGCTTATGCCTTATGTCTTATGTTGACTAATTGTTATGTTTATGTTGTTTATGCTAGTCATCACATTAATACTTGATTGTACTAACGCATACTCTTGCCTACATTCATATCAAATGTAGGATCTGGCGCTCCACTTGTGGCTAGGTTCCTAGAGGATTGTGAAGTGAAGCATTGTGAGTCCTCATTGTATTCGAGGATTGGATCACCCTATCTCTTTTATGTCTTTCCTTTATGTTTCGAACTATTGTATGAGATGCATCCCAAGATTTATATTCTCTTATGTTTAGATGCTTTGAGACAATGTCAAGTTAGACCCTCGCTTTCTTTTATAAAAGACTTAGATTGTATTGAAAAGTTTTAATTCCTACTCATTTCTATTACTTTATGTTATGATATGCAAAGTGGCTTATATGAGGCCTCTCGGGGTCTTATACGCTATGTTACATCTAGGGGGTACCCTTGGGTCGTGACAACATCATTTCCTAAAATCACTCCATCGTTCCCGTAGATACTTATGAAACGGGATGAAGATGCTAAATTCCAAAAGTTTCTATCAGTGTTCAAGACATTATCTATAAATCTTCCTTTAATGGACGCATTGTTGGAGATATTGTGATACACGAAATTGATGAAAGAGCTAGTAACCAAGAAAAGAGGTATGGACTTCGAAACAATTGAGGAGTCTCATAATTGTAGTTCCTTCATGACAAGCGATGTGATTGGAAAATAATATGATCTATGGGCATTCACAATCCCATGTACCTTTGGGATGCTTCAGTTTGCCAAACCTTTGTGTGACTTGGGGGCAAGTATTAACTTGATGTTGTATGCCATCTTCAAACAACTTGGGCTGGGCGAGCTAAAATCCACAACCATGCTTCTTATCATGTCGGACCAGTCCATTCAACACCCCATTGGAATACTTTAAGATATCTTGGTAAAAGTAGATAGGTTCATCTTTTTGGCCCGACTGTGTTATTTTGGACTGTGAGATTGATGCCTAAGCACCTATTATTTTAGGTAAACCATTTTGTTAACCGGTATAGCTATTGTAGATGTTGAAAGTTGTGAGTTAAAGTTTTAATTATATAATGAGGAGGTTATGTTCAATGTGTGCAAATCGATGAAACAACCTAGTGACATCCATGTGGTCTCAACAATTGATGTGATTGATGAAGCCATAGCTAGTGTGATTGAAATAATGTGTACGGGTGAACCCCTTTCTGCTCTCATTTCAAACTATGATGAGGACGAAGTTTAAGGGTATGACAAAGTTGTGGCTGCTCTATTGGGATTAGGTGCTCATTCTAAAAATCCATTAAAGTTTGATACTGATCTAAAAATCAGGAAAGTCCTCCCACTAAACCATCTACTGAAGAACTCCAAAGATTGAGTTGAAAGCGCTCCAATCCCATCTTCGGTATGTATTCTTGGGAGCAGAAAACACTTTGCATGTCATCAATGTAGCATACTTGCTTGAGTAGCAAGTGAAATTGTTGGTAGAGGTATTAAAACGATACATTAAAGCCATCGAATAGACAATTGCTGATATTATGGGGATCCGTCCTTGCGGGATTTGCACTCATAAAATCCACATGGATAGTGAATGCAAACCAAATGTTGAGCATAAAAAAAGGCTAAGCCCTCCTACGCAAAAAGTGGTGAAGAGAGAAATTATCAAGTGGTTAGATGCAGGCGTGGTTTACCCAGTAGATATAAAATAAGTATGCCTCGTACAATGTGTACCAAAGAAAGGAGGCATTATAGTGGTTCCTAATGAAAAAGGGGAACTTGTACCAAAGAGGCCAGTCACCGGTTGGCGAGTATGTATGTACTATCATAAAATAAATGCATGGACCGAGAAAGATCCTTTTCCAATGCCATTTATGGACCAAATGCTTGATAGGCTTTTGGGGTGTGGATGATACTGCTTTTTCAATGGCTATTCCGTGTATAACCAGATTTCTATTGCACTAGAAGATCAAGAGAAAACTACCTTCACATGTCCCTATGAAAATTTTGATTTCAAGAGGATGCCTTTTGGGTTGTGCAATGCTATGGAAATATTCCAATGATATATGCTTTCTATTTTCGCAAACATGGTGGAAGACTCAATAAAGATATTCATTGATGATTTTTCAGGTGTTGGTAAATCATTTGAAGAATGTCTTGAACACCTTGGGCAAGTGCTTCAAAGATACAGGGAAACCAATCTAGTTCCAAATTGGGAGAAATGTCATTTCATAGTAAAAGAGGGCATTGTTTTGGGTAATAAAAAATCAGGAGAAGGAATGCAAGGGGATCAAGCTAAAGTGGAAGTCATTTCCAAGCTTCCTCATCCTATTTCGGTAAAATGTGTCCGGAGTTTTCTAGGCCATGCGGTTTTCCATAGGCAGTTTATAAAGAATTTTTCCAAGGTAGCCCACCCTACCTTCAATTTTGATGAAGTTTGCCTAAAAGCATTTTTGTGCTTGAAAGAAAAACTAGTGTCAACCCTGATCATTATAACCCCCGATTGGAGTATTCTGTTTGAACTCATGTGTGATGCTAGTTGTGTTTCTCTGGAAGCTGTTCTTGGTCAATGAAAGGGGAAGTTATTTCATCTAGTTTAATATTCAAGTAAGACATTGAATATGGAGCAAAAGAATTATACCATCACGGAACAATAATTGCTAGTGGTAGTGTATGCATTTGAATACTTCAGAGCATACATGTTGGGAACTAAAGTGGTGGTACACACAGATCATGCTGCCATTAGGTATTTTGTGGATAAGAAGGATTCAAAGCCAAGATTGATTCAGTGGGTATTGTTGTTGCAATAGTTTGATTTCGAGGAAAAAGATCAGAATGGATGTGAAAACCAAGTGGCAAATCATTTGTATCGGTTAGAAACAAATATGGTTGATCCTGATAGAGGGACACTATGGCTGAATTTCCCAATGAAACAATGATTAGGGTAACTCACCTTGGTATGCTGATTTCGCCAACTATGAAGTGTGTGGGATGATGCCCAAAGGCCTTAATTTTGACCAACAAAAGAGATTCTTATTTGATGTGAAGATGTACTTCTGGGATGAACCATATCTATTTAGAGAATGTGTAGATCATATAATTTGAGGATGCGTACCGGAAGAAAAAGTCAATGTGATTCTCATTGCTTGCCACTCTTCGCTTGTTGGTGGACATCATAGCGGGGTGCGAACAGCCACCAAAGTGCTTCAAAGTGGCTATTATTTGCCATCACTATACCAAGATGCACATGGCTTTAATTCATACAGTGCCAAAAGCAAGGAGGGGTATCAAGAAAGCATGAGCTACCTCTTAATCCCATCCTAGAGGTTGAATTGTTTGATTTTGGGGAATAGATTTCATGGGTCCATTTGTGAGATCTTTCAGAAACAAGTACATTTTGGTGGCAGTTTATTAAGTTTCAAAATAGGTGGAAGTTGTACCCTTTCCCAACAAAGAGGGAAAGAGTGTTGTGCAATTCCTAAAGTGCTACATTTTCGAAAGGTTTGGTATCATGCATGCTATTATTTGTGATAGAGCGTCTCATTTTTGTAACCGGTTGTTTGCATTGTTGTTCAGAAAATATGTAGTCAAGCATAAAGTTGTAACACCCTATCACCCATAAATAAGCGGCCAAGTTGAGGTTTCAAATCGAGAGATCAAGGGAATTCAAGCAAAATTAGTGAATACAAATCAGACGGATTGGTCTCAAAAGTTGGATGATGCTCTTTGGAAGCACCATACCACTTTTAAAACACCAATTGACATGTCACCATATCAGTTGGTATTTGGCAAATCTGATCACCTACAAGTTGAGCTTGAACATAAGGTACTATGGGCGTTGAAAACGTTGAATTTGAAGTGGGGGAATGCTTCAAACGGGAGAATAAATCAACTTCATGAATTGGAGGAGTTTCGGTTAAGAGCGTATGAAAGTTCAGCCCTTTATAAGGAGAAAATTAAGAAGTGGCATAATGCTAAACTCCTTCAGCGAGAGTTCCAAGTAGGTGACCTTGGTTTGCACTACAACTCTTCTTTAAGACTTTTCCTAGGTAAACTCAAATCGAAGTGGTTTGGCATATTCAATGCAACTCAAGTGTTCATGAACGGAGCAATTGAAGTTGAAGGCAAAGAAGGGCCAACATTCAGAGTAAATGGGCAACACTTGAAACTCTATTTTTGGGAAATTTGGGAAATATCGGTAATTGAAGTGGTGTATTTTGAAGATGCGTGAGAGTATTTGCACGTTCTGCCATGAAGTTAACTAAGGCGCTAATTGGGAGGAAACTAATGTTTTAGTTGTTTTTGAATAGTATTTGCTTGATTTGCAGGGTGAATTCCTTATGCAACCAGACTGCAAGTGGGTGAGTGCAAAGTTTTTTCAGCACATTGTCGTCTGGTTCGGCGAACTCGATCTAGCCCGCATAGTGGTCCCAAATGGAGTGTCAGACATTTTGGATATTTTGGCGAGCTGCAAGACTATTCGGCAGTTTGCTGTCTGGTTCGGCGAGCCTGATCTAGCCCACCTTTTAGTCCCACCTAGAGGGCCAACGTTCTAGAAATTTTGGCGAGCTAGCTTCAGTTCGGCGGTCTGAAGTAGGTATCGTCGATTGGGAATGAAGTGAAGAGTTACTCTTACCTTAATTCTTTCATTCAATGGTTGTTCCTTTTTCGTTCTGTCTTTACTTTTATTTTTACATTGAGGACAATGTTAGGTTTGTTTTTTATGGTGTGGTATGATCATGCCCTATTTTTGTGATGGCTTCATATGTTTAGACTATGTGATTGTGATTTTGTGGTTTGTAATTTTTGTTGGTTGATTTTTTATGAAATTTTGAGATTCCACCTCTTGATGTTTGTAAATGTGGTTGTTGTCTTGCATATTTGAGTATCAGTTGTGATCAATACTGATGACATGAATATTGCTCTTGATTGAACGACATGTTTGTGCAATTCCAATGAGGCAAAGTTGAGTGGCACAAGTCATGTGTACACTCTTAGCATCTCATTTTGACTGGCCGATGGTTGATTTGACATCTTGTGATGATTGTTGCACGCAAGCCAAAAATCATAGAATCTTATTTGATTATTGTGTTGAATGTCATGTGTGGTGAGATTACAGTGAAATATATGCTTGTTAATACCTAGAACTTGCCCTATTTGTCCAATTGATTAATGTAGGCAAATGATAGAGATGATCTTAGGCAAAGTTTATGGAGAGTGAACAAAATTTCTAGTGTACCTCTTTGTGACCACTTTGTGAGAGTGTGAACCTAGCTTTGCACCATTTGAGCCTAACCTTTTCTTTGGATGAAACATGAACAAATTTGACCTCTTTGTCCCATCATCTATAGTCGTCATGAAACATTGGTTCGTTTGACTAACCAACTTAGGCTAAAGGTGTGGTGAAAAAGGAGAAAAGTCAAGTACTTTGTAAAACTTTTCCTTGATGGATTGTGTTGAAAAAGTTGGAATCCCTCCATATTAAAAAAAAAAAAAGAAAAAAAAAAGATTGAAAACAGGAGAATATTGAAATAAAGTTTGTGTATGGATAAAAGAAATGAAGTGTCCAATGAATCGTGCTTAAAAGAGCATAGGTGATTGTGAAAATAAAAAAGAGTGAAAGAACAGGAGAAAAAGTGAAATGCAGACCATGCTTCATGAAGGTAGAAGTCACTAAGACAAAATGATCATACCACTACCCTCTGCCCAGTTACAAACCTTGAAAGACCTTTATGATCTTGATTGAGCTTAATAACATGTTGATTGGAAAATACGGGCAAACCCATAGGTAGAATCATGTATGTGTTTATCTTTGAGAGTGTGAGAGTTGCTTTTGATTCCTAAATTCTTAAATTTCAATGAGCTTTGTGTGAGCATGTAATCATTCATTGATGTAAGGTCATTCAAATACTTTTATTGAGCTTGAGTTACCATTTGAAGCAAGCATTGTGATCTTGAGTCTATCTTATGATGGCAAGTCACAATTTGAAACTTGTAGTGCACAATTGAATATTACATGGAATGACTAAACCTCATGTGCATTCATGTGGAGTCTTGAGTAGCACTATAGGTAGACATCCTTGTTGAACTAATTTATCTTGTGTTTTACTCGAGGACAAACAAAACTTTAAGTTGGGCGTGTTGATGAGTCGGGGTTTTTGACTCATTCAGGGATTAATATCTAGAGTTTTAGTGTCCTCAATGCCTATTCTATGCCATAAAATGATGTTTGTATGATAAATTGCAGAAAGAAAGGAAAAAAGAGCAGGGCAAGGACATTATCGGGCAAAAAAGAGCGAAAAAGTTGAAGAAAAGAAAGACTGATGATCACCAAAGCCGCTCGGCAACTCGCCAAGTGGCTCTTCAACTTACCAACAATTATAGCATGTCAGCCCTTGGACAAAGGCAACTTGGTGGTGGAATAAACAAGTCGGCGACATGCCGATTGGATCGGCGAAGGAGATTCAGCTTGCCTAAAGTTACAGGATGATTGCTAAAAATACAAGAAAAAAAGGTGTGAAGAAGAGACACTTGGTGGATCGCCAATTAGGTCGGCGAGCCCAACTTTGATTGCCTAAATTCATAACAAAGAAAGGGTGCAAACTCAAGCAAAAGAGATGATGGACAGGACCATTTGGTGCGTTATCAACCTGATTAGCAACACTTGACTTATTCCAGCGAATTGCCCGAAGCCAAAAATTTGGGAAATATAAATTGAATTTTGAAAAGAGGAAAAGGAGTTCCCTCACATTCTGAATCGGGTTTTTTTGATCTAAAGCACTCTAAACACATTTCTTTATGTTTTTGTAGAGAAATTGAAGGTTTTATCCATTTTAAACTCAATTTCGACCATTTGGAAGGCCAGCATTTTTGTTACCCAAATTGATGGAGAATGTAGTTGGTAATAGTTTCTTGCTTTTTATAATGTTTGGCTAAAAACCCATTCTTCTGGGTGTGATTATGTGATTAATTTTCTTAATTAGCTTATGGGTTTTAGTATTTACTGATTTAATAATTTAATTTGATGTTAGTTTGATTGGTAGTTGAGTTTAAGTCATGAATTATAGTTACAAATGTAAATTGTAGTTTAATACTTTAGTCTTGCTTGAGAAACACGTTTTTGAATTAAAAATATCAATTGATGATTGTAGTTATTGGGTTATTGTGGATTCAGCTTGAGAAAGTGAATCTTAATTCAATCCTACCAATCTAGCTCGAGAGAGTAGATTAATTGAGGTTTTTGGCTGTTCATAATTGTTATGCTTGTCGAGGTTGAAGAGAACTTGTTTGAATCATGATAGCTGACCAAGAGATGGATATTACATCTAAAGGCTAGCCTACCCACAAAGATTCAACGTCTTTTAGTAAATAGTAATCACCCGTACAAAAACATTGACATTTAATTGATCACATCCCTAAGGATTCCTCTCTACCCCTTTATTCCCATGTTCTCTTATTTGTTCACTGTCACTCTAATACCCCTAATTGATATTAGTTGTCAAACACCTGCAACTTACTTTATTTGTTTTGATAAAATCTATTCCTGTAATCGACTAGAACACTCCTTTCACTTTGTAATTGAATTCTCCACCACATCACTCCCTATGGGATTGAACCCAACATTTTGTTGGGTTTATACTTGATTGCGACTGCCTACAATTAGAATTGGATTAAGTGTAGTTGAGCGTTATCAGAGCACTAGTCTCCAACATTTATTTTGAGCCTGCGAATGGAATATTCCAAGACCAAGGGTAAGCTTATGGCATCTTGGATCAACATGTATCCTTCTATTTATAATTTTCACTAGTTATTCATACTTGAGAAAAAGTTGTATTTTGGTCCTCTTTTGGGACTTGTACTCGTTTAATAGCTCTCTACTAGTCACTACCATTTTTTTGATTAATTCATATCTTTTGGTTGTATATATCTTCTGTTGTTTCATATTTTTGCGTTGCTTTTGTTAAATAGATTAATTTATATCTTATTATTGTTGTTTCCACTCAGTATGTATGTTACTTGTTGTTTTGGGATATGCGTTGGCTTACCTACTAGTGGATTATCCTAGTTGCCATCATGACTCTAGAGTTAGGGTCAAGACATATTGTTACCAATACACACTTTTGATGGGATTATACGATAAATGGTCTCAAACAAATTTATGTTTGACTTGATATCCCTGACATGTCTAAGGGGCAAAATATTAATTTTCTTCATAGATAAAAACATTAAATTATTTTAGATCTCGAACATACTGATAAACAGTCAGTTAATTTGATTTATCTACTTGCTACACAATTTTAAAAGATGTGTCCATTAAATCATGCTTAATAGAGCATAGGGTGATTGTGAAAAAGAAAAAAACTTAAAGAAAAGAGAAAAAGTGAAATGCAGTCCATGTTTCATGCAGGTAGAAATCACTAAGACAAAATGATTATACCATCTAACCTCAACGTAGTTACAAATCTTGGAAGACCTTTGTGATCCTTATTGAGCTTAATATCATGTTGATTGGAAAATACGGGTAAACCTATAGGTAGAATCATGCATGTGTTTATCTT
Source organism: Solanum bulbocastanum (assembly GCA_037074985.1). Lineage (NCBI taxonomy): Eukaryota > Viridiplantae > Streptophyta > Magnoliopsida > Solanales > Solanaceae > Solanum > Solanum bulbocastanum. The sequence goes on from CM073598.1 coordinate 8,137,954, forward strand.
TGCGAGTGAGAGTTTCTTTTGATTCCTAGATTCTAAAATTTTGATGAGCTTTATGTGAGCATGGAATAATTCATTAATATCAGGGCATTTGAATAATTTTGTTGAGTTTGAGTTCACATCTAAAGCAAGCATTGTGAGCTTGAAGTCTATTTGATGATGGCTAGTCACAGTTTGAAACTTGTAGTGTACAATTGAACAATACATGGAAAGATTGAATCTCTTGTGCATTCATATTGAGTCTTGAGTAGCACTATTGGTAGACATCCCTGTTAAACTAATTGATCTTGTGTTTTACCTAAGGACAATAAAAAGTTTAAGTTGGGGGTGTTGATGAGTCGAGGATTTTGACTCATATGGGGCTCAATAACTAGAGTTTAAATGTCCTCAATTCCTATTTTATACTATAAACTGATGTTTTAATTCTAAATTAAAGCAAGAAATGAAAAAAGAGCAACGCAAGGACATTACCGGGCAAAAAGGAGCGAAAAAGATGAAAAAGGTGAAAAAAAGAAAGACTAATGATCCCTAAAGCCACTTGATGACTCGTCGAGTGGCTCTTCAGCTTGCCATGAATTACAGCATGCTAGCCCTTGGACAAAGGCAACTCGGCGGTGGAATGTTCATGTCGGCGATACACCGATTGGATTGGGGAAGGAGATTCATCCCCCCCTAAAGTTACAGGATGATTGGTAAAAATGCAAGCTAAAAAGGCGAGAAGAAGGACCACTTAGAGCATCACCAACCAGGTCGGCAAGCCCGACTTTGATCGCCTAAAGTCACAACACAGAAAGGGTGTAGACTCAAGCCAAAAAGGTGATGAGCATTTGCATTCAATCCGGCGACGCTCTACGTATTCTGCCGAATGGCCCTGAAGCCGAAGATCTTGGAATGTATAAATTGAATTTGGAAAAGAGAAAAATGAGTTCCCTCACATCCTAAATCAAGGTTTTTGATCTAAAGTACTCTGAACACTATTATTTATGTTTTTGAGGAGAAATTGAAGGATTTATTAATTTTGAACTCAATTTTGAGCATTTATTAGACCTGCAATTTGTTACTCAAACTGATGGACAATGTAGTTGATTACACTTTCTTGTTTTTTATAATGTTTGGCTAAAACCCCATTCTTGGTGGTGTGATTATTTGATTATGTGATTAATTGTCTCAATTAGCTTATGGGTGTTAGTATTTACTGATTTAATTGTTAATTTGATGTGGGGTTGATTGATAATTCAATTTTAAGTCATGAATTGTAGTTATAAATGCAAATTCTAGTTAAGTATTCTAGGCTTTCTTTAGAAGGAAGTTTTAGAATTAAAACTATCAATTGATAATTGTAGTGATTAGGTTATAGTGGATTCAGCTTGATAAAGTGAATCTTTATTTGATCTTGCCAATCTAGCTTAAGAGAGTAAATTAATTGAGGTTTTGGGTTGTTCATAAATATTATGCTTGTTGAGTTTGAAGAGCACTCGCTTGAATCATGATACTTGGTCGAGAGATGGCTGTTACATCTAAAGCCTAGACTACCTTCTAAGATTTAACTTATTTTAGTATATAGTAATCATACGTCCAACGAAATTGGTATTTAATCGATCACATCCCCATGGATCCCTCTCTACTTGATTACTCTCCTGTTCTCTTAGATATTAATTGTCATTCTAATGGCCCACCACCCACCCCAATTGACACTAGTTTTCAAATCCCTAGAACTTACTTTAATTGTTTTGATAAAATCTATTCCTACAATCGACTAGAACACTCATATCACTTAGTAATTGAATTATCTACCTCATCACTCCCTATGGGATCGAACCCAACTCTTTGTTGGGTTTATACTTGATTGCGACCGCCTACAATTAGAATTGGATGAAGTGTCATTGAGCGTTATCAGAGCACTAGCTTCAACATTGATTTCGAGCCTACGAATGGAATATTCCAAGACAAAGGGTAATTTTATGGCATCCTGGATCAGCCTATATCCTTCTGGTTATAATTTTCATGAGTCTTTCATACTTGAGAAAAGGCTGTATTTTGGTCCACTTTTGGGACTTGTACTCTTTTAATAGCTCTCTACTAGTCAATACAATTTTTTGGATTAAGTCATCTCTTTTGGTTGTATATATATTCCGTTGCTTCATATTTTTGTGTTGCTTTTGTTAAATAGATTACTTTTTATCTTAGTACTGTTGTTTCTACTTAGTATGCATGTTACTTGTTGTTCCGGGATATGTGTTGGCTTACCTACTAGTGGATTATCCTAGGTGCCATCATGACTCGAGGGTTAGGGTCAAGACAAATTGTTACCAATACACACTTTTGATGGGACTACACGGTAAATGGTCTCCAACAAATTTATGTTTGACTTGATATCCCTGACAGGTCTAAGGGCAAAATAGTAATTTTCTTTATAAAGAAAAACATTAAATTCTCTCAGATCTCAAACATACTAATAAAAGGTCACTTAATTTGATTTAATCTACTTTCAACACAATTTTAAAAGAGGAATTATTTTATTAATGATTTTGTAGATCTTCAAAGAAAATGGAAAATTTAAATAATTTTTATAATAATTAATGGTTTATCTAAATAGATTATATTTACTTCAGGAATTAATACACTGGAGGACTATATATACCGCCAAAAATCAACATAATTCATCAATATACAGTCTATACCTCTCAAAGTAACAATGTGTATGATATTCATTTCTAAAATATACAGGATGTTGTGGAAGAAAGGAAAAAATAAAGTTGAAAGCGAGTTTCCTTTGGTGAAATGGTTAACAAAGGATTTTAGAGGTGTAAGATTTAATGAAAGTGATTTGAAGTACATCTTCGAAAACATGGATCCTTTAGTGGCTATAGTCGCTGAGGTAGAAGATGAGGTCAGGATTCCTATTTGGGATCAAGACACAAGAGTTAACCATTTGCTCATGTTGCATAGGGACATTGATGGAGTTTTTGGATTTTATGATGATTGGATTCAACAAGTTGTTATACGACGAGGATTTGAGGGAAAAGAGCTAATTGGTTTTTATGTCAATCGGTTGAATTTGGACTTGACATTTTCGGTGATTGAGACAACAGATAATATAAGAGAAAGTTCTTAGTAGAAAATGTTATTGATTTTACTTTGTCATTGCAATTATTATATTTCCAAATGCATGTACAATAAGAATCTGATATCAACAATATATCTTGGGAGATAACATGCATTTATAAAATATTTCCTTTTATATTCTTAGTGTTCAAAATTGTGCAAATATTACTCAAACCACTATTTGATATCTTATGTCTAGGCGAACATCAATTACTTCTTTAATAATTATTGATATTGAAAATGGAATCAAAATCCATTGAATTATCGAATTTGTTACAAAAATAACCCAAGTTAACCTTTAGGCTCTAAATCCCCCGCAACATCAATGTATTAGCCATCTAATGATCTTCTTTTTGTGGCCCCATTTGAAAATATAACTTAATGTTTCATTTGTTATGTGCCATAATATAATTGATTTCTTTCATAATAGCCATAAACTAATTATATAGCAAAATAAACTATGATCCACCTAATAACGCCTACTATCCCCATTTTAAATCTCTATTATCTATACAAAAAAAAAAAAACCCTAGAACCCTATTTAATTTCTAATTCTTTAGTAAAGAATTTCTGGAGTAGTGATTTTTGGGGAAAAAACATGGGATTCTGTAATTCAATATGTTGGTTGGTAAGGAACTAAATTATAGAAGTAAAATTCACCTCATTTAAGTAAGAGTTTCTCTATATGATGTGTTAAAATTTTATGGTTCATTTGACACTTTTTAATGAAGGGTTTTTTTTTTTTTTTTTACTGAAGTATATTTTATGAGATATGATGGATAGTAAATGCAAACCAAGTGTTTGAGCATCAAAGAAAGCTAAACCCTCCTATTCAAGAAGTGGTGAAGAGAGAAATCATAAAGTGGCTAGATGTAGGCGTGGATTATCCTATTGTAGATAGCAAATGGGTAAGCCCCGTACAAAGTGTACCAAAGAAAGGAGGCCTTACGGTGGTTCCAAATGAAAAAGGGGAACTTGTACCTATGAGGCCGGTCACCGCTTGGCGAGTATGCATGTAATATAGGAAAAATAAATGCATGGACCAAGAAAGATCATTTTCCAATGCTAATTATGGACTAATTGCTTGATAGGCTTGCGGTGTGTGGATGGTACTGCTTTTTAGATCGATGGTTTTTTTGGGTATAATGAGGTTTCTATTGCACCTAAAGATCAAGAGAAAACTACCTTCACATGCCCCTATGAAACTTTTGCTTTCAGGAGGATGCCTTTTGGGTTGGCCAATTCTCCAGCAACATTCCAATGATGTATGCTTTCTATTTTCGCAGACATGGAGGAAGACTTCATAGAGATATTCGTGGATGATTTTTTAGATGTTGGTGATTCATTAGAAGAATGTCTTAAACACCTTGGGCAAGTGCTACAAAGGTGCGTGGAAACCAATCTAGTTCTAAATTGGGAGAAAAGTCATTTCATGGTAAATGAGGGCATTGTTTTGTGGAATAAAAATTCAAGCGAAGGAATACACGTGGATCAAGCTAAACTAGAAGTCATTGCAAAGCTTCCTCCTCCTAATTTGGTAAAAGGTTTTCGGAAATTTCTAGGCCTTGCTTGTGTCAAGCCCCGTAGCTAGCCCTAGGACGACAACATGGGACCTAGGATCACGAGTGACCCCAAGCTAACCATGCTGGCATATTGTGAGCATACTTAAGTATAATTGAATTATGAAAGTACTGTGCAGAAGCTTAAATCATCATAAAAATTAAATGATGGGGAATACCCATTACTATCGGAATAAATAATATGTGGTGACAACTAAAATATCAAACTTCAAAGCTAAAAATGAATATCTAACTAAGTCTGAAATAAAGTCTCTAATTGATTAGATATGCTCAGACATGCCCCGTCTAAATCAAGCAAAAACTGAAACTAAAGACATAAAGTCGAGAGATAATCATGTCAATCGTCCTCGAAGAATGAGGACTCACCACTGATGTTGCTGAAACGGAGATTAGGGACTGATCTATGGGTAATCTTGATATGGAGGACCTAAACCCACATCACAAGATGATGTAGCGTAGAGTATGCATCAGTACTTGAAAGGTACTAAGCATATAACTTAAAATAATATAATTGAGTAGTGATATAAGATGAGCATGATACTATACTTAAAATAACAAACATGAACTAACTGAATGCAATGAGCAAGTTTATGCATGCTCAAACTGAACATTAAACTATAACTAGTACATTGGTTAATACACTAGAATTTGAATATAGGAGCTACTAATAACCGACATAAAACCACATCAGCTAAATGTGGAGTCCAATATATATACCCCATCGAGAGGACCCAATATACCCTGCCAGAGGTATAAAGGCATGACTAGTATGAACACTAAACTGGTGCCCACAGAGGGGACTTATAACCTATGAAGGATGTAGTTCTGGGACTATGAGGGTGACTGACCCTAGTCCAACTTGGTATAAAGCCTAGTCCCAACTGAATATGTGTAAATTACAGCATAACTGAAGTAAACTGGATAGCTCAATAATCAGTCATGCAAATCTGAAAATGCAACATTAATTTTTTATAATGAAACATTCAAAAACTGAGGTATGTATATTTTTGTTTATCTATCCTAACTAATGTAATTCATGAACTAAAAGAACTACATAACTAGGGTTCTGAGTTTATGCAAGAATCTACGCAAAAACAATACTAATATGTGATAATCTGATTAACAATGTTGCAATAACTAAATCATAGTAATTAGCTCAAATTATAGAAACCCTAGGTCTAGATAGTACCGAGGGAATCAAGAATCTAACTAAATTTTAGGGATATAATCGGTCAAAGGAACGCACTAGTGATATCCCACATAACTGATGATTAAATTTATGGAGGAATCTTTTGATTTTGGGGCTGGAACTGAAGAAAACCTTGCTATGTTCTTGGAGAGAGTTGGTCGAATCTCTCTCCTTTTTGTTCAACTTGATGAATTTTTTGGAAAATGAGTTGAATAAGGTAAGTTTTAATCAAGTTACTAGGCTAAAATTGATAAAAAACTACATAGTTCAAGGCTAAACGAGGGATAAATGACGTAGTTTAGGGGTCCAATACATAGGGAAAAGACCAAACAACCTTGACATAAAATCTGCCGAAGCCACCGACGGACCATCGATTGACTGATAGCCCGTCCTGTCTGTTCGTCAATCGGCTTCAGAGAATGGGTTTTGGGAGGGGTTCTGAACCACAACCTGGACCACGGACCGTGGTCTAACCTACAATCCGTAGGTCCTGGCATAAGTTTACACTTAGAATAATTTTCTAGGCTATTTTTGGGGAGGGTTGCACATGGCCATCCACGGACCCCACCTATGGTCCGTGGGTCACCCTACGATTCATGGATGGTGCCCATCGGTGGCACTTGCAACTTCTGAAATTTGTATTCTAGTCTATCTAGGATACGAGGTGTTACATTATCTCCCCCTTGGGAATATTCGTCCTCGAATGAAGTGCAAACAAGCTGGATATGGAGGGGAAGAGCGGTAACCCTACCACTAAATACTAGAAACTAAAATCTGAGTGAACTAAAGTTCCAAGAACATGCAAATATGCTGAAAATGCAAGTACGCGTGAAGGAACATGATACCAAGACTTAAACTAAGCATGAATGACTGAGAAATTGGAGAGGAACTATTACATCAAGCTGGAATGGAATCGTGAGGAAAGAGATGAGGATACTTGGCCTTCATAGCTACTTCTGCTTCTCAAGTAGCTCCCTCTATGGACTGACTCCTCCACAAAACCTTAATTGAAGTTACTTATTTGTTTCTCAACCTTCGAACATGACGATCAAGAATCTCAACTGGCACATCCTCATAAGTGAGACTATCTTTCATATCCACACTTTCCAATGGTACTATAGATGCTCAATCAGCCACACACATCTTCAACAACAAAATGTGAAAGACCGGATACACTGCTGCTAGCTAGTAACTTTAACTTATAATCCACTTTACCAACTCTTTTAAAGATCTTGTAATTGCCTACATATCTAGGAGTGAGCTTCTCTTTCTTGCAAAATCCCATCACACATAGGTGATACTATCAGGAAAACCCAATCATCAATTTGGAACTCCAACTCCCTTCTTCTAACATCTGTATAGGACTTCTGGGGACTCTGGGCTGTCTTAAGTCTATCTCTAGTGAGCTGAACTTTTTCCATGGCATCATGAACTGAATCTAGTCCTATCAAGGCTGCTTCATCTACTTCAAACCAACAAACTGCAGATCTACATCTATGCCCATATAATGCCTCATAAGGGGCCATCTGAATGCTGGAATAGTAAATATTATTGTAGTAGAACTCTATAAGAAAAAGGTGATCATCCCAACTACCTTCAAAGTCAATCAAGAAAGATGTCAACATGTCCTCTAAATTATGAATGGTACGCTCTACCTGACCATCCGTATGTGGATGAAATGTTGTGCTAAGATTAAGCAGAGTACTAAGACCTTTCCAAAATGACTTCTAGAAATGGGAGGTAAACTGAGGATCTATATCTTAGATGATAGACAAAGGAACTCCATGTAACCTGACTATCTCATTAATGAAAAGCTTGACGTAGTCCTCTACCGAATCTGTAGTCTTGACAGCCAAAAAGTGCGTAAACTTAGTAACTCTATCAACTATCACCCAAATGAAGTCATGCTGCCTGCGAGTATGAGGTAAACCTGTAATGAAGTGCATGTTGATCACTTCCCACTTCCATGTAGAAATGTTAATATCTTGAGTCATACCTTATGGCTTTTTATGTTCTACCTTCACCTGCTGACAATTAGGGCACTTAGCCACAAAATCTGCTATATCCCTTTTTATACCATTCCACCAGAAGACTTTTTGCAAATCACATTATATCTTAGTAGCGCCTGGATGAATATAATACCTGGAGTTATGGGCCTCTACAAGAATCTATTGTCTCAATTCACCCACCTTAGGAACACATAATTGACCTTGATAGCGAAGCATACCATCTCCCCCTTAGGAGAAACCCTCAACTCTCTGTTGGTGAACTACACCTCTTAGTTGAAGCAATATTAGATCATTGTCTTGCTTTTCCTTAACCTCTGCTACCAATGAAGATTTTGACCCATTCTAAACTATTACATCACCAGCTGATATGCTTATAAGGCGAACTCCCAAGCGAGCTAGCATGTGAACATCCTTTGCTAGTTCTTTTCTTTCTTCCTCAACATGTGCTACACTACCCATAGATAATTTGCAAAGAGAATTTTCTACTACATTGGCCTTACCAGGATGGTAATGCACACTCATATCATAATCTTTGAGGAAGTCAAGCCATCTCCACTAGCAAAGATTCAACTCTTTCTAGGTGAACACATACTGAAGTCTTTTATGGTCTGTGAACACATTTACATGAACACCATACAAATAATGTCTCCAAATCATAAGTGCAAATACCACATTTGCAAGCTCAAGGTAATGAGTTGGATAATTCTTCTCATGCACCTTAAGCTATCTAGAAACATATTCTATAACCTTACCTGGCTGCATCAACACACAACCTAGGCTGACTCTGGATGTATCACAATAGATAACATAACCATCTGAACCCTCTGGTAGAGACAAAACAGGCGCTCTAGTCAACCTTGTTTTCAGTTCTGAGAAGCTCTTCTCATATTCATCTGAACACTAAAACTTAACCTTTTTTTGATTCAACTTAGTCAATGAAGAAGCTATGGATGAAATTCCTTCCATGAACCTTTTGTAATAGCCAGCTAAACCTAAGAAACTTCTGATATCTGTAGGAGAAGTAGGTCTTGGACATTGTTTCATTGCTTCTATTTTCTGAGAATACACTCAGATCCCTTCGCTAGACACTAAATGCCACGGAAAAGCAACAGATTGCAACCAAAACTCACATTTGCTAAACTTAGCAAATAATTGACAATCATTGAGAGTTCGGAGGACAACCTTCAACTGAGTCACATATTCTTCCTCATTCCTATATTAAATGAGGATATCATCAATAAAGACGACAACGAACAAGTCCAAATACTGTTTGAACACTCTATTCATCAAATCCATGAAAGTTGCAGGAGCATTGGTTAGTCCAAATAACATAACTATAAATTCATAATGACCATACCGAGTTCTGAAGGTTGTTTTTGGGATGTCACTATCTCTGACTCTGAGTTAATGATAACCGGATCTGAGGTTTATCTTTGAGAAATGACTAGCACCCTGAAGTTGGTCAAACAACTCTTCAATTCTAGAGATGGGGTACTTATTCTTGATTGTGACTTAATTCAACTTCCGATAGCCAATGCACAGTCTAAGAGAACCATCTTTTTTTTCACGAACAACACTGGTGCACCCCATAGGGAAACACTAGGTCTGATGAAGCCCTTATCTAGAGGTCTTTCAACTGATCTTTCAATTCCTTAAGCTCAGCTGGAGCCATTATGTAAGGAGGAATACAAATAGGCTGGGTATTTGGAAGGAGATCAATTCGAAGTCAATTTCCCTTTCGTGAGGAACTCTAGAAAGATTTTCTGGAAACACATATGGGAACTTATTGACTACTGAAACTGACTCAAGAATTGGGGTTTTAGAGCTTGAATCCTTAACCCGAACTAGATGAGAGAGATAACCCTTAGAGATCATCTTTCAGGCTTTAAGGTAAGAAATGAATCAACCCATAGGAGCTAAGATACTACCCTTCCATTCTAATGTTGGTTCGTCTAGAAACTAAAAAAGAACAATCCTAGTTCTACAATCGACCGAGGCATTATAGGAATGTAACCAATCTATGCTTAGAATGATATTTAAGTGTACCATTTCTAACGCTACAAGATCTGCTGAGGTGACTTTCTGAGAGAATGTGACAGGGCAATTTTTGTATACCCGTCTCGCTATAACTGGGTCACCGACTGGAGTAGAGACTGAGAAGGGTTGATGCCCTACCTTTCTGATCCTATCGAAATTGAGAAGATGGAACACTAGCTGATGAAGGCTTTGGGGCTGAAGACTTTTGTTGAAACTGCGAGCGATTTTCACCACCAGATTTCTGTTTAGAATACTTATAGCTGCCTATCTTAGCCTTTTTGTTCTCCTTAGTCTGTTCCTTAAGCTTATCTCCCTCAACCTACTGAGCATGAGTCATGAGCCTAGAAATGTTCATATTCTCCAGCAACATAGAATTTCTACACTCTATATTCACTAAGTCGGATACCCCATACAAATACTTGTTCATTTAAGCCCTGGAATTAGCAACCATGTAAGGAGCATACCTAGAGAGTTGGGTGAACTTGAGTCCATACTCTTTGACTGATATGCTACCTTGCCTCAAATTCATGAACTCGTGAGCTTTTGTATCCCTCAACTATCATGGGAAGAACTTGTCTAGAAAAGTCTCACTAAAACACTCCCAAGTGATAGAAGTTGCATCCGTACCCCTGTTTTCTTTCCATTGAGTAAGCCAGATGTGAGCTACATCCTTAAAATGGTAGGATCACAACTTTACCCTATCATTACCAGTCACTTGCATTACTCTAAAGATCTTATTGAATAAATCTATGAAGTTTTGGGGATCCTCACCAACTTGCGACCCTAAGAACTGAGGCGGATTCATCCTAACAAAATCACGAACCTTAGCTGCCACTGATCCACCACTAGCATTTACAGGAACTAAAGCCTGCTGGCTGTTCTGGTTGGTTACACTTTGAGCCAAAAGATGAATGGCGCTTTGAAACTCAGCATTCGAAACTTCCTGATTTGGGACTGGTGGACATGCATTAGCATTGCGATCATTCGCATTCCTTCCATAAGCTCTATGATGAGGCATGATCTGAAAGAGCATAATGATAGATTAGAAAGAGAGATCATACCAATACATGATAAGAATATCAAGAAAGTGAACTTTTCCTAAAACACTTCATAGCCTCCCTTTCATTAGATGTGGTGCACTTCACACCCATGAAAAGGACTCTACTTAGTGCGGCTTTTTAGCCTAGGATACTTAAACCTAATGCTCTGATACCAAGTTTGTCACACATTGAAGCTACCCTAGGATGCGTACCCGGACATAAGATCATGAGTGACCCAAGCTAACCGTGCGGAAGCTTAAATCATCATAAAACTAAAATGATGGGGAACACCCATTACTATCTGAATAAATAATCTGTGAGTTTAATGACAACTGAAATATCAAACTCCAAAGCTAAAACTGAATCTAACTATGTCTGAAATAAAGCCTCTAACTGACTAGAGTTACTGGTACATGCCCTAACTAAATCTAGCAAAAATTGAAACTAAAGACTGAAAGTACAAAGATAATCATGTCAATCATCCCCGAAGAATGAGAACTCATCACTAATGCTGTTGAACTAGATATCGAGGACCAATCTATGCATGATTTGGATATGGAGGACCTGAACCTACATCACAAAAAGATGTAGCATAGAGTATGAGTCAATACTTGAAAGGTATTGAACATGCATAATAGAGTAAAGTTGAACAATATAGATAGATGAACAAAAAATATAACTGAGCAATGATATAAGATGAGCATGATACTATACTGAAAATACTGAACGTGAACTAATTGAATGTAATGACCAAGTTTATGCATGCTGAAATTTAATACTGAAATGTAATTGGTATCCGGTCAATGCACTAGAATTTGATTGTGGGAGCTACTAATAAGCGACATAAAACTACATGAGCTTAATATGGAGTCCGATGTATACGCCTATCGAAACGACTCAATATACTCTGCTAGATGTATAGAGGCATGATTGGCATGATCACTAAACTGATGCTTATAGATAAGACTTATAACCTTCGGGGGCTTATAGTTCTAGGAGTATGAGGGTGACTGACCCTAGTCCAACTTGATATAAAGCCTATTCCCAACTTAATATGTGTAAATTATAACATAATTGAAGTAAATTGGATAGCTCAATAATCTAACATGCAAATCTGAAAATGTAACATTAATTTCTGATAATGAAACATTCAAAATTTGAGGCATGTATATCTAATTATCTATCCTAGCGAATGTAATTCATGAACTTAAAGAACTACATAACTAGGGTTCTGAGTTTATGCAAGAATTTATGCAAAAACAATATTAAGACATGATAATTTAATTAAGAATGTTACAATAACTAAATCATAGTAGTTAACTGAAATTCTAGAAACCCTAGGTCTAGATAGTGTAGAGGGAATAAAGAATCTGACTGAATTCTAGGGAACAAATGGCTAAAAGGATCCCATTTGTGAAATCCCACATACTTGGTGACGAAATTCACAGAGAAATCTTTCAATTTCAGGGCGAGAGCTGAAGAAAACCTTGCTGCGTTCTTGGAGAGGGTTAGTCAACCCTTTCTACTTTTTTTTTTTTTCAACTTGATGATTTTTTTTTAGAGAATGAGTTGACTAATGTAAGTTCTAATCAAGTAACTATGCTAAAATGACCAAAACTATGTATTTTATAGGTTTAACAACGTAGTTTAGGGGTCTAACGCATAGGGAAAAGACCAAATGACTCCTGACTTAAAATATGTTGAAGCTACCGATGAGCCTGATCGATCGACCATCGATCGACTGATGGCCCGTCCTTTCAATCTATCGATGAACTTCAGAGGATGGATTTGAGGGGGTCAGAACTACTGCCTAGACCATGGACCGTGCTCTGACGTATGATAGGCCCTAGCGTATGCCTGGACTTAGAATAATTTTATGAGTTGTTTCTGGGGATGGCCATAAGTGGCCATCCACAGACCCCACCTACAGTCCATGGGTCACCCTATGGTCTTTGGGTGGTGCCCGTCAGTGGCACCTGTAACATCTAATATCTGCATTCTACTCTATCTAGGATACGGGGTGTTACATCGGATTTCTACATATGGTTTTTAAAGGATTTTTCCAAGGTAGCCTACCCATTTTTTAAACTTCTAGAACAGGAATCTACCTTCAATTTTGATTATGCTTGCTTAAATGAATTTTTGTGCTTGAAAGAAAAACTAGTGTCAGCCCTGATAAATATTGCCCCCGATTGGAGTATTCCATTTGAACTCATGTGTAATGCTAGTGGTGTTTCTTTGGGAGTTGTTCTTGGTCAATGAAAGGGGAAGTTATTTCACCCAGTTTATCATGAAAGTAAGACATTGAATGTGGTGCAAAAGAATTATACCGTAATAGAACAAAAAGTGCTAGCGGTGGTGTATGCATTTGAAAATTCAGAGCATACCTATTGGGAGCTAAAGAGGTGGTTCATACAGATCATACTGCCATTAGGTATTTGATAGCTAAGAAGGATGCAAAGCTAAGATTGATTCAATGGGTATTGTTGTTGCAACAATTTGATTTTGAGGTAAAATATTGAAAGAGATGTGAAAACCAAGTGGTAGATCATTTGTCTCGGTTAGAAACCAATATGGTTGATACCGATGAGAGGGACATTGTGGCTAAATTTCCCGATGAAACAGTGATGAGGGTAACCCAAGGCAACTCACCTTGGTATGCTGACTTTGCCAACTATGTAGTTTGTGGGATAATGCCCACATGCCTTAATTTCCATGAACAGAAGAGATTCTTGTTTTATATGAAGAGGTACTTTTGGGATGAACCATAGCTATTCAGAGAATGTGCAGATCATATAATTTGAATATGTGTATTGGAAGAAGAAGTCAATGCAATTTTAAATGCTTGCCACTCTTAGCTTGTTGGTTGACATCATAGCAGGGTGTGAACAGCCGCCAAAGTGCCTCAAAGTGGATACTATTAGCCATCATTGTAACACCACAAAACTTTTTTGAGCTAAGACTCGAATCGTCATTCATTATGAGTAGGATTTTACCAAGAAATTTAAAATTTCTTAAGTGTTAAGGTCACTAGATGTAGCACCTCGAGTGCCAAGAAGAACTAAAGAGAGTTTATTGAAGTCATTCATAAGTTCTTCACAGTTTTGGGTCAACTTCAAACGACCAGAAATTTCAATGAGGTGGCCCATAAGATATCAAATGAAAAGTCATTGAATTATCTTTCCAAAGTCACCGAGTATTCTAAGTTTAGAGTTCGGATAAGTAAGATATGCCCTTTTGAAGTTAGGTTGTCCAATTAAGGAAAGTTACCCAATAATAGTGAGGGGCAGTTTGGTATTTTCCTTACCCAATAAGATTTAATTCATTTTTAATAAGGTTTTAGGGGTATAATATAATTAGGTTCATTTTTATAATACTAATATAATCCTAAGGTATTAGTTGAGAGTTCAAGAAGAGAAAAGAGGAGAAAAAAAGGAGAAGATCAAAGCGTTAGTCGAGATACTTGAGTTTCGTTGCAGATTTTCTCCAAGGGTTTGATCCCTAAGAGGTATGTAAGTTTCCATAGTGTTGGGTTCTTTCACACAAATGCCAAACATGACTTCATATGCTAATTCATCTATAAAGATTTAATGATTTAAGTTCTTGATAAGTGTTGTTGATGTTTCATTATAAATATTTTTTTGGGGGCTTTGATGATTTCTTGAGATGAAATTAAGTGTTTTGAGGGATGTTTTGAGTAGATTAGTGTGTACTTATGTTGATTAATTGAATCCAAGTGATTGGGGAAGAAACCATTCGAATCTAGGCAAATTAGGGGAGAAAATGAGCAAAGAAAGTCATCAGGGTTTTCTAGGTTAGGGCATGGTGCCCTACGCTAGCCAGTGCACCCAACCACACCTCTGTAGGTAGAGGGGTGGCACCCTATTCCACTCAGTGCACCAGGGGTCGCGTGTCCCCACCCCTTCTGAATCGTTTCGCCCGTCTGAGTCCTTTAAAAGGGTACCTTCAAGAAGTATCTATTCTAAACTATACAAACTACTTCTAAACACCTACAAATCATTCATAACTTGACCCAAGGTAATAAATAGCACCTCAAAAGGATAAGTCCAACTCATATACATACCTACTATCAAATCAACCTAAGATACACAATTATAAAATCAAACAATAACCTACTTGGACCCCTTGTGCTTGAAAGTTATGCAACAACAAACATAACTAAGCCAACCCCCAGAAGACTCATGGGTCCAAATAACTACCAATTATGTTATTGATTGGTAATGCATATTAATGAAAGTTATGGATTAGTAACCAGCTAAGCCATCATAACCAAATTTCACAAAAAAGTACATAAATCTACCTCCTGCCTCTACAAGTAGGTAGCTTTTGTGCGGATACCCTTATCTTGTTCAGTGTGTCACATAATGAAAGTGACCTAAAGGAGACTAGTAAATTTTGTATACACTACCTGATCCATATCCAAGATGTAAAACCTCTGAAATTGGAAAGTAAAGTTAGAAATGAAAAGTTGAATACTTTACCCTAATGGAGGTCCTCCTATGGACCATATAATGTTCTTCTGCGACATATGAAGATAGTCGTAGGATATGGGTTGAAGTTTTCATAATGTCAAGTCTTTAATAAGTGTCGACAAACCACCAAAATAGTCTATAGAATTTGGTACGAGCTGTAGGATAGGTCCATAGAAGTTGTTTTGACTTTATGAAATCATGGATGGTTTTTTGGGTTATATGATTAGGTCCTACAGATCGTAGAAAGTTACACAATCCATAGGGAAGGTCTGGTTTAAACTTTACAAGAGGTTGACTTCTAGTAATAGCTCTACCGTTTGGTATAACAGTCTATCAAATGTCCTAAATATCATAGGTCCAATCGAACAATTATCTGAAAATTTTAAATGAAGGTTTTTTTAGTCATTTCCTACCTATTTAATGCCTAAACTATGTTTTTTTACCTCATACCCTACCCCTATAACTAATTTTACCCTTTGAAACCCACCCATTCCCTCATATTCAATCAAAAACCTAAATTTATCGAAATTCATCCTCTCAAAACAGTGTTTAGAACTCTAAAGATTTCATGTCCCGAGTTCATCCACCCATTCCCTTGATGTAACATAGGACCTAGGATCACGAGTGACCCAAAGCTAACCCTGAGATGGCATATCTTAAGCATACTAATATAAACTGAATAAAAATACAATGCGTAAGCTTAAGACATAAAATAACTAAAGTGAGGAATACCCAATACTGATCTGAATAGCATATTGATTAAGAGTTTACAATACTATATTATAACCCAAAATACTAGGACTGATTCTAACAATATCTGATATAAGACTCTACCTGACTAGAGATGATGGGGCATGCCCCCAGCTAACTCTACCTGACTAGAGATGCTGGGGCATGCCCCTAGCTAACTCTAGAAAAAGTTAAACTAAAAAGGAAAGACTGAATAGAAAACATGTTAATGGCTCTCAAAAAATGAGGACTCACCACTGATACTGCTGAGCTGGAGATCGAGAACCGATCTATGTATGATCTTAGTGCTGAGCACCTGAACCTACATCACAAGAAGATGTGTAGCGCAAAGTATGAGTCAGTACTTCAAAGGTACTGAACATGTATGATAGGATAAAGCTAAACAACATATACATAACTAAAATAAAGCATACTGATCAATTATATAAGATGAACATGAAAAATATACTAAACATGCTGAATAAGAACTAAGTTGAATGCAATGACAAAGTTCATAACATACTGAAACTAAATGTTGAGTTATAATTGATAACCTAGTCAATGCACTAGAATCTGAGTATGGGAGATACTAATAACTGATATAAAACCATGTGAGCTAAACGTGCAGTACGATGCATACACACCATCCAGAGGACCCAATATACCTTGCATAGGGTATAAAGGCATGACTGGCGTGATCACTAAATATGATTCCCACAGATGGGACTTAATCTATGGGGGCACGTAGTTCTGGGACTATGAGGATGACTTACCCCAGTCCACTCGGTATTAAGACAACTCCCACTAGAATGTATACAATACAACATAACTAAATATAAATTGGATAGCTCAAGATTCTAACATGCTAACTGAAAATGCATACTAGTGCGTATATATCTCTATAAACTAACCTAGCAAGTGTAATTCATAAAATAACCGAATCTACACAACTAGGGTTCTGAGTTTCATGAAAGAATTAAGCAACATAGTTACAAAAATGTAATATTCATATTTGGATTAATCTAACAGCTAAATCACAACAATAATCTAAAGTTCTATAAATCTTAAGTCTAATCATAATGGGGGGAATCAAAAATCTGACTGAATTCTAGGGACCTAATGGGTGAAAGGAACCCACTAGTGAAATCCCACATACTTGGTGACGAATTCCACTAAGAAATCTTTTGATTTCAGGGCTGGAACTGAGGGAAACTTGTTGTGTTCTTGGAGAGATCTTGGTCGACTCTTTTATCCTTTTTGCTCTATATTTTTTGTCTTTTTGGTGACTGAATCACTTAGGGTAAAGTATGGTTAAGTTACTAGGCTAAAACTAACCAAAACAACATAGTTTAGGGGTAAAAGACAAAAATGACCCTGACTTAAAATCTGACGAGCCCACCAATAGCCGTTGACGAATAGACGATGGACTGACTGACGGTCCATCCTAGAAGGGTGTAGTTTGTCTTCAGAGGGAGGCTTTTGAGGGCCATGATCCATGGACATGGACCATAGCTCGTGGTCTAGCCTACGGTCCATGGGTTCGGCTGTTGTTCCCATTTCTAAGACTTTCTAGGCAGGCTGCAGGTAGCCAGCCATAGATCCCACCTACGGTCTCTGGGTAAACCAACGAACCGTGGGTGCTCCCCATTGGTGGCACCTGCTACTTCTGATTTTTTGCAATCAGGTCTTTCTAGCATATAAGGTGTTACTTATCTCCCCCTTGGAACATTTGCCCTCGAATAAAGTTTAAACTAGCTGAATATGGAGGGAAGGATCTGCAATCCCTACCACTAAGTACTAGAAACTTAAAAATGACTAAACTAGGTTCCAAGAACATGCAAATATGCTGAAAATGCAAGTATAGCTGAAGTAACATGACACTAAGACTGATTTTACGCATGAGTAACTGAAAGACTGGAGAGGAACTACTCCCTAATGTTGGAATGGAATCAGAAGGAAAGAGATTAGGATACTTGGCCTTCATGGCTGCTTCTGCCTCCCAAGTAGCTCCCTCTACAGACTCACTCCTCTACAAAACCATAACCAAAGTGACTTCTTTGTTTCTCAACCTTCAAACCTGATGATCAGGAATCTCAACTGGCATATCCTCATAAGTGAGACTATCCTTCAGGGCCACACTTTCCAATGGTACTATAGATGTTGGATCACTCACACAATTCTTCAACAAAGAAATGTGAAAGATCGGATGCACCGTTGCTAGTTCTGCTGGCAACTTTAACTCATAAGACACTTTACCAACTTTTTTCAAGATCCTTTAAAGGGCTAAATATCTAGGACTAAGCTTCCCTTTCTTTCCAAATCTCATCACCTTCTTCATAGGTGACATTTTCACGAAAGCCCAATCATTAGTTTGGAACTACAAGCCCATTATCCTTACATCTGCATAGGACTTCTAGCGACTCTAGGCTATCTTAAGTGAATCTCTAATGAGCTGAAATTATTCAATAGCATCATGAACCGAATCTGGTCCTATCAAGACAGCTTCACCTACATCAAACCAACCAACTAGAGATCTATGTCTATGCCCATATAATGCCTCATAAGGGGCCATCTGGATACTATAATGGTAGCTATTATTATTATAGGCGAACTCTATAAGAGGAAAGTGATCATTCCAACTACTCTTGAAGTTGATCGCGCATGCTCTTAACATGTCCTCTAAGGTCTGAATGGTACATTCTGCCTGGCCATCTGTTTGTGGATGAAATGTTGTTTTGAGGTTAACTTGAGTACTAAGACCTTTCAGAAATGACTTCCAGAAATGAGAGGTTCTATCTGAGATGATA
Organism: Solanum bulbocastanum; assembly: GCA_037074985.1. Lineage (NCBI taxonomy): Eukaryota > Viridiplantae > Streptophyta > Magnoliopsida > Solanales > Solanaceae > Solanum > Solanum bulbocastanum. Next base: position 8,156,940 of record CM073598.1, read on the forward strand.
GACAAAGGAACCCCATACAAACTGACTATCTCATTAATGTTATGCTTGGCATAATCCTTTACTGAATTTGTAGTCTAAACAGCCAAAAAATGAGCAGACTTAGTAACTCTGTCTAATATTACCCAAATAGAGTCATGATGTATGACAGTACGCGAAAAACCTGTGATGAAGTCCATGTTTATTGCTTCCCATTTCCATGTAGGAATGTTTATATCTTGTGTCATACCTCCAGGATTCTGGTGTTCTACCTTCACCTGCTGACATTTAGGGCACTTAGCCACAAAATCTACTATGTCCCTTTTCATGCCATTGCACCAAAAGACTTACTGAAAATCATGGTACGTCTTAGTGGCGCCTGGATAAGTAGATTACCTTGAGTTATGGATTTCTCTATGGTTTTGTTGTCTCAACACACCCACCTTAGGGACACATAAATGACCCTTATAGCGAAGCACACCCTATCCCCCTTGCGAAAAACCTCAACTTTTTGCTGAGCAACTGCACCCTTCAATTGAAGCAATATAGGATCACTGTGTTGTTTTTCCTTAACCTCCGCTTCCAATGAAGATTCTGTCCCATTCTGGACTGCTAGCCCACCATCTGATATCCTCATAAGGCGAACTCCCAGGCGAGAAAGCCGAGGAACATCTTTTGCCAATTTCTTCCTTTCTTCCTCAACATGCGCTACACTACCCATAGATAGTCTGCTAAGAGCATCAGCTACTACATTGGCCTTACTAGGATGGTAAAGCACATTCATATCATAGTCCTTAAGGAATTCATGCCATCTCCTCTGTAAAAGATTTAAATCTTTCTGGGTTTACACATATTGGATGCTCAAACACATCTACATGAACACCATAAAAGTAATGTCTCTAAATCTTTAGGCCAATTACCACAGCTGCAAGATCGAGGTCATGAGTTAGATAGTTCTTCTCATGCACCTTAAGCTATCTAGAAGTGTAACCTATAACCTTACCTCGCTGCATCAACACACAACCTAGGCCAACTCTGGAGGCATCACAATAGATCACATAACCATCTGAACCCTTTGGTAGTGTCAAAACAGTAGTTTTAGTCAACAAAGTTTTATGTTCTCAGAAGCTCTTCTCACACTCATCTGACCACTAGAACTTAGCCTTTTTCTGCGTCAACTTAGTCAATATAGAAGTTATAGCTGAAAATCCTTCCACTAACCTTTTTTAGTACCCTGTTATGCCCATGAAACTTCTGATATCTATTGGGGAGGTGGGTCTGGGCCATTGTTTTACTTCCTCTATTTTTTGAGAATCCACTCGGATCCCTTTGGTAGACATTATATGACCAAGAAAAGCAACTGATTGCAACCAAAAACTCACATTTGCTAAACTTAATGAATAACTAGTGATCTTTGAGAGTTTGCAGGAAAATCCTTAAATTAGTCGCATGTTCTTCCTCATTTCTAGAGTAAATGAGGATATCATCAATAATGACGATAATGAACAAGTCCAAATACTTCTTGAACATTGTGTTCATCAAATCTATGAATGTTGTAAGAGCATTGGTTAGTCCAAATGACATAACTACAAATTCATAATGACCATATCGAGTTTTGAAGGTTGTTTTTGGGATTTCACTATCTCTAACTTTGATCTGATGATAACCAGATCTGAGGTCTATCTTTGAAAAATGACTAGCACCCTGCAGTTGGTCAAACAAATCATCAATTTGGGGGATAAGGTAATTATTCCTGATTCTAACTTTGTTCTACTATCTATAATCAATACACATCCTAAGAGACCCATCTTTCATTATCACGAACAACACTAGTGCACCCTATGGAGAAATACTAGGTCTTATAAGGCTCTTATCTTGAAGGTCTTTCAACTGCTCTTTCAATTCCTTAAGCTCAACTAGAGCCATTATGTAAGGAGGAACAGAGATAGTCTTGGTATCTAGAAGGAGATCAATTTCAAAGTCTATTTCCATTTCAGTAGGAACTTTAAGAAGATATTCTAGAAACACTTCTGGACTCTTATTTACTAATTAAACAGACTCAAAAGTTGGGGTTTCGTAGCTTGAATCCATAACCCAAACTAGAATGTAGAGATACCCTTCAAAGATCATCTTTCTGGCCTTAAGGTAGGAAATGAATCGACCCATAGGCATTGAGCTATTACCCTTCCATTCTATGACTAGTTCATTTGGAAACGTAAAATGAATGATCCTAGTTCTACAATCGATTGAGGCATAACAACAATGTAGCCAACACATGCCTAGAATGATATCAAAGTATACCATTTCTAACTGTACAGGATCTACTGAGGTGACTTTCTAAGAGATTGTGACTAGGCAATTTCGTCCGTCTAGCTATAACTGGGTTACCAACTGGAGTAGAGACTAATAAGGGTTCTAAGGGAGTTTCTGGACTGATATCGAAGTTTACTATTATATAAAGAGTTACAAAGGAATGAGTAGCCCCTGGATCTAACAAAGCATAAATATCTAAGTGGAAAACTCGTAACGTACCAGTAACCACCACACAAAAATATTCCTGATCATGGTAAGCCTAGAAAGAATACAACCTATTTTGGCGTAGACCACCACCTAAACCAGACGTAGTACCCTGTTGAGTTGGGCGGCCTACTAGTTCTGCTAAAACTTTAGACTGAGCCCTACTGTTGTTACCTCCTTGCAAATGTTTAGAAGAAGGGCAATCCCTTAACCTGTGACCAGTATGACCACACCCAAAACATCCATCCTTTCCTACAAGCCACTCTCCTGGATGGTTCTTACCACATTTTGGACAAGTGGGGTAGGTTCTAATACTTGAAACACTCCCCTGAGACTTAGAGCATGATGCCCTACCTTTCTAATCCTATTTCTACTGAAACTGCGAGCGATTTCCACCACCCTATTTCTACTAAGAATACTCATAGTTGCCTATCCTAGCCTTTTTGTTATCTTTAGCTTGTTCTCTATGATTATCTCCCTCAACTTGCTGAGCATGATTCCTGAGCCTAGAGACAGTCATATCCCCTAACAACATCGTTTTTCTTCACTTTATCCTTACCAAATCAGATACTCCAAATAAGAACTTACTCATCTGCGCCCTGGGATCGGCAACCATATATGGAGCATATCCAGAGAGCTGGGTGAACTTAAGTCCATACTCTTGGACTGTCATAAAACTTTCCCTCAAATTCATGAACTCTTGAGCTTTTGCCTCTCTCAACTCTCTTGGAAAGAACCTGTCCAGAAAAGTTCTGGTAAAATACTTCTAAGTCACAATAGCGACCCCTGTTATCCTTCCATTGAGTGAACCAAATGTGAGCTACATCCTTGAGCTTGTAGGAGACCAACTCTAACCTATCATTTTTAGCCACTTGTATCACTCCAAAGATATTCTTGATCTCATCAATGATGTTTTGGGGGTCCTCACCAACTTGTGGCCATAGAAACTCAAGTGAATTTATCCTAACAAAATCATATACCCTAGCTACCACTGATCCACCACTAGAATTTGAAAGAACTAGAACCTTCAGATTGTTCTGGTTGGCTACACTCTGGGCTAAAAGTTGAATGACATTCCAAAACTCAGCATTCGAAACCTCATGGTCTTGGACTGGAGAATCTACGTCAAAATTGCAGTCATCAGCATTCCTTGTGTAAGCTCTACTAGGAGGCATGATCTGAAATGCATAACGTCGAGTAAGAAATGAGATCATACCCACGCATGATAAGAATAACAAGAAAGTGAAGTGTTTACAAAAACACCTTGTAGCCTCCCCCCTCATAGGTGTGGCGCGCTTCACACTCATGAAAGGGACTTTACTTAGTGTGGCTTTTCAATCATCCTAGGACTCTTAAACCTAGTGTTCTGATACCACGCCCTGAGGCTACACCCTTGACGTAACACGGGACCTAGGATCACGTGTAACCCCAAGCTAACCCTGAGCTGGCATATCATAAGTATACTGAGATAAACTGAAATAATAAATATTGTGTGGAAGCTTAAAGCATAAAATAACTTAAGTTGGGAATACCCAATATTGATCTGAATAGCATACTGATTAAGAGTTATAATACTAGATTCTAACCCAAAATACTAGGACTGATTCAAACTATGTTTGAAATAAGCCTCTACCTAACTAGAGATGTTGGGACATGACCCCAGATAACTCTAGCAAAATTGGAACTAAAGAGAAAAGACTAAATAGAAAACATGTCGATCATCCTCGGAGAATGAGGACTCACCATTAATGCTGCTAAGCTGGAGATTGGGAACCGATCTATGGGTGATCTAAGTGCTAAGGACCTGAACCTACATCACGAGAAAATGTAGCATAGAGTATGCGTCAATAATTCAAAGGTACTAAGCATGCAGGATATGATAGAGTTGAACAACATATAGATAACTAAAATAAAGCATACTGATCAATGATATAAGATGAACATGAAGAATATACTAAACATGTTAAATATGAACTAAATTGAATACAATGACCACATCTATAACATACTGAAGCTGAATACTAAACTGTAGCTCATAACCTGGTCAATGCACTAGAATCTTATTGTGGGAGCTACTAATAACCAACATAAAACAACATGAGTTAAACATGGAGTCTGATGTATACACGCTATCGAGAGGACCCAATATACCTTGTTAGGGGTATAAAGGCATGACTGGTATATATGCCTACAAAGGGGACTTAACCTACGGGGGCACGTAGTTCTGGGACTACAAGGGTGACTGACCCTAGTCCACTCGATATTAAGCCTACTACTACTAGAATGTATACAATACAACATAGCTAAATATAAGTTGGATAGCTCAAGATTCTAACATGCTAACTTAAAATGCAATATTAAGTGTTGATAATGAAACATTTGTAAACAGGTGCATGTATATTTGTATAAATTGACCTAGCAAGTGTACTTAATGAACTAAAAGAATCTACACAACTATGATTCTAAGTTTCATGTAAGAATTAAGCAACATAGTTATGAAAATGTAATATTCAGATTAGGATTAATCTAACAGCTAAATCATATCAATAATCTGAAGTTCTATAAACCCTAAGTCTAATCATAATGAGGGCAATCAAGAATCTGACTCAATTATAGGGACCTAATTGGTCAAAGGAACTGACTTGTGAAATCCCACATACCTGATGATGAATTCCACACAGAAATCTTTCGATTTTAAGGCTGCAATTGAGGGAAACTTGTCGTGTTCTTGGAGAGGGCTTGGTCGAAACTTTTCTCCTTTTTACTCTATGTTTTTCTGAGTTTTAGGTGAAAGAATCGATTAGGGTAAAGTTTCATAAGTTACTAGACTAAAAGGGACCAAAACCACATAGTTTAGGGGTTAAACGATCTAGTTTAGGTGTCAAATGCATAGGGAAAAGACCAAAACAACCCTGACTTAAAATATGATGAATCCACTAATGGCCCCTGACCGAAGGATCGTGGACTAACCGACAGTCTGTCTTGGTAGGGCATCATTTGGCTTTAGAGGGAGGTTGCTCAAGGCCATGATCCACGGACCTGGACTACGACCCGTGGCCTAGCCTACAGTTCGTGGGTCAGGCCGTAGGTCGTGCCTTCTCTAAGACTTTCTGGGCAGGTTGCAGGTGGTAAACCACGGACCCTTCCTATGGTCCGTGGGTCAACCTACAAAGTGTGGGTGGTCCTTGTTGGTGGCACCTACAACTTCTTATTTTCTTAAATTAGGTCTTTCTAGCATACATCGTATTACAAAAGACAAAGCTAGGGTTTCATCTAACTTCAAGATTTCTTCTGCCATTATTATGGCTTTGACTAGCGAAAGTGTGGACATTTCAACAATAGATTCCTTTTATCCATTGAGTCGAATCTTCATGGGTCTAAGCTAAGGTTAGCCTATGGCTATGTCAAGCATCTATGATTTCAAGACCTAACAAAGGGTACTAGATTGAAGTAATCCCTATAAGGGAAACAACTAGCTAAAAAGGCCAATTAAAACACATTATGAAAAGCCTATGTCCCAGTTAAAGTAAGACCTGAAGAATCATTTCTAAGTTAAGGAGTCCAACACCCAAGATTGACCAGATATATCACAAGAATAAAGGAAATGGAAATATAGAGGGATTCCTAAAATTTGACATATAAAATCTTATTCACATGCAATTTATACTAAACATTATCTAATAGAGCACAATCAAAGAAAGTAGATCGTAGCGTACCTCAAATTCCATCATGCGCGCTCCAAATCTGCTGAACTAGAATCTTCCACTTTTGAATCATGTCTAATCTCTACAACACAATCATCATATTGATCACAACATTATTACAGACATCTCGACATGAAAATCATCACAAATAGAGATAGGCCTGAAAATGAGTCAAAATGATTTATGGTCGAGAATTTTAAAAATTTTAATTTTTCAATGGGTGCTAATGAAATTATTGAACTTGTGCCTCAAAATTGGGCACAATTTGATCTCAAAATCTGCCACAAATAGAACATTTCAGATAATTCACTAAATTCACCTTTGAAGAAGAAAATAAATCTCTTCAGGATGTCAAATTACATTCAAAAGTAGTCTCCCGCAATGCCCAATTAACCTAGCATGAAGCTCAGTGAGTTACTAACCAACGCCACTATAAACACCCAATTTGGAGTCTAAATAAAGCTGATTTTTAGGATGGCCTTTAATTAAAAGACTAGTCAATTAATCTTTGAAAATGTGGGACCCATTCCATGAATCTGAAAGGTTATGCCCCAGAGCTTATCGAATGTGGCGTCTCACTCACAAACTTGAAGGAAAACATTCTTTACCTTTGCAAACGTATCCTAATGTCTAATGAGTCTAAGATTTGGACTCATTTGAGGCTTTGTTTATATAGATTTAGTGTCCTCAAATGCTTAATTTGTGCCATAAACTGATGAAAAATCCTTGATTTTCAAGTACATGGATTGAGAAACAAAGCTAGGATACTTACATGCAAAAAGAAACAAAACAAACTAAAGAATTGAAGAAAGGAAAGCCTTGAGATCATCACGAGCATTTGGCAAATCGCCAAAGGGCCAATTCCACCACCTAAACTTCCAGTGTGCCAGCCCTGAAGGAAGAAACCAAATCGATGACAATAAGGAGAAGTTGGTGAATCATTGAGTAGATTTGTGATGTGGTGATATACCACCAAAAGTTATAGAACCCAAGGATGTTGAATGACAAGGCAAAAAGGCGATGGAAGAGAGCAAAGGGCGGCTCGCCGAGTGATTCGGCAAGCCCGACTTACTTCGCCGATTGACTCTTTGCAGCATATTTTTTGGCGACTATAAATACAGTTTTGAACATTTAGTTTATTATATTTGAATCATCTTTTGGACATCAGGGAAAATTATTATTAAGTTTTGAGCATCTGAAGACAATGTTCTCTAGTTTTTCCTTAGCTTTAAAGGATTGAAGAAATCCACTTTTGAGAAATTGGAAGTGGGTCTTTGAAATTCATCAAATTGGAGCATTGTAATTATAAAATCACTCTTACCCAGTTGATGGATAATCAATTTGGTAACTGTTTTTACATTTTTATATATCTAGCTAAAACCCTAAATTCTTGTGGTGTGATTATTTGATTATGGGCTAATTTAGCTTATGGGTATTGCTAATTGTTAGTTTAAATGCTATTTAAAAGTGAGTTCAATCATTAACTATTGTTTAATTTGAGAATTGTTGTTGCAAATGCAGTTCTATGTTTGTGTTCTTGGCTTGGTCGAGGGAGAGGTTTTAGAACTAAGGTTTTTGATTGATGGTTTATGGTTATTAGGTTGATTTGGGTTTAGCGAGAGAGAGTAAATCCTAATCCCAATCCCACACATTTAGCTCGAAAGAGTAAATGGATTAAGGTGTGGGCTGCTCTTAATTTACATGCTTGTTGATGTTCGAGAGAAATCACTTGATTCATGGTAATTGTTCAAGAGAAAATTACCTCCCTTATAGCCTAACCTATTTACTAATATCTAGCTATTTACTAATAGTTGCAATTACCCATATGTCTATTTTTGCCTATAATTGATCACAACCCACAAATCTGTCTTATTATTGTTAATTCCTAGTGTTGCGACTGTTTGTAGTTGATAACTAAAACCAAAAACCCTCATTTGACATTCATATCACCCCTTAATATTAATGATGTCTTTATTCGATAATTTTTATTCCTATGGATGATTTGACCACAATTATACCTCCCAATAGAATCTGAAACACATACCGCTCCTTATGGGATTAGACCCCAACTCATTTAGTTGGGTTTTATACTGATTTATGATCATTGAACACCTAGTGTTGGATGAGGTGTTCTTGAAATGTTAAAATCAAAATGCACCGCTGCCGGGGAGTGGTATTGTTTGAAATTCTTTTGGTGAAGTTGAATTGTGTTCTTTTTAGTTATAGTTGAATGTACTTACTTTTAGTTTTGGTTTTTGTGTTGGTTGTTAAAACAGACGAAATGAGTGTTAATGGTAGCAATGGTAGCCAAGTGGGCCACCAAGATAACATTGAAAATCTCAATGATGTCAATGATCCTAACCAAATGGGTGGTGTTGGTGCCATTTTTTTGCCTCCAGTTAAAAGAAACGCTATGTTTCATATCACAAGCACCATGTTGTAGCTCCTACAACTAAAGGGTTTGTTTGGTGGGCTGGCTCATGAGGATCCCCATGTGCATATAAGGAGTTTTGTTGATTTTTGTGGACCGTTCTCCTTTAACAACATATCTTAAGAATCGGTCCGACTGAGGTTGTTTCCATTTTCTTTAATGGGAGAGCCTGTAAGTGGTTGGCTGAGTTTCCAAGAGGTTTTATAACTTCATGGGACGAACTTATTACCGCATTGCAAGTGCGATTCTTTCCTTCTTTGAAGATGATGATTCTTCGGGACAACATCATAGATTTCAAGCACTTAGAAGGTGAGACAATCCATGAGATGTGGTTGAGATTTAAAAAACTCTTGTTGCAGTGCCCAACTCATGGAATCCTAGATAAGATATTGTTGGACTGTTTCTATAAAGATCTTGGTCCCGTGAAGAGAGAAGTGTCTGACCAACTTTCTCCAGGTGATATAATGCAACAACCCTATGCAATAACATCCTAACTCCTCGATCGCATGGCCAAGATCAATAGGGATAAACAGAGGGACCAGAATCTAGCAATAATGATGACCCAATTAGACCCCTTGTCGAAAAACATCGAGGAATTTGAAGTGCAGTACAAAAAGAAATATAGGTACATTCCTCCCCGTGAGCATAAAAAGCCCAAGGATTATGAGGGTAGACAGATAGAAGAGATACTCTCTTGCATTTTCAACAAAGTCAAACAATATGACATAGTTTCGAAAGAGATAACAGAGAATGTCTCAATTATAAATCATATGATTACTTCTCGTTCCATATCTATCAAGATACTAGAGACCCAAATGGGCCTTATTTTGCCTCATCTTAACTCAAGATAACAAGGGGGGTTGCTTAGTGATATAATGGAAAACCCCAAAATAAAGCTTGAGTGGGTACTTGTTCGTGCCACGACGTTAACTAAGGCTCTTCTTGGGAGGCAACCCAAGTTTTTAATGCTTTGAATTTGTTTTTGGAATAATGGGTGTTGATGTTGCAGGTTAAAAAGTGGGATTTGTTGAAAATGTGCAAGTTGGCAAGCCAAGTGTCAAGTCGGCTACTCGCAAAAAGGTCGGCGAGCTCGACTTGGACCGTCGTGGGACTCACAAAAATAAAAAGTGAGAGTCTGTAAAACTCGGCAGGCCTATGGACAAATCAGTGACTCGCTGAATAGGCTGGTGAGCCCAACTTTGTCTGTTGTTTGGACCCCTAAATTGACTGGAGGTCATGTAAAACTTGGCAAGGTAATTCACAACTCAGTGACTCACCACGTGGTTCAACGAGAATGACTAATATCGAACTGGGAGGTTTTAAAAGGCCAAATGGTTTAGCCCTTCAAAATCTTTCATATTCCCTCATTTTTAGCCTCATACTCACTTACTCGCACTCAAGATTTTTCTATATTTTCCCTTTTTGTCGCTTTTCGTGTTGATCTCATTCTCGAAGTTGGATTACATTGCTGCCTAACTTTTCAAACTCTTATTTCGGCTGAATAGTTGGTTTTCCAAATCTCAAACTCTTGATTTATAGTTGAACTCGAATGCAATTGTTTAAATCTTGTTGTTGTGTGTTGGGCCTGTACTGAAATCGTATTTGTTGTGCTAGTTTGCCTGTTTTAGTTTTGAAATAGTGCCTAAATTACTTAAATTATTGATTTCCCGAGTTTTGTACTTTAAAATTGATCATAAATTATTGGGTTGCGGTAAATATTTGTTGGGTCTAGTTAGGTGAAGTCTAAGTAACTCCCAATTGCGCTAAATAACATACTTTCCCAATGATAGAGTGTTTAACGTCATTTTTAAGGGCAAAAGTTGTCAGATGGCAAATTTTGGCTAAACCGAGAGAAGTCTTAGTACCTCGATCACGTGGGTCTAGTGGGTCTGAGTCTAATTGCATAAGTGGTTTTTTTTATTTTGATTTTGGGAAATAGGGTTGAAATTTGGCACGTTGGGCAGTTTGGCGAGCTAAGTCGAGCTCGCCAAATTGTTCAGCAGTTCACCAATGCCCCTCTTGATCACCTTTAATTTCATGTTTTGGCTTAAATATAGTCTGTAACTTTCGGCGGGAAGCCTAAGCTCTTTGAGTTTACTCAAAAACTCGCTGAAAGTCTCCCTTGATCGCCCTTTTTGAGCCCCTAACCCGTAAAACATGCTGTGAAATTTGGCAGGCTAGTTTGAGCTCGTTGAGTCATTTCGGAAATTTGTCGAAGGACCCTGTAAATCACCGGCCAACCATTTATTTGGAAACTTTTCAAGCCAATCCTTTCAACGAGCTTGATCTAGCTTGCCAAAGTGACTCGGTGATTCACCGATTGGATCAGCAAGTCGTTTTGCAACTTGTATTTTCTTCTTTTCTTGAATTCATTTTTAACTTTTTCTGATGTGTTTTAAGGATATGGCTAGACCAAAAGTAGGAGGACGAGACATGCCACCCCACAAGCCGGCAAAGGGAATTACTATCAATTAGGATGTTGTTGCATCCAAAACAAAAGCAGTAAAACTTCCTACCATAGGTGGGAAGGGTAAAGGAAAGGGCAAGGCGCTTGTTTCTAAGTCACCGGAGGTCAGCTCTGACAGTGAGGGAGTTTATTCTACTCACCTCACTACTTCTAAGAGGAAGGGATAGCATCAAGACCCTCAGGCTCACATTTCTGAGCTTGAGGATGATCAGTTTTTACTAGCCTGGAGAACTGAAATGCACTTCAAGAGGTTGAATGATCCATCTAGGATTCGGGTACCCCAGGGAACTACTCCTACTCCTATTCCAGACCAAGCTATGGTCCTGGGTCCTCCTCCCCGGTCTCTCAACATATACTAAAGGACGAAGGACTGAGGACTATTATTGAGGAGAAGAAATTTTCCATGGACGGTGTGGTGGACAGATATCCAGAGATCTGGGGCACCCTCAGAGCCCACAAGTTCTAGAAATTTACTAAAACTGCTGGCCCTTATATTCCTAATTAGGTCTGGGAGTTTTACACTGTCTATGGTGTTGTGGTGCCACAAGGAAAGAGGAAGGCCAATACCTTCAAACCAATGGACTATGTGTTTGTCTGGGGTAAGAGAGTGAAGTGTGACAGTGATGATATTAATGCCCCAGATGTGCAGAGTTCACCTCATGCTTAGCCTGACATTAGGATCTTGACTCTCCTTAAGTTTTACTTTTGAGACTATTTCTTTATTTTGTATTAAGGAGAATGGTAGTCTTTGTTTAGTGGGGTGAGGTATCTTCATACCTACCTCTTTTGGGTTGCATTTAGCTTATTGTGAATATTTATTTTTGATAGCTTGTTCTCAATGTTTATTTTAGCGACTGTTGGGTTTTGTTCGATTTTTAATATGAATGTTGGTTCTTCATCTAAATTAAAATTTCACCTCTTCATTTTTGTGAATGTGGTTTTTCTCTTGCATATTTGAGTATCGGTTGCAATCAATACCGATGACTTGAATAGTTTTCTTGATTGAACGATATGTTTGTGCGATTCCAATGAGGAAAATTTGAATTGCATAAGTCATGTGTGAACTCTTAGCATCTCATTGTGACTGGCCAATTGTTGAAATGAATCTTATGATGATCGTTGCACGCGAGCTAAATTTGTAGAATCTTTATTGATGGTTGTGTGAATGCCATGTGTGGTTTGTTTTGAAATGTGTTCTTGGTGGTACATAGAACTTTCCCTATTAGTCCAATCGACTAATGTAGGCGAATGATAGAGATGATCTTAGACACAAGTTTTGGAGAGTGAACCAAATTGGTATTATACCTCTTTGTGACCACCTTATGAGAGTGTGAGCATAGTTTGGCACCATTTGAGTCTAACCTTTTGTTTGGATGACACATAAATGCATTTTACCTCTTTCCCCATCACCTAAAACCTTCATGAAGTATTGGTCTATTTGAATAGCCAACTTAGGCCAAAGGCCTAAGTTGGAGGTGTGGTGAAAAATGAGGAAAGTAAAGAAGTTTGTGAAAAATTTCCCTTGATGGATTGTGTTGGAAAAGTTGGAACCCCTCTATATAAAAAAAGAGAGAAGAAAAGAAAAATAAGAAGAAGATTGAAAATGAATGTTGTAATAAATCTTGTGCAATGGATAAAAGAAAAGGGGTGTCCAATGAGTCAGGCTTAAAAGAACTTAGGGTGCATTGTGAAAATCAAAAAGAGTGAAAGAAAAGGAGAAATAGTGAAATGCAAGCCATGCTTCATAAAGGTAGAAGTCACTGAGCCAAAATAATCATACCTTTAGCCTCAACCCCACTACAAGCCTTAAAGGAGCTTAGTGATCTTGATCAAGCTTAATATCATGTTGATTGGAAAATACGAGCAAGCCTATGGGTAAAATCATACACGTGTTTATCTATGAGAGTGTGAGAGTTGATTTCAATTCCTTACTTCTTAAATATTGATGAGCTTTGTGTAGGCATGGAATTATTCTTGATGTGAGGGCATTCAAATACTTTTGTTAAGCTTGAATTTGCATTTGAAGCAAACATTGTGAGCCTAATTTCTATTTGATGATGGGTAGTGTAACAACCCCTAAATACTAAAACCAAGATTTGCATGTCAATACAGCATTCCTTAATTACTTTAGTATGCTTTATTCTCATTTTTTTAGGAATTTGAAATTTTGTGATATTTGCAAACTTGCTTAACATAAATCGTGATCGTGATTTAAGGGATTGTATTGGGGTATTTACGTAATATTCTGATTGAAATTATTTATAACTTGAAAGGGAGGTGAGGGATATATATATAGGTATATATGTATGCATTTTGGGCAGCAAACTTCTTGTTTGAACAGCCACCTTTTAGGGAAAGCTGTAAGTGATAAAGATCACTTTTGTGACTATATATTCACACCTCCTCTAGTGATACTTGTGTTCCTTAACTCTAAGAAACCTGGAGAACTTCCTCTAACCATATTAATAAAAAAATCACAAGAAAACTCTGGTCCTTTTAGCTGGAAGTTGAGACACATCCTACCTTTCGGTGAGTAATCGAAATCTATTTTTGGGATGAGTAGTGTTTAGTACTTTTAGAATATCTCATTCTCTAGAACTCCTTTTTCGGTCAATAAATATAAGTTGGAAAGCTGATTCTTATACCTACAACTCTTATGTTTATGTAAAACTCTACTATAGTTGTTATGGATTAGAAATATGGGACGCAATATAGGACAAGTTCTATCCAGATTTCGGAATTAGAAATCCTGTATGTTCAACTGTTAGGGTTTTGATTATATTTTTTTTGTACAAAATATATTTTACGATGATTCTTGATTATTTTCAAACTTGAGAGATGTACCTACATCTTTCATGAAGGATATAAAGTCCTATTTTGTCATTTTACTTTTCAAATCTAAGTTGCGACATGAGGTACTTGGCTGGCCAAAATTACTGTTTTGGGAGCATAGTTGTATTTGTACAGGTTAAGCTTACTTGTAATGATAATCTTGTTTTACGTCAACATTATTGAGCTACTAGGAATTAAAGAAGTTATTTAATTTTATTTTTAAGGTTGCATTTACTCGTGAACAAGTTGAGGACCTTGATATGTTGGTTGGTTTATGGTTTGCACTCTTGAAATTGTGTTGGATCGTTTCTATGCTAAAGCACTAAGGTTTGTGTATAAAATTGTACTTATACTCTTTTTAACTGTTGGTATATCTGAAAGTTTATCTTGGTACGTTGGTCACCTCTTGTCACTTTGAATTTTCGTGTTGGTATCCTTTAAGACATTAAAGTCACTTGTGTAACTCACCCACTTGTACGGATTGTTTGATCACCTGTCACTCTTGTTGGGACCTTTTCTTTCTTGTGGTTGTGACTTTGTCACTATTAGCATGCCTCTTGCTCCAGATCATTTGTCATCTTGACTCTAGATGTTTAGTTCGTCTTAAGTATGGAAGTTGTCCATTTTAAGTATGAACTAGAAAGCCATTTTTAGTATGGTTCTTGGTTCTCTTGATTATTGGGCTTTGACCCTTCTTGATGCAGGGCGTTGGTCATTCTTGATATTTGCTTATGCTTGGTGTACGACATGATGTATATTTTGGATGAGCTTTGTTATTGAATCTCTTGGAAAATGGTCCTATCTGCGTTCTTGATACTTAGATCTTTAAATATCGAACTTGAAACTCTTTATATAGTGCTTACTTAATTTATTTATTATGTTTCAATTGTGCTGCTTATAACTTGAGAAGGGTAGCTTGGTGAGGGCTCTGAACCTATAGTTTTTACACCACTAAGCTTTATGCTTAGCGATAGTTGTTTCTATCGTAGGGAATGATCGTAAGGATGCATAAAGCTGGCCATTGGAGATGGAGATTTTGAGAGCCTTAAGGAAGATCACATTTGCATATATGCATCTATATTTTGTATAAACCTTGGGACTTGTACATGATCTATGTGTTGTATATTTACATGAAATTTTGAAGGCTAATTTGATCATGTCACCATGGGTTGTAATATAAGTATGACTACATGTTTTGTTGTGTTGGGGTGTGTAAATCCAAGTCTTGTAATATACTAAATTTTCTATTTGTTTTGAATGTTTGTATGAAACATGAACCGGCTAATCTTGGTACTCGGAAGTTGGTAATATTCTTTTAATAGCATTTTTAAGTGTGAGGATCATATAGCATGAAAATCTCGCAAGTTATTTGCTTAGATTATTTTGGAAGGGTTCTTCCGCCACAAGTTAAAATTCTACGCAGTATCAATTTGACATCAAATAAATGTTTAAATGGGTAGGATGCACATCCTTAACAATATTTTTCTTTATGAACCTATTCCCTCTACTAGATTTTAATCAATATTCCCTACGTTAATCTCTTTTAAATGTCGCAAGTATTATATTAGATTTCTTCTTAAATGATTGTATCCTTCTGAAAGGATCGCTACAGCTAGTTATAGTTTGAAACTTTTAGTGTACAATTGAACATTGCATGGGTATATTGAACCTCGTGTCCATTCATGTAGAGTCTTGAGTAGCACTATTAGTAGAAACCTCAGTTGAACTAATTGATCTAGTGTTTTACTTAAGGACAAGCAAAAGTTTATGTTGGGGGTGTTGATAAGTTAGGAAGAGAGTAAACCATGAGGATCTAAATAACTCAAGCTAGAGTAAAGATACAAGGAAAGAGCTTAGGATAATAGGACAGCAAATCTACCGCGGTTTCCCAAGTAGCACCTTCAACTAACTAATTCCTCCAAAGTACTTTCATGGAAGCAACTTCTTTATTTCTTAATTTCTTAACTTGCCAATCTAAAATCTCAACCAGACTTCATCATATGAAATATTTTACTTAACTCCCAAACATTCTAAAGGAACTATAGATGTTGGATCTCCAACACATTTCTTCTACAAGGAGACATGGAAAACTTGATGCACTGCTGCCAAATCATTAGGCAATTCAAGTTCATAAGCAACCTTACCAACACGCCTCAAAATATGATATGAGCCCACATAACGGGGACTAAGCTTCACATTCTTACTAAACCTCATTACACCCTTCATGGGTGAAATTTTCAAGTAGACCCAATCATTTACCTCAAACTCAAGATCCTTTCTCCTCACATCGACATAGGACTGTTGTCGACTTTGAGCCGTTTTAAACTTTTTTCTAATAAGCCAAACTTTTTCCATAACCTCACATACCAATTTAGGACCTATCCAGGAAACTTCACCCACCTCAAACGAACCTATAAGAGATCTACACCTCCTACCATTTAGATCCTCAAATGAAGTCATGCTAATGCTTGAGTGATAGCTATTATTGTATGCAAACTCAATCAAAGGCAAGTGATCATCCCAATTACCCTTGAAATGCATGCTCTCAACATATCTTCCAAATTCTGAATCGTACACTCTGCTTGCCCATCGATTTGTGGGTGAAAAGACGTACTAAGTTTAACACGAGTACGAAGACCCTTTGGAAATAATTCTAAAACTGAGAGGTGAATTGGGTACCATGATCGGAAATAAGTGACAAGGGCACTCCATGCAACCTCATAATTTCTCTTAAGTACAACTTAGAATAGTTCCCCGCCGAATATGAAACTCTGATGGGAATGAAATGAGACAATTTCATTATTCAATTTACTATAACCCAAATCAAATCATGTTGTTGCCGGATGCGTGGTAAACCAACAATGAAGTCCATATCAAATCTTCCCACTTCCAAATAGGAATGCTAATATCTTGAGATAAACCTCCTGGCTTTTGATGCTCAACTTTCACTTGTTGACAATTAGGACATTTTGTCACAAATCCCACTATATCCTTCTTCATCCCATTCCATCTACGAACTTTTCAAGCACCGCTTCTTTCAATTCAACCAAAGTTGGGTCAAGACCATGTTTGATTTCCACATCAGTCACAAAAGTCAATTCTGAACTATTGTGAACCATAACACTACCCTTGGTAGAGTTAACTAACCGAACACCCAATCGGGTCAATCTATAAAAATCTCAAACCAACTCCTTTTTATCGTCTTCTATATGAGCAACACTACCCACCGATAATTGACTAAGAGCATCTGCCACTACATTCGCCTCACCCGGGTGATAGAGAACACTCGTGTCATAGTCCTTTAGTAACTCAAGCTACCTTCTTTGGTGAAAATTTAGATCTTTATGCTTAAACACGTATTGCAAACTCTTCTGGTTGGTAAAGATATCCACATGAACACCATACAAAAAATGCCTCCAAATCATTAAAGCAAAAACAACAACCGCCAGTTCAAGTCGTGGGTAGAATAATTCTTCTCATATATTTTAAGTTGCCTTAAAGCATAAGCAATGACTTTCTTCATAAGTACACATCCTAGCCCAATTCATGAGGTATCAGAATAAACAACAAAGCCATCAGTCCCTTTCGATAAATTCAACACAAGAACATTAGTAAGTCTACCTTTCAATTCTTAAAAACTCTTTTCATATGCTTCAAACCATATGAACTTAACCTTCTTTTGAGTCAATGCCATCAATAGAGAGGCAATCAACAAAAATCCTTCGTAAAGCCTTTTATAGTAACTGGCTAAACCTAAGAAAATTCTTATATCCAAAGGGGATAAAGGTCTAGGCCAACTCCTAACCACATCCCTCTTCTTAGGATCTACCTCAATACCCTTATAGGAAACAATATGACCAAGAAAAACCATGGACCTTAACCAAAATGCACATTTACTAAACTTTCTAAAAATTTGTTGGTCCTTGAGAACTTTCAACACAATCCTCCAATCATTAGTATGCTCATCTTAACTCCTTTAATAGATCAGTATATCATCGATGAACATAATTACAAACATATCAAGGTATTGTCTAAGCACCATATTCTAAAAATCTATAAATTCCACCGGATCATTAGTCAAATCGAACGACATCACAAAAAAATTATAATAACCATACCGAGTTAAGAAAGTCATCTTCGGAATGTCATCTTCCTTCACCCTAAATTGGTGATAACCCAAGCAGAGGTCAATCTTACAGAAGTAACTTACACCTTGAAGTTGGTCAAACAAATTCTCTATCCTTGGGAGGGTATATTTGCTCTTAACGGTAACCTAATTCAATTTTTGATAGTCAATGGACATGAGAAGCGAACCACCTTTCTTTCTCACAAAAAAATAGGAGCATCTCATGGAGACGGTCGAATGAAACCCTTATCCAATAAATCTTTCAATCACTTATTTAATTCCTTACGTTTTGCCAGAGCCATACGATAAGGAGGAAGGAAGATACGTTGCATATCTGGGAGAAGGTCAATACCGAAGTCTATTTCCCTCTCGGGAGGAATACGAGTAGATCATTTCGGAACACTTCATGTAACTTATTTACAATTGGGACCGACTCAAGAGTAGGGGTCTCAGAATCTATATTCCTGACCCTAACTAGATTGTAAATGTAACCCTTAGAAATTATCTTGCTAGCTTTAATACAAGAAACAAACTGACCCTTAGGAATAGAATTTCCCCCTTTCCACTCTAAGATGTGTTCATTCATATGCTGAAGCTTGACTACACGGGTTCTACATTCAATTGAAGAATAACATGGATACAGCCAATCCATATCAAGGATAACATCAATGTCTAGCATCTCATGCTCTACAAGGTCAATATGAGTGACTCTATGGTATAAGGAGATAGGAGATATGACACTTTCTATAGACCCTCTTAGCCATAATAAAATCACCAACATGAGTATATACTGAAAAAAGATCTAACAACACATCTGGAAAAATATAAAACCTCAGCCACATATGGTGTCACAAAAGACAAGGTAGAACCGGTGTCAAGTAAAGCATAAACATTAAGTTGGAAGACTTTTAACATATTGGTAACCACATTGGGAGAACTCTCTTGTTCACCACAAGTCTGAAATGCGTAGAATTGGTTTTGCTTTGGAGCACTTGAGCCTGAACCTCTATGCAGAGCTTGTTTACTTTCTCTCCCTTTATTCGTAAGCATTGGGAAATCTCTCATCTTATGACCACTTTTTCCACAACCAAAGCAACCATATGTGGTAGCTAAGCACTTTCCCTAATGCTTCATTCCACATCTAGCACAAGCACGCAACGAAGATTCGCTACCATTCCCTCTAAGGCTTAGGTTTAGACACCCTATCTTTGATGAAATTAGGCGGAGCATTGGATGAGCCTTGACTAAAAAGCCTTTGTTATAACTTAGAATTACCATGTCGACCAGACCTTGAGTATGAAACGTTACCATCACCAGTCTTAGCCTTCTTGTCCTCCCTAGACCCTTCTTTAAGCTTCTCATCTTTAATTTGTTGTGCATGAACCATAAGATAATCATTGATAAGAATGGAGGTACAACATTCCTTATCCATCATCTTGGACACACTCGAAACAAACTTACTCATTTTTGCCCTAAGATCGATAATCACGGGGAGAACATATCAAGATAATTGTGCGAACTTCAAGGCATATTCCTTAACAATCATATTTCCTTAACAAAGATTGATGGATTCAAACACCTTTGCCTCCCTCATCTCAAGGGAAAATATCTATCAAGGAAAGGAACTTTAAACTTCTCCCAATCAAGAGGACCCACATATTTCGTTCTCCCCTCTTTCCATTGGTTGAACCATATTTGAGCAACACCCTTAAGTTGATAAGCGACCAACTCCGCCATTCCACCGGTGTCACTCCCATGATCATCAGCTCCTTATAAACCTCATCAATACACTCAGGGTCTTCCTCAACTCTAGAACAAAAAAACTCCAGACGATTCATCCTAGAGAAATCCCTCACTCTAGATGCCACTATACCCACATTTGGGTTCGCAAGAACCGCAACCTCCCTATTGGCTTAGGCCGTCATGGCTTGAGCCAACACTTTATAAGCAGCCTGATGATTCTGAGATTTGGACTTATTTAGGGCTTTGTTTTGGTAGTTTTAGTGTTCTCAAATGCCTAATATATGTTATAAACTAATGTTAAGACCTTGATTTTTAGGTGTATGAGTTAAGGAGCAAGGTAAGGATAATAACAGACAAAAAGGAGCATAGCAAGCTGAAAAAGTGAAGAAAGGTGAGCCTGGTGATCGCCAAGAACACTCGGAGATTCGCCGAGTGGCTCCTCAGCCCGCCTAAAGTTCCAGTGTGCCATCCCTGAGCGAAGAGATATAGTCGGCGACAGGTATGGGCAATCGGTGAATTATTGATCATTTCTGCGATGACAAGATAGATCGCCCAAAGTTACAAGACTTAAGGATGCTAAGAACCAATGCAAAACTGTAATAGAAAAGTGCAATGGACGGTTCATCGAAACACTCGGTGAACCCAACTTATCTCGCCTAATGGCCTTTAAGGCCTTATTCTAGGCAACTATAAATTGAATTTTGAACTATTAATTGAGGATTTGGCTACCATTGAGAAGAATTTTCTTTTGAGTTTTAGAGTTCCATTGTAAACTTTGAAGCTTTTTGAGACTCAATTTTGAGATTTTGCAAGTGGGCTACATAAATTCTTTCATTTCAGAACATTGTATAGACTTAGGAGCATTTACCTAAATTATGGTAAATGTTTTTGGTAATCATTTCCCTATTTTTATGATGTGTGGCTAAAACCCCAATTTTTGGGGTGTGATCATATGATTATAGGTTGATTAAGAGTGTGAATATTGTTAATTACTAGTTTAAATGCTATATTGAGTGGGTTTAATCATTTACTGAGTTTTAACTAATGAACTGTGGTTCCAAATGCAGTTCTAATATTATGTTCTTGGTTGCTCGAGAGAGAGGTTTTTGAACAAAGGCTTTTGATTAATGGTTTGTAGGTATTGGGTTGATATGGGTTCAGCTCAAGAGAGTTATTCCTAAACTCAATCCTACCCATCTAACTCAAGAGAGTAGATGAATTAAGTTGTGGGTTGTTCTTAAGTGTTATGCTTGTTGATGTTCCAGAGAAATCACTTGAATCAGGATAGTTGTTTGAGAGAAATATATTTCACTCATAGTATAGCCTACCCACTGATATTTAGCTATGTATTAGTAGTTACAATTACCTATATAGAGAAATTTGCATATAATCGATCATATCCCGAGAATTCCTCTCTATATTGCTATTTCAGTTTTGTGTGATTGCATTGTAGTTGATCATTGAAAACCAAAACCCCCATATGACATTCGTGTCACCCCCTTTAGACTTATTTACATGTATTTTTTGATTATTTTTGTTCATATTGCTGATTAGACCACGATTGTACTTCCTAATTGAATTTGAACACATATCGCTCCTTGTGGGTTCAATCCAAACTCTTTGTTGAGTTTTATACTGACTAACGATCGTTTGCACCTAGTATTGGATGAAATGTGCTTGAAACGTTAATCAAAATGGCATATTTACCGGGGAGTGATGTTGTTTAAATTTTTTTTTATTGAAGTTGAATTGTGATCTCTTTGGTTGTAGTTGAATCGACTTTCATTAGTTTTTGGTTTTTTGTTATTTGTCTTAAAGCAGAGGAAGAGATAAGCATATACGGGAGAAATAGTAGCCAAGTGGGCCACCAAGACGACATTGGGAACCTTAATGACATGAATGATCTAATCTAATTGGGTGGTATGTGTGTAATTCGTTTAACCCTATTGAGGGCAATGCAGTCTTTCATGTTACGAGTACATTGTTGCATCTTCTCCAAATTAAAGGATTATATGGAGGGTTGACACATGATGACGCTCATGAGCATATTAGGAACTTCGTGGGCGTTTGTTGTCCGTTCTCATTCAAGAACATATCACAAGAATCACTTTGTCTCATATTGTTCCCATTATCCTTAATGGGTGAAGCTACAAAATGGTTGGCTAGTTGCCAAGGGATTCCATAACTTCATGGGATGAACTTACTACAAAATTCTCTGTGAGATTCTTTCCCCTATCAAAGATGATGACACTTAGAGACAGCATCCAAGGTTTCAAATGCTTAGAGGGTGAACCTATCTATCATATGTGGCAGAGATTTAAGAAGTTGGTACTTCAATGCCCAACTCACGGACTTCAAAATAATGTGCTACTATAATAAATTTATAGGAGCCTTGACTCTGTGAACAAAGGAGTTGTTGCTCAACCTGTTCCCGGTGGTATAATGCAATAACCCAATGAAGTAGAATCACAACTCCTTGATGGCATGACCAAGATAAACAGGGCATGGTATACTTGTGAGGACCAAGTGTCTCCTCTTATATTTAGGATTACAAAAGAACATATTGAAAAGGATCAGAGAGGGACCAAAACATGGCCAAAATGATTACCCAACTGGATATATTAGCAAAAAATATGATGGGTAGTGGTGAAAAGAGTGTTAATGTTGTTGGTGTTAGTGGAGTCAGTCCTGAAGAAGCTCATTTTGAAGCACTTTACAATGAGAAAGTGAACTTCCTAGCTAATCAAGGAGGATGATATTGGCAAAACTATCTAAAGTCGGGTGAAAACCTGGGTTGGAATAGAGGTGAGGGATGGAGAGACCGTGACAAAGAATGGGGTGATCGTAATGCCATTTGGAAGGAAAGAGAGGGTGATAAGGACAGGTATGTCCCACCCCATGAGCATCAAAAGCCCAAGGTGTCTGAAAATGCCCGCATGGAAGATATGCTCTCACGTATTCTCAACAAAGTTGAAGGGTTGGACAAAGTGTTGAAAGAGATGAAGGAGGATGTCTTTACACTTAAGCAGACAACCATCTCTTATTTCATGTCAATCAAGAAGTTGGAGACCCAAATGGGTCAAATTTTGTCTCATTTAAACCCAAGCCCAAAAGGGGGTCTGTCAAGTGATACTTTGGCGAACCCCAAGAGTGATCCTTGAATGGGTACTTTTGTCATGCCACGACATTAACTAAGGTGCTTATTGGGAGGCAACCTAAGTTTTTTATGCTTTAGTTTTTTAATTTTGAATGATGGGTGTTGATTGTGTAGGTTGAAAAGTGAAAAGCGTTGGAAAATGGATAGTTTGGTAAGCTAAAGGCTAGTTGGTGACACGCCGAATAGGTCAGCGAATCCTGACTTGAACCTTCGTTGGAACCACCAAGCTTGAAGGGGAACTCTATAAAACTCAGCGGGCTATATGATCATTCGGTGACATGTTAAACAAGTCGGCGAACCCGATTTTGTCCGCTGTTTGAACCCTCAAATTTTTGGGAGTCCTTTAAAACTCAGGGAGGTAAGATACAAATCGGTGAATCATCGAGTGGTTCAGTGAGTACGACTTACTCCGTCGAAGGTGCCGCGAACTAAAAGTTTTTAAAGGCCAAACAATTTAAAATTTGAAAATCCTTCATCTTCTCCTAATTTTAACTCTCGTACCCTCTCACCCAAATTTTGATCTTTCATATTTTATTGTTTTTGCCCACTCTTCTCGTTAAATCATTGCTCAAAATTATGGAAATTTCCCGCCTATCTCTTCAAATTCTAAATTCGGCATAAAGGTTGGTTTTTCGAATACCATATTTGAAATTTGTTGTTGAAATCAAATGTAATAGGTAAAGTTATTGTTATTTTGTTTTAGGTGATATACTATGAGTTTACGGTATTTTCAATACATTTCACTTAAGAGTTGTGTGTCTAGGGCCATTTTGTATTGGTATTAATATATTTTATCATGTTTATAGGAAATAAGTTCGGACGTGGAAGTTGAGAGACACAGTTGAACAATGTGCAGAAAATGGCATCTACAGATGTTACCTACGGATTGTAGGTCCAGTAACACCCCGTAGATGGTAGACGTAGAAAGGCAGGCAAGGCTTGAAGGAAAATTGGGGAATTCTTGACAATGTTTGGAACCACAGTTATAAACGACGAAACATAGGTTGACCTATAGGTCGTCTTGCTGTTCTGTCAAATGATTTAGAAAGGGGGCTCCAGTACCTATTTTGAAGATTCGAAGTATGGAGCTATGGAGGAAGATCCACAAACCGTGGATTGAACCACGGTCAGTACTGTTGATTCGTCGATTGCATCAAAGATGAAGACTTTTTGAAGTTGGAAAATTTGCCTACGTCCTGAACCACGGAAGGAACCTACGAACCATAGGTCAATCCACAGTCTGTAGGTAAGTGTCATAGATCGAAACCGAGTCCTAAAACTTTATTTCCTTATTTCGTTTCCTTTTTAGTTTGAACTTGTTTTTCTATATATAGGGCATGTAAACCTTGTTTTTGGGGGTAACACTTTATTACTTTTGTTCTAGTTTCTGGCTTTGGAGACTATCTTGCAACTTTAGCAGTTCTTAATTTCCTAAGTTCGTTTTGAAGATTTTGGATTTGAAATTCAAGTTGACATTCAGGGTTGATCATTCTCATTACGTAAGTTCATGATTTCTTCATCTAAAAATAAGAATTGCGTTCTTGCCACTATGGGTAACTAAATCCACAACTACGGTTGTGGGAACCATGAGCGATTAACAAAGTATGAATAGTAACTAAGTAGTTCTTGAATAGTGTTATTGCATGCATTGATAATTCCTTCGTTTAGAAGTATTTTAAGTGGTTGAAAAAGTTAGAACTCGCCTTGTTGCTACTTGCCGAACCAAGGAGGCAGTTAATAATAAAATTATCAACATAGATTTAGTGTGATGCTATCTAATAGTCTAGTGTCAATTGGTGAGATGGTGAAAATTAAGTCATGCATTGATGCGATGTCTAATATGAGGTAAAGGTAAGGGTTAGTAAATTATACGCACGTAGCCGGACCAAGGTGCAGGGTGAAATTCTTTAGTTGCCGGACCAAGGAATTAGAGATACCTAACTTATCACTTTGCATGTAATACACTAGGAAAGGATTACTAGTACTGGATTACCGCATTATGAGCTTATAGGCAACACGTACACCCTAGTTTCTCTCTCATCTTGATAACAACTAAAGTATGAATCCAGAATTTATTTCACAAATCCCCCCCCCCCTCTTTACTTATTTATTTCGAAAATACTTTAACTAAAAGAATATAATTGTAAGTTAATTTTAAGTCTAAACCATATTCCTCGTGGGATCGACCCCAACCTACAATTTGGGTTCTTTACTTGATAATGATCGCTTATACTTCATTAGGGAGGTGTAATTTGAGCGTATCAAATTTTGGCACTTCTACTGGGGAATAAGGCTTTTAGATTAAGTTTAACTACATTATTTAACTTTAGTCAAATATTAGCTAGGTTGTAGCCTCCGAGGGTTGGTGATGAGAATAATCAAGTTCAAGGTGAAAATCTACTGGGAGATGCATTGAGGGTACAGGATCCACAGGAGCAAGACTGCGTGATAACTATAAGGCCAACTTTAATGCTGCTGAATCTAAATGACCTCTTGTTCTACAACCTCTACCTCCGGGGTATACGTTCGTAGTTACTAGCAGCTTGATGCAGATACTTACAGCAAGGGGCTTTTTCTCTTGTTTGGCATTGGAGGATCCATATGCGTACAAAGCCAAGCTGAGGAGTGTATGCAAAATTTGTGTGGGTCGATCGAAATTGGACATGGATATCATTTGATTGAGAGTATTCCCTCTATCATTGACTAGCGATGCTGCTATGTGGTTTACTGAGCTACCTTATAACTCAATCTACACATGGAACCATAATTGAGGTGTTCCTGGCTAGATACTTTCCCGTGTCAAAGAAGCTGAACCACAAAGATAAACTCAACAACTTTGTAGCACTACCTTGAGAGTCTGTGAGTAGTTCTTGGGATAGGTTTACTGCTTTCATAAGAGGTGTCCTGAATCACTATATTGATGATGAATCGCTGAAGCAATACTTCTACCAAGGTCAGGATGACAATAGTAAGGCGGTGCTTGATATTATCACTGGAGGTTTATATGGTAAGTGAACTTTTAAGCAGATTGCGGAGAAACTGGAGAAGATTTCCCAAAACAATAAAGTGTGAAGCACTCGAAAGTCAGACATTGGAAGAAGCACTTTTGTAGTTCAATCTGTACATAGTCAATCTGCTAATGACATTCGTGAGGAGATGGCGCAGATGAGGATAGAACTCGGGTTGGTTTTGAAGCATATGATCAGAGGCACAGAAAAGGTGAATGTAGTAAATTACTTGACTAGAACTCCACCACCACTGATTGAGGAATACTACTATGAGAAGGATGCTTATTTGGTGAATGATCAAATGGGGGGTTTCCAAACAAACACCCAAGGATCCAACTCGTATAATTGGTGTCAAGGTTAAGGAAACCAAGGTAGGAACTATGGTAACTACAATCGCGAGGGTAACTATGTCCGAGATGGGAACTACAACCATGATATCAACTACAACCAGAACAACTATAGTAACAAGAATGAGAGAGTTGGGCCCTACGTCCCTCTGGGAACAGGGAATAGGGAAGTTGGGGATAGTATGTCGCGCGTTGAGGAGATGATGAAAAAGATGTTGAAAAATTTTGACATTACTGATCAGAATGTGAAAGATATGTGCACCGAGTTGCCCATGCAGTGTCGAAAAAGCAACTTGACCAGTAATTTAGTTAGTTGTTTGCTACTGTGAATACCGCCAATCAGGCACGCTTCCCAGCAACACCATCCAGAATCTGAAAAATGATGGGAATTGTAAGGCAATCACGACTCGCAAAGGAAAGTTGACTATGGACCTCCCCTCCCATGCCATTCGATGTAGAAAAAGTGGTAGAAACAAAAGGTGACAAGATTGAGGTTATCAAAAAGACTAAAAATGCCACTGAGAAAAAAGCAGAGATAGCCCAAAAGGTTGTTCTCATGCCTAGACCTCCACCTCCTTTCCTACAGAGGTTAGTGCAGATGCCAGAATAAGGAAGGTACCGCAGGTTTATAACTATGTTGAAACAACTTTCCATCAATGTCCCTTTGATAGAAGCTTTAGAGCAAATGCCTGGGTATGCATAGTTCATGAAAGACTTAGTGACCAAAAAGAGGGCTGTCAGTTTTGAGAATGATGAGAGGTTGCAGCATTGTAGTGCCACTTCTACGAGGTCACTGGTCCAAATGAAAGAGGATCCTAGGATTCACTATTCCATGCACCATCAATAAGATGCACGTTGCGAAAGCTTTGTCTGATTTGGGTGCCAGCATTAACTTGATTCCATTATCGATCTATAAGAAGTTAGGTTTAGGAGCTCCAAAATCAACTGTGATGCGTTTACTTATGGCAGATAGAACTGTGAAAAAGCCCATTGGAGTGCTTCAAGATGTCTTTGTGAAAGTGGGGCCATTCATTTTTCTGGTAGACTTTGTTATACTTGATTGTGAGGTTGACTTTGAGATCCCCATCATCTTAGGGAGACCATTCTTTGTTACTGGGCATGCCTTAGTCGGTATGGAGGGAAGGCAGATGAAGTTTTGACTGAATAAGGAGGAGGTGACCTTTAACGTCTCTAAGTCTATGAAGTAGGAAAGTGATCTTAAATCGGTATCGGTGGTTAGTCACACTTTCAGAAGAAGTGCTGAAATATTTAGTAAGGAGATGTTAGGTGCTACCTTGTACACGGAGAAGAAGCGTCATGCTCAATAGACAAAAAAGCACAAACTAGCTCTTGGTTATCTGGTTTGGTTGTATAAATCAAGGTTGTGCTATTTTTCGAGTAGATCCAAGTCCCAATGGACTGGACCATTCAGAGTGACCCAACTGTCCCCACATGGAGTGGTTCAGCTCGAGAAAAGGAATTGGGCAAGGTTGAAAGCCAACCAATGGAAGATAAAAAGCTACATGGGAAATTCTGAGAGTGTAAATGCAGTGATGGAGGCATGGAATCTTGATGAAATCTGAGTAATCAAGGTTCCTGCATCGTACCCCACCGTTAAATCAAGTGCTTCTTGGGAGGCAACACAAGATGTAAAATTTAGCCAACTATAGGTTTTTCTTTTCGATTTAGGATTTTTCTTCATTTATTTGAATTTTTGTAATCCTTTAGATAGGTGTTTTATTTTCCGTATTAGTGTTGGCTAGATATAGCATAGTGTTCGTGTCTAAAAAGTGTCTAGAAAATGTAAAAAGAATGGTCTCACGGTTGCTACATGTGCATGGATGAAAAGCCAAATCTGCAGAAAAAGGACTATGTAGAGGTCTACAGACCCCATCGACAATCCATGGATCAATCCACGGACCATGAATGGTATCCGTAGATCCCAGGTATGTAACCTAAATCTTTCCAAATATGGGTGCCTTTAGCAGCGTGAGCATTACTAATGGTGCAGCAAGAGTTGATGTTAGCACTACTGATGGTGCTGAGATGAGAGATGCGGGCACTATTGAGGGTGACCCAAGTGTTGATCCAGCGGGCTTCGAGAAACCAGACCCACCCGTTTGTTGATGAGTCTTCGGCGCTATGCGCCATAGGTTTGCTTTACCCAATCCTTTAATCTTTACTTTTTATGCATTGGGGACAATTGTACTCTATTTTGTTGGGGGTGGGGTGAATGGATTATAAGTGATAGGGTGAAGTCTGAGTAACCCAACTCAAAATCCTCTCTTGGGGTTTTCTTAGCTGTGTTCTTTCTCCCCAAGAAACTGTTTTAATTTCTGTTAAATCGGCATGTGTTAGGAGTGTATGTGTAGAATCATGAGAAAGAATGAAGCATGATGGCATAATTAAGAATGAAAAATGATACCCAATCAAAATTTGTGATATGTGCTAAAATTTGTAGGCTAGACCGAGTTGAATGTGTTGGCTCTGAGTATGACATAATAAAGAACCAACTTGATCTCGTGACTTAAGCTAAAACTTGAACTGGGTAATCTGATAATCTGATAATGAAATTATGTGCCAAGAGTGTGTGAGAATGGTTGATTGTTCAAACAGTTTTGCGCCAATCTAGAACTTGCCTTATTGGTCCTACAAGGATAATATAGGCTAGAAGTTAGGAAGTGATCATAGGCCATTTTTCAAATTAGTCCACTTAAGCCTAAAATGATCTAACCAAATGGTAACATTATTCCTTTTTGATCCAAATGTTTGAGCTTAAAATTGACCATTTCTTTTGATTCACCTACCTCACCTTCCCATAAAATTTTCTTGGCCCCAGTCCTTCCTTGGACATGTGCACCTTAACTTAGACCAAAAGGCTAAGTTGAGGGTTGCTTAGCCCAAAAGTTACCTTGATCTTGGCCCTGGTCTAACGTAGGGCATTGTGCACCTCAACTAATGTAAAATGCATAAGTTGAGGGTGGCTATGAAAAGGGAAACCAAAAGGGAAAAAGGGTATGAAAAGAGTTTAGTGTTGAACAGAGAAAAAGTATGAAAGAGGATGTGACTTTGTGCAAAAGAGGCAAAATATAAGTGTTTAAAGAAATAAAAGAAAAAGAAAGTGAAAAATAAGAGTCAAAAAAGTCAAAAGTCACATCCATGTTGCGAAGAAGTAAGGGAAAGAGCTTAAAATGGATGGGTGCAAAAAATAGGTCAAGGAAGAGGTAAAATGCTAATGTAATGTCAAGGAGGGAAGAGAGTCACTAAAAAGTACCCAAATGTACCACACCAGACACTGATCCTACGTTACAAGCTAAGAAAAGTCCTATAGTGATCCTAGAAATTAGTTTGGAGAGTCTAAGCAATGAAAATAAAGGAAAGCCTTGAGCACTAATTGTACTTGAAATTACTTCTGAGCATGAATGTTGAATGAATCCTTGTACTCAAAACCATATTCATTGTGTGAAAAAAGTATTTCTTTTGAAGTAAGGGCACTAGTTACATTGTCGGAAAGTTGGTACCTTGGTGAGAGCAAAACAGTGTATTTTGTGTGTTGATTGGTCGATCTGTGTCATATTTTGATCCGTATGAGTTTTCTTGTTGAGTCTAAGAGAAACGATTTGCACTCACAAAGAGAGTTGGGATAGAGAGCCATGTGATTGCTTGGGCTTGAATGCTCGTTTCTATTCAAGTGTCGTTTAGAGTCTTAATGTGTTGCTTGAGGACAAACAATGAAGTTAAGTTGAGGGTGTTGATTTACCGTGAGTTTACGGTATTTTCAATACATTTCACTTAAGAGTTGTGTGTGTCTAGGGCTATTTTGTAGTGGTATTAAGGTATTTTTTTATCATGTTTGCAGGAAATAAGTTCGAACGTGGAAGTTGAGAGACACAGCTGAACAATGTGCAGAAAAGGGCATCTATGGACCGTAGGTCCAGTCACGCCCCGTAGATGGTAGACGTGGGCAGTCAAGGCTTGAAGGAAAATCAGGGAGGTCTTGACCAAGTGTGGAACAACGGTTACAAACGACGGGACCTACGGGCCATCCTACTATTCTTTCAAATGATTCAGAAAGGGGTTTCCAGTACCTGCTTTTGAAGATTTTAAGTATGGTGCTACAGAGGAGGATCCATGGACCGTGGATTGAACCACGGTCCGTATTGTTGATCCGTCGATTGTGTCAGAGGTGAAGATTTTTTGAAGTTGGAAAATTTTCCCAAGTCCTGAACCACGGAAGGGACCTATGGACCGTAGCTCATTCCACGGTCCGTAGGTCAGTATTGTAGATCAAACCGCATCCTAAAACTTTATTTCCTTATTTCGTTTCCTTTTTAGTTTGAACTTGTTTTTCTATATATAGGGCATGTAAACCTCGTTTTTGGGGGTGAGACTTTATTACTTTTGTTCTGGTTTCTGGCTTTGGAGATTAACTTGCAACTTTAGCATTTTTTAATTTCCTAAGTTCGTTTTGAAGACTTTGGCTTGGAAATTCAAGTTGAGATTCTGGATTATCATTCTCATTACGTAAGTTCATGATTTCTTCATCTAAAAATATGAATTGTGTTCTTGCTACTATGGATAACTAAATCCACAACTAGGGTTGTGGGAACCATGAGCGATTAACAAAGAATGAATAGTAACTAAGTAGTTCTTGAATAGTGTTATTGCATGCATTGATAATTCTTTCATTCTCGCCTTGTTGCTATTTGTCAGACCAAGGAGGTAGTTAATAAGAAAAGAATTATCAACATAGATTTAGTGTGATACTAGCTAATAGTCTAGTGTCAATTAGTGTGAGGTTTAAAACTAAGCCATACATTGATGCGAGGTCTAATATGAGGTAAAGGTAAAGTTAGTAAATTATACACACATAGCCGGACTAAGGTGCGGGGTGAAATTCTCTAGTTGCCATACCAAGGAATTAGAGATACCTAACTTACCACTTTGCATGTTATTACACTAGGAAAGGATTACTAGTACTAGGATTACTGCATTATGAGCTTATGGGGAACACATACACCCTAGTTTCTCTGTCATCTTGATAACAACTAAAGTTTGAATCTTGATCACTAATTACTCACATAATTTCCAGAATTTGTTTCACAAATCCCCTGTCCCCTTTAATTATTTGTTTCAGAAATACATTGACTAATAATATAATTGTAAGTTAAGTTTAAGTCTAAACCATAATCCTAGTGGGATCGACCCCAACCTACAAGTTGGGTTATTTACTTGATAATGGTCGCTTATACATCATTAAGGAGGTGTAATTTGAGCATATCATTAGGTAATTGTTATAATCGTGTGCAAGTGTTGGTTTGCCTGTAATAAATTAAAATATGTGCCTAAGTGCATAAAATTGATCGATTCACATGCTCTTACTTGTAAAATCGAGTCTAAATTGTTGGATTGTTGTATATTTTTGTTGTGTCTAGTAGGGTTAAGTCTAAGTAACCCTAAATCGTGCTAAATGATGTAATTTTCCCAAAGATGGAGCGTTTGATGTCATTCTTATGGGCAGAAGTTGTCAAATAACCAATTTTGGCCAAATTGGGGGAAGTCTGAGCACCTCGAGGGCATGGGTAGTATGGTTCTATCCTCAATTGAATAGTGTTTGTGTTTAATTTTGAATTTAGGAGATGCTGGTTAATTTCGAAGCATAGG
This sequence comes from Solanum bulbocastanum, assembly GCA_037074985.1. Lineage (NCBI taxonomy): Eukaryota > Viridiplantae > Streptophyta > Magnoliopsida > Solanales > Solanaceae > Solanum > Solanum bulbocastanum. The sequence continues at coordinate 8,188,912 of CM073598.1, forward strand.
GTTGAAAACTGGCATGATTGGGCCATTTGTCGAGTTGTATCGAGCTCGTCGAGTGGTTCGATGGTTCGCCAAAGCCCCCCATAGGTCACCTTTAATTTCCAATTTTTGTTGACTTTTTTCTATAACTTTCGGTGAGATACCTGAGCTCGCCGAGTTCACTCGGCGACTTGTCAAGAGGCCTTCTTGATGGCCCTTTTTGTGCCCTTAACCCTTAAAATACATTGTAACTTTCGACAAGCCACTTCTAGCTCACCAATTTGTCTTAACTTTTGGAGAATTTTTGTCCTGGTACTTTGAGCGAGCTTGATCTGGCTTGCCAAGGTGACTCGGTGACTCGCCGAGCAGTTCGGCGAGTCATTCTGCAATATATTTTTTATGTTTTTCTGGATATTTTTGTAAGTTTTTCTCTGTTGTTTTGAAAATTTGGATAGATCCAAAGTATCAGGAAGATATATGTTGCCCCGCAAGCCGGCAAGAGGAGTAGTTATAAACGAGGATGCAGTTGCATCCAAGGCAAAGGCATCCAAACTCCCTACAAAGGGAGGAAAAGGTAAAGGAAAGGGCAAGGTTCCTGTGGTGGAGTTACCAGAGACCAGCTTCGATAGTGAGAAAATCTATGAGACTCACCTTACTTCATCAAACAATGAAAAAGAGTATCAAGATTCTTAGGCTTCCATATCTGAGCTTGTGGATGACCAACTTTTACGTGCCTGGAGAGTAGAACTTCGCTCCAAGGCAATGAATGATCCGTCTAGGATCCTGGTGCCTCATACTCTTCCTACAGCTCCAGCACAGACCATGGTCCCAGTGCCACTTGTAAAGGGTCCTCCTCCCTAGTCTTTCAACAGATTAAAGGCTGAGGGGCTGAGGACTATTTTTTAAGAGAAGAGATTATCCATGGATGGTGTCGTAGACAGGTATCCTGAGATATGGAGCACCCTCAAGTTGCACAAATTCGAGATTTTCACTAAACCCCAGGCCCCCTATATTTCTTATTGGGTTCAGGTTTTCTACTCGACATACAAAGATTTGTTGCCACAAGGGAAAAATAAGGACAGCACCTTCAAACCATTTGATTCGATGATGATCCGGGGCAAGAAGGTGAAATATGATAGTGGGGACATCAACATCATTCTAGGATGTACTTATGACTTCATGCATGACTACCAGAGTATGATTCAGACAGACTCTGGATGACCTAAAAGGTTAGTTCGCTCCTCTTCTCTCTAACAATACCTTAAGGTGGATCAAGGCTAGAGTGCCAATAGAGAAGAATGATCTCAATGTGGCGGCGAGGTGTTGGTTTGGGTTTATTAGAAGTACAATCATCCTGTCCCAGAAGGAGTCTATCCTCCGCCACCCAAAGGCAGCCTTTCTGGGATCTATTATTGCTAGGAAGAAGATCAATCTAGGACTTATCGTTGAGCAGAAGATGGCCATGAGGGCCAAGCAGCGCTAGACATCTCTTTCATTTTCGGTATTGATCACTGATCTATGCAGGCAAGCTAGTGTCCTTTGAGATGAGAAGACAGATTTGGAGGTGACACCCACCTCCTCTACTAACATACAGCATATTGAGGCTGAGTACTAGAAGGATGAGATTGAGAGGAGGATAGTTGCCCTGGTGAACACTCTCATGGGAACTCATATTGGGAAGAGGCAAAGAATTTTCATCACATATATACTTCAGTATTATTTATATCATTTTAAAACATTATACAATTTAGCAAGAGATACACGAGTCACTCAAACATGATTTCTCCTTATTCACAATTTTTTTCCAATGATATTAAATGAAGGTACTAAAAGAAACTTCTTTCCTCGCCAAATTCAGATTTCATCTCTGAAAAATAAAGGATATTCTCACTTTCATAAATTGAAAACAGTTTTAAGAACTTAATGCTTTTAATAAGAATAAATTAACACTCTTATAAGCTAATCATTCATTAATTCATACTTGTATTTTCCTGTAAGGATTTTTATCACATACATACTTCATTATTATTTCTATCATCTTAAAACATTAATACTAATTAGCAAGAGATACATGTACAACACACATGCTCGAAAACTAGTATGTATATATATATATATATATATATATATATATATATATATATATATATATTATATAGACTTTTGGTGTACGAACACTGTAGTAGATTGTTGTACCAAAAGAAAGTGAGTTGTACAAATTCACACTATTTGACAGACACGTGGATTCAAAAAAAAAAACTAGTAAGCATGCGTAGCACTATAAAAGTTGACACTATTTGATAGTTCCTACAAATCACACGTGGATTAATGTTTTTTTGAAGAACTTTAATCTACAAATTCTTCTTAGTTACTTCTTTGTATTCATCTCTCTCAAATAGATTTTCCCCCTTTTGATGGCTTGAAGAAGGTAGGTTACGAGTTCACTCCGCTTTCAATTTTTTCGACAAAATTTATGAATATGTTCAATTTTATACTTGCTACTTCATTTCGAGGATGTTCAATAATTTTTAAAGAGTAGAATTAATACTTGTTGTTTCAGTTGCATGCTTCATATAGAACAAAACAAGATTATCTTTTGTGCATATTTTTAATTGTTGTTGGCTGATGTTTACAAATTCAATTTGTAACAATTATTAAGTTTTATTATCCTTGAGGTGATTAATTAAACTATACTTCAATAGTAAATAAAGATATTGTCCTTTCTGTTAAAGCATTTTGAAGATCATTGATAAAGTCAATATTTTTTTAAAAAAAATATTGCTTTAAACTACATAGCTTTGCCTAACATTATTTGGAATTTTAGAGAGTCAATTGAAAAACAGAAGATTTCTCATGTCTCTTTTAGTCCCAAAACTTGTGGCTTGAACTAAATTGCTGAGAGAGGTCGTACTAAAACTTGTGGCATGAAAGAAAATTTGCAACAATGCACTAATTTAACTAGGATGTACTTATAACTTCATACATGACTACTAGAGTATGATTCAGACATAGACTCTGGATGACTTAAAAGGTTGGCTCGCTCCTCTTCTCTCTGACAATACCCCAAGGTGGATAGACGCTGGAGTGCCAATAGAGAAGAAGGATCTCAATGTAGCGGCGAGGCATTGGTTCGGGTTTATTAGCAGTACAAACATGTTGTCCCAGAATGAGTCTATCCTCCGCCACCCAAAGGCGGCCTTTCTGGGATCTGCTATTGCTAGGACAAAGATCAAGCTAGGACTGATCACCGAGCAGGAGATGGCCATGAGGGCCAAGCAGAACCAGACATCTCTTCCGTTTTCGATATTGATCACTGAGCTATACAGGCAAGCCCGAGTCTCAAGAGATGAGAAGACGAATATGGAGGTGGCACCCACTTCCTCTACTGATATCCGGCGTATTGAGGCCTAGTACCAGAAGGATGAGCCTGAGAGAAGGAGAGAAGCCCTGGTGGATACTCTCTCGAAATTGACATTGATTTATTATCTGCAGACACAGTCTTGACTAATCCGACAACTGGGCCTTCAGGTACTTACAAATATGCTCCCACCCCATAGATCTGCTACTAGTGATACTGCCTCCAGGCCTTCGATCACCCAGGCCATGTTATACAATATGGGGCATTTGGCCCAATCAGTTGATGTGCGTGCCTCCCGACTAGAGGCTGCAATTCTTAGGATATTCGAGAGAGCTATTACTACTACTTTGATGCCTCTCGGAGCTTCCATTTATGCTCTCTCAGCAAGAGTTGAATTTTGTGAGAAGGGACAGGGTGTTACTGAGGAGTGATGGCATCGAAGGCTGTTTTTGAAATGAGGAAAGATGTGGACCAGCTGAAGTCCACATATATGTCCTTGATTTTTGGCACTGTGGAGATCCCTGATGACCCTAGTACAGATATTCCAGCCTATTCGGAGGTGCCTTTGGCTACCACCAGAGATGATATTAGGAATGATGTGGCTGCTTCTGAGTCGGAGGCCAAGACAGATGAGGAGCAGCTCGGTGTTCAGTTGCAGACTATATATAAGGGCCTGACTGATTTAGAGTAGGCTATGGTACATTCCATTGTTTAGACCTCCTTGAGAGGTACTTCTATGGCAGGCTCTAGTGGAGCCAAGGTTGATGAGACACCGGGCACTTATGCCCCAACAGATGGAGTGACTAAAATAAAGACTTCACCCCAGGCTTAGCCTGGTAGAATGACCTTTTACCTCTCTCTCTATTGTTTCATTGACTATTTTGTTTTAGTTGCATTTGATGACAACTGCTTATTTTTGTTGGGTGGGGTGAGGTAGTTCCATACCTATCTCTTATGATATTATTGATTTTGTTTTGTGAAAAATGGGATTATTTTGTTGATATATATATATATATCTTTTTGTGATCTTAATCTTGCAGATGTTTTCGCTTCTGGCCCATTCTTTTAAAGTGGTGTGAATTGAAAATGATTTTTGAACCAAATTTTTGTGCCACCTCTTGTGTGTGATTGTGGTTGTTATTTTGTAATTTTGAGTATCGGTTGTGGTCAATACCAAAGACTTGAATAGTGCTCTTAATTGAACAATATAAATGTATGGCTACAATAAGGCAAATTAAGTTACATATGAAATATGTGAACTTTTAGCATCTCGTTGTCACTAGTCGGTTATCGAGTGAGTCTCTTGTAATAAACATTACATGCTAGCTAGAAAGTGTGGAGTCTTGTTTGATCTTGGTACCAATGCCTTCTGTGGTGAGGTCGTTTTGAGCATTGCATTTGATGACACCTAGAACTTGCCTCGTTGGTCTGATTGATTGAGTGAAGTGAACAATTGAAATGATCTTAGGCAAGAATTTTGAAGAGTCTGCTAAATTTGACAATATACCTTTTTTTTTACCACCCTTGTGAGAAGTGTGAATCTTGTTTGGCACCCATTGAGCCTATCCTTTTTTTTGGAATAAACTTGAACAACTTTAAGTTTTTTTATCCAACACCTATAACCTTCATGAAGTTTGAGTTGTTTGAATAGCCAACTTAGGCCAAAAGCCTAAGTTGGGGGTGTGGTGATAAAGAAGAAAAGTCAAGCAGTGTGAAAATTCCCCCCTGTGTTAGATTGTTTTGAAAAATATGAAACCCCTCCATGTAAAAAAAAAATAAGAAGAAAGAAAAGAAAAACACTAAAACAAATAGCAAAAATTGTGAAATAAAGTGTGTGAACATAGTGAAAAATGGGGTATCCGGTAAGTCATGTCTAGTTGAATAATGGGGTAGATTTGAATATGTTTGAATTTGAAGGTAAAGGAGAAGGAGAAAGAATAATTTGCGGGACACACTTCATAAAGGTAGAAGCCACTAAGCCTAAATGACCATACCTTTGCACTCAGCCCCATTACAAGCCTTGAAAAAACCATTGTGATAATAAGAGCAAGCCTTTGATTGAAGTCATGTATTTGTTCATCTTTCTGAGTGTGAGAGTTGTATATGATTTCGTAGCTTAAAATAGTTGAGAAATTGTGTGTGAATGTGGAATCATCTTTGTGTGAGGGCATTTGAGTACCATTGTTGAGCTTGAACTTGCATTTGAAGTAAGTATTGTGAACTTCAGAGTCTTTGATAATGAAGAGTCACAATTTGGATCTTTGAGTGCACAATTGGGAATTTTATATGTAGTTTGAACTTTCTTTGTGTGCGTTTATGTTGAGTCTTAGGCAACACCACTTGAGACATCCTTATTGAACTGTTGATCTTGAGTTTTACTTGAGGACAAACAAAAGTTTGAGTTGGGGTGTTGATGAGTCCGAGATTTGGACTCATTTAGGGCTTTGTTTTGATAGTTTTAGTGTACACAAATGCCTAATTTATACTATAAACTAATCTTAAGACCTTGATTTCCAAGTGTATGAGCTAAGGAGTAAGGTAAGGATACTAATAGGCAAAAAGAAGCATAACAAGCTGAAAAAGCGAAGAAAGGCAACCCCAGTGATTTCCAAGATCACTCGGTGACTCGACAAGTAGCTCTTCAGCCCGCCTATAGTTCCAGTGTGATAGCCCTATGGGAAGAAACCGAGTGGGCAATAGGCATGGGCAGTCGGCGAATCGCCAATCAGTTCCGCGATGACAAGATGGATTGCCCAAAGTTACAGGACTTGAGGATGCTCAGAACCAACATATAACGGCGATGGAACAGAGCAAAGGGTTGTTCACTGAACCACTCGATGAACCCAACTTATCTCGCCTAATGGCCTTTCAAACCTAATTCTGGGAAACTATAAATTGAATTTTGAACTGTAAATTGAGGATCTAGATATCTTTGAGAAGAATTTTCTTTTGACTTTTAGAGTTCCATTGTAAATTTGAAGTATTTTGACTCAATTTGGAGATTTTGCAAGTGGGTTGCTTAGATTCTTCCATTTCTAACCATTGTAAAAACTTGGGAGCACTTACCCAGATCATGGCAAATGTTTTTGGTAATCGTTTCCCTATTTATATGATATGTGGCAAAAACCCCAATTCTTAGGGTATGATCATGTGATTATAGGTTGAATTAGCGTATGGGTATTGTTAATTACTAGTTTAAATGCTATATTAAAGTGGGTTTAATCATTAGCTAAGTTATAACTTATGAATTGTAGTTCCAAATACAGTTCTAATGTTGTGTTCTAAGCTTGCTTGAGAGAGAGGTTTTAGAACCAAGTCTTTTGATTAATGGTTTGTAGGTATTGGGTTGATATGGGTTCAGCTCTAGAGAGTAAATCCTAAACCCAATCCTACCCATCTAGCTTGAGAGAGTAGATGAAATGAGGTGTGGGTTGTTCTTAATTCCTATGCTTGCTGATGTTCGAGAGAAATCACTTGAATTGGGATAGTTATTCGAGAGAAAGATATTTCACTTATAGTCTAGCCTACCCACTAATGTTTAGCTATGTATTAGTAGTTACAATTACCCATATAGCAAAATTTGCCTATAATCGATCACATCCCGAGAATTCCTCTCTATATTGTTATTTCAGTTTTGTGTGGTTGCGCTGTAGTTGATAATTGCAAACCAAAACCCTCATTGGCATTCATGTCACCCCCTTTAGATTTGTTTACATATCTTTTTCGATAATTTCTATTCCTATAGCTGATTAGACCATGTTTGTACTTCCTAATTGAATTTGAACACGTACCGCTCCCTATGGGTTTGACCCCAACTCTTCGTTGGGTTTTATACTAACTTACTATCGTTTGCACCTAGTATTGGATGAGGTGTGCTTGAAATGTTAATCACAGTCCTAAACTCTGCATTAGTCACTTGCTCGGCCCAAGGAATCGACCGGAACTAGAGAAGCTTGAGGAGGAGCTTCTTGTTCCACATTCTTTCCCTTATTCCTTCTAGCATATGCTATTTGAGTAGCCATATCATGTAAAGCATGTAATACCCCGGAAACTAGTAGACTAAACTAGAGCCTCAAGTTAGGGTTCTAGAATTTCATGTGAGACTTAATGTCGTAGATAAGACTTCTCGTACTTAGAATGAGGGGCTTAGGGGTCAAACGCCAAGGCAGGTGTTAAACCCCGTAGTTTAATAGACCATCTAGGGTTTAATTGAGGGCTGCTAGGGCAAGTGCCAAGGAAAAAGGGGCAAAGCCTAAGCCAAAGGCCAAGGTTGTCCCAACCTTGGCCAAACACTACCCAAGTTCGTGATCACCTTCACGAATAGTGGTTTTGACCACGGTTAAAGAGAGGTCTCATGATGTCCCCTTAGACTTGTGGAAGGAAAGACCTTGAGGCCAAGCTACTGCCTAAGGACCACGAGCCACTTCAAGGCCAGTGGTCATGACCACGGCTCATGGAAGGACTCGTGGTCATGCCTTAGCAATATGGAGGTCAAGACACCAAAGCTTAGCCACTTCCCAAGGACCACGGGCAGGACCACACCTTGTGGTCTTGACCACGGCTCATGAGCCCTGTCGTGGTGTCTGGGAGTAGGCTGCCTAGGGAGGGTCTTTTTGGTAAATTCCTTTTTTAGTTGGTTTTAAGTGGGGATCATTTTATATGGACTCTATACAAATATATAAACTATTTTAAGTCATTAACCACCCTAACTAAGTCATTAATTCCAAACCCCCCCCCCCCCCCCAAAAAAAAAAAGACCCCAAAGTTCATCTCCTTCATAATATTTCTCTCTCTAAAACTTCATAGAAGAAGAAGGTTAAGTCTAGGGTTGAAGGAAGTTGTATTCTCTACTCAAATTCTTTGAAGAATCACCCTAAGGTATGGTAGCTTTTCATCTATTGGTAGCCTTCACCCATAGAGCCCCTTCAAAGTTCAATGTCAAAACTAGTGTTTTCCCCAACAAAGAGAGTTTGATTTCAATCTTATGGGTTCTTTCCAAAAGTGTTTTTATTGGTTGATTTATGATGGATTATGATTGAATTGTTAAATTATTGTTGGTTTATGATGAATTCCCCTAAGAACCCATGAAATCCCTAATTTCCCCAATTTGGATCTTAAAGTGTGGGTATTGTTGTTTATTGGTCCAATTGAGTGAATAATAATTGTTTATGGTGTAATTAAATGATTTTAGTATGATTATACATGTATTATGATTAACCTAATATTCTAGGGTGAAATTGATATAGTGAGTATTATGCCATGAAAGAGGGGATTGAGGGCATAAATGTGACCTTCTAAGATTGATGAACTTCTTTATGAATTGCTTGAGATTAGAGCACCTAGATATGAATTTCTTAAAGGTAAAGCTTCTAGACATTAATTGATTTGATTAGGGCTAATATGATAAATAATGGTTGAGTAGTAATGAGATTGAGTTTATATGATGTTATATGACTATAATTGGTTAAGAATGAAGCATGTGGTTACATTACCTTGAGAATTAGGTATACTTGATGATCATGTGAGGCATTGATTGAGAGTAAGGCTTGTAGCATGAAGATGACTTCTAGGTCTTTAAGGGTAAAAGCTAATATGAATAAGCTAAGGATGTTAAGGCTTGAAGAAGAAAGCTATTATGTATGTTGAATTATATATGGCATTATTATGGAAGGACTTGACCCACATGACCTATAATATGTGTACATGAAATTGAGCATATACTAATTGAATTGCTTGAATTGTGATTATATCCATGTCTAATGTAATGAATGATAGATGTGTTGATTTAATATGAACTATGATCCTTGAATGCAAGATATGAGAATTATGCATGATTGTGATATTATGTACATGCTTTAAGAACACTTTGAAAGTGAAGTGTCTATGATGATGATATTGTGGTAGTGTCATTGAAAGGACAATCTCACCCACACACTCCATGCATGAAAGTGATTATGATGTAACTATGGTGTTGTTGAAAGGCTATGCTCACATACACCCTTACACATGTCTATGAATGAAATGTCCATGACCATGATAATCTTGTTGTATTGATTAAAAGGCTATTCTCATTAACAAACTACGAACATGATGTGAAAGGTTTACTCACATATTAATGATTCTAAGGTTGATAGGTCATTCTCACCTATTGAATCGATGAGCAATATCATGATATTGTGTTGGATTGAGTGTTAAGTCACTCTTCCATAAACATGAACTTAAGTCAATATTTAACATGAACTTAAAGGGAATTATGCCTAGCACTGAGTGGATATGAATATGAGATGGAAGCTTTTATGCCAGTTAGTCCGGCTTCCTAATGGGTTCCTTTTACGCCAGTCATTTCGGGTTCCTAAAACAGTTATCTTATGAGATGGAAACCTTTTATGCCAATTAGTCCGGGTTTCTAGAAGCAATCTCTCTATCCCGTAACTATGTGCCCACATAGGTGTTTAGCTAGTGGATCTACCTAAGCTAATAAACTTCATTTCTACCCTAGGCAAGTAGGACACCTCTTTTCAATGTGGGGCAGTACATCAGATTCCATGTAGCTCACATAGTCTATGTCGGTTAAGGCTATTTCCCTTCATGAACAAGAACTATGAAAAAGAACATGAGTTATGTACTATCGTTCCTCAAGAGGTTCTACATAGTATGAGTGGGGGTATGGGACTTCATTCATGCATAGCACAAGTAGGCTTTGAGAGTGGTCATGGTATGTTTCTCTTATGATATGATGATTTATGAGTTAATGCATGCTTTATTTGAATTATGAACATGAACATGAACTATACTTATGACTTCTCAAGGAGCTCTACTTAGTGTGAGTGGGGGTATGGGACTTCATTCATGCAATGCACAAGTAGGCTTTGAAAGAGGTTATGGTGTGGCTTTATTATGCTATGAAGATATATGAATTTATGCATGTATTATATGGATTGTTGCTAAGAGTGGCTTTCCTTGTTATAAGTTATGAACATGAACGTTTCCTTGTCTATGAGTATTAACTATGGATGAGTCAAAGCATGATAAGTATGAGAGCATGGTGACCTAAAAGTGGTACTTAGTGTAGATGGGATTATGGGATCTTATTTATGCATTTCACAAGTATAACTTAGGGTTACTTATGTGATGGTTATATTATGATGAGATGATCTTGGTATTTAACTTTGTATGTGAACTATGTCTTATGATGATTGGGGTATGCATTATGCTTATGTTGGAGGCTATGCTTGTGATTATGTTGATATCCTTTATGCTATGATGAATGGTACATGAGTTGTCTTATGGGTTACATTCCCCAACTATTTCAAATATGATGTTCAAAATTGGCATATAGCATGGTTTCAACTAACATGTCCCTTTTAGCTGTATTAAGGATTTTTATGCATGGCTATCATACTTAGTGCATTTTTGTACTAACCCATATTTCTACATTTTTTGTAAGTGTAGGGTCCAGTAGTTGAGGTATGCTTCTTCTAGTGTTCAAAGCTTGGATTGATTCTCTCCATGCTCTTGGTGAGTCCTCATAGGTTGAGGATGGAAGTTGTTCATTTCTAGTGTCTTTCTTACATTCTCTTTTGAGACTATGTTGAAAAGGGTTGTGACCCTTATTGATACTCGATTGTATTAGATGGTTAATGAGACAATGTCTAGACTTCCATTTGATTTTATGAAAAGACTTCGATTGTAAAAAGTTTTAAATTCCGCATCATTTCTATTTATCTTATGTCATGATATGCAAAGGGCTTGTATGAGACCCCTTCGGGGTCGAGTATGCCGTGTTACATCTAGGGGGTACCCCTGGGTTGTGATAGAGCATCGGATAAGGCTTAGGAGAGAGACCTTATAGAGTTGAATTTCGAATTTTAGAGTAAGAAAAGAGGTGGAGTTTCTTAAACATCTTATATCCTCTCATTCATAAGTGTGGCGCGTTTCACACTCATGAACAAGACTACTCAGTGTCGCTTAGGAGACTTCCTAAGACCTTTCTAAACCTTGTGCTACGATTACCAAGTGTGTCATGACCCAAGGTAGCCCCTAGGCGTAACATGGCATACAAGACCCTGAGAGAACTCATACAAGCCACTTAGCATTCATCATACAAGATAATAGAAATATAAGATTTAAACAATTGTTTCAACATATAAGACTTTATAAAATGAAGCGAAAGTCTGAACATCGTCTCAAAGCCATCTAGTACATAAGAAGTGATTGGGACGTAGCCCGTACATCAAGTCCAAAAGGGAAAGTAAAGGCATAAAGAAATAAAAACTCGGTCCTCAAAAGATAAGGACTCACCAATCTTCAATTCTTCAACTATGGAGTACCTAACCATGCAAAGGCAAATTTGGAGCGCGTAGGACCCTACATTTTCATAAGGTTGTAAGCAAGAGTATATGTTAGTACAAATATGTACCAAGTATGATTGTTATGCATAAACTGATTAACAACATGCTTAAAAGAGACATTTTCATGAAATGCAATGACCAAGCTAAAACATGAATTTAAATGAGTAATAAAGCATAAATCATAATTTAATCATCGTCAATGCAAGATAACATCTTCAAAAGCTTTATGAGATACTTCTTGAAGTAACCTTAGTTCATTATTGTGGGAGATTTACATTTAACCGACATGTAAGACCATGTGAGCTATTAGCATGGAATCTAGTGTCTGCCCCCACACCAAAAAGGGGTGTCCTACTTGCCAAGGTAAGACCATGTACTTCTAGCTTATATGGATCCAATAGATAATGTATATCTTAGACAATCATCCTATGGGGGTATATCAATATGGAAAAAGGAGATTGCAACTAGAAACCTGGCCTCAACTAGGGAGAGGTTCCATGTAAATATCCTCTCGGTGCTAAGCGTAAATCCCACGGAATAGTCATTAGTACATACTTGTCTTTATTATCTATGGAAGGGCACGTGATATTGTCAATCCAAGCTAAGGAAAGGTACGTTTGAGCAACCAACACAAAGTAGGTTTCATTAGAATAGCTCCTTAACTTTGATTGTTTTTAAGTGAGAAGACATTTCAACCTTAGAATCCTCATGTGAGAAAAAAACCTTTCCCATTCATGCATGGAGTAATTATGTGAGAAATCCTCTCAAAACAATTAACAACAACAACATCATCTATGGTTTACTCTCAAAGCAACTTACATCATAATTAATCAAATTCATAAGAACACGTATATTTCCATAATTCAGCTTTCATAGTTCAAAACCCAATTAAAATCATCAATATCTTGAAAACCTGGGTTATGCATGGGTTCATGGGAATTCATCTTTAAAATATGGAATCTTCTCAATTCATGCATAATAGATCATAAAACAATCAAATAAATCAACATTGAAGAGAACCTATGACATGGAAGAAAAACCCTAACTCAATTGGGGATTTCTAACTTTGTAAATTGGAGAATTTGGAAACTCCATCGAGGAAAGGGCTCCATAGATGAAAATTATCATACCTCAATGCCAAAAGCTTGTCCTCAATGGAGGAATTGGAGACTTGACTTGAAATCCTAGGTTGACTCCTTCTTCAAGCTTTCTAGAGAGAGTAATATTTTGGAGATGAAGACTTATTCTTCTTTTAAGAATTTGAGAGAATGATTTGCATTGGGGAAATTTGGGGGTAAAACCACTTATATAAGAGTTTTAGGTAAGGGTAAATGACATAGTATTAGGATAGAATAATCTGAAAAAAGACACAAAAAGACCCTGACATAAAACTGACACGACCACTGCCATGGTGGCCTTCATGGCCCATCAAGGACTCCACGTGCCTTTATGGTAGTCGTGGTCATTGACCAGTGACTAGGGGAGGATCCCTTTTGCCCTGACCCTCTTCACGACGACCTTGATGGTCCGTGATGCTCACCATGGGCCGTCTAAGGGTTCGTGGGAAGGGAACCTTCCAGGATAGGTTCTAGAAACTCTTCACGAGCACCATAACTAGTTATGGTCCCCTGCACTACCCGTCAAGGGCTCCATGGAGGTTCAATGGCTCAGTTTGGGTTGGTGACTGCCTGTTTGGCCCCTTTACTAGCCTTCATGATTCCGAGGTGTTACAGTTTTTCTCATGAATGTGGCTAAAGGCTACTTTATCCACTATTGCCACTACTTTTCTAGATTTTGATATCTAATTGTTCGACTTCCTAATGAACAACGGAAGTAGCCGTCGTGTATTCTAGCTAACAAGTTTTCTTATTGTTGATTCTGGTAAAATAAAAATAAAACAATTGTTGCTACATCCACATGCTATGCAACTTACTTTTCCTTGGCGTTATCTATTGAAATAAAGTCTGGAAACATGACTTTTACTTTGAACATGGGAAATTGTAATGTTTTCCTGTCATTTTATCTTGCTATATAAATTTATAATATAATAGGCATAAAATTCAATTGAATAACTTCTATAAGTACAAGCTCCCTTCAAATTAGTACCACCTGATATTGGAGAAACAATCCTCTCAAGTTCTTTGTCTTTTGTATTAGACTGAACATTTGTAAATGAATTTGTAAACGTCAACATTATGGTATTCCTATTGAGATTAATTTGAATGGCAAATCTTTCTTGGTGCATGAGATCAACATCTGATTATGTGAAATTCAGGTTGATAAATAGCATACTATAAGATTGAAATTGATTTATGTGATTAAGTGTATAGAGATATGGGATTAAGTGTTCAATTATAAAGCATGTAGAAAGCATTATATTTGTTTTAGCTTCACGTATGAACATTTTTTGGTTGTGATACGTGGATGTTGAACTGAAGGTGTTGGAAGTTTTTTATTTCAAGATATATTAAGTATTGTTATGTTGCATAGCTTTTGTTGGGAAGTTTTTTATTTCAAGATATATTAAGTATTGTTATGTTGCACAACTTTGAATCAACTGAAATAATTTTTGTTTTTTGAGATCAAATATGAAATAAATGATGCTCAATTAAATTTTCTTATGTTTTCTTTACGTTTAGATCAACAACTTAAATAAAGATAACTCTCCAATAAGTTTTTTTTATTCAAAAAAGACATCAATGTGGCAATGTGTGCTTATACTTTGGTAAAGCTGTGTTTTTCACTTGTGTATTTCTGTGTCGTTTGTAAATTGACTTTACCTCCTTTTGGTAGATGTTATTTGAATCAGTCTTTATACAAGAAACAGGTAGGTTATTCTCACAGCTCGAAGCCAGATGAAGTGGGACGATGGCTTGTGAATTTGAGTTATTGATATAAATGTTGTGAGATGGGGTTCTCTTTCAAAACTATGGTAGACAGGTTGCAATAGGTCGTGATATATTTTAACTTAGCTATAAGATTTCTACACTTTTTCAACAGAAAGAAGTTATATGTTTTATCCGGTCAGAATTGTCATTACAAGATTGAGTTATGACTTATGCAACAAGTACAAGAATTATTTAACAAAATGTTAGTTAACCAAGATGTATGTCGTGTTTAATTTGCTTCTAGCAGCTCCTTATAATACGTGATTTGCTTTATTAAATAATTCATTGAGATATGTAAATTTTTTCTAATTTTTGTTGCACTCACTGTTATTATTTTTGTTAACTAAAGTTTACTTGTGAGAATCTGTTGGGCCCTCTCTAAGCACGAGTTGTTGTAACAACTAAAAAAAATAGGGGGTTTAGTAACAACTAAGAAAAATAGGGAATAAACACAAATATGATCTATCATGTTTGAAAAGGAATAGAGGCGTGTGCATAACAATTGGCGTATCAACTCGAATAGGCAAAGATTAATCCAACAAAATTGATTAATACATCGATAGCATTTGGTCAAGGATACATTTGATATTCTTTTGACCTATCAAAAGTAAGTCCCTTGGATTCTCTGGCTCTCCAAGACTCTTTACAACAAAACACCAAGCATTACTTTAGTAGATAGACTATCCCTAGCTCACATCATTAAATAATCATAAATTAATCGGATTATCCCTAGCTCAAACCCATAGAGTAATTTCTAACAAGTTCTCACTATTGAGTCTTACCCATCTCCAGTTTTCTTTCTTAATCCAAAATGATTTTAAAGAGCTCAATCAATATTTGCCAGCACTAACTTTTAGATTAAAACTTAAAGAAAACGATTGATTCATATAATAAATTTTAGAATCGATTATTGGGGTTTTACACCCCTAGCTAAGAATTTAGTTGCTTATAAAGAAGAAATAGAGATAATAGTCCTGTAAGAAATCTCCATTTTAGGCTAATTTGATTAACAAAATTTGAAATCTAAGTTTAGAGTAATACAAATATGAGGCTTCTTCCTCTACAAGCTAAGAAGTTCTTCACTATTCATTATAAATATCTTTTCCAAAAAAGGCCTCTCTACTACTATTATCCCTAATTGGGAAGAAGATAAAGGTACATATTTTCAAAAATCATTATTATATCCTTGGAACCTTCGAAAGAAAGCACTAATTTTCATAATTTTAGTTTTATCCTTTGCCTTCCATCTTTGAACTTGTACTACACTGACGAAACATTGATCAAGGTGTCACCACCCGATTTGATGAGCCATGATGACACCTACCAACCCTCCAATAGGCAAGCCAAACCCTGTCTCAAAACTTGAGACTAATGGGACTGGTGGGGGAGAGGGGGGGGGGACTATCCTTAACTAAGCGAAGCATAAATAAACAGAACATATAAGAGGAAGGCGGAAGCAAACCCAAAACTGTATATACAAAAGATACATCCCAGAACCTGGAAGTCACATATACAGAACTACTGAAAGAGTACAAGTCCCAAAAGTGGACCACAGAAATTAGACTACCTCAAAAAGCAAAAGGCAAGTCAAACTGTAAGTACAGAACGGAGACAGGAAATCCCATAACTCTATAAGCTCACCCTCATCTCCAGAACAGACTGTTGCAGGCTCGACCTCAACGCTGATAGCTAATGCTCGAACATGCATCACGAAAATAGATACAGAGTGTAGCATGAGTACCAAAGCCACAGGTACCCAATAGACATCATAGGTCGACTAGGTAAGAAAGGGGAAAATAGACAAAAAAGATATAATCAAACACCAACAGAGATCAACAAAAATAAGAGCACAACAATCAGATAGCTAGTCTAAGGAAATTGAACCTAAACCCAGCTAGGCCCTCCATAATACCCGCTAGGTACACTCACACACAAACAAGCAAGAACCCGATTGGACTTATGGCTCCCATAAGCCCGACAAATACATAGAGAAGCCACATCTACGAAACCCAAAGGAAACCCAACTCCGAACCAACACAACCAACAATTCCAACACAGTCAACAAGTCCGACTTCCACATCAGGCCACCTAGCCTACCAGGAACTCCCGGGCATGACCCAGCAAGGTGAGTGTCGCGCGGGGGTATATCATTCCCCTCCAAAAGCCCTAATCCAACTGCCAAATAGGCTAACACTTCGGGGGCCTTCCCAAGCCAACCAAGTGCGCCATCTAACACTCCCGGGGACCTCTCTTAGCCAGACAGAGTGCGCGGGCCTGTCAACTCCGAAGAGGACCTTAAGTAACTTATATCCAACTACCCAGCTAGTTAATCACCCCGAGGGCTTGTCAAATGCCAACCAGATGAGTCAGCTATCACCCTTGGAGGCCCTGCCCAATGCCAGCTATAGTGTGTGGGTAAAATCAACTCTGTAGAGGATCTCAAATTCCAAACTATTCTGGATCGATGTCCACTACCAACCATATCAAAATGGTCAATCAAATCTAAGCCATCGTGGATCAACGTCCACTACCAACTACCTCACACCAAAACCAACCGCGAAATAGCCAACCTAGAAAAATACTACGCCTCCAATAACACATCAGCATCACAAAAGTAAGGAGAGAAGCCAAAATAGACCATAAGCAATAAAAAGCCCAAAGATGGGCTCAACTATCAAACCTAAGGCTACTATTCCAGTTTACAAGGACATAGTCCATCCGAATCGACGTCGGATTCATACCAAAGTCAATCAGGTGCATAGGTGTAAGGCAACACTAGTCTCTCCTAGACTAAGGCCAATGATAAATTCCAACATAAATAAACAGCCAACTAGATACTACGCATGCAACGACAAAAAAATAGCCCAACAGGTAATTGACAAATATTGATAGATAAACAAACCCCTTCAATAACATGGTACTCACCCCGAAACAGCCCGAAAATCAATCCTACAGCATGGTTTTTGAGAAGAAGAGAAGAAATACTAGAAGCCCACCCCTGATTCACACAATTCAGCATGCAATTACACAATCACGATCAGTCTAAATGAAAGGAAGTCGTAGCCTACTAGAAGGCCGATCGCACACGCTTTGAATCACTCTATTAGAGCTTCTCCCTTCCGAATGGCCTCTGCCTGCTACCACGCTATCAAAAATAGAATCACAACATCAGCATGGTCGTTTAGACACTAAAATCATCAAAATTAGAGACGGGCCATTTTCAGAGTCAAAATTAGGAAATATGGGACATGTTGATGTTTGCGTAATCAAGACACAACTTCAAATGCAAGTGTCTACAATCATACAATAGTAAAGTAACCCAACCAAGGGTTGGGGTCGAGTCCCAAGGGAGTGGGCTTGAGAATTAATAGAAAAATAAAATTAAGTTCTAATTAGTCATAGCTAAAAACATTGTCGAATACTAACATACTAAATCTAAGGGGTGACACAAAAGTGCCAATTAACAATAGGGGTTTGTAACAATTAAGCAACAATCAACGAAAATGCAAAGAGTACTAATCGAGGAGATGATTGGGATGTGATAGGAATATGGGTTAAACAAGATCATTGGGTACATGTTTTTGATAGTAAATTCGTTGAATATTTGTGACTAGGCTAGACCATAGTGGGGGTAAATTCTCTCTCGAGCAACTTGTCCCGAATCAACTCGGTTTCTCTCGAACACCGAGTTGCCGCATGAGGAACAGTCTCCGCCTTAACCCACTCACTCTCTCAAGTTAAGTGTGTGGGAGAAGGGCTAGGGTTTACTCTCTCAAGAAGAACCTTATG
The DNA here is from genome assembly GCA_037074985.1 of Solanum bulbocastanum. Taxonomy (NCBI): domain Eukaryota; kingdom Viridiplantae; phylum Streptophyta; class Magnoliopsida; order Solanales; family Solanaceae; genus Solanum; species Solanum bulbocastanum. The sequence goes on from CM073598.1 coordinate 8,207,274, forward strand.
TCTACCCAATCCAACCGGCCATCAATTTAGTAGTCTTAGTTTTACGACCTCTCTCTCGAGCAAGTCGAAAATACAAAGGCAAAATCGTATTTGCACTACAATTTCATTAAGTTCTAACACAACTACTAAACGAAATCACATTTAAACAATAATTAAAATCAGCAAGCAAGACCCAACAATTAACTTAACACATATTCACAAAATCACACCCCAAGAATTGGGGTTTTAGCTAGACATGTATAAGAGATAAAATTTAATACCAATATGAGTTTGCATTCAAGTGGGTATGAAGATTTAAGTCTCAAAACAAGTCAAGAGTGAAGAATCCACAAGACCTAAGTCCAATATCTTGGAGTTGAAACCCTTTGAACCTTCAAGTTCTTTAAAACCCTCTCCAAACTTAGAAGTCAAAAATAGAAGCAGAGTTTGAAAAATTACTGTTCAAAGCTAAAAATTCGATAGTAGAATAATAATTCTCAACAAGTATTTATAGTTTTCAAAAATTTGTGTTGCAAAAGATCACTCGGTGAAGTTAATTGAAATCGCCGATCAACTCGGTGATCCGCCCTTCGGTCTAGTTCACCGTCGTTTTGTGTTAGCCTTTAGCATCATCATGTTTTGGATTATTAGGCGACATAGTAGTTCTTCGCGGAACTGCTCGATGACACATTGACTACTTGTTTTCACCTCTAATTTAATCCTTTCCTTGAGGGCTCAGTACACTGGAACAAAAGGTGAGGATAAGACGTTTTGGCGACTCACCGAACGGGTTCGGCGATTCTCAGATCTTCATTTCTTCGTTCTTTCAACTGCCTTTGTTCCTTTTTGCTAAGTAGTGTCCATGCTTTCTCTCAAAACCCACATACCTGAAACTTAAGTGTTTTCATCAGATATTGAGACAAAATATGCATTTGAGGATACTAACTCTATCAAAATATAGCCCTAAATGAGTCCAGTTTGTGGACTCATCAACACCCCCAACTTAAACCTTTGCTTGTCCTCAAGCAAACTCAATTTCAGTCATTCAAAAAGGAGGTCTCGAACAGTTTTACACAAGACTCAATCATAAATGCACACAACAAGACTCAATTTACTTATGCAAAGATCAAATGTGTACCCATATATTCAAGTTGTGACACAGCATTCTCAAAGATTCTCAAGCTCGTAATACTTGCTTCAAATGGAAGTTCAAGCTCAACAAAAGTATTTGAATGCCCTCACAAAAAGGATGATTCCATACTCACCCACAAAGGTTTAATAATTTAAAGTTATGGAATCAAATGCAACGCTCACTCTTACAAGGAAGAACACAATGCATGCTTTCACGCCTGTATTTTCCAATCAACATTTGTTTCGGCTTACTCAAGATCAAAAAGGTCTTTTCAAGGCTTATAATGGGGCTGAGTGTAAAGGTATGGTCACTTAGGCTCAGTGGCTTTCATCCTCATGAAATGTGGTGCTCACAAAACTTCCTTTCATACTCCGTCATCATTCTCTTTATTGCTCATAAGTCATCCTATTATTTACTTTCCATGATTGTTTAGAAACCCCATTTCTTTTGTACTTTATTCCACAACTTTCTTTCTCTTTCTCTTTTTTTTTTTTTTTTTTTTTTTGTGTATAGAGGGGTTTCATTTTTCTCAAAACCATAGGTAAAAGGAATTTTCTTGCACTTCTTGATTTGCCTTATCTTTTCACCACACCTCATAAGTTGGCTATTCAAACTAACCACAACTTCATGAGGGTGATGGGTAATGGATAAAGAAAGGTGTAGTTTTCATCAAATTTCTTCCAAAGAAGAGTAAGGCTCAAGCGGTGTTCAAAAGAGGTTCACACATGCTCACAAGGTCGGCCACAAAGAGGTATCTATCAAATTAGCTCACGCTCTTCGAATATTCCTAAGATCATATCAAGAGATAGCCTTATTTAGTCAATCGGACCAATGGGGAAAATTCTAGGTGTATTCATTCATGGTTCACAGTAAACTCATCACACAAGGCATCGACACTAAAGTCAAACAACACTCCACACTTTCGCTAGTGTGCAACGGTCATCAAAAGAGAATCAATTTGATACCTGGCTAATCACAATGAGATTCAAAGAGTTCACATATTGTCTATGCAACTTCATTTTGCCTCATCGTAACCGTGCATTCATGTTCATTCGATTGAGAGCACTATTCAAGTCATCGGTATTGATCGAAACTGAGACATAAATTTTGCAAAAGAATAGCCACATTCAACACACGAGAGGTGGCAAAAATTTTCGAACGGTTCAAAATCATTTTACAATTTAAAATAAAAGGAGCCACAAGCTCAAACATCTATAAAAACAATATTAACACAACATTATAGCTCACTACCCAAATACTCAAACAAAACACGATTCACGAGTGGCACACAAAGGTGGTCCTTACCCCACCACAATAAAAAACATTTGTCCTTAAATGCAAAAAGCTTAGGGCTTGGAAACCAACATTTGGTGCCAATTAAGATGCAATTGAGATGCTAGGCTGCAATGCAATCCAACTCCGAGCACAACTCAATAACCAACATACAATATAGATGCAGAGATATAAAAGTAGAGGTGCAGGTGTGAGTTTGAAGAACGAATAGTGAGGAAGCTTTAAAGAGTAAGCAATTTAAACATTTGATTTTAAAAATCGAACAGTTTTCGCCCATTTAGCGAAATTAGTCATGATCGTAGTATTATTCGGCAACGTGCCGTATCGTCACTTACCTCATCGATTTTTACAAAACTTCCAGTCAATATTGGGAATCCAAACGGCGGGAAGGATTAGGATCGCCAGACAGGTTGGTGATTTGCCAACAATTTCTTAGTCTCGCTAAGTTTTACAAGTTCTAGCTTAAAGAAGCCTTGAGCTCAATGGCGGACTGGATCGGGGTCGCCGACATCTTTGGCGAACAGCCGAATGAAACTTTTGCTTGCAAAACTCCTTCTTTCCTAACACTTTCCACGCTTCCGCCTACACAACCAACACACCATTATTTTTAAAACAAACCTAAAACAATAAAAAGGGTTTTGGGTTGCCTCCGAAATAGGACCTTAGTTAAAGTCGCGGCATGATGCAATTCAACACCTAGTCCTAATTTTTGGAGTCACCCATAGTGTAACTAGGCGAATCCTCGGCAAACGGTGGATAGCGACATGATATCAAATGGCCTATCTGGGCATCTTGCAGCTGAATAGTCATGGAATTTGCGGTAGTTGTCTGATTAAGCATGTCGATGTTTTCTTTCATCTCATTCAATATCTTGTCTTGTTCTTTGATTTTTTGTTGAACGAGCGAGAGGACTTCGTCATTTTGTATGCCTTCCTTCTTCTTCCCCTTTTTACACTATCAAAGGGAGAAATGTTTGTCCCTTTTCAACGCCTATGTTTCCAACTCCAAGACTCTTTTGGTAAGAAATCCAACTGAGTTAACAATACATCCCACTCTTGTTTCTTGTTGGTCTTCTTGTTGGCTTCAATCATGCCATCAAGGAGTTTGGCTACGACTTCATAGGGTTGGTGTAGCATACCACCCACGAAAAGTTGATCAGCATTACTTCTATTTTTGGGTCCAAGACCCCTATAGAAGATCTCTAGCAGCACCTTGTCGGTCATCCCAAGAGTGGGGCATGGTTGCAGAACTACCTGAAATATCAACCACATTTCCTGAATAGTTTCATCCCCTACTTGTTTGAACGTTAGGAGGTTGTCCCTAAGGTTCAACAGTTTCAAGAAGGGGTGATCTGTTTGATACCCATAATGATCCTTTATATCCATTTTTCTGCTTCAATACACTAACAAGCAACACAAAACAAAACTAAAAATTAAGTAGGTGAACTACAACTAAGAAGAACAAATATTTTACTAAACTAAGAATTCTGAAGTTACACCACTCCCCGATAGCAGTGCCATTTTGATATTTCCGTAATCAAGACACAACTTCAAATCAACTCAGTTTCTCTTGAACATCGAGTTGCCACATGAAGCCTTCACCTTTACCCACTCCTCTCTAGAGCTGAGTGTGTGGGAGAAGGACTAGGGTTCACTCTCTCGAGCTGAACCTCATGTCGACCCAATCCCACCGACTATCAATTTAGTAGTCTTAGTTTTACGACCTCTCTCTCGAGCAACCTAAAAATACAAAAGTGAAATCGTATTTGAAACTCCAATTTCATTAAGTTCCAACACAACTACTAACGAAATCATATTTAAACAATGATTAAACTATCAGCAAGCAAGACCTAACAATTCACTTAACCCATATTCACAAAATCACACCAAAAGAATTGGGGTTTTAGCTAAACATGTATAAGAGATAGAAATTTATACCAATATGAGTTTGCATTCAAATGAGTATGAAGATTTAAGTCTCAAAACAAGTCAAGAGTGAATAATCTACAAGACCCAAGTCCAAAATCGTGGAGTTGAAACCCTTTGAACCTTCAAGTTCTTCAAAACTCTCTCCAAACTTAGAACTCAAAAATAGAAGCAAAGTCTGAAAAATTACTATTCAAAGCTAAAAATTTGATACTAGAATAATAATTCTCAACGAGTATTTATAGTTTTCAAAAATCTGTTTTGTGAAGGATCACTCGGGGAAGTTAGTCGGAATTGTCGATCAACTCGGCGATCCGCCCTTTGGTCTAGTTCATCGCTGTCTTGTGTTAGCCTTCAGCATTGTCATTTTTTGGATCATTAGGCGACATAGTACTTCTTCGAAGAACTGCTCAGCGGTATACCGACTGCTCCTTTTCACCGCCGATTTGATCCTTTCCTTCAGGGCTCAGCACACTGGAACAAAAGGCGAGGATAAGACCTTTTGGCGACTCACCGAACGGGTTCGGTGATTCTCATATCTTCATTTCTTCGTTCTTTCAGCTGCCTTTGTTCCTTTTCGCTAAGTAGTGTTCATGCTTTCCCTCAAACTCCAAATACCTAAAGCTTAAGTGTTTTCATTAGATATTGAGACAAAATATGCATTTGAGGACACAAATTCTATCAAAAATATAGCCCTAAATGAGTCCAATTTTTGGACTCATCACCTGCTACGGAATTTCCAAAATTGACTCCCTGAAGAGGTCCTAAGCAGTCCCCTAAGCTTTTGTTCCAAAACAGATCACCTCTCGGGGCTCATAACATCTTCATGCAACAACAAACCAAAATGCAAAACTTTACACAAAAAGAGACTTGGGGCAGCCATTTATAATGCTGATACACCATAATCGGAGATTTTCGACACGCTTAGGAGAGTAATCTACACAGCCAATGCAAACCTGAACATGCCGGACTTCGAATCACCCAACACGGAGCTCTAGAACTCGAGCTATCGAAGTTTCTAAAAAAGGCTGAATCTGATTTTTTGCTATATAAATTGCAGCAGTTCTGGTTGCTAAAAGCTAAATCTAGTCATCAAAAGACTAAATTCAAGTCGCGAAAGGTCTGCATCAGCAACACCAAAATTTACAATTTATTTTTTAAAAGTCTCCGAACGGACCCTCGAAATTCATTTGAGACCCGATGAAAAATAACTACCCCCCTAAATTTGACATTCCCGACTCAATGCCGCAGTCGAAATTTCCATACAAGATCATTTCAACATAAAGTGGGTCCCATGCCCAAATGCCCTTTTTAGCCAATTTCCACAACATGCCTTTGAATAAGACCGAAATCTCGGAGAAGCGCACGAAGGGTCATTCTAGACCAAACTCGGCATTTCGAAACTAACTGCACTGACAGAATTCTCACCCGAGTGTGTTTACCAAGAATGTTGACCAAAGTCACACTTAAGCCATAATTGAAAGGCTAAAGCATTAAATGGCCTCAAAGTAACGCCGAAAGCATCACGATTCATGCCAACTATGTTACTAGCCTACCTTTTTCACTTTGCAGCTGATGAAACCATTAGAATTCCCATATAAGGTCGTTTACCTAAGGTTATGACTAAAATTAACTTTTCAAGTTTCAAAATTTCCAAAACAGAAAAAGGGGCATAAAACTCGAACAAACGACCAAGCAACCAAACACTCAGTGTCAGCAAGTCAAAAATGACATGTGGTCACTACAGGAACACTCTAAATGCGGAAAGAAGGCATAGACACAGAAATGACCTGGAGGGTCATTACAACATCCACTACTAAAAGGACTTTCGTCCACAAAAGTAAGAGTCAACAAGTACCTGAGGGCTTAAATAAGTTAGGGAACTGCTCCCACATCTCCCGCTCGGTCTCTCAAGTAGCATCCTTGACTGGATGATGCCTCCAATGGACCTTCACCACAAGAATGGCTCTAGACCTTAGCTGCCTCACATCTCTGGCCAAAATAGCAACTGACTCCTCAATATAGGTCAAGCGATCATCTGACTCAACGACATCATACTCGAGCACATGAGACTCATTTGGAAAATACCGGTGCAACATTGAAACATAAAAAACTGTGTTAATAGCTGAGAATATTATGGGTAAAGCTAACTCATAGGCCACATCAACAATTTTCCTCAAAATCTCAAAAGGCCCAATATACCTGGGGCTAAGCTTGCCCCCACCACAAAAACACATAACTCCCTTCATAAGCGATACTCGGAGGAATACTCGATCACCAACAGAAAATCCCAACGGTTGACGCCTGTGATCCGCATAACATTGATGTCTACTCTGATCCATCCTAAGCATATCCTGAATTAACCTCACATGAACTAAGGCCTCCTGAAACAAGTTTATACCACGCGGTCTAGGCCCCGTAGACTCAAACCAACCAACTAGAGTGCAACAATACCTACCGTACAAGGCCTTAAATAAGGCCATATGAATGCTAGAATGGTAGCTTTTGTTGTACGCAAACTCTGCTAACAGAAAGAATTGGTCCTAGTGACCTCCAAAGTCCATAACACAGGCCCGAAACATATCCTCAAGAACCTGAATAGTACGCTCCAACTGGCCATCAGTCTATGGGTGAAACTAAGCTCGACACGGGTTCCCAACTCCTCTTGGAATACCCTTCAAAAGCTAGAGGTGAACTATGAACCCTAGTCTGAAATGATAGAAACTAGCACACCATGAAAACGGACTACCTCTCATATGTAGGTACGAGCTAACCTCTCAACACTGAAGGAAGTATGAACTGGAAAGAAGTGTGCTAACTTGGTCAATCGATCCACGATGACCCAAATGTTGTCAACACCTCTAGAAGTCCGAGGTAAACCCACCACGAAATCCATGGTGATAATGGGTATTATAGGCAACTCACCACCAAGCCTCAAATGCTCGGCCTTCACCTGTTTGTCAACAGAAGCAACAGTGCACATAGTTTGAGATATCCCTTCTTGTACCTCTCCACCAGTAATGCTGCCTCAAGTCACGATACTTCATAGCGGTGCCCGGATGGATAGAATAGCTAGAATCATGGACCTCGCTAAGGATCAGCTTAATCAAATCCCCAACTCTCGGAACACAACTAATCAGCAAACCTCAAAACCCTATTTGAACCTAAAGTATCCTACCTTGCATCGCCTTCCAAGACTCTATCTCTAAGAGCCACCAAAAACTCATCCTCAAGCAGACGACTGTGGAGTTGATCAAGTAGGGATGACTGAACTCCCACATAAAATAACACCCGACTGGAATCTAAAGCATCAAGCCATATCATCTGATTGGCTAAGGAAGAAATGTCCAAAGCCAAAGGTTACACCGGAAAAGCAAGGAAGGCTAGACTACCCATACTCCATTATATAAAACATGTTTTGCTTCATTATATAATTCATTAAGACGTGTAAAATTTTTACCAATTTTTGTTGCACTCACTATTATTATTTTTGTAAACTAAAGTTTACTAGTGAGAAACTGTTAGGTTCATGTTGAGCACAAGTTGTGCCCCTCTATATGATATATATACACCACCTTAAAAGCATGAACTCCTAGATTGAATGTTGAATTACTATAATACCCCAATTAAAAGTACTCAATTTATTTTATTTATTAATTTAATTATTTGTATTATATTAAATATAGATTCCCTTTCTTATTAAAGGGTTGTGATTTTCTCAAAGAGATGTGACTTTTCCAAATGGTTGCAATTTTTTTGACCGGTTTTGACATTTTCGATGAGTTGTGACTTTTTCGAAGGTTTGTAATTTTTTCAAAGGGTTGTGACTTTTCGAAGGGTTGTGCCTTTTCCGATGAGTTGTGAATTTTCCCAAGGGTTGTGATTTTTTCAAAGGGTTGTGACTTTTCTGAAGGGTTAAGCCTTTTCCGATGAGTTGTGACTTTTGCAAAAGGATGTGATTTTTTCGATGAGCAGTGAATTTTTCGAAAGGTTGTAGCTATAAGGAACAATTACCACCTATTCATACTACTATTTGTTAGCTATAAATAGAGGGTTTCCTTTCATTTTTAAACTACAATTTTTGAAAGTTTTCTACTCTTCTTTTTAAAAAAACCAAAGGGTTATTTGCAACAGTAGATTAAGTTCAAAATTCAATGAAATTAGAGGTTCACATAAGAAAGAGTTGGTGAACAGATTGTAGCAAATCATTAATAAATTCACACTCATATTTTTTCATACGATTTCCATGAGTTACCAGTGACAAAAAGTTATGGAAAAGACAATAATAAAAAAACAGATATGAAAAAGGTCACATGATTTGGGTAAGATATTTCTTATTTGGTTTTTTATTTTTTATATTTTTACACTCATATTAAGCAATTTATTTTTGATTTTTCTAAAACAACAGGCATCAACGTTGTCCATTGAATCATTAGTTTAGATTTTAAATCCACTATTTCAAAAATAGATTTCACTTTTTGTCATGACCTAACCCACCGGGTCGTGCGGGCACCTACATACTAACACCTAAGCAGGAGAACCCTCATATCCCAATAGTCAAAACATGTGGAAAATTAAGAAAGCGGACAAATAAAAGAAAATTATGTAGTATCTTTATAACAAAAGAGTTTTTAAAACGACTCAGAGTTAAGACTTGTAAAGTAATTAACACCTCAGGGATCTAGTCTAAACAGGTACAAGAGCTACAAAGAGTACAAACCAAGATATAATAATGAAAAGACACAGCTCCCACCATGCGAAAGGAAAAATAGAAGCTGCTGGAGATTTTCTTCATCTTCACCTAATGAAACATCACTGACCCTGCATCTAGAAAACGCCAAAAAGGCATAGCAAGAGTAGTATCAATAAAAAGACACGCGTACTAGTAGGCATCGTTGGTCAACCAAATGCCCACCATATAATATAAGAATTCAACTTGCAAGAACATGCAATAAAACCACTCGCTTCTCCACATTTATTCTTTCTCTTGAATACCTCAGAATTACACTAGTACCCTTACTACTAACCACCATCTCAGTCCACCTACTCACTAGGTACTTGATCATAGTCTAACCGTTCTAACTCATAGAAGAGTCCACCATTGCAACTATCAACATTCCGACTAATCACACACGACATACCCCTTGCCTTCTCTTTATCTTACCCAGTTCCTGCCGCATGACACCTTTTATCAAGGTTTCCTAACTACCAACCATGAATTACTTTTATTCACGGTGGAATCTACCTAAGTATTTTCATCATGTATACTACCCCCACTTCTCTCCCTTGAAACACACGGACAACCTTCTCTCTCAAACATTAGCAACTCTTGAACCCCTGGCCCTTCCTGGTTCATTCTACAATGAGATACATAACGAGTTAAGTCAACATAGTAGAACAGACAAACAAAGATCATCATAATCTTTTAACCCTTCAGGAGCAATGCCACATCAATTATCACTTACGAACAATGTACAACTTTATAACTCTCAAGATATGCAATTATATTAAGTCAATGGTCCTCTCATGGAATCCAAATTATTAGTGTACCGATTCAAGGTATCCGATCCAATTTTTATGTCGGAACGTGGCAATAGATCCCAGTTAGTGTGTCGGAATGCAACACCAGATCCATTCATCGAGCCACAATCACAATCATAAGTATTTTCTCACATTCATACAATAAGGTCATGATTTCATGGCATATCTCATTCAAACATCTTCATGTACGATTAATGTAACAAACAATGCAACATTCGCATACATACATTATAATTTCTGATTTGGCATATCTGCCCTAGCGGCATCTATCCCGCTCTGGCGGGATAGTGGCCCCGATGTTTTCTTGAATTTTATTTTTTCCTAAATAACGACGAATTAAGGCGTTACAATAGATACCAATTTACCCCTCGTTCGTCCTCAAGCGACTAGTGAACGAATTGTCACATGTCCTATCTCACAACACTTTTAGGCTGATGAACTGATCCGTATGAAACCACAACGAATGGACATTTCTCAAATTTGGAATACGAAAAGTCTTATACTAAAAGGGGCGGTTCAGCAAATGACGCAATGAATGGGAAATACTTGCATCCAATTTTTACACAGCCTGACCACGCCAAGGCGGAAGCCCTTCCACTGCAGTGGGGCAGCTGTGGTGAGGGATCTCCCACTGAAGCAGGGGATCGAGGGCAAAAAAGGGGGAAAAGGAAACATGTTTTCCAATTTCTCCCTAAACTTTCAAAAACACTCCACAATCCTCTCGATCACTCTCTTCTAAACGTAAAAATCAAGGTAAATTTCTTATTCCATACGTTCTTTACTTCAATATTTACTTAACTACAATTGCATGACGATTAACTGATCGAAATTAAACGGTTTTTGGGTAGTTATTAAAAAATGCACTTAGGTTGCTAGTTGATAGAAAAATGTAGCATGGATACTTCCTTACGTCCCAACGTCTCCACAACATGCTGGGTGTAAGGATTTCGTAAAAATATGGTCGAATCGGTATCAAAGCTGGTGGAGGAAGTTGAAAAGTCTCTTGATGAAAAACTTGAATTCGGGCACTATTTAGGGGTTATTTTGCTAAAATGCTTTCATAATTAGGTTCTAGGATACTTAATAGACTCTGATCTGCTGAAATTCTGTTGAAAATAAGGGTTTTAGGATGAAGAGAAGCCATGGTCACGCCTGGAATTTGTCCCAGATGAAGGCCGCTCTTGCGACCTTCATTGCGCTATAGTGGGATCCCTCATCCTGATGTGGTACGATTTAGGCTGCTCTGGCGGGACTCTGTGGGGCAATAGCCCCTTGCCACTTCGAGCAAAAATTTTACTCTTCCCTTTTAAACCCAAAGTTTCCTGATCCTATCGTGTTCTAACGTGTATATTTCATAACTTACTGTTTTATCTAAATGGCGGGTCTTAAAGAGGAAAACTTTCCCTTTGTTCGGTCCCCCGATGTTTCTAGTTGGGAAAGGCATCACGACTACCAGAAAAATAAGTTTTATTATAAGAGAGGATTTGTCTTACTTAGAGTGGAGAAGAAGGCACCTGCCTTTCATGCTCGCCTGATAAAGTTCGGATGGGCTCCACTGACTTAGGCTCCCCCTAGTGCACGTTCCGACTGGGTAAGGGAGATCTGTGCCATTCTACCCACCATTCCCTGGGATGATCCCCATCCTACCATTTGCATCCGGGGAGTCAACATCCCCCTTAATGCTGCAGCCATTAATGAGGTGCTAGAGGTGGTCGAGGCCTCAAACGCGAAGTATGACGCCAAGCTGAGGGAGATGGATATAGGCTAACTGAGGGACACACTGATGGAGCCTGCACGCGAGGACAAATTTTATAGGCCTACTACAGAGGGCATCACTAGCGCAGACTGGTCACCAATGCTAAAAGGTGGCTACACTTGGTTACTAAGAGAATCTGCCCATCGAGCAACCGCACCTACGTGAGATTTCCATTAAGCTGAATGTGGGGGCGCAGATTATCTCAGAATGGAAGATGTTTTATCGAGGCAACAAGAAGTCCTTCTTTCTACCCAGACTCGTGACTGCACTGTGCAAACAGGCGAGGGTGCCCTTCTTAGATACTTATGAGGTACTTCCTATGGATCCCCACTTCACCCTCTTTTGGTTAGGTAATGTTTTTCTTTTCGAATAAAGAGGAGGAGGACAGACAGGGCTAGCAGCAGTCAGGCGGCTTCAGAGACGGACGATGAGGGAGGCGAAGACACTTCTCCCACCCGGTCCCAGCCCCCACTCATCGGTGCACAGGTAAAGGAGGACCTGGCGGACGTCCAAAGGAGACTAGATGCTCTTTTGCTGACATCATTTCGGTTCCACCCAGCACTCCCCTCGAGGTTGACATGCTCCACAACGAGTTGTGCTAGGAGAAGAGGAAGGTTTTGGAGAGGGATCATATGATGGTCCGAATATAGAAGGTGGTGAGGATCATGTTCATTTGTGTTTCCCTGGGACAGGAGATTCCCCGAGTCGAGAAAGGAGATTTCCAGCACTTTACTTTCATGGATGAGATTGTGAAAGGCCTGGTGCCCCCAAAGGATCTCTACTCTAACGATGACACATCCCAGTCCCAGGGTTCTTGATTTGGTTCTTCGCCTTTCTTAGGCTTGCAATATAGAACAAGACTTTATCTTATCTTTTCATCTTACTTATGTTTGTAGGCACATTGATGTTGGGTTTTCGTTATCTGCCACAGCCTCTATTTAAATACTAAGGTTATGACTTACTCTTCTATTGATGATCAATGATTGACTGACAGGGGATAGTTCGGATTTAATTCGGGGTCTATAAAGGTCTCTTGGGAAAAACATAGCAGACAGGGCTGAGGTTCGGTCTCGCCCTATCCCGCTCTGGCGGGGGAATTTCAGCTCTGGCGGCCTCACACTGGCGAGAAAATCCCGCCCCAATGGCTTAGACACACCCAGACACTTCCACGGTTATTAATCAAGTGTAAGACACGCCCAAATCTTTCTTACTAATCACCTCGTAAATTATCTAGACACTTTCATCGGACTTAGTGATGACCCTCTTTTCACAACAAGTTTCACGATACTCAAGCAGTTACAACCTGTATAATTTCAACAATTCGGCTAGTACATTGCACATATCAAAGTTTCAAACATGCATTTATTATGCACATTATTGTATCATCACATCCAAGCAACTACAACTTCCACATTCAAAGTTAATTCAGATAACAAGAAGCACACATTCATAGTTTTCAAGATACAATTCACTGACAAGTCCAAATTATTTGTTAGTTTGCTCCATGGATGACCATTTCTGATCATCCATGCAATTACACAACCCTAGGGCCAAATACCAATCGGAACCTTCTCAGTTCCAATTTACCTTGTTTGTTTTCCTTCAGTCGTGACCAATACATATGGTTCACTTTGTTGAGATACCAATTGAAATCGGGAGATACCAATTGGACTCAACTCATACCACACGCGACACTCGCACGAAAGGAGAGAAAGAAGGTGGAACAACTTCCTAAAATGCTTCCTACCTTCCTGAAGATTAGATGTGGATGTCAATACACCAATCCGCAGGAGTCTAGTCCATATTTTGCTCTTGTACTGGGAGACCGGTAACGTGGGCTTTGATACCAATTTGTCATGACCCAACCCACCAAGCCATGCGGGAACCTACATATAACACCTAAGTAGGAGAAACCTCATATCCCAATAGTCAAAATATGTGGAAAATTAAGAAAGCAGACAAATAAAAGAAAATCATGTAGTATTTATAATACAAGAAATTATAAAACGACTTGGATAATTAACACCCCAGGGATCTAGTCTAAACAGGTACAAGAGCTACTAAGAGTACAAAGCAAGATATAATAATGAAAAGACACAGCTCCCACCATGCAAAAGAAAAAATAGAAACTGCTGGAAATTTTCTTCGTCTTCACCTAATGAAACATCACCAACCATGCAACCAGACTATGCCAAAAAGACATAGCAAGAGTAGTATCAGTACAAAACCACACGTATTGGTAGGCATCATTAGTCAACCCGACGTCCACCACATAATATAAGAATTCAATTAGCAAGAACATGCAATAAAACCACTCGCTTCTCCACCTTTACTCTCTCTCTTGAATACCTCAGAATTACACTAGTACCCTTACTACTAACAACCATCTCATTCCACCTACTCACTAGGTTCTTGATCATAGTCTAACCATTCTAACTCATAGAAGAGTACACCATTGCAACTACCAATATTCCGACTAACCACACACGACATACCCTTGCCTTCTCTTCATCTTACCTAGTTCCTGCCACATGACACCTTTTATCAAGGCTTCCCAACTACCAACCACGAATTCCTTTCCTTCACGGTGGAATCTACCTAAGTATTTTTATCATGTATACTACCCCCACTTCTTACCCTTGCAACACACGGACAACCTTCTCTCTCAAACATTAGCCACTCTTGAACCCTTGGCCCTTCTCAGTTAATTCAACAAAGAGACACATAACGAATTAAGTCAACATAGTAGAACAGACAGATATAGGTCATCATAATCTTTTAACCCTTCAGGAACAATACCACACCAATTATCACTTACGAATGGTGTACAACTTCACAATTCTCAAGATATACAATTATGTCAAGTCAATGGTCCTCTCATGGAACCCAAACCCAAACTGTTAGTGTACCGATTTGTGGTACCCGATCAAATGTTTATGCCGTAACGTGGCAACTGATCTCAGTTAGTTTGTTAGAATGCAACACCCGAGCCATTCAACAAGACACAATCATAATCAAAAGTATTTTCTCACATTTATACAATCAGGTCATGATTTCATGGCATATCTCATTCAAACATCCTCATTTAGGATTAGTGTGATCAACAATGCAACATTCGCATACATACATGCATTATAATGAAGCAAGAACAAACATATATCACCCACCATGGAACCACAACCATCGCCTAAGCATTTATCAACGTATATTACCAAAGAAATAACTCAACCATACCTAGCTTTAGTTCATCGTCTAAGGCTTGTTTCTATGATTTAAGTCATCTTCTACTCAGTACACGATGGCCTATGCATAATTCCTACTATTCAATAACTTTATACTACGTAGTGAGCAAAAATTTATAACTACTCAAATGATAAACCTAACCTACTTGGGCGCCAAGCTGTTGCACGGAATCGCAGCTCAAATTTTGGTTTTCGAATGACAAGACGGTGAATTTAGCCAAGAATCCGTAAGGTTTCGATCTCCTTACTCTAGGAATCTCCTCCTCCTTCTTTCCAAGTCTAGAGCAGCTTTTGGAGGTTTCTGCAGTATTTTGCGTCTAATTTAGGTGTTTTTAGAAGAAGGAGAAAATAAGGTTTCGCGTTATTTATATTCTTTCTCACCTATCCCACTGTGGTGGCTACTTATCCTATGGTGGCGCTGCTGCCCTAGAGGCATCTATCCTGCCCTAGAGGCATCTATCCTGCCCTGGCGGGACAATGGCCCCAGTATTTTCCTAAATAACGACAGTTCGGGTCGTTATACTTTAACTTATAATATGATAATAATTATTTTTAATAGAAATGTAAGTAAAAATGAACAAAGAAAGTAAAGTGTTGGTGACAAGAGATTTTAATCAAATTGAACACTATAGTGAATATTGCATGAAAATATATTTTCGTCTTCCTTCTTCATTGTCTATGTATCGTTTCATTTTTTTTTTCATATTATTTTTTGTTCATTTGAATTTGAGAAAATTTTATACCACAAGATACACTCCTTGCTAGCTATAAAAAAAAATAGATAAGAAAATAGTGATTGACCGTAAAATAATCTTAAATCAAATTAAAGATTCTATAAATGATTTTTTAAATTTTATTCATCTATTGATTTTTATTATTGAAAAAGTTCAATATATTATATCACGTTACCACTTCGATAAGATTTTTTATACTTTCATTACACAACAACTATATGATATGTATGCGGCAGGAAAAAGGTGAATACTACAATTTCTACAAAGATAAGGTAGAAACTTAAAGAAATGAAATATTTTTCACCAAAGGTGATGTTGTTCATATATTAAAATTAAATTATGCTACTAATATATATATATATATATATACAAAGAATTGGTCAAGCTAAATATTTGACATACACTCAAACCTCAATTTAAGCATCATTCATTATAAACAATAAAATACCCTTTTTTTTTTGTTGTAGACTTACCTCTCTATGATAGTCTTACTCAAATATTAATTGGTAAAAGATAGATTACGTATAAAGATAAAATATTGAAATATTTATGGTAATCCCTATTAGTGTCATGCACATACTAAATTTCAAGTATGAATATTTAAGAGAAAAATTATACTTAAAATGTGTCCATCATTTATGTTAATAGCCTCAAGAGGAAAGACTATTGGGGACATTTTTTGTATTGATATTTTTTAAAAGTTTTGTTAGTTAGATTTGTAAAATAAATTGAGTGAAGTAAATAAAAATACTACTAAAGAAATGTCACTTTCTCCCCATATTTAAACTTTGAATGTATTTTGAAATGTTTCAATTATATCTGGTCATTTTGATCTCAAATAACAAGTAACTGTATGACAATCTTTATTAATCATTTAAAAGCACTTGTCCTATGTTCTTTAAATTATAATTATTTACTAAAAAGCATTAATTTAGTAATATTAATTCTATTTTACAACATCGTATACTATATATAAAGTACGCACATGCAACACATGTGCCGTAAAACTAGTATATATATATATATATATATATATATATATACACACACACACAAACATACTACCTTAAAATCATGAACTCTCTAACTTGAATGTTAAATTACTATAATATCCCCAACTAAAAACAATCAATTTAGTACATCTTCCATTTTATATGTGTATTTATTTATTTTTTATATGATATTAAAATCATACACTTTTTTCACATCGAAAGGTTGTGAATTTTCTGATAAGTTGTGACTATTCTGAAGTGTTGTTACTTTTTTTATAAGTTGTGACTTTTCTGAAGGGTTGTGACTTTTCCGAATTGTTATGAATTTTCCAAAGAATTGTCACTTTTCTGAAGGGTTTGTGTCTTTTTTGTAAGGTTGTAACTTTTCTAATAAGAACATGTTCATAGGTTTGACGGTTATAAAAAGAGAGGTTTTCACTAATTTTAAAATAGAAAATTTTCTGAGTTTTCTACACTTCTTCTTCCAAGAAAACCTCAAGTGTGATTTGCAGTCATTAGGTGAGTTAAATTTTGAAAAATGAGATGTCACACAAATAAGGTTTGGTGAACAAACTTTACCAAACATAATCTCTAAGCACACTAGGTTGTAAGCATTGTAACAAATATTAACATTATGCTGATGATGTATTCGAAAGTTGTCAAGTTTGTTTTGTGCCAAATTTTTGGTATGTTTTGCTAGAGAATACTAATGATTTCTTTTCCATACTATAGTTTTTAGATAATTTATGAACTGGTTATAACATTAGCACTTTTATTTGTAAATTCTTTTGTTTAATCATAGCTTTAAAATATATTATTTTAAAAACACATTTTATTCTTTAATAACTTTCTATCCTTATAGTCTTTTGAGTTACTCTTTTTTGAACTATTCGTGGGGTCACTCAAATGTGGCTTCTACTTATTCACCATTCTGATCCAATGATATTAAAAGAAGGCACAAAAAAAATCCTCTCGGAATTTAGATTTCATCTCTAGAAAATAAAGGATATTCTCAGGTTCATAATTTGAAATTAACTTTTGCGAACAATAATTATCAGTCTAATAAGCTAATAATTCATTAATTCATACTTGTGTTTTCCTCTAAGTATTTTCAACTTCAATATTACCCATATCATTTAAAAACATTAATAATAATTAGCAAGAGATACATGTGTCCCTCAAATGTTGTTTCTGCTTATTCACTATTCTGATCTAATAATATTTAAAGAAGGTTCTAAAAAAGACTTCTTTTCATCCAAAAATTCATATTTCATCTCTAGAAAAGAAATGATATTCTCATGTTCATAATTTTAAAGCATTTTACAAAAGTTAGTGCTTTGCGATGACAATAAATATCAGTCCAATAATCTAATATTCATTAATTCATACTTGTACTTTTCTCTAAGAATTTCACCACATACATACTTCAATATTATTTATATCATTTTAAAACATTATTCAATCTAGCAAGAGATACACGAGTCATTCAAACATTATTTCTGGTTATTCACAATTATGTTTCCAATGATATTGAAAGAAGGTACTAAAAGAAACTTCTTTCCTCGCCAAATTCATATTTCATCTCTAGAAAATAAAGGATATTCTCACATTCATAAATTGAAAACAATTTTAAGAATTTAATGCTTTTGATTAGAATAAATAACAATCTTATAAGCTAATCATTCATTAATTCATACTTGTACTTTCCTTTAAGAATTTTCATCACATACATACTTCAATATTTGTTCTATGAGGTCAGTCCTATTCAAACAAATTAAAGAAACTCTTCCAATATAACTTTTGTTTTGCTTAGGTGTGAACTGAAGAGCTCATTGTTGAGACTATCTATTACAAAACACATTCCTTTTCGTTGATAGTACGTACGATTTACAACACTTTGTAAATGTCACAAGTTTTGATACTCTACTTTTTTTGACAGGTAGCTCTTGAGTTTTGGGCCTTTTTTCCTACCTATGTGGATAAATAAAAGTCCAAGGTTTTGGGTCTTCTTTTCTTTGTGGATAAATTTAGCCCAAATTTGACTAGCCCACTTTTGCCCATAAGCCTAATAATACGGTGCATATGTAAGACTTTCTTTTAGGTCTTATTTTAGAAGAATCACAAGAGATTGAGAGCAGCCATATAGAGAGAAAGGTGAGAGTGCAGATTTTCGCACAATCCCTAGCAGCCAATTTCAAATCGCGATTTCCGCTTCGTTTCTTATCCGATTGAGCTGATTTTTGGACAGCTTGTTTCTTTCAACTTAATCTTTTATTTGGAACTGAGAGATGATGATTTGGAGTCCTATAACTCCATATTTTTGCTCGTTATAGTAGCTGCGATTTGGTGTTTTTACTCCTTTTTTATTTCTCTATTTTTTGTACTATCTTGTAGTTGTGTTGCTCATTGTTTGGAACTTTGTTGGTGGCCATTTTGGAGAAAAATTTTGTAACTCTTGTTGTTTTTAGTGGAGCTTTGGCCTTGTGGTTTTTACTCTTCACACCGAAGAGGTTTTCCACGTTAAAATTGGTGTCTCAATGTGTTGATTTATTTTTCTTGTTTGGTTGATTTGTTTGCTGCCCAAACAGTTTGTTCTTGCATTATTTTGTCTTCTCTTGGCTCAAATAGAAGGAAAAGTTTTGACTTGGATTTTCTTTCGCTATTTCCCTATCGTGCACACTTATTTTGTGCTTGCTTTTCCCAACAAAGTGGTATAGAGCATTGGGTTGATGTTGATTATCTATTTGAATGATGGAGTCAAATATGAACAAGATGGTTTGTTTAAATGGTAGGAATTATCATACTTGAAAAGGCAAAATGAAAGATCTTCTATTTGTCAAGAAAATGCATCTACCTATGTTTGCTAGAAATAAATCATAATCTATGAATGATAAGGATTGAGAATTTGAGAACTTACACGTTTGTGGCTATATCAGACAATGGGTTGAAGATAATGTGAGAAATCATATTGTAAATGAGACATATGCTAGAAGCTTATCGGATAAGCTTGAGACACTTTATGCTTCAAAGACCGGCAATAATAAGTTGTTTCTTTTAAAACAATTGATGAACATCAGGTATAAAGAGGGTACTCCTATTTCTGATCATATTAATGATTTTCAGGGTGTTCTTGATCAGCTGTCTGAAATGGATGTAAAATTCGATGAAGAAATTCAAGGACTATGACTTCTTAATACTCTGCCAGACTCTTTTGAAACTCTTCAAGTTTCTTTGACTAATTCTGCTTCCAGTTGTGACTATAGAATATGCTAAGAGTGGTGTCTTAAATGAAGAGATAAGAAAAAAATCTCAAGATTCATCTTCTTCTAATTCATACTCCGATGTTTTGGTTACTGAAGACAGTGGAAGAAAGTTCAGATGTCAAAATGACAAAGATAAAAGTAAAGGAAAGTCAAAGTCTAGATTCAAGAATGTTACATGTGACTATTGCCACAAGAATGGGCATATCAAGAAATATTGTTTCAGGTACAAGAGATATGAAACAACAAAAGAAAGAAAGCGATAATTAAAATCGTGTTGTTGTTGTAGCTAATGATGACCTTCTTGTTTCTTGTGATAAAAATGTCATCAATCTTGTTTGTGATGAGTCTAGCTGGTTTGTGGATTCTGGTGCTACTTCTCATGTCACACCTAGGAAGGAATTATTTTCTTCGTATACTCCAGGTAATTTTGGAATGTTGAAAATGGACAATAATCATGAAGTTGTTGTTCTTGGCATTGGGACTATTTGTTTGGAAAGTAATAATGGTTCCAAATTAGTTTTCAAAAATTTCAAGCATGCTCCAGATGTTCGCTTGAATTTGATTTCTATTGGATATCTTGATGATGAGGGTTATGTTAATACCCTTGGTGCTGGCCAGTGTAAGCTTACTAAAGGTTCAATAGTTATAGCTCGTGGTGACAAGTTGTCCAACTTGTATGTTTTTTAGGGCTCCATTTTTAGAGGCTCATTAATGTGGTGGAGAATGATACTTCATCATTATTATGGCATAGAAGACTGATTCATATGAGCGAGAAGGGGATGGATATTTTGGCTAAGAACAATTTGCAATCTGGAGTGAAACAAGCAAAGCTGAACAAATGTGTTCATTGCTTAGCCGGTAAACAGAAAAGAGTTTCTTTTTAGAGTCATCCGCCTTCAAGAAAGCTTGATTTGCTGGAGTTAGTACATTTTGATTTGTGTGGTCCTTTTAAAGTAAAGTTTCATGGTGGTGCACTTTACTTTGTGACTTTATTGATGATCATTCTCTCAAACTCTGGGTATTCTCTTTGAAGTCCAAGGATCAGGTACTTGATGTGTTCAAGAATTTTCAGGCCTTGGTTGAGAGACTAACAGGGAAGAAATTGAAATGCATCCATTCTAATAATGCGGTAAGTATATTGGTCCTTTAGATAGATATTGTAGAGAGCAAGGTATTTGACATCAGAAAACTCCTCTAAAGACTCCTCAGCTAAATGGTTTAGTGGAGAGGATGAAAGGAACTCTTGTTGAGAGGGTTAGATGTATGCTTTCAGATACTAAGCTGCCAGATTCCTTTTGGGCAGAAGCACTTAATATTGTTGCCTATGTTATCAATTTATTACCTACTAATTCTTTGACTGGTGATGTTCCTGACAGAGTTTAGCCTGGTAAGTATGTTTCTTATGATCATCTTAAAGTTTTTGGGTGTAAAGCCTTTGTGCATGTTCCTTAGGATGAGAGGTCAAAGTTGGATGTTAAAACTAGGCAATGTATCTTTGTTGGTTATGGTTAAGATGAATTTGGCTATTGTTTCTTTGATCCAGTTGAGAAGAAACTTGTTAGAAGTTGTGATGTTGTGTTCTTTGAAGACCAAACAATTAAAGATCTTAACAAAGCTGAGAAAGTTGATTCTCAGAGTAGTGAGAGCCTAATTGATGTTGATCCAGTTCCTTTGACTATTCCACCAGATGAAAATCTTCAAAATGATGAAAATCAAGTTGATATTGAAGATGGTGATCATATACAGAATGACCAGTATGTTGTTGATGCTCTAGTGCAAGATGATGTAGTTGGTCTGCAA
This sequence comes from Solanum bulbocastanum, assembly GCA_037074985.1. Lineage (NCBI taxonomy): Eukaryota > Viridiplantae > Streptophyta > Magnoliopsida > Solanales > Solanaceae > Solanum > Solanum bulbocastanum. The sequence continues at coordinate 8,228,931 of CM073598.1, forward strand.
CCAACTACTATTAATGCTCCAGAAAGTTCTCTCAGAAGATCTACTAGAGAGAAAATACCTTCATCTCATTACTCTCCCAGTGAGTATGTACTCTTGACTGACGGGGGAGAACTCCAGAGTGTTGATGAGGCCATGGAAAGTGAAGAAAAAGAAATTTGGTTTGATGTTATGGAAGATGAAATGGAGTCTCTACATGATAATCATACCTTTGATTTTGTTATGTTACCTAAAGACAGAAAAGCTTTGAAAAACAGGTAGGTTTTTAGGGTGAAACATGAAGATGGTAACCCGATTCCATGGTACATGGCTAGATTAGTTATGAAGGGCTTTAACCAGAAAATTGGAATTGATTTTGATGAGATATTCTCTCCAGTTGTGAAGATGTCATCCATCCATGTGGTTTTAGGCTTGGTTGCAAGTTTGGACTTGGAGGATGAACAGATGGATGTTAAAACTGCTTTTGTCCATGGTGACTTAGATGAAGAAATTTATACGGAGCATTAGGAAGGCTTTGAAGTCAAGAGAAAAGAGAATTATGTTTGCAAGTTGAAGAAGAGCTTGTGTGGTCTAAAATAAGCTCTACGACAATGGTACATGAAGTTTGGTTCTTTTAGGATTCAGCAGAGCTTCAAGAAGACTTTATTAGACCATTGTGTTTTTGTGCAAAAATTCCCTGATGGTGACTTTATTATCATTTTGCTTTATGTTGATGACATGTTTGTTGTTGGTCATAATGCTTGCAGGATTAAAAAGTTGAAGCAAGAGTTGAATAAGTCCTTTGCAATGAAAGACTTGGGACTAGCAAGGTAGATTCTTGGCATGCAGATTGTTCATGATAGAGATGCCAAGAAATTGTGGTTGTCACAAGAGAAGTACATTCAGAAAGTACTTCATAGATTTAACATGGACAAAGCTAAGGTTGTCACTACACCTTTAGTTATACACTTCAAATTTAGCACTAAGCATTGTCCTTCCAGTGATGGTGAGAAGGAATATATGGAGAAAGTTCTTTATGCTTTAGTTGTTGGTAGTTTGACGTATGCAATGGTGTGTACAAGACCAGATATTGCTCATATAGTTGGTATTGTTAGCCGTTTTCTTTCTAATCCGGGAAGAGAGCATTGGAATGTTGTAAAGTGGATTATGAGATATCTTTGTGGCACTTCTAGTCTAAGTTTGTGTTTTGGCACAGGAAATCCTATTTTTTGTGGTTATACTGATTCAGACATGGCCGGTGATGTTGATACTCGTAAATCTACTTCAGGCTACTTGATTACTTTTGCAGGGGGAGTTGTGTCTTGGCAATCTAGGTGGCAAAAATGTGTTGCTTTATCTACTATAGAGGCTGAGGTTATTGTTGCTATTGAAGCTTGCAAAGAGTTGATCTGGATGAAGAGATTTTTGGAAGAACTTGATTGTGCTCAAGAGAGGTAGGTGCTTTATTATGACAGCCAAAGTGTTATTCACCTTGGCAAGAATTCTACATTTCATGGTCGGTCTAAACACATTGATGTGAGGTATCATTGGATTCGATATGTGTTGGATTCTAAGTTGCTTGAACTTAAAAATATTCATACCAATGATAATGGTTCTGACATGATGACTAAAGCTTTGCGAAAAGAAATTTTTGAAGAATGTTGCATGATTGTCGGGATGGCGATTTCCTCCACATAGTCGGTAGGGGGAGAATTGTTGGGTTTTGGGCCTTTTTCCCTTTCTATGTGGATAAATAAAAGTCCAAGGTTTATGGTCTTCCTTCCGTTCCTTTGTGGATAAATTTAGCCCAAATTTGATTAACCCACTTTTGCCATAAGCCCAATATATGGTGCATAAGTAAGACTTGATTTAAGGTCTTATTTTAGAAGAATCACAAGAGATTGAGAGCAGTCATATAGAGAGAAAATCGAGAAAGTGTAGATTTTCACACAAGCCCTAGCAGCCAATTTCAAATCATGATTCCCTCTGTGTTTCTTATTTGATTAAGCTGATTTTTGGATAGGTTATTCTTTTCAACTTAATCTTTGATTGGGAACTGAGAGAGAGTGATTTAGAGTCCTATAGTTCCAAATATTTTGCTCGTAAACGGTAGCTGTGATTTGGTGTTCTTACTCCTTTTTTATTTCTCTATTTTTAGTGCTATCTTGTAGTTGTGTTGCTCATTGTTTGGCACTTTGTTGATGGCCATTTTTTAAAACACTTTTGTAACTCTTGTTGATTTTAGTGGAGCTTTGGCCTTGTGGTTTTTACTCTTCACACCAAAGAGGTTTTCCACGTTAAAATTGGTGTCTTGTGTGTTGATTTATTTTTCTTGCTTGGTTGATTTGTTTGCTGCCCAAGCAGTTTGTTCTTGCATTATTTTATCTTCTCTTGGTTCAAATAGAAGGGAAAGTTTTGACTTGGATCTTCTTCCGCTATTGCCCTGTCATGCACACTTATTTTGTGCATGTCTTTCCCTATAGTAACTCCAATTCTAACAAAACTTGAAGAAAGGTGGACACTTAAGGAAACAAGAGAGCAATACAAAAGTTTGAACACATGTAAATTCAAAGCTGAATCACTCCTCACAAATTCCTAGATGAAAAAAATACTAGGCTACTCATGATATGTATATACTATATGTATATAATTTCAGTGTGGTTCAATTTTTTATAATAGAGTCTGGATAGCTCTGGATTTGAAAGAATTCTTAATAGAAATCATAGGTTTTCCCTCGAGTTATCTGAGTTGACACTTTTTTTGGTAGTGCAGTAACTGAAGCAAAATAGTAGAAGGGTCATGATATGATATTTACAGGTTCTGTTGATCTTTTAAAAAAAAATTCTCTAACGATGTGAATTTTTGTATGCTTTATATGATATACCTATTTGAGTAGGCTTTATGTATAATTTTTTTCTTGTGAATTTCTACTACCACTTTCATTTTGTCCCTTTATAATAACAATTGTATCTTAAATAAAATTTAAGATTTTAGAAAACATCAAAAAAACCAAACTGTTGGGCCCCGTGCCCCGTGCGACGCATGAACCTCCCTTCTAGTGTGTGTGTGTGTGTGTGTGTATAGGGGTTTAGTAACAACTAAAAAAATAGGGAATCAACACAAATATAATCTACCATGTTTGAAAAGGACTAGAGGTTTTTGCATAACGATTGGGGTTTCAACTCAAATAGGCAAAGATTTATCCAACAAAATTGATTAATACATTGATAGTATTTGGTCAAGGATACATTTGATATTCTTTCGAACTATCAAACATAAGTCTCTTGGATTCTCTCGAACTCCAAGACCCTTCCAATAAAACACCAAACATTGCTTGAATAGATAGACTATCCCTATCTCAAACCCATAGAGTAATTTCAACAAGTTCTCACTATTGAGTCTTACCTGTCTCCATTTTTCTTTCTCAAGCCAAAGCGACTTTAAAGAGCTCAATCAATATTTGCGAGCACTGATTTTTAGATTAAAACTTCAAGAAAGCAATATATTAGTATCATACAATAAATTTTAGAATCGATTATTGGGGTTTTGCACCCCCATCACGCACACACCCCCCTAGCTAAGAATTTAGCTACTTATAAAGAAGATATAGACATAATACTCATGTAATAAATCTCCATTTTAGGCTAATTTGATTAACAAAATCTGAAATCTAAGCTTAGAGTAATACAAATATGAGGTTTCGTTCTATACATGCTAAGAAGTTCTTCATTATTTACTATGAATATCTTTTCCTCTAATAGGCCTGTCTACTACTATTATCCCTAATTGGGTAGAAGATAAAGGTACATAATTACAAAAATCCCCATTATCTCCTTGGAACCTTCCAAAGAAAGCACTAATTTTCATAATTGTATTTTTATCCTTCACCTTCCGTCTTTGAACTTGTGCTAGACCAACGAAACGTTGATCTAGGATTGTGGAGTGTCAGTCGCTCCCTCACTTCAACCTTCTTTTCTCATTGAAGCATCTGCATTGGGATCGATAAATCATCGATCAAGCATTGTACCATGCAAATTGTAGCGCCAGTACCAAGGCAACTTTGTTCCATGCAAGTTGGCAAGATGCCTATTGGTTCCAGTGGGACGCCAGTTCATTCGTCGGTGTGGTTCTGAAATTTTAAGTTTCAAATCCATTAAATTTACTTTTTTCCAAAGAATGCATGCATACAAAGGAACAAGGACATAATATCCCCTTAATCAGCATTCAATAATTCATGGATTTGAGTGCAATGACTCCAATACCAACTCATCATGAAGCACCAAAATAACTATACTAATTTAAATAGAACAATTGATGAAGAACAAAGTACATTTGGTTGAAATTAGCTTTTCGTATTATTATTGAAAGGGAGAACCAAGACTATTAGAAAAACTATTAAAACTCGAAAGGAGGAATTCAATGCGAGCATAAGGCAATCCGTGATTTAGTTAAACAAACTAGTCAGATAAATTTGAACGGCAAAGCAGCAAGCAATACGATTATCAAAAACACTTACCATCGGGAAAACGGTGAACTGTGAAATATAGGAACTCCAAAAAGAAAATTTCTTGCAATGCAAGAACTCAAAATCCAACAATCAGATGTAAGTGAAGGGACTGTTGGTCATTATTTGCACTGCTCTATTAAAGAGGTAGGTTATCAGAAGGACGGCTCTTTCACATCCGTAGTTATTTAAAATTTTAGACGATTTGTAGGAGTTGAACCAGTTTTCTTTTTCCTAATCTTCTGTTTTTTATATGGAATGAGGAGAAATTGCCCAAAAAAATAGGTAAAAACGAATATAAAGGCACTCATTTGAGCGTGTTGGAGCAAATGTAGTTTAAGGGTGTGTGGTATGACGGAAAATGTTTTCCTAGAAAGTGTTTTCTTGAAAAACAAGTGGATCGTTAACTTAGTTTTCCATGTTTGGTTGGTGAGTAGAAAATATTTTTTTTAATGTTTGGTTGGGAGTAGAAAAGTATTTTTTTTAATGTTTGGTTGGTGAATGAAAAATATTTTTCAGAGAATATCTTTTATTTTTGGCTTGAGACTAGAAAAATAATTTTTTTAAAAAAATATTGACCAAGGGGAGGGCTGTAGGGTGAGGAAATGGGGTAGGATAAAAAATGAATTTTTTTAAAAAAAAATTGTGGAGGACGGGGTTGGGGTTGGGTGTAGTAAAAAAATCCTTAAATTTGAAATATTTTTCGAAAAAAAAAATAATTTTTTTTCTTTGGGGGAGGAGGGTTTGGTTGTAGGGTAGGGGTGCTGGGAGCTTGTCTGTGGATAGTGTAAAATATATTTGAAATTTAAAAAATAAGAAAATTTAAAAATTTTACTTTTTTTTTATGGGGTGGGTTGGGTACGAGGTAGTGTAAGAAAAAAAATATTGTAATTTAAATATGATGTAGAGTTTTGGAAAATGTTTTCTTTGATATTCAAGGGACATCATTTTCCTTAAATTTGAGGAAAATAAGTTGTTTTGGAAAATATTTTCCAAATCATTTAAGTCAACCAAACATGCAAAAATTGAGAAACATTTTCAAGAAAATATTTTCCTTCATACCAAACACACCCTGAGTATTTGAGCATTTCAATATTTAAGTAAGATGACTCATGTGAAATGTGATTGTGCAACAACATTTCATTTGTTGGTTCCACTTCAATATGAGTGGCTCTTTATGCCTATTTACTCACACTAGTTGGTGGATATAATTTTCCTCATAACTCTGATAATTATTCACTCATTATTCTGCCTAATTATATCTTTTAACTAGTAAAATTACCCGCGCCTTACGCGAGAATTTAGTATCATAGAGTTTATAAAATAATACTTAAAACTTAGCAGTCATTAAAACAAAAACACTATATTATTTTACATACAATATTACGTAATAACGAACATTAATAATGTAAAGGAAAATGATAATTATAATATATTATCATTTAACCTTAAATCACTCATCTTTAATTTGATTTTAGAATTTATCCTTTTTTTTTAAGGAAGTGTTACTATTTAAAATTTTTGGGGAATCAAAAGAACATCAACCTGAGATATTAAATTTTCTAATGAATGAATAATCGTTGGTGAATGGATAAATAAATTTTAAAATGCTGAAAAAAGTGAACAAATATTCTACTTCTAACTTGTAGAAAGTTCATCCCTACCTTTTGTTTTACATATATCTTTTAAAATTTCCCCATTTAAATGTATGATAAGTAATTATTAAGATGGAAAATTAAAAGGAGAATGTATCATATCGGACAACAATTCAACTTATTATATATACTTGAAAGGGAAAAATATTATACAAAACTATTCAGTTTGTTTGGGTATTTTTAAAAAATCAACATACCAGAGTGATGGAGTTCAATTTGAAACTACACTTTTATTTCAATCGCAGTGTCGAGAAACACATTTATTACTTCAAGGAAAATATTTACAACTTGCAGTGAACTTCAAAATCTTTGCATACTTCATATTGAATATGAGCAATTAATTTATTGTGTAGTTATCTATGTCTTTGATATAAAAAGAGGCTACAGTCTAGTCATATTCCTCTATAGGTCATCCAGCACATCCTTGAACCTATATCAATAGTTTATTAATTCTTGTCTTCTTTTCCTGGTTCACTTCGCACATCAATGTGCGATAAAGTTTTTAAGGTCTTTATGCCTTTACAATGGCATACCAAATTTGAATTTTTTCTTCAAGAGATGGTAATATAGACTTTTAAGGAATTTTTTTTTTCATACAATTTCAGTAAAGAAAAGTTGTGTGAATGTTCAATTAACGTGTGTTATTTAATCTATACTAATAAATAATTGTAACAATAACTTTGTAGAAATATTAAAAACAAAGTTTAAAACATGTACTCAAAAATAACAATTAATATCATAAGCATAAATTAATGATTGTAAAAAACATACCAGGATTTGTAACAATATAATGAAACACAAAAGAAAAAATGAGCCTATTGAATGCACAGTGTCCCCGTAAGGAAATTATTCCCCTCTAGTACCCGAGGTTTATAGGAATAGATCCTCTCAGGATAGAACAATTTTATTCACCAGTATATTGATACAAAAACAATGGCGCCAATAAGCCACTCAATAGGTGCAAAGTATACAAATATTTATTTGTGCAGAAGAAGAACAAGAACTTCAGAATTTTCGTTGTTTTAAAATGAGAGGAAATCCCTCTATTTATAGACAACAAAGGGTAATATGAACAAATGCTTATTGTGTCTTATCAGAAAGGTCACAAGACTTCATAAAAGTCACAACTTTTCATGAAAGTGGAAGACTATTTTTGTAAATAAATAAACTTAAAAGGGAGTCCTAGTTTGTGGTGGCGTCGCATAGGTGGGTCTATGGTTCTCTTTATATATATATATATATATATATATATATATATATATATATATATATATATATATATATATATATATATATATATAATCTTTGGGACATTTATTTACCCAATTTACTACTTTATTATCTTCCTATCCATTGCAAGTATGGGTGTTCGTTGTTCGGTTTGGATCAGTTATTGATTAAAACCAAAATCAAATCAATCTAGTTAGTTTTTAAATTTCTAAAATCAATCCAAGCCAAATGAAAAAAAGAACGGTTGGTTTGGTTATTACAGATTTGGTTCCTTTTGGTTTGGTTTTTCAATTTTTTATTTGAAAGTAATTAACTTTTTGAGGACATACATATCTCGATAGACACATACACCATAGTACATGAGCAATCTACAGGAAAGCTATTGTGAGTTCAATTTAACAATACTAGAGTTATTATTACACGAACAAATTGATTCAATTAAGAGAAAGTGTGACTATCTTTTGTGAGGTACGGTAGGTAAAAACTAAAGTAACGGATTTGATGGTCTTGGACTTTGGATTGTAAAAGTTTGGCTAAAATTTAAGTGTTGGGCTTGAGAAAATGGTAAACTTGAAGATTTAAGTTAATTAAAATTTAACAAAATATTTGCATTTTATTTATGAATAATATATAAATAATTATAAAATTTATATATTTAATTTCTCGGCTTGATTTGATTATTTTTGTGGTTTGTTTTTAGTAAAATCAAACAAAATAGTATCGATTTTAAAAAGTTAAATCAAACCTAACCAAACCAATTTAAATATCAATTTTTTAATCGATTTGGTTCTGATTGCAATTTGATTTGATTTTTTAAGCATAACCATGAACAATCCTAATTGCAAGGACCTATAAATAGTGATGATTTTACTTTGTTTTGAGAATAAGAGAAATATACAAGGAAAACATAGAGTGAAAAAAATGAGGAGTACTATTGTTTTGAGATTAAGTGAAAGAGAGTTGAGCAAAAAATATTCTAAGTCTTCGACTAATTCACTATACAAAAGAAAGTAATATATGTTGAAGGAGTGTATTCTTTTGGTTGAGTTTTGGATCTTCAATTAATTCGGAGTCGTTTGAGTTGTACAACATCGTTGGATTGTTGTGTCCTGAAGGGGACAAGCCAAAAGATATACTATTGTATCAATGTAAGATGTGTCGTAGTGGACTTTAATCTACTTAAAGAGAGCGAGATATTCACGCCTCAGCCTGAATATTTTTTTATTTATTTTAGTAATTTTATTTTCAAATGTAATTTATTGTATTTATGATATATTAAACAAACATAATGTGCCATGTAAGCGGCCTTGAGTTTTTCCTTTATATATATGTATAAGATAAGATAAGATTATTAGTTTGGTGAATACAAAATTTAAGAATATAATTTATTTTTTAAAAAAATAGATTTTATGATCTAAACTAAAGGGGTGAATAATATATATATCGAAAATAGTTCTATTTTTTTGCCTTAATCATATCATAACATTCCTACAAAGCAGTACGTTAAGGATAAAATAACAATATGCAAAAATTAAAAGTTATGAAAATACAAAATAAATAATATTAAAAAGAAAGACATAAATTGAATTAAAACTAGGGGAATCCTTCTTTTTTTTTTTTTTTTCTTTTTCATGTATAAAAGTTTTATGTCTATAAAGTCTAGGACTTTGGAAGCAAATTTAAACTTTTCAAACTCTTGTGATGTGAAATATGCAAATATCTTCCGCACAAAAGAAATATCTGCCCCAAAACTTAAAAAGGAAGAAGGCCTTACCCTTTTTCACCACATTTTCCTGTGGAAAAAATGCATTCTTCTACTCTGCCCATACAAACCATTCCCACAAAAAGCATAAACAAATTTCTAAATCAAAGAGCTCATTTTCCAAGTTCATGGAAATCCCATAACAAAAATACTTGTAATAATTCTGTAATATGCAGATCTAATAGTAGTTCAATCACTGATTTTGACCTCTATGATCTTTTTGGAGTTGAAAGTTCATCTAACCAGGCACAGATTAAGCTAGCCTATAGGATGCTTCAGAAGCGATGCCACCCGGATATCGCCGGACCATCCGGACATGAAATGGCTATTATACTCAATCAAGCTTACGCTCTTCTTTCCGATCCTGTTGCACGTATGGCTTATGATAAGGTCAGTCCATATATCACTGTTATTCTATCGAGATAAGAGATGCATCTAATCCATATGTTAATGAATTAGATCATTTATATTTGAGTTGGTAAATATGATACCAGTCTATATTTAACCCGTAAAAATACAGGTCTAAAATGTCGAGAAGACTCAATTAATGTACGATATAGATAATTAATTAGCTAGTATCAATTAATCAAAAAAATAGAAGGCAAGAGTTGACATATATGTTGGTCTTTTTGATGTTTGTGTATGATGCAGGAAGTGACAAAAATAGCAGATTTAAAGGGGTACACAGGAAAACCTTTGTATTCGGCATGGTGTGGTGAAGATAATGAAGAAAGAGCTGTATTTGTTGATGAAGTAAAGTGTGTAGGCTGCTTAAAATGTGCTTTGTTGGCTGAAAAGACATTTGCTGTTGAATGTGTGTATGGAAGAGCCAGAGTTGTTGCTCAATGGGCTGATACAGAATCCAAAATTCAAGAAGCTATAGATGCATGTCCAGTTGATTGCATCTCGTAAGACATACAATATATATACTACTATCGTAATTCATAATATTCTTCTGAATTCTTTCTTTCTTTCTTACATGTGAAAATTTTCATAGAGTTGTTGAGAGGTCAAATTTGGCTGCACTTGAATTCCTAATGTCCAAGAAGCCCCGAGGCAATGTTAGAATTGGCGCTGGCAATACAGTTGGTGCTCGCACCTCCAATATATTTGATGATCTAGACAAATTTCAGAGCAGATATCAAGGTGCCTTCAACAAAACCAATCCTAAGGTAAACCTAACAATTCTTCTTTCTTCTTTTTTTATGCAAACAAAGCAATTTACAACTGTTACTATTTTCAGGCTTCAGAAGAGGCACGAATATCAGCATTTCAAGCAATCCGAGCAATGTCAAATTTATTCTACTGGCAATCACCAATTGGAGGACCTGCAGAAGCCATCCTTGCTTTGGTACCAGTTAGGAGACGGCTAATTGAACCCGATGTTAAGAAGCTTAGACATGTTGTAGAAGCTATGAAACAAGTCAAAAAATCAGCAGTTAATCAAAGTAGCAACGATGAGTATTGGTCTCCATCAACACCTGAACTTGCGGTACCAACAGACACTAGTTTGGTAGTAGATGAAGTTGATTCCTTCCCCAAATTACCGGTGGAATTCTATGATGAAGCTTTCTCACCTAAGGAGAAACATCAAGGTAGTCCCAGGCTCGGGATAGTGCCATTCACAACAGCAACAGCAGCAGCAATTATAGTTTGGATAAAACTTGGAGAAGAAACTACTGTTAGACTCAACGATCATATTGGTGGTTCTCTCGCATTAGACATTGTCAACAGCCCATGGCTCAAGGTCATTCTGGCAGGTGTTACATGGTATATGATTGGTATGGCACTAGTAGAACTCACGGGGACGATTCATAGTTTGTTTAACCAGGACAGAAAATTGTGAGAAATTTCATTCCGAAATATAAGCGTGTAACTGGAAGGCATATAAATAAATCTTGCAACATAAATGTATAGTTCAAATTATATGGTCTAATCAATTTTTAAAGTTATTGTATGGTGTAATCAGTTCTTGTCCTAAGGGCCTCAAAGTCTGCGTATGGAAAATACAAGTTTCACCATTGGGATTGACTAGTGTTCCACTATACATGTTTACGAGATAAAACACTAAAAATGGTACTTTTTATGATCAACAAGCATAGATAATACTGAGATAAGAATTTGATGCTGACTTATTCCTTGTTTGGTAAGTAATTTTGGGATAATTTATACCAACATCAATACTTCATCTATCTCAATTTATATGACTTTCTTTTTAATCATTCTCAAGAAACATCATATCTAACTCCAACATATCTTGTTATCAAACCAAACGACCCGCAGAGATGACACAAAATGCAGTCAACCACACACACATGCACACTAAATTAAGAGCCCATTTAATAGGACTTAAAGCTTTTGACTTAATGTTAAAAGTCATAAGGAGTATTAACTTATGAGTTACAGCTTATTTTTGACATTTTAGCCTAAAAACACAATTTTATCTAACTCAAACAATAGAAAAGTATTTAAAAATTATTGTCTTTAAAACACCAAGCTAATGAATGGTTACTCCCTTACATTAACGAAGGATCCAACCATCCCATTATTGGAACTGGGGATGGGAAATGCTATTCTCTATAGCATTAGAAGAATTAGTTGAAATAAGTAAATTGTATAGAGAATAATAGCTACCTAAACAGTTAAATATTTTCGCTAATCAGCATGCTGAAGCGGAAACCACAAAACCACAATTACAGAAAGGTCGATATAATAGATAGATCATAACATGGTTTCAACAAGAGTTTAGTCTTTCCACTTACAACAATGGAAAGTTATTGTACACTTGGATCTTGACAGCAACTGAATCGGTCTAGTGGAAACCACTTAGCAACCGTATGTTACAGTTCAGTCATAAAGTGCAGCATATTCCACAAACAAAATACAATATCAACAGGCACTCAGTAACGATACTTGGTAGAGTAATCTTTTGGTGCAATAACTAGACCACGACCCTTTCGTGCACCACGGTACACTGTCTCAACAATATCAATGAACTCCTGTTTATCTTTGAGTGCCCAGTTGATCTTGTTATTGTTTCCTGTGCCAAGATCAATCATGATGTGCTTGTTCCTGAAGAAAAACATGATAGTTGATGGATCGTACAACTCATACATCGTGTTAAAATCAGGGACCTCTGTTATGTCCACCAGGTATATCACAGCAAAATTCTTTAATGTATCTGCAACTGAAGCCAGCACCTCGTCCATCTGAAATGCCAGAAGAAATACAAACCAGATAAAACAACATAAGAGAATTTTACAAATTTTACAGCTATGGAAATATGAGAAGGGGAAAAAAAAAGAGGATGTGAAAGAATCAATATGCCACTATGAACCCTCCTCAGGAGAAGAGAGCAGAAATGATGTCAAGTTATGCAAAGTAATGCATCAATTAAAAACATCAAGTATATCCATATTGCCCCAACCAACTAAAGAACAGCTTCTTATAAAAGAGAGGTCTGGGAAGATATCACTAAAAGCTGATGTGAGAAGCTACTGAAATGGAGAACACAAAGAATTAACAGCAGAAAAAACAATCCACATCCCATTAAACTGGACAGGCAATGACTAATGCACTAGTTCTGGCAGCACCTGACTTTAATCAGGTTTTAATGGTGGAAACTAATGCATGTCAATCTGTTGTAGGGGCTGTATTAAGAGATGGCCAATAGCATTCGGAATAAGCTCAAGCACCTAGACATCAGAGAAAATCTAGATATGAGAGAGATTTTATGACACCACTGGATGTTATAGACAAGTGGAGGCACTATCTGCACTATAAGAGCTTATCACCTTACCTGCAGTATTGGGTGGAACAGAAGGTCATTCCTGCTTATTTTACAAAGAGGGCTCACTAAGCTGCATGGTCTGGATTATGAGAACCAAATAACAGGGAGCTGAAAATAGAGTTGTTGATCCACTATCAAAGAGAAATGAGGATGAAGCTATGCACAAAGAGACTGAAGGAGGGTTACATGCCACAATTTTTTATTTTTATTTTAATGACAAGGGAAAACCCACAGCCGCTACACTTTGGGTACGCACAGGGTAAAACCCCCGCTCCTATGCAATAGCTCGCAAACCACACCGGAGAGGCAACCCGCACTGGGCTAGCTCAACCCAGAAGGTAAACCCCTTGCTTACGCTGGCAAGGGGTTCCGAACTTGAGACCTCCAACATGGAAGTCTCAAGCCCAAACCATTGGGCCACCCTGAAGGGTGTCAAGCCACAAGTTATTGTACCTACATGGATTCAAAAGAATGAACACTACTATTAAGGAGCAACAGAGCACAGAGTACAGACCTAATCACTTATAGCTCACACCACAGCCTCAGAGAAGTGACATATCTAGCTTACAATCTGAAGTACCACGAAGAGAAGGAAAAATGAATGTTGGCAATACAGGAGAATTAAGACATCAAATACTCAAGCATGAACAACCAGTAGGTAGGTAATCACATCATGTAGGCACATTTAGGAGCATTTCCTGAAATAACTTGAATGAAAATGCGAAATCCAAGGTAGCTGTCGTTAAGATGTGTATCAGAGAAGCAAGAAAGAAAACATATCCTATCTAGGGCTTCTATAACTCTTACCTCTTCACCAGACTTGGAAGTATAGCATATTTGTGTGGACTTTATAGTGGTTCATTTTGTGATCGTAGAAAGGTTGACGAAGGGGTACAGAAGCTAAATTAAATCCCTGAAACCATCCTTTCTGACAGAGATGGGATAATTTAGAGCAACTGCTAGCAGGAATTATTATTTCAGGTTACTGGGAACACAACTATGTTAGCATAGCTTATCAGCCTCAATCAGATGGACAGGCATAGACAGTGAATGAATTTACTGATACCTATCTGAGATGCATGAAGATCATAGGCTCAAACAGTGGAAGCAATGGCTTGGTTTAGCTGAAGTGTTGCAATTCAAACTTCCATAACTGTTTGAATTGTGCACAATTTGAAACATGGAATGGATCCTCACCAGTCACCACCCAAGATATCAATTGCACCCTAATTAAAAGCTAATGTACCAGCAGCAAAGGATTTCTTAACCCAGAGGCAACAAATGCAGCAGTTATTGAAAGACAATCAAAAGCTAAGCACAAGAAAGAATGTAGTTTAATGCAGATTTGCCACAAAACAGAGTGAGAATTCATAGTCTGACATTAAGAAAATATAAATGATCTGGAAAAAATTGAAGTTTAAGTTATATGGCCCTTCAAGGTTCTGGATAGGGCAAGGTGGCATACAGATTGGACTGAACTTCTGACCCTAGTGCACCCTGTATTGCACACATGTATATATGTGCTGAGCAAAGATGATCAATTTCTGGTTCAACCAGTAGCAATCTTGAAGAGACGGTGGGTCAAGCACACCGGCTAACCAAGAAACTGTTTGCATAACGACTTAGACAGCAAATTACTTGACTCAATCTGAAACAGGATAATCCAAGATACTAAAACCTCTTAGGAAAAAAATTACTCATTCTAGGAGGGCATGCGGTACTTTTTAAAGTACTGTTGCTAATTTTTTTACTCGCTTCTTAATTTCTAGTTTAATTTGTTTTTGGACAACCATTGTTTTTCGTTGTGAAATAAATTATCTGTATTTTTTTGGCATTTATCTAAATTAATTTTTCATTGTGCAGGAATCGGGATCATGATAAAAGATTTATCGATATTAAGAGGATTGGTGATCTTATCAAGAAATTAGTAGTGACAACGAAGCATGGAACTTATCCCTGTGTTTTCTTGTGAAATTTGTTATACTTGTGCAACTGACAATTGGTATAGTTGAGAGAGCTTTCTTGGCAATGAAGTTACTTAAGAATGATATACGGAATTAATGAATGATGAGCTTTTGAGTGGTTATTTGGTGCCATAAGTACATTTAGAAGTACAAAAATTAGTCAAAGAAAGTTTTTTGAATGGTTATTTAGTGTTTTAAATACATTTAGAAATATGAAAACTTGTAGAGGGAAGTATGCAAGAGTTGAGAGAGCTTATATAGAAAAAAAAGTATTTAGTACTATTTTTTTTTTGAGAAGGTAACGTAGGTGTTTAGCACTATATCTAATGAGACTATAATAAATACATTTCAAAAATGAAACTCACCGAGGGAGAGTTGTAGTGATTTATACAATTTATGTTGCTAATATGATTTCAATAGTTATGCTGTTAATATGATGTTATAACAATTTTCTCTTTGATGAAATAAGAAGGATACGATTAAGAAAAAGCATCAAGAAGACGCAAGCATTACAAAGAGATTATTAGCTCCCAGTAAGGCAAACAAAAGCTATCACAACTTTCAACATAAATCTATGGAACTGATAAATTCTAGGAAAGATTCACCACTAACTACAGAGGAGTAGTTTTACCCAACTAAAAGACTAATCAAACAAATAGTCTTAAGAGAGGAAAATGGGAGTTGAGATGCCATCAAAACACCCTTTGTTCCTCTCTATCCATTAACACCACAAGATACAAGCAGGAACCAAAGACCAAATCTTTTTGATGGACATCCCAATTTTCTAGGATCTCCCAACACACAAAAGCTTTTCTCAAGGAGCCTGGCATGGCTCAGCCAATGCAATGAAGAAACAAGTGATTGATAGATTATGGGTTGAACAAGCATATGTAGCATATGTTGGCTATATGAAGCTTCCTCATAAAATTGTTTTGTCCACTTTCACTAAATCTTGACAACGCTTACAAAATATTTTTTGTATGCCACTGCACTTTGCGCTACTTGGAATAAAAAGAAATGTTTCTTTAAGGGGGGTAAATAAGTTGCAGGAGGATCATTATGGGGTCAGCCAGTGGATCAAACCACAGAGTAGTCAAAAATATCAGACCACAATGGAAGTTGGAAAGGGTCAAGTGCTTTCGATTCCCCTAGTACCTTTGGTAGTCAGAAAGAAGGAACCAGTTTAGCTAGAGTAATCCACAGGAACATGATTTGGGAAAAGTCATATCATTTTAAGGATAGAAAGCTGATAGTAGGAGCACTGTGTATATTATATCTATCCAGCTGGTTTTACTTTTTCAAAGATTGGATCTAGTAAAAGGGGGTACTTTTACTCAAGGACATCAAGAAACTGTAAATGTTACAGCTATCTTCTTCTTAACCTTTTTTCCTGAAGATGTCTTCACCTTAATTAGAAATTAAAGCACTAAGGTTACTGCAGCTATTGGCCTTGGCTTGGAAAACAAAGGTTGAGAGATGAGCATTCTCATCCTTCAACCGAGAGTAGAAGCATTTGATGTCAATATTCAATGTCATAAAGCAGTAGTCCTCTCCGCCCTTGGGTTTCTTCTTAGATGGTTGTATTTAGTTGTGATATTTCTCATATGTTCAAGTGGCATAAAACACCAATACTTGAGCCATTGCAGGAGTAATAGGCACATACATCTCAGAAATGATTTATATGGAATTAGCACAACCCGGATAGGACCCATATTACCCAACTTATATGTGGAGGAGCTATTACAACTCTTAAAAGCATTAGATGGACTTAAGAACAATAACATTTGCAGCTGCAATGAGAAAATTTACTGATTGGGAGGAAATTGATTATCACTTTTTGATTCATTTCCAACCTTGAGAACATCGTCTCCTAACGGGATGGAATGCAGCAATTTTGGGTAGATTTGCAATCAGGTTTACAGTCTCGGGTTAATTAGATGTCTTTCAACTAGTTATTTTAGTCTCCAAAAGTTTCCTTTGGTTAACTAAACTCCTAGATAGTTGTAGAAGCACTAGAGACCCACATGGGGTTTGATGAGAGGGTTTACGAGGAAAGGACAAATATTCCAGCGGTATCTATTGAAAATACCAGGCGAAGTCATATTCCAGATTATTATCCATGTTGAATGAAGAAAAACCTCATATCCTTAGCCTCTTTCTCGGTATTCTGTAAATTTTCATTATGTTTGTGATTGTGTTAACGTTATTCGTTAATAAATACAATTCTATATCTAAATTGGAATATCAATAAACATTACAGAAATATCACAACTAATCGACTATCCTAAGAAATTAAACAAACAGAATTCGCAAGAACAAAACTTGGATGGTTCACCTCAATTAAACAGGTTCTATGGTTAAAACTAGAATAATCGAGAATAAAGAAAAACTTAGGGTTTTCCTAACAAACTTAAGAACCATCAAAATTTCGAGATTAGGGGCATGCATACCTGCATACAAGTTTCGTCCCAGTCATGGCCGAAGCGGATAATGACAAGGCGTTCCTCTTCAGCGAGAATGGCTTGATCGACGGCCCATCCTGAGTGAAGGTGAGGCAACAAGTACGACATCTTTCTGAGTCAACTAACCAAACCAAGGGTTTTCTCACTTATTAATTTGATGAAAAAAACCTAATTCATTCTTCACCCAACCCCAAACCACCCACACTCATTCACCAAAAAATATTGATATTATTTTTTAAAAATAAAAATATAAATTGTACCCCATCCTATTTAACTCTCCGCTTTTCATTTATTCATTTATTTTTTATATTTTTTTATTTTGTTTTAGATATGTACATATATTATTAGGAACTTGTTCATGTACTGATTATAACATCAATTAAAAAAATTATTTTAAAAAAATCTTGTGGCGACAAGTAAAATATATTTACGATATGTATATATCTAACACAAAACGAGAAAAAAAATTAGAAGCAGAGGGTTAGGAGGAGTGGGTAGAATATTTTTAAAAATAAAATAAAATAATATCTAAATTAGTATTTGAAAGGGAGTGTGTGTGGGTGGGGAGGGGGATGAAGTAAAAAAAAACTTTATAAAACAAATTTAAACTAAAAAATGGGGGGGAGGGGGGGGGGGGGGAGTTATGGTGAGACGAAGTGATGGAGTATGGTAAAAAATATTTTACATTTTATTTTTAAAAAAATATAATTTTTTTGGATAATAATCTTTAATATTAAATAATACTTAATTTATTTAATTTTTGTCAAGCTAAAATGTTTTGGTCATGGAGAGTGTGATGCAACAATTTTTTTAAGTAAAAGATAGAGTGTATTACACATACACCATGATGAGAGTATTATAAAAGAGACAGGTATGTTTCTCAAACTAATAAGTGATAGTTTAGGTATGAAACTTACATTTTCAATAGTTTAGGTATAAAACTCAAAAAATATATATAGTTTAAGTGTGTTTTTGATACTTATCTCAAAAAAGCTCTTGTTATTGTCACAAACCAAAATAGTCCTTTTAAGTTTATCCTACAATTCAAGTTGGTCCTTATTCTATAGGAAATAGTATTGGTAAAAATATTTTACATTTTATTTATAAAACAATATAATTTTTTTTGGATAATAATCTTTAATATTAAAAAATATTTAATTTGTTTAATTTTTGTCAAGCTAAAATGTTTTGTTCAAGTGTGATGCAACAATTTTTTTTAAGTAAAAGATAGAGTGTATTACACATACACCATGATAAGAGTGTTATAAAAGAGAGAAATGTGTTTCTCAAACTAATAAGTGATAATTTAGGTATGAAACTTACATTTTCAATAGTTTAGGTATGAAACTCAAAAAAAATATATAGTTTAAATGTGTTTTTGACACTTATCTCAAAAAAGCACTTGTTATTGTCACAAACCAAAATAGTCCTTTTAAGTTTATCCTACAATTAAAGTTGGTCCTTATTCTATAGAAAATAGTATTAATAATAATGATTAAGTTCATAATGGCTTGACTGATTTTGATAGTTCGTCCCTGACTCGTGAGAAAAGTCTTGCAAAAATTAAATTTTAATCATTTTAATGAAATAAGTTTTGGATAACATTATCTTTCAAACCTAACAAATTAAATGGAACATAACATTATATTATAATTGTGTCTTGATCAGTACGAAATGAAACTAAAAAAAAAAACAAACTTCTTCTTCTTCTTACTTTCTTTTTAAACTTTTTTTGAGCTAAATAAATTATATATTTTATACATTTTGTACTTCTTTTATATAGAATCTATCCCTAGACTCTCAAAGTGGGTGTTCGGTTCTATTTTATATCAATCTTCAATTTGGTTTTTTAGTTTTTGGATTTGAAAAAGTTTGCACCGAATATCGAACTGTATTAATTTGGTTCGGTTTGATTTAGACCGGTTTTTTTTTCGAACAAAAATGAAATAAGGGCAAAATTAAAGAATAAGACACTTAAAATTTTAAAACTATGTCTAGTGATGATATTTCTCACCATGGAACTATTTTGCTGAAAAGACAATATTTGATTGTATTAAGAAAATTGTGACTTCAACTACTGCTCGAGGAAAACATGGATGAAGACAATTTTCTTTACATGATGTATATGGGGGGAAAATACGTTTGGATTTCTCTTAGGAATTAATATTTGAAATTAGCTATCTGAATTGTAAATTTGATGCTACTTTGATTTATTCATGAATGGTTTGATTACTAGCTTACTTTTATTTTTGTTAAGAAAATGCCTCTCTCTCTCTCTCTCTCTCTCTCTCTCTATATATATATATATATATATATATATATATATACACACTATTTTTTATATTAATAAAAAGGTCTGAAATGTATCCAAACTTTGATCGAAATCGCTATAACAATCTCAAACTTTGGGTAGGACCTACTACCCATTGCACTATTTAATAGTGTATTTTACGGACATATAAGTGCTCATCTCGACAAGTTACTATTTAAAATGATGCAATATTTATGATGTCCACATTGGCACATCTATATCTTTAAAATGCTCTATTAAATAGTGCAGGAGGGTAATAGGTCCTGCCCAAATTTTGGAATTATTACGACAATTTTGGTCAAAGTTCGGATATATTTTGAACCCTTTATTTTTAGATTATTTTATTTTTTAAGAATTAATAAAAAAATTGTTGTTTGGTGTATTGAAGTTCTGAGACCCTTACATTGAACCAAAGAATCAAACTTTTGAAAAACAAAAACACCGAAATCAAACCAGAGAACCAAATTAGTTTGGTTCGGTTCAATTTTTTTATTTTCTCATATTTATGTCACCCCTACTAGATTCAAGTGTCAAGGTTCAAGAAATTGTTCTATGACCATGGTGTCTGGTCCAGCTTTCGCGCACCTCGACTAATTCCACGAGATACCTGCCACCTCCCACCAACAATAGGTACTAGGTAACTATATTGTGTATAGTTCTATGTTACTATTTGATGGTGAATTACTTATATGTATGAATTGTACTGACCGCGTGATCTTATTAGTACATTGTGGTGATCTTATCAGTACATTATGGCTTGTGTATTGATACTGTACTTGTTCATTTCTTGTTGAGTCAAGCAAATCTTCTAGTGGCTGATCCGAGACTTCAACTAAGAGATACCTGATTTTAAGTCCAAGGGTGAGCTTCGTCTTTCAGGGTTTCATGGATTCTTTTAGAGTTTCTTGTCCATTTGTTTAGACATAGACTATAGACTTATTTTATATTAAGTTTTTTGGGTTGTATTCCCAGTTTGATTATTTCTAGAATTTTTGTATGGTGACTTTCAGGTTATAGAAGTTATTTCCGTAGGTAGATGTTATGTTCTGGCCATTGGTTTGAGTTTATAGGGACTCAACTCTCCATCCTCTAAACTATTTTCCTTATATAATGAAGTTGTGTTATTTTGATATTGTTGGATTCAATGGGGTTAGTCTTTGGCTCTCCCACTAGGTTGGTTTAGTAAGGATGCCACTCACAATGGTCTGGGTTATAACAAACTTGGTATAAGAGTCCTAGGTTCATTGATCTTGTCATATCAAAATGGGTCTAGTAGAGTCCTATGGAACAATATATAGATGCTCGTACTTTTGTGCATGAGGCTATAAGACTTTCAAAAATTCTCTTTATTCCTTCCTTCGTGATATTACTTGATTCCAATTGGTATCAGGCAATCCAATTGATATCTAATCTCTTTCACTCTTTTGTACGTAGATGGTTAATACTAAACGCAAAGATACAATGAGTGGCTCCAAGAGTAGAGCCAATGACCAAGCCTACAACAAGAGGGCATAGGAAGGGCAACAGAGATGGAGCTCAGAATTTGGAGGCACCAAGAGAAGTGACCCCACCCCCACCCCTAGACCCGATTATTAAGGAGGAGGTTGAGATTGAGATGGAGGATGAGGTTGAGCCTGAGGTAATGACACCGATGATGAGTTGGGGATTTTGACTCATTTAGGGCATAATATTCAAAGTTTTAGTGTCCTCAATGCATATTTTATGCTCTAAACTGATGTTAAAATGATAATTTGCAGGAAGGTAAAAGAGCAAGGTAAGGACATTACCCGGCAAAAAGGAGTGAAAAACTGAAGAAGTTGGAGAAAATCAAGGCTGGTACTCATCGAAGCCACTCGGCGAATCGCCGAGTGGATCTTCATCTCACTTAAAGTTCTAGCAGGTTAGCCCATATGCAAGACCAACTTGGCGATTGGATGTGTATTTCGGCGACTCACCGAAATGGTCGGCAATGCCAATTTAGCCTGCCAAAAGTTACAGAGCAATTGGTGAAAAAGTAAGCTAAATAGGCGAATGATAGAGTGATATTAGGCACAAGTTTTGGAGAGTGAACCAAATTGCTATTATACCCTTTTGTGACCACCTTGTGAGAGTGTGAACCTAGCTTGACACCATTTGAGCATAATATTTTCTTTGAATGACACATGAATGCATTTGACCTATTTTCCCAACACCTAAAACCTTCATGAAGCATTGGTCCATTTGAATAGCCAACTTAGGTCAAAACCTAGGTTGGGGGTGTTGTGAAAAAATGAGGAAAGTCAAAAAGTTTGTGAAAAATCTACTCTTGATGATTTGTGTTGAAAAAGATGGAACACCTCCATATGTATCTTCATACCTGCCTTTTTTGTGAATATTAGTTCTGAATGCTTATTCTTTTTTTGCCTCTTTTGTGAATATTGGTTTTGATAGCTTGTTCTGAATGCTTATTCTCTTATAGTGACTGGTGGATTTTGATTTTTAATGTGAATGTTGGTTTTTGATCCGAATTGAAATTTCACCTCTTGATGTTTGTGAATGTGACTGTTCTTTTGCATATTTGAGTATCGATTGCGATCAATACCGATGACTTGAATAGTGCTCTTGATTGAATGATATGTTTGTGCAATTCCAATGAGGCAAATTTCAGTTGCATAAGTCATGTGTGAACTCTTAGCATCTCATTGTGACTGGCCAATTGTTGAAATGAATCTTGTGATGGTCGTTGCACGCGAGCTAAATTTGTAGAATCTCGATTGATATTTGTGTTGAATGCCATGTTTGGTGAAATTTTCTTGAAATATGTGCTTGGTAATACCTAGAACTTGTCCCGTTGGTCCAATTGACTAATGTAGGCGAATGATAAAGATGATCTTAAGCACCAGTTTTTGAGAGTGAACCAAATTGTCATTATACCTCTTTGTGACCACCTTGTGAAAGTGTGGACCTATCTTGACACCATTTGAGCCTAACATTTTCTTTGAATGACACATGAATGCAGTTGACTTCTTTCCCCATCACCTAAAACCTTCATGAAACATTGGTCCGTTTGAATAGCCAACTTAGGCCAAAAGCCTAAGTTGGGGATGTGGTGAGAAATGAGGAAAGTCAAGAAGTTTATGAAAAATCTACCCTTGATGGATTGTGTTGAAAAAGATGGAACCCCTCTCTCTCTCTCTCTATGTATGTATATATATATATACAAGATTTAAAAAGAATGTTGCAATGAATCTTGTGCAATGGATAAAAGAAAAGAGGCATCGAATGAATCATGCTTAAAAGAACTTAGGGTGGATTGTGAAAATCCAAAAGAGTGAAAGAAAAGGAGAAAACGTGAAATGCAAGCAATGCTTAATGAAAGTAGAAGGCACTAAGCCAAAATGATCATACTTTACCCTCAACCCCGTTACATGCCTTGAAAGATCTTAGTGATCTTGATTAAGCTTGATGTCATGTTGATTGGAAAATACGGGCAATCCTATAGGTAGAATCATGCCTGTATTTATCTTTGAGAGTGTGAGTGTTGATTTTGATTCCTTAATTCTTAATCTTTGATGAGCTTTGTAAGGGCACAGAATCAATCTTGATGTGAGGGTATTCGAATACTTTTGTTGAGCTTAAATTTGCATTTAAAGCAAACATTGTGAGCTTGAGTTTTATTTGATGTGGTTAGCACAATTTGAAACTTATAGTGCACAATTGAACATTGCACGGGTAGATTGCCTTGTGTGCATGCATGGTGAGTCTTGAGTAGTACTATTTGTAGACATCTCTATTTAACTAATTGATCTTGTGTTTTACTTGAGGACAATCAAAAGTTTAAGTTGAGGGTGTAGTCGGGGATTTTGACTCATTTAGGGCTTGATATTCAAAGTTTTAGTGTCCTCAGATGTTAATATGCTAATTTATAGCTGGGAAGGCAAAAAGATCAAGGCAAGGACATTATCAGGCAAAAAGGAACGAAAAAGCTGAAGAAGTTGAAGAAAAGCAAGGCTTGGTACTTGCCAAAGCTACTCGTCGAGTCGCCGAGTGGACCTTTAATTCCTAGTTTGGTTTATACTTGTTAGCGACCGCCTACACTTAGAATCAGATGAAGTGTAGTTGAGCGGTATTAATAGTTAAGGTAGGCAAGACTATCGAGGATGGGATGAGGATTAGGAAGATCACTCTTGTTGCCGCCCTGGCCAAATCTTTTGGATTATTAAAAAGAAGAGAGAATAAGTGTCCTATGTTTCCTATACGTCTGGAGGGAGGAAACATGCTAGAAAATCTTCCCCTTACAGAGGTCATCCTCAAACTACAAAAATTTCATATCTCATTTATTGTGCTCAATCTGGTCCCCAAACACTGCTTCCCCACTACCAAAGTACCCCTCCAAGCTACCAAGCTCCTTTCACCGTATATTAAACTCCACCACCATAGTACCAAAATTTCCCCCAACCTATCAAGCTCCATCCCTCAACTGCTTAAACATTCAACCGAATTACCAAGATCCTCCCCCCGTATATCAAATCCCACCTCCATATTACCAAAATACCCCACCAAACTGCCAAGCTCCACAACAAAACTACCAAAGCCTATTCATACAAAAGGGTTCAAGCAACAACACCTCCCCACCAAAACACTTTAAGCTATACCAAGTACCTCTCCCTAAACAAAGCAATTACGATCCTCTCCGTCCGCACTTTGAAATTTTACTCCTCTTGTGGAAATTCGGATAAAATTATTCGAACAATCAACTGCGGCATGCATAATTCATTCGATTGAGTCTAAACCAGTTAACACAACCTCTAGAATGTTTAAAGCTGATTGAACATGTGTGTATCATTCCAACAATATTAGGCAAAACACTGAGGATTGCATTAATATGAAACACAAGATCCATGATTTAATTGAGTAGAAAAATGTCACTCTCAAGAATGTTGCACCCAACGCCAATAACAATCCTTTGCCGAACTATGTCGTGTCACTATCAACATTATAGAGACAGAAGACGATTGGTGTGAAACTAAGGAAATAGTCCCGGCCAATCATGATGGCCTCGAGAAAGTTGTGGCCTCATTATGCATAAAGGAGAAGCAAAAATTTGTGATTTGGATACCCCAAGAAGATGTTTCTTTGGTGCCGAGGGAAATTCCTACACAAGAGAGGTTCATGATTGAAACTACTTGCACTCAAGGCATAAAAAGATCTGGTAGATGTTATACTACAAGAGAATTAGCATTGGGATGGCACAAGAAGGACCATCAGAAAATGTCGATCAGCGAGGCTGAGGTGGAAGAATTTTGGCGAAAGATGCTGCTAAAGGACTATTCCATTGTGAACCATTTGGAAAAGACACCACCTCAGATCTCAATTCTTTTTTTCATTTTAAAAAGAAACTTTTAGTCTTCTTGCTTGTCTCTGCTCCTGTAGTAGGTATATTTTTAAAACTTGCTGGTAAAATTCTCACACTTTTTGGCAAAGTGTCAACCATTAACAGATTTGATAAGTCTTCACCCATTACCGTTTGAACGGGACCCATTACCGTTTGAACGGGACTAGCTGTACCCTAGCCGATACAATAGCTCTTCTACATTCTTTAGGGAATGTACACCCATCTTATTCATTTTAGAATGAGATGGAGAACTCTTTGGATTGTCTATTTTTTGTAATGGTACCGTCTGCTTGATATTGGACTGTAAGATTATTTTTATTCTTTCTTCTAAGAAATGAACATGTTGGGTCAATTTTTCTTTTTCTTTCTCAAGTCTGTCAATATTTTTATTTTGTCTTCTAAAATCTTCAGTCATTGAAGAACAATGATCACAAAATATAATTTTGTCTTTGTCTTTCTTGATGTTGTATTGTATGAACGGACTTGTTGTTCGTCTTAATGCTGGACTTATGAAATAATTTGGCCCCAAAGTTCCTCTTGCATAGTCTAAAGCTTCGTTTAAATCATCGAATCCTTTGAAGAGGGGAGTGGGGAAATACTTTATTGAGCCTATTACTTCAGTCCATGTCTGAAAAATACATGCTAGTCTTCCTTGAATCACCACATAGAATTTGAACTTTTTATTCTCATTTTTCTCGGTAAAATAGTGGCTTAAAGAATTTAATACATAAATGAAATAGCTATTGTCCCTTGGTATTTTATTGTAGGTTATCCATAAGTTGTCTATCAAACATCTTTGGGGTCTATCTATCTTGGTTTCTGATTTTACTCAGAAACTCAAGTTAGAAGGGGGATAGAAAATCAGATTTTGTTTTCCAAAATAAAGTCTTTCTACGCTTGGGGTGTTTAGTCTGACTTCATTCAATTTTGTCTGTGGTTTGAACAGAGTGTTTCTTAGCATAGTCTGTACATATATATCTTTCTCTGTAGCATTGCTTGAGCTGGAAGCTCTTGCTTTGTCTTTTCCTGTATTCATGCTGAAAAATAATAGTTAGTTTCTATAAGCCTACTATGTTGGTCTGCTAAAGAATTATCTTTTCCTTTTATATGTTCTAGAGTAATATTATATATTGAAGTAGCGTCTAGAAAATTTAACCATTGTCTCTTACTACAACTTTTCCCATTTATTTTTTTATGAAACTTTACAATGGCTTCACAATCAGTTCTTACTAAGATTTTTTTTTTATTTATAATGTATAATTTAAAACTGTTTAGACCATAGATTAATGCTAGTATTTCTGCCTCTATACTAATCATATTTCCTTTTTCTTTGTATTTCCCGCTTTGATAAGAGTAGTTTTTTTCATCCTTTTTGTCTTCATACTTGTTCTTCTTTGTTTTTAACACTGCTCCCCATTCTTCTAAACTTCCATCTGTTTCTACGATGAGATAGTCTGTTTCTAATGAGAGAGATAGATCTGGTATGTTTTTAACCATTTGTTTTAATTTTTGAACTAATTTTATATCTTCACCGTTGAAAGTCTTTGGTCCATTTACTCCCCTTTTTGAGTAAAGAGGTCATGCTACCTTTCCTAGGTCTTTTATGAAGTTTCGTGCATAATTTAAAATGCCTAGAAATTTTTGTAATTCTTTAGTGTTGTCTAATTTATCAGGCATATCTAAAACCTTTTTGGATATATGAGGTTGTAATTTTATTCTTCCATTTCCTTTTTCTACTCCTAGGAATTTTATAAGACTTTTGCATAACTCCCTCTTTTTCTTGCTAATGATTATTCCATTTTCTACAAATAGTTTAAATATTGTTTGTAAATGTCCTGAGTGTTCTTTGATAGTATGACTAAATACTAAAATATCATCTACATATACTAGGATAAAATTTTTATATTCCCTGAAAATACTATCCACTTTTCTTTGGAAAATTGGAGGAGCTGTTTTTAATTCAAATGGCATCACTAACCATTCGAAGTGTCCTACTGGGCAAGTGAAAACTATCCATTCTATGTTGTCTTCATGCATTTTAACTTGCCAATACCCAGATTTGCAATCGAACTTGCTAAAAAATTTTCTTCCTTGTATTCGATTTACTAATTCTGATTTATCTGGTAATTTATAGCCATCCATTCTGGTATTGTCATTAAGTCTCTTATCATTTATGACCATTCTAGCCTTTCCTCTTACTATTTCACTATGATTTCTTACCATATATGCGGCTGACCTATGTCTTGAAGTTGATCTTCTTATTACTCCTAATTTTAATAATTCTTTGATTTGATCTTCGAATTTGTTCAGGTCTTCATTTGTTGATTCTATCGAAGCAGTTTTAACAGTATATTCTGGGTTAATAATTTCAAGTCTACAAGTTATATGATTGGATTCCCAATGTTTCAAGGGTATTTCTCCAATTATTTCTAACCTATCTAAAATTGAAATTACTTCATCTAGATCTTTCTAATTTTTTATTACTCCTAGATGCTGCAAACCTTTTTTAAAATTGTAGAGTTCTGTATTTATTTCTATTAAATTATAACTTTTTTCTATATGTTCTTTTGGAAAGCTTAGTTCTAGTAATTCTATTTCTTCAACTGTTTCTCTCTCATCTACAAAATGTATTTTAGTACAAGTACATTCTTCTCCTTTATTTCATTTCGAGGTACTTGTGTTAGATTCTTTTTTAAGGTATCTAGATCTTGTTGGAATGACTTCCATTGTTATTGTGGTTTGGGTAATATTTTAGAGAAAATTACTCCGTCTCGAGTAAGGAGACAACTTCCATTATTATGTAATAAGAAGTCTAATCCTAAAACAAAGTCTACTCTAATATTTAAATCTCTAACCCATATTTTTTCTAATTTGTACGTAGGTGTATAAAAATCTGCACATGTATTTGAAAAACTTATTTGTGCATTACTAACATAGTGCTTATTTATATTTGAAGATCCATCCATTTGCATGGCTCTTTGTGGTTCTGGAAATTCTTTTATTACATCTAAAGGTAAAATACATATATTTATTATACTCTTTGTGCATCCTGAGTCTACGAGGGCAAGAGTTTCTATCTCGTATTCCTGAATCCTTATTATGGTTAAAAATTTTATGGTATTAATTTTCTTGTCTTTGTTGCAAATTAATCCTTCAAATGACTTATAATCCTTTTTTTCATTTAAAAGTTCTATTTCTAGTTCTGTTGGTTTATCTTTTTCTTTTTCTAATTCTATGCCTTTTCCTTTTTCTAATCTACTCATTCTTTCCTCTAAATTTTCTATTCTATCTTCCAATGATTTTAATGTTTTTTCCTTTTTTATTCCCGGTTCGTCTATGATTTTAATATTAAATATTTTATCAATGCATCTAATGCAGCCTTCTACATAACAATTCATGCATTTAGCTCTCCTGTCTTTACTTGGGTATCAGATGCAATTAAAACATCGCTGACTATCTAGCCCTTTTCCTTTACAAAATTGATGATCACATTGTATATTTACATATGTTTAATCTTTTATATTTAAATCTAACTTTTCTAAACCTATTTCGTTTATTAAATTTTCTTCTTCAGAGTCTTATGGGTCCTGTTTTCATCCTTCTATTGCATCTATGCTTATTACTGAGTATGTACTTTCATTATCTGACATATATTGGTCTACATTTATTAAGGTCTCTTGAAAATCTTCTATAAGTTGGTCATTTCTCGTTCTACTGATATTTCTACCTGGACAAGTATTTGCTAAATGTTCTTCACTTCCGCATGTAAAACAAGCTAGTCTGTTTTTGTAAATTCTGTTATTATTATGTTTTCTTACATGTCTATCTTTATTTAGGTAAGGCTTCCTTGCCGTTGATAATATTTTTTCCTAGGTTTATATTTTTGGGTATTTTGATATGTTTTTCTGTATTTTCGTTGTGTCTTACTTTGGTCATAACTTTGTGTTGTATATATATTCTTACAAAACCCAGTCTCATTTTGCTTTAGTTGTTTTTTGTACATTTTTCTTGTAATATTTCCATAACATGTTGTATTTTATGTCCTATTGACCAGTTCATATTAGGGTTTTGCATTATTCCTTCTCTTTTATTCCATCGTTCTTTTATTTCTCTTCCTAACGCTCCAGGGAGTTTGTTGAAAAGCTTTTTTCCTAAACTCTGATCAAATGCATTACCGCTTATTGCGCAGTAATAAAAATAGTCTTTTAAGAAATTATTTATGTGGCTCCAGTTGATTATACTAACTTGTTCTAATTTTATTAGCACATTATTTTGTAATACTACCAATCCGCTATTTGGGTCTTCTCCTGTTATTAGGCTATAGATTTTATTAGTAAAATTATATGGGTTTGGTCCCATGTTTACTAATTCTTGAAATTCTTGAGGGTACGTTACCTTGTATGCTTCCCATACTCCTTTAATTAATTCTCCTAAAAAGGTTTCCATGTACCTATACATGGTCTCCGCATCTGTTTCGCTATAATGGTGTATATAATCTGCTGCTACTATTCCTTTTCATACGTCTATTACTGAGTTCCATAATTGAGGGTCATGAGCTGCTATATTTAGTATTTTTCCTCTATCTCCTCTATCTTGGAGTTTGATAGGGGCTTCTATTGGCATTCTTATTCCTATGGGTTTAACCATTTCTAGTTCTGTGGCTAGGTCTTGCCTAAAGACTCGGTGTCGTGATAAACTACCTATAGTATATTCTACTAGTGGTATTGGGGTTGTCTTTTGGAAGGGACTTGAACCTGTTGAAGTGGTTTCCATAAATTCTTTTAAACTAGGTGTTGTTTCATCATCACTTTCCTCTTGCGTATTTTCTTCCTGTCTGCATCCATAGTTATCTGTTCTGAATTTACATTCTTTAAAGTGTTGTTCTATTATGGAAAATTTTATTCCTCGTAATTTACAACCTTTACATCTAAAAAGTGTTGTTTATCTAATTGATGTACTTCTTTCGCCCTTTCTATTGATTTATCTACTTCATAGTCTTCTTCTTTTATATTCTGAATATTCATTCCTTCCATATTAATAGTTGTTTCATTATCTTCTAGATCTTCATCTATTTCCTTCTGATCGGTATATTTATAGTCTATAAATCAAATTGAGGTCTGTCCTTTATTATTAGTATATGTAAGGTGGTAATTTGGTCTTAACACTTCTTTTTTACAAAACTTTTCTAAATTCCATTCTCTATCCGCATATTCTTCTAAGTCTATTTTTAAAGGTTTCACTAATTTATCTCTTTATTTTCCATTAATCCTACCGCATCGTATATTTTAATTTTAAATTTAGAACTACCGTTCGTGGCTAATTTTCCTATAAAACCAACGCATATTAATAAATTATTTCCGCAATTCATTTCTTCGTAGTCTTTAGTCTGTATTCCTATTTTTATATATATACCAAATTCATTTGAATATATCATGAAGTCTGGACTGCAATAAAAAAATTCCTCCACTACTGGTCATATCGACTTCCGTTAGACCTATTATAGATCTTTTTGAGTCTGACCATCTATCACCGTATAGGGTGATTAATACTTTAGTACCTAGATTTTTTCTAGTTAGTCCTTTGAGTCCAATTACTACTAATTTCATATGCATGAGATTCATTCGTCTTTTTTGTATTTCTTTCATAGATTCTTTACTAATTAAACTTATATTTTCACTATCATTTTCTGATACGCACAACTGTTCTTCTCTATAATGTCATATAAGTGTGCTGTTGAAGAAAATAGTCCTGTGTTATATAATACTTGTGGATTTAATAGTCTTATTTTATTTTGTTGGAAAATTTTGATATCTTTGTCTACGTCTATTATTTCATCTAATTGTTGACTACTACTTGATCTGGATGAATTCATTATTCTAGCTAGCATATTTTTCCCTAATCTATCTTGAGAGAAACTGGTCCTTTGTCTTTCTTGGGAGCCTCTAGTCTTGTTTGAAAAAATGTCCATGTTTTGTCCTTTTTTGTTATTTTTGGTCTATCTTTTTTGGGAGTTATTTCTATCTTTTTTAGTTGATTAATTAAAGCATGTACATCGTTATCTTGTTCTGTTTTTTCTTTAGGGATTTTAGTTTCTAATAAACTATCAAAATTTTTATTTATTTCTGAGATTTTATCTTCTAGTTTCTTATTTAATTCTAATAATGCAAGAATTATTAAATTATTTTGTTTTACTGGTGGTATATATTCTGACAAACCTTCAGGGTTAACTTGAAATTAAGCAGCTCTTTTTAGAACTTCTTGGTAAAATAGATCGTTCATGAAAGAGTTAAGTCTTTTAGTTTAGTTAAGTCTTTCTTAATTTCTTTAATTTCTGCGTAGATTTGTTCTATTGTAGTATTGTTATTATTTTTTGCTGAAAATGATTGTAATTTTGTATTTAAATCTATTTGTTGTGTTTTTAGAAAATCAAAGTTACGCTCTATCTTTTCTAATGATTAATTATGTTGGATTTGCAGATTTTCTAAAGTTTCTAATGACTTTGGAGTTTTTTCATCTTTCAATTAAATGTGTTCTGCTAAATTTATTATTATATCTGTAATAGTATTTAAGTGATGGTGATCGTTATGTAAGATACGGTCACCTTCTATAAAGTTACACCTTATTACTGATCCAAATTTTAATCTTCAATATTTTTTCTCTGAGATAACTTCTAAGTCTAAATATTTTAATTTCTTTATACTTCCTATTGTATTATTGTTTTTATCCTAAGTATAAAGTTTTATTTTTTCTATTGTATAATTCTAATTAAGTTGTTGAATATAATGGTTAATTCTTGCTCCTATTGTTGGTAACTGTAAATCTATTTGTCTAATTTCTTGGTTTATTAGATATAGTTCTTTGGTAGATAAAATGTTTGAATACAACTGTTGCTGTTCGAAATATAATGATATTTGTTCTATTAAAAATTCATAAATATTTGAATAATTTTCTTTTAAGCGTAAAAGATACCAATAGTAGTCCTGATCTATTATTATTTGTCTTTCGTAAGGTCGATGTTTTCTTTTAAATATTCTAGATGACATGTATCAATTGTTTATTTTATTGGTCTTATACAGGATTATAAGGATCGTAACATATGCTCTAATACCAAATAAAGAAGGTTTAAATATTAATAAATATTTAATTGGTATCGTGGTAAATTATTATAGTTATTAAATATTAATAAAGATTTAATTATTAAATAAGATTGAAAGATATGGTTATATTATAATATGAAAGATATGGTTGAGAAATAAAGTGTGAGAAATAAAGAGTTTTGTGAAGAGTTTGGTGAATTAGGTTGTAAAATCCTACACAGTACTCCCTCCTTCGATTCCCTTATCTTGTTTAGTAGTTTAAGTTTATTAAATCTATGTAATTTCTCCCAAAATTACTTTTTTTTATTTTTACTCTGTTCATCTCTTTTCCTTAACCTATATTCTTAGCAATTTCTTCTTTAACCACACCCCAAGATACACAGTCCTTCGGTTCGCTGACCATGGCGGACTTTCAACTTCCCTAGGTATTTACAGGTTAATCCATCGTTATTACTAAGAGGATAAGGAACTAACCATTTACTAAGAGTAATTAATACATAACTTTTATTTGAAGCCACACATATATGATCATCATGTTATTATACATAATATCAACCTGGAAGATACATAATATTAATAGGGAGAAACTACTTAAGATTTAGAAAAACATATAACTACTTACATAATAATGGCCGGAGAGAGGTTTCCCTTTCGGGAGTCCCCAAGTGACCTTGCAAATACTTTGAAAATAAACACATACTCTTTACAAACTCACTTCACACTCTTTTTTTTTTTTTAATGAAGGGAAAGGAAATATGTATAAACAAACTTCTAACTTGCAAGCTATTTTTTACTATGCTCTGCTTGTTGTTCTCTTTGCTGTGTCCTTCTTCTTGCAAATGGTCTCATATTTATAGGTGAGCAAAGCCTTCTTCGGATTTCAAATATTGAATAATTTTCCTTTACCTGCCGGGTGCACTTAGGGCCCCATTGTCACATGGCCTTTGAAAGACTTTTCCAAAATAATTGTCCTCTTTTTGAGTAGTGGTGTCTTCTTTATTGTCTGCTTTTGAGTAATGGTATATTTCGTCATTGCTTACTTATCCTTTTTTGTCTTTTTCTTTTGGTCGTCATGGCTTACGTATTTCTTAAGTATCTAGATTTTGTAATGCAATGGAGTCAAAACTCATTCCTGAGTCGTTGTCTTCGTTTGGGTCTTGAGCAAGTTGCTCCATTGAAGGATTGTATTTGTCACTTTGACTTCCTGAATCTTCAAGATCAGAATTTACTGGTTCTGCTTCTAGATTTGGAAATTCTTGTGTAACTTCTTTAGTCTTTTCGTTGAGTAACTTGTGAAAAGAACTTAGTATTAAATGTTCAATTCTTTTATCTTTTTTTCTTTTTAAAAAGAAAATTTTAGTCTTCTTGCTTGTCTATGCTCCTGTAGTAGGTATATTTTTAAAACTTGCTGTTAAAATTCTCACACCTTTTGGCGAAGTGTCAATCATTAACGGATTTGATAAGTCTTCACCCGTTACCATTTGAACGGGACTAGCTGTACCCTTAGCCATACAATAGCTCTTTCTACATTCTTTGGGGAATGTACACCCGTCTTATCCATTTTAGAATGAGATGGAGAACTCTTTGGATTGTCTATTTTTTGTAATGGTGCTGTTTGATTGATATTGGACTGTAAGATTATTTTTATTCTTTCTTCTAAGAAATGAACATGTTGGGTCAATTTTTCTTTTTCTTTCTCAAGTCTGTCAATATTTTGATTTTGTCTTCTAAAATCTTCAGTCGTTGAAGAACAATGATAACAAAATATAATTTTGTCTGTGTCTTTCTTGATGTTATATTGTATGAACGGACTTGTTGTTTGTCTTAATGCTGGACTTATGAAATAATTTGGCCCCAAAGTTCCTCTTGCATAGTCTAAAGCTTCGTTTAAATCATCGAATCCTTTGAAGAGGAGGGTGGGAAAATCCTTTATTGAGTCTATTACTTCAGTCTATGTTTGAAAAATACCTGCTAGTCTTCCTTGAACCACCACATAGAATTTGAACTTTTTATTCTCGTTTTTCTTGATAAAATAGTGCCTTAAAGAATTTAATACATAAATGAAATAGCTATTGTCCCTTGGTATTTTATTGTAGGCTATCCATAAGTTATCTATCAAACATCTTTGGGGTCTATCTATCTTGGTTTCTGATTTTACTCGGAAACTCAAGTTAGAAGGGGGATAGAAAATCAGATTTTGTTTTCCAAAATAAAGTCTTTCTACGCTTGGGGTGTTTAGTCTGACTTCTTCCAATTTTGTTTGTGGTTTGAACAGAGTGTTTCTTAGCATAGTCTGTAGATATATATCTTTGTCTGTAACGTTGCTTGAATTGGAAGCTCTTGCTTTTCTTTTCCTGTATTCATGCTGAAACAAAATAGTTAGTTTTTATAAGCCTACTAAGTTGGTCTGCTAAAGAATTATCTTTTACTTTTATATGTTCTAGAGTAATATTATATAATTGAAGTAGCGTCTAGAAATTTAACGATCGTCTTTTACTACTACTTTTCCCATTTATTTTTTGATGAAACTTTACAATGGCTTCACAATCAGTTCTTACTAAGATTTCTTTTTTATTTATAATGTATAATTTAAAACTGTTTAGACCATAGATTAATGCTAGTATTTCTACCTTTATACTAATCATATTTCCTTTTTCTTTGTATTTCCCGCTTTGATAAGTGCAATTTTTTCATCCTTTTTGTCTTCATACTTGTTCTTCTTTGTTTTTAACACTGCTCACCATCCTTCTAAACTTCCATCTGTTTCTACGATTAGATAGTCTGTTTCTAATGAGGGAGATAGGTGTAATATGTTTTTAACCATTTGTTTTAATTTTTGAACTAATTTTATATCTTCAGTGTTGAAAGTCTTCTGTCCATTTGCTCCCGTTTTTAAGTAAAGAGGTCCAGCTACCTTTCCTAGGTCTTTTATGAAGTTTCATGCATAATTTAAAATGCCTAGAAATTTTTGTAATTCTTTAGTGCTGTCTAATTTATCAGGTATATCTAAAACCTTTTTGGCTATATGAGGTTGTAATTTTATTCTTCCATTTCCTATTTCTACTCCTGAGAATTTTATAAGACTTTTGCATAACTCCATCTTTTTCTTGCTAATGATTATTTCATTGTCTACAAATAGTTTAAATACTATTTGTAAATGTCCTAAGTGTTCTTTGATAGTATAACTAAATACTAAAATATCATCTACATATACTAGGATAAATTTTTTATATTCCCTAAAAATACTATCCATTTTTCTTTGGAAAATTGGAGGAGCTTTTTTTAATCCAAGTGACATCACTAACCATTCGAAGTGTCCTTCTGGGCAAGTGAAAGCAATTCATTCTATGTTGTCTTCATGCATATTAACTTGCCAATATCCAGATTTACAATCGAACTTGCTAAAAAAATTTCTTCCTTGTATTCTATTTATTAATTCTGATTTATCTGGTAATTTATAGCCATCCATTCTGCTATTGTCATTAAGTCTCTTATAATTTATTACCATTCTAGCCTTTCCTCTTACTACTTCGCTATGATTTCTTACCATAAATGCGGCTGACCTATGTCTTGAAGTTGATCTTCTTATTACTCCTAATTTTAATTATTCTTTAATTTGATCTTCGAATTCTTTCATGTCTTCATTTGTTGATTCTATCAAAGCAGTTTTAACAGTATATTATGGGTTAATGATTTCAAGTCTACAAGTTATAAGATTGGCTTCCCAATGTTTCAAGGGTCTTTCTCCAATTATTTCTAACCCATCTAAAATTGAAATTACTTCATCTAGGTCTTTTTGAGTTTTTATTACTCCTATATGCTGCAAAAACATATCAAAATACCCAAGAATAAAAACCTTGGAAAAAATATTATCAACGGCAAGGAAGCCTTACCTAAATAAAGATAGACATGTAAGAAAACATAATAATGACAGAATTTACAAAAACATACTAGAACGTAATTTCAGCATATAGGAGTAATAAAGAATCAAAAAGACCTAGATGAAGTAATTTCAATTTTAGATAGGTTAGAAATAATTGGAGAAAGACCCTTGAAACATTGGGAAGCCAATCATATAACTTGTAGACTTGAAATCATCAACCCAGAATATGCTGTTAAAACTTCTTCGATAGAATCAACAAATGAAGAAGTGAAAGAATTCGAAGATCAAATCAAAGAATTATTAAAATTAGGAGTAATAAGATCAACTTCAAGACATAGGTCAGCTGCGTTTATGGTAAGAAATCATAGAGAAATAGTAAGAGGAAAGGCTAGAATGATAATAAATTATAAGAGACTTAATGACAATAGCAGAATGGATGGCTATAAATTACCAGATAAATCAAAATTAATAAATCGAATACAAGGAAGAAAATTTTTTAGCAAGTTCGATTGCAAATCTGGGTATTGGCAAGTTAAAATTCATGAAGACCGCATAGAATGAACTGCTTTCACTTGCCCAGAAGGACACTTCGAATGGCTAGTGATGCCATTTGGATTAAAAGCAGCTCCTCCAATTTTCCAAAGAAAAATGGATAATATTTTCAGGGAATATAAAAATCTTATCCTAGTATATGTAGATGATATTTTAGTATTTAGTCATACTATCAAAGAACACTTAGGACATTTACAAATATTATTTAAACTATTTGTAGACAATGAAATAATCATTAGCAAGAAAAAGATGGAGTTGTGCAAATGTTTTATAAAATTCTTAGGAGTAGAAATAGGAAATGGAAGAATAAAATTACAACCTCATATAGCCAAAAAGGTTTTAGATATGCTTGATAAATTAGACAACACTAAAGAATTACAAAAAATTCTAGGCATTTTAAATTATGCACGAAACTTCATAAAAGAGGTTTAAGTCTTAAAACTGAATCATGTTTGTGTTACTGCTTCAATTCAACTTCTTATATTTGGATCCATGGCAACAGGAGAATAATGTTGTTAGTTTTGACGTAATATGACTGCTATCAAATAACTAAATTAGTAACTAGCATTTGTTTGATAGAAATTTATAGGATATGTGAGTGTATTGTATGTTCATCAGATTCTATTTGATATTAGTAGTAAGTTAAAAGATGGGCAGAATAAGTTGTTGTTTGTCTCAATTCAATTTCTTCCTGTTACCCACTTTCTATTTTCTTTATATATACAAAACTTGAATGTGTGAGAGCTCAAGTGATATGGTAACTTATCGTTAACGCCTTGTATTCATTTTTGCGATGAGTCAAGTCAATCATCACACTTACATTCTCTCTTAGCGTAAGTATAGACGCCAAATGCTCCTGTTCTTCTTGCTGATTTTTTTAATAAAATCCTATTTAGAATGTTTCTTCGAATCTTAATGTTGGCCGGAAAAATCAGAACTGCCGGCCGGTACGTTCTCCTTTCTTTTGGTCTAGGAAATTGAACCTTGCAAGATGTAGGAAAATTGAAAACTTAAATAGAAATTAATGAGCAGTGCCTTCTGTTGTTTTTTCTCATTAAGTGTTTATTGTGTGTAAATTTGTTGGTCTATTATGTAGTAAATATGTTACACGTCTACGAATTCCTACCGCTTGAGAGAAGAATGCCAAGACTTTTAGGACTTGAATTAATACGAATTCCGTTCAAAACTTTCTTGTTTATTCGGTCGGTTGTGTTTAGCTTTATGAATTGAATAATGTGAATTTATTCAAAGTTCTATTTGAATGTGAAACAATCTAGCTTGTATATTTAGTCCTAGTTTATGCATCACAACTTTCATGGCTATGCCTAAAGAAGGATAGATAGAGAATGAGCTCTTGTATACCCTTTTCGAAATTTGACTTTCTTACACTTTCCAATAAAATATATGCTCATGTAAGGTGTTGCTTCTCTTTTGAATTTGATATTGTGGTTTGAATAGTTTCTAATCTCTTTTCCTCTTTTTATGTTTCATGTGCAACCGGAGAGCTATAGTTTCTACTTTGGAACTCGTTATTGGCCTAAGATGGCCAACAACAATTAGGATCAATGCAACGCTTGGAGTCTCGCAAATTAGGAGTTCAATATTTCTTAGCCTTTCTCTTTTCGAGTCTTAATTATATTGTTTTGATATGTTGGCTAACCTTTAATCTTAAGTTTTGATATATTGCTTGTCTTTTTATTTTGAAGATTATCTATGTGAGCCAATATCATTTGTTTGTGAATTTTGTGGAAATACTTTTAGAATAAATGATACAAAAAATATTTTCTTAAAAATGGGTTAGCATTTCTACTTATAACATTCTTTTAGGCCTTTTAAGTTGAAAAGAGGGGGCTTATAGTTTAGAAGTTCTCCAAATGAAGTTTCAAAAGGGTTAAAATAATATTCAGCTAGGCCTACTCATCGCTTAGGACTCCCAAATAAATTTGAAATTAGTTTAAAAGCTAAAGTAATCACCTCTAGAGATATATAAGGCTAAAATAATTAACTTGTTGAATTATTTTTTAAAAAAGAAAATAAGTAGGAAAGTAGGCTTATATATTAACAAAAATAAATATAACTATAGAATAAGGCTCAATAGTTAGGCCTATTTTTATACTCTTTAAATCACCCCTTTATAAAAATATATTGACTATTCTTACTTTTTTTAATCAAACATTGCTAAAAACATTTTAATCTTTTAACATTCTATTTCAAAATTTTAGGTATTCCTACAGGTTTAAATACAAGGTATATAAACTTGATTGATAAATTATAGTATATACATATATACACACGTATATATATATATATAGCTATAAAATTAAAATTCTGTTGACGTGTAGTTAAATTACGTACACACACACACACACACATATATATATAAACCTCGATAAATTGAATTGATTAAATTAAACTTTTGTTGACGTGTAGTTAAATTACACACACACACACACACACACACATATATATATATAATTTAACTACACATCAACAAAGTT
The DNA here is from genome assembly GCA_037074985.1 of Solanum bulbocastanum. Taxonomy (NCBI): domain Eukaryota; kingdom Viridiplantae; phylum Streptophyta; class Magnoliopsida; order Solanales; family Solanaceae; genus Solanum; species Solanum bulbocastanum. Next base: position 8,267,989 of record CM073598.1, read on the forward strand.
TAATTTTATTTATATATATATATATATATATATATATATATATATATATATACGTGTGTATATATATATACTATAATTTATCAATCAAGTTTTTTATATATATATATATATATATATATATATATATATGTCATACATATAAAGGTATATACTCTATATTTTTCTCTACATAACCTATTATTATCTATTATCTCTTTTACTAATATTGTTTATTTATTTTATAATTTGTAAATTTCTACACTTAAATATACACATCACTATACTATATATAAACTATCGTCAATTTGTCTATACATGTAAATAAGTAATAAGTGTTCATATGCTTTAGACAATGTACATGTATATACTACACTTTATAATAAACATATCTAAGATCACAAATTTTTATATAATATTTTAACATTTAGTATAATTATTATTTATTTCATTAAACTTCATTTTTCACACATACTACTCTATATATTAAAACCCAATTATAATATTATTTTATTTTTACGTCTTAATTATATATATAAATAAAACAATAAAATTTTACATCCTTCAAACTCAACATTTATACATTTACGTTAAGTTCAAATGAGACACATCTATTTTTGTTACATATAAATTTGTCATACATTTAAGTACATTTATTTATTTTACAATATGATAAAAATACTACTATTAAATCTATTTTATAAGACATGTATATGTCGTACCTTGTATTTTACTCTTTTCTTAAACTAACTAATTAACTTAACATTGATTTTTAAAGCAAATAAATAAACAAGTTTTCCTAATCATATTTTCCTAAATTGAGTTTAAGGACTATCTCTGAGGGATGCTTAACACCTTCCACTCGAGTAACCAAAACCTGTACTTAGAATGTCACTGGTTCCGCAAATCAAAACAGAGTTTATATTTACATATTAAAAAATGGGTTTTCTAATATTTTACTTAAGTTTTAGGTGGCGACTCTTAAAAAAAAGCAATTTTTCCAAAAATCAGAGTGGCATCCATATCTTGTGAACTTTTTCGGCTAGCTCAAAATAGGGTGCAACAGCTTGGTGACTCTGCTAGGGATTTACCTAGGTTTTAACCTTATAAAAACTCAATTTAGGAATAACATTTATGTTTATGTGTTTATTCTCAGCTTATTATTTGATATATTACTTTGACTAAAAGGTCGCAAGTGAAATCCAAACTTGTGTTTCTTATTTGTTTTAAAACACTACTTGTTACTATTTTTCTTACATTGTCATTTGCACTTTCTATCGAGTCTTTGACCATACACAAACACATATATTGTACACGCGAGGGTGTTCCTGCACTCCTCCGAAACTCTCTTTGGATTCCTTAGTTTTAGAGTTGGTGCAATTAAGGTAGTGCACCTTCTCGCAATTACTCAATCCCACTCTCAATCATCTATGAAAAAATCCTACTCTTAAAATAGGTCATGTTGCATATAGCCTTAGGCAAGACAATATACGGTATTGTCATTGCGTTTAGGAAACCACCCAAATGTCAATGAGTTTCTTCTTTAAAACTCGACGACATACATTTTGTGTGAAATTGATATAAATAATCCAAACTAAAATACCTAACAGATTTGGAGCAAACAAACTCATCATACCCTTTACCCTTTCTTTCAGATGAAAATCAACCAAAACCTCCCTAATATCAGGATGATGATTGAGGTTCCCCGAACTTTGAAAGATTTGTGGGGAAACATCTGAGTGGCATATGGAACTGAGATTATGCCTGGGTTCATTTACTGATCTATTGAATGTGGAGGCAAACAAGTCACTCATTACTCTAATGATTGAATTTTGGCAACCAACAATAGTGACTTTCCAGTTCACAGATTTTGAAATCACACAAACTGTGGAAGAGATAAGTCAAATTGATGATTTACCGTTGGCTGGCAGAGCACCCTTTGCCCCACGCACTGCATCGGGAATTGGTTTTCTCTAGTCTTTGGGTTTGAGGGTAGGCCCATGTTTGCAAAGAGTTTACGAGGGATGGGTCAAGTTGGATTATCTATTTAAAAGGTTTGGTTGTCGAGATAGCTATGATAGGTTCCAACAAGAATTCTTCATCTGTAGGGTTGGTTGGAAAAGGCGCATGGGCTATTGTTTTCGTGATGGCCTCTTAGGGTATTATGATCTTCCCAAAGAAAAATGGTTGTGTCGACATCAACTTACTGCCTATGATTATCTTTATGATTAGAGGACCTGTTGGAGTGACCAGCGTACCATGATCTTGGCAGAAATATTTCAATCATTATCCCTCTGGTCTAGAGGATATGTTCACTTCAAGGGAAGTAACTTGTTTCTACAAATTTAGGTGTTGGAACACTTGTATCAAAGACAAGTAGAAAATGGCACTAAAGCAGACTTACATAACAAAATCAGAAGCTATGCAATGAGATTGAGCATGTGGGATGTCCCAAATAATGAAGATGGTTGGTGCCTTTTCCTGACCAACCTCACAAGGAACTGTATTCCTGGCGACTACCATGAGTCCATGGCCGAGCTTTGTTGATAACCAACCATGTCTATTTCATTGATTTGATTGGCTTGGAAGGCTTCCAGCCTTATGCACCTCTAAGAGTCCTCCGATAGTTTGGAATTACCCAAGGCGTTCCTCTATGGTTAAATATGGCATTAACAGAGGTCGATTATGAAGGAAATCGAAAGGATCGCTGCTTTGGTACAAGTATGGTGTGGTATTCTTGACTTAGGTATGGGGGTCGAGTCGTGGTGAGCGCCATAATATTATACTTGGTTTATAATGGGAGGAATTCTCACTAGGCCTAGCTATGAAGGAATCTTAGGGTTTACCAACACTCAAAGATCAAAGCAAATCGGCACGAAGCTATTGAACCTTATACCCATCACCACAACCATGTACTATCAGGTGACCCCATGGTCTGTTGACCATCTCATACAGGCAGTTGATGACGAACCAAATGAAAAGATGGATGAAGACCCAAAAGAGGATCCTAGAGAGCCAACTGTTGAGATTGAAGAGGATCCAGAAGAATACTTAGAGCATGGCCCTAACTTACATGATCCTAGAGATGGAGGAGTGATGCATATGGAGGATGAACTTGTACCAACAACAGAAAATGCTCACTCAGAATATGGTTCCATAGGGTTTGATGAAAGGGAAGATTCAAACGACTGGGAATGGAAAATCGACGAATCCTCAGAGTATCAGTCGGGGCATTACTATGATTTGGGAGAAGATGACGATGCCCCAACCTAGCAGTAGATCATCTTTCTTCTTTGAATTCCCTCATAAGCTCCTCAAAGTGCTGTGTGGCCTATCCTTTTTGTATCCCTTATGGCCACCCTTTGTATTTTCGTTTCTTAGGCTTCTAATCGCCTACCTCATTGTAATAGCAGACTACTTAATCACTGAAGTTATGTTTGCTCCAAATATAAAATGTATTTAAATGGATCATTTATATCAAACTAATTGCAACATAGGCCTACCTCAGGCAAAAAAAAGAGGTTCTATATTAGGAAGTGTTTTGTATGTCGCCGAATCAGCGTATATATGTGTTACATTTACATATTTGTTACATATTTTAATATCTCTCAAACTAACATAGTTTCCCTTTTTCTTTGTTTTCTTTTCTTTATTTATCCCCAAAAGTACATTGATTTGTGTCGACTTGCAAAATGGCTGAATACGATACAACCTTCGATCAAAAGGAAAGATGACTGATAAAGACAAGTTCAATGCCACCGCAAACATAATGATACCTATTAGGAACCTCGAAGGTTCTCGAAGAGTAAAAGACATTCAAAACGAGGAGAAAATCGCTCACATGGAACAAGAACTCAAGGTCTTGGGGGAAGAATTACGTCAAGTGCAGGACTTGGCCAAACTATCGGTTACCACTTCCCCAACTTATTAGACGCCTATCTTCTTCCCAAAGGCTGACTTGCCTTCTGCCGACTTACCAAATCAGCTAGAATGAACTCAATACGCTCCTGCTCATGATCGAGTTCCACTGGCTTCCCCAACCGCAGTCAAGACTGTTTATGACCTCTCTAATTGTGACCCTACTATACCTACGATGCAGCAGATACTTGGGGCACATGTTGCCACTCTCTATGAGTCACATGGTCCACCTTTATATACCGTTGTAGCTCCTACATTCACAATGCCAGCTGTGGTTAATGTCCCGTACGAGGTCGATGAATATGCAAAAATGGAGAAAGGTGCTCGGTTGAAAGAGGATGCATCGATCAATGCCCAATGTCATGGTCTGATAAAAGCATTGAAAATATTACAAGTCACTAGAGGAACAAAGAGTCTGGATTATGATGACTTGTGCATCCAACCAGACATTAACATTCCGGTTGGGTACAAACCACCGAAGTTTTACATTTTTGATAGAAAAGGTGACCCTCACGCACATTTAAGGGCATATTGTGACAAGTTAGTCAGTGTAGGGAGAAATGAAAAGCTGAGGATGAAGTTGTTCATTCAGAGTTTGTTTGGAGAAGGATTGGCCTGGTATACACGCCAAGTTCCTCAAAAATGGCAGGACTGCTAGGAAATGGTTGAAGATTTCATGACTCGTTTCAAATTCAATACTGAAATTACAGCTGACAGATTCTCATTGACCAACATATAGAAGAAGAAATTAGAGAATTTCCAGGAGTCTGCAAGACATTGGAGAACTGAAGCCGCAAAGGTGCAACCACCACTAGATGAGAGTGAGCTCTCGAAGTACTTTATTCGAGCTTAAGAAGGTGTCTACTTTGACAAGATGAGGTCAATGATGGGCCAAAAGTTCGCAGAATTGGTCAAAATTAGGGACTTTATAGAGGAGGGTGTTAACTGTGGAAAGATTCAGTCTATGGTCGCATTGCAAGCTGCAAGTAGGGCTATACAATAGGGCTCCATTGGCTATATCAAAAGGAAAAGGGATGATGCTTCAGTTGTCACTTACCAACAAGGAGGACCGTCCTACCGATACCCCAACAATCCCCAAATTGTTGCATACACTTCATACGTCCCATACCAAGTATATAATACCCAACCCCACTATAATCCATCCCGAGCACCAGCATACCAAAATCCACCAAAATAAACCAACATATGCACCGAGGCCACGTTCAAATCTCAAGGCTAGAAATGCTCGCGTTTACATACCTATTGCCAAACCTTATGCCCAATTGTTTGAGAGGTTGAGGAAGATAGGAGTGTTGCAACCAGTTGAAGGAAAACTTCTTGATCCAATCCCCCGTAACTTCGATGGAAAAAAGTGATGCGCTTACCACTTGGGAATTCAAGGACATGACACAGAAGATTATTCCAGTTTGAAGAACTGAATCGAGTCTTTGATCAAGAGAAGAGTAATCAAATGCAATCCAACACCTTCTAATGTAAACAACAACCCCTTGCCAAACCATGAGAATCGGGAGTTCAACATGGTTACTCTAGATGACGAATATGAGGGTCCCGACTAACCAAACATAGATGAAGCCGATGTCATCACATCTTCAGTGCAACCTGTTATCACTGTTCAACTAAGGGAACCTTTGATTGTCTAAACATATCTCCCAAGATTTGTAGTGACCACTATAATTGCTGGAAATCCTGAGTGTGACACCAAAGCAGTCCCATGGGACTATCGAGCAGGCGCTAATGGCAAGATGATCTACACTGCGGTGGCTCAAGAGTCAGGCTCGATCAATGCATTGCATAATTTCCATTTTTTTCCTTATCCTTAGGAAACACTTCCTCATAGTTAGCGTAACCTCAGAATATGAAGAATGTTGATCGGTGCAATTTCTACAAAAGAGCTAGGGAAGCTTCACCAGGAGGGTAAAAGGAAGAAGACTATGTTGGATATAATCAACAATATGGAAAGCTTGATGGACTTCGGAACATGTCATAATCTAAAAAAACTGGAGAGTTACTCTCTCTCTCTCTCTCTCTCTCTCTATATATATATATATATATATATATATATATATATATATATATTCACCAAATATATACGTAGTATACTTATTTTCTAGAAAAACAAGGAAATTCTTTTCAAAAAGATTTTTTCTACTCATCCACTAGGTCAAGAAACTACATACGGGCTAAGAAGAAGTCGAAGGATTCTAGTGACGAGGCTTCAATCCGCGAGTCGATGCAAATCAACACCCCCTTCCAAACTAAAATTTTCCTTTGAGTGCAGGAACACAAGAATCAAGGAAAATAACATCAAGTCTCGAGGCATGACCAGAAACGCCACTCGACTTCTCACAATCATCAGCCAAAATACATCTTTCCCTACTTTATTTCTCAGAAGTACTTCAACTTGAATCTTATGTATAATAATATTTCATTTAAACTTTTACAGGAGTACACTCAAGATCCGGATCAAATACTAATGAAAAGAGGCCCTCGTAGGAAAATAGGATAGTTAGCTTTCTTTCAAAATAACTCCACCAACTGGAGCTTGTAATCTAACCTCATCAACAACTCCGCCAATCGGAGATCACCGTCTAACAGCTCCAAACTCCACAAGTCTGGGGTTGTACATAGCAAATGTCACTCAAACTCCACCTAGCGGAGGCTGTACATAGCAAACATAGGCCAAAATCCACCAATTGGAGATTGTACATAGCAAGCATCGTCAAACTCTGCCAACCGGAGGCTGTACATAACAAACATCGTCAAACTCTGCCAACCGGAGGCTGTACATTGCAAACATCATCAAACTCCACCAATCGGAGGGTGTACATAGCAAATGTCACTCAAACTCCGCCAACCAGAGGCTGCACATAACAAATATCGTCAAACTCCGCCAACTGGAGGCTGTACATAGCAAACTTCATCAAACTCTACCAACCTATGGATGTACATCGAACATCGCCAATCAGAGCTTGTATATTAGCAAAAGAAGCAGCACTCCGCCAATCAGAGACTAACATCATCCGACGTCACCAAAGCTCCATTGATTGGGGGCATGCCAGCATAACATCGACCGAACTTCGCCAATCGAAGCCTGTATATAAGCAAAAGAAGTAACACTCCGCCAATCGGAGACTAACATCATAGTGACATCACTGAAGCTCCACCGACTGGGGGCATGCAAGAAGAGCGACACTGTCATATACAAACAATCAAATGTTACATTACAAGTTTTACATAGTAGGATACATGCTTTTTCATTACACCGGCCCCTCCCTACAGAGGTCTACATTACAAGCTTTACACATCCAAATACAAGTTTTTACATTACAACATCCCCGCTAGCAAGAGGCTTTACATTACAAGCTTTACATAGCCAGGTGCAGCCTTTTACATTACAACAACTCCGCCAGTCGAGGGCCTCTACATTACGAGTTACTTTACCTATATCACATTCACAACACAAAAAGATAACATCAACAATCGTTTGAACATCTACACTCTACTCTTTAAATTACTATTTCAATTTATAATTTTTTTTTGAACCACAATAGGTACTTTTCACCTTTTTGCATGTTTTGTAGGACAACACATTACAACGAGGAACTCCATCTAAGCAGCAAACTAGGGCAAGTTAGTGCAATGTCAAGCATCACTAGCTACGTCAAGGATTCACTTTCAAAACTCAACTCGACTCGATTTTCAGAAGTTTAGATTTAAATCTTACTTATAGCTCTCTCAGGTCTCAATTCATTATAGCTCGACACTGGGGCAGTCTTTTGAAAATTCATCTCTCTACTATGAGTCTTCAGTAGGAATTGCTATGGAGCATTTGTTATTCAATTTTCTTTAGAACTATATCTCATCCCTCTATTTGTGTTAATCTCTTCATACGTCACCACCAAAAGATTTCAGTATTACCATAATTCGATACTGGGGCAAATTTTAAACAAAATTTGCTATGTCCCTATACTCTTGAACTTCATATGGCCTAATTTCTCATACAAGTTGAGATATGTAGGCAACTCAGAAGCCAGAGTTTAGCCATAACTCCATAAACAGTCTTGCCATGTTGTTGCTCAAAGTGTATTTTAGTGGGTTGCCTGAAATTGGATTGTGTCTATATTTCTTTGTCAACGTCTTCTTTACTCTCTTCCATGGACAAAGAAAGGGGCAAGCTGTTGACACCCAATTTTAGCTCTCCATATTTAGCTAAAGTTTTAATAATAATAATAATAATAAATAATATATGTGTTATGAATTTTTTTTTATAGGAATACAAAAAGATTTTTAATTATTTATTTATTTGATAAATTGTCATGACCCAGACCGTCGTGATTGGCACCCATACTAACTCTCCGGTGGGAGAACCATTACCACATCCCAAACTAACAAATTTTATGAAAACTAAGGCATTTAAAGATATGGAAGCATGTTTAAATGACAATAAAAATATGGAGTTGCCATAAACTCCAAAGGTTTTAACAAACAACTAACCAAATTAATGCGGAAGAACAACCCCTAGACCCTGAAAGTCATTGTATCAAAACTCTACTAACGACAAGTCTAAGAACAAGGGGTACAACCCCGAAGCTAAACAAAATACATTAACCAAATAGTCTAAGTTCGAAAAGGGTGGACTTAAACAAGAAAGATCCATGGCAGCCTGAAAGAACTAGCTCACCCTTGAATTTGGTCACGTTAAATAGTCACCTAGCAAAAGTCTATCAATAGCCGCCTGGAGATGCCCTGTACTCAACAAAGAACAATTAAGTGCAGTATCAGTACACAACCACAATGTACTGGTAGGATCACACGGCTATCCCAAAGGTGAAATATACATAAGCAGTCACAATAAAGTAAAACATGCATATACAATATTAGTCATCACTTACCAATAGTGCACAATTTCACAAGTCTCAAGAGATGCAATTATCCTTTTAGAACAACATGCTTCCAATATCAATCATCATTAGATATGAACATAATCATCACAAGTATATTCTCAGGGAACCCAATTCAATGGTCCTCTTAAGGAACCCAATTCAATGGTCCTCTCATGGAACCTAAACCTAAACTGTTAGCATACTGGTTCGTGGTACCCGATCCAAGTTAGTGTGCCAGAACGTGACAGCCGATCCCATGTTTATGCCGAAATGTGGCAACCGATCCCATGTTTATGCCGGAACGTGGCAACCGATCCATTCAACATGCCACAATCACAATCACAATCACAATCACAATGTACTTTCTCATATTCATACAATCAAGTGTTGATTCATGACATACAATCTTTCGTTCATACTCAATTACATTAGGTGTGATCAATAGATTTCATTCATATACATATATGCATTACAATGAAGCAATTACAAACATATATCACACTAATATGAAATCACAACCATCACCTACCTCGAACAAAGATTGAATCCCCTAAGAAACTTTATTCTTCCCTTTTCGAATTCGTTCCACTTGTTCTTGGTCTACAAATAATAATTGTAATACGAAAATCAATAAACGAACACTAATTACCCGGATTACTAACAATTCTATCAACCCTAGATCAACCCATGATCTCAATTAGGGCTATTTCCACCATGAATTCTAGATCAAAACTCTCCTCCATCGATAATAACCCAAGGAAATAGGTTCTACGGATCAAAAAATGGATTAGGGGAGTAAAATCCTTACCTTTAGTGGTAAAAGAGGTGGAAAACCTTCACAAAATAGCCCTGGGTCATTTCTTAGCTCTTAAGAATGAAATTTTGCAAAAAATAACATTTTTGGAGGGTTTTACCCTATTTAAGTCGCGACTGTCCCACTATGGCGGGACCCAACCACCACAGCTGCCCGGCCCTGGCGACAGAAATCCCGCCCCAGGGGATTGCACTAAACCAGTGCACTATTTTAATAATTGCAAGACCCTCATTTCACTACACATCTTTAACTAACGACACTCACAAAATACCATTCATGCTAAGATCAGTTTCGGGAGTTCTACCCACTCGAATTCAATTTCATAAAGTCGTACGGATTCCTTAACGTCTTAGCTATTCACTTATGTAATCAAATTCATTAATAGATCTCTCATTTGTTACCAGATTTTCCTAGACCTCATTGACTCTGATTTCGTCCAAATCTGGACTAGGCTAGGAAATCTCAATTTACTACAAAAAAGTTTTCTAGCCCCAATTCTTTCCCCATTGGCTTTTCCATAACGACGGAATTAGGTCGTTACATAAATTTATTTCATAAATATTATTTCTTGTATAAAGTAAATATATTATATAAATATTACTACTTAATTTCTCATTTTTAAATTTTACGTCATATAAATATTGTTCTTAAGAGTTAACTCGATTTTTTTAATTAAATATAATTTCTATTGTTACAATAAACATTTTTCGACATTTTTTAAAAATTAGGAAAAACTTAATTAATTAACGAGTTACTAATTTATAATAATTTATTTTAGAGTGACTAATTTGTCAAAATAAGCTAATCTTGCCAAATAATTATTTTTAATTTAATAAATTCTGACTATTTAATCAAGAAGAGGCTATAATTTAAATGGATTTAATTTGAGCAATTTTGGCAATCCAAGTCCCCTTAAACCGGCCAATCCATGTATGCCACGTAGGCAAGCACATGGATTGTGTTTCTTTAGATTCAATCTTGGCCCTACAATCTAATCTAACGGCCTTACTTATATATATATATATATATATATATATATATATATATATTAAACTCTTTATTTTTATCAATTGTTTGATCGGACGGCCAAATTAAATAAGACTTTTCGACCTTTCCCCAATAGTACTCCTACGCCCATATACTCTTTCGTTTCCAAGACCAACATCGTCTTCTTCACCTTTTCCAGAAAAAAGGACGACGCTCCTCACAACTTCTCCTCCTTCCTCATGCCCCTTTCCCGTCATCCGATTAAATATCCCCAATCCATCGTCCATCAATCACAACCCCCATTAAATATCCACTTTCTGTCTTCTCCAAGACCTTTTTCAGAATCAATATAGACCCCTACGCTGCTTATATTTGGTCCAACGTCTCCAAATTTGAAAGAAGGGATGATGTTGATATGATTGGAAGCAGTAGCTATTTGTTTCCAGTGAGTAATGTTGATTTCAATCCGAATTTTGGACTCCGATTTTTGCCTATAAAAGGCAGGTGTTCCCTTTCATGGGATCATCCAGGAAGGATTCAAAATATCCAAGCAATAGAGAAAAGATAGAAATGCACTTCAAGAACAATAGTTCGAGAACCTTTCATCTTTTTTTTTCTTTATATTTTGGCTTTGAATCCAAGTCCAAAGTTCAAGTTTGAAGTCGGAATCCACGACGTCCAAGCCCCTGTTTGCTGCTCGACAAAAGGTACAATATTCGTCAAACTCTTCGTTTCATTTTTGTCTAAATGTAATCTGTTAGGAAGTTGTTGTAAAAGTGCGTGATTAGGATGTCACTAATATATTTTATTAATAATAAGTTGTCGATGCAATTTGGAATATTGTATGCCAAAAAAGGTTTAAGTCTTAAAACTGAATCATGTTTGTGTTACTGCTTCAATTCAACTTCTCATATTTAGATCCATGACAACATGAGAAGAATGTTGTTAGTTTTGACGTAATATGAACTGATATCAAATAACTAAATTAGTAACTAACATTTGATTGATAGAAATTCCTTGGACACGTGAGTGCATTGTATGTTCATTACATTCTATTTGATATTAGCAGTAAGTTAAAAGATGGGAAGAATAAATTGTTGTTGGTCTCAATTCAAGTCCTCCCTGTTACACCCATTCTATTTTTTATATATATAAAATTTGAATATGTGAGAGCTCAAGTGATATGGTAACTTATCGTTAACGCCTTGTATTCATTTTTGCGATGAGTCAAGTCAGTCATCACACTTACATTCTCTCTTAGCGTAAGCGTAGACGTCGAATGCTCCTGTTCTTCTTGCTAATTTTTTTAATAAAATCCTATTTAGAATGTTTCTTCGAATCTTAATGTTGGCCAGAGAAATCAGAACTGCCGGCTGGTAGGTTCTCCTTTCTTTTGGTTTAGGAAATTGAACCTTGCAATATTTAGGGATATTGAAAACTTTAATAAAAATCAATGAGCAATGCCTTTTGTTGTTTTTTTTCTTTAAGTGTTTATTGTGTGTAAATTTGTTGGTCTATTATGTAGTAAATATGTTACACGTCTACGAATTCCTACCGCCTGGGAGAAGGATGCCAAGACTTTTAGGACTTGAGTAAATACGAATTCCATTCAAAACTTTCTTGTTTATTTGGTCAGTTGTATTTAGCTTCATGAATTGAATAATGTGAATTTATTCAAAGTTCTATTTTTATGTGAAACGGTCTAGCTTGTATATTTAGTCCTCGTTTATGCATCACAACTTTCATGGCTATGCCTAAAGAAGGATAGATAGAGAACGAGCTCTTGTATACCCTTTTCGAAATTTGACTTTCTTACACTTTCCAATAAAATATATGCTCATGTAAGGTGTTGCTTCTCTTTTGAATTTGATATTGTGGTTTGAATAGTTTCTAATCTCTTTTCCTCTTTTTATGTTTCATGTGCAACTGGAGAGCTGTAATTTCTACTTTGGAACTCGTTATTGGCTTAAGATGGCCAACAACAATTAGGATCAACGCAACGCTTGGAGTCTCGCAAATTAGGAGTTCAATATTTCTTAGCCTTTCTCTTTTCGAGTCTTAATTATATTGTTTTGATATGTTGGCTAACCTTTACTCTTAAGTTTTGACATATTGGTTGTCTTTTTGTTTTGAAGATAATCTATGTGAGCCAATATCATTTGTTTGTGAATTTTATGGAAATACTTTTAGAATAAATGATACAAAAAATATTTTCTTAAAAATGGGTTAGCATTTCTACTTATAACCTTCTTTCATGCCTTTTAAGTTGAAAAGAGGGGGCTTATAGTTTAGAAGTTCTCCAAATGAAGTTTCAAAAGGGTTACAATAATATTCAGTTAGGCTTACTCATCGCTTAGGACTCCCAAATAAATTTGAAACTAGTTTAAAAGCTAAAGTAATCACCTCTAGAGATATATAAGGCTAAAATAATTAACTTGTGGAATTATTTTTTTAAAAAGAAAATAAGTAGGAAAGTACACTTATATATTTAACAAAAATAAATATAACTATAGAATAAGGCTCAATAGTTAAGCCTATTTTTATACTCTTTACATCACCCCTTTATAAAAATATATTGACTATTCTTACTTTTTTGAATCAAACATTGCTAAAACTATTTTAATCTTTTAACATTGTATTTCAAAATTTTAGATATGCCAACAAGTTCAAATACAAGGTACATACATATATATGTCATACATATAAAGGTATATACTCTATATTTTTCTCTACTTAACCTATTATTATCTATTATCTACTTTTACTAATATTATTTATTTATTTCATAATTTATAAATTCCTACACTTAAATATACACATTACTTTACTACATATAATCTATCGTCAATTTGTCTATACATGTAAATAAGTAGTAAGTGTTCATATGTTTTAAACAACTTACATGTATATACTATACTTTATAATAAACATATTTAAGATCACAAACTTTTATATAATATTTTAGCATTTAGTATCATTATTATTTATTTCATTAAACGTCATTTTTCACACATACTACTCTATATATTTAAACCCAATTATAACCTTATTTTATTTGTACGTCTTAATTTTATATATAAATAAAACAACAAAATTTTACATCATTTAAACTCAACATTTATACATTTAGGTTAAGTTCAAATAAGACACATCTATTTTTTTGCATATAATTTTATCATACATTTAAGTACATTTATTTATTTATTTTACAATATGATAAAAATACTACTATTAAATCTATTTTATATGACATGTATATGTCGTACCTTGTATTTTACTCTTTTCTTAAACTAACTAATTAACTTATCATTGATTCCTATAGCAAATAAATAAACAAGTTTTCCTAATCATATTTTCCTAAATTGAGTTTAAGGACTATCTTCGGATAGACTCTGAGGGATGCTTAACACCTTCCCCTCGAGTAACCAAAACCCTTACTCAGAATCTCACTGGTTTCACAAATCAAAATAGAGTTTACATTTACATATTAAAAAATGGTTTTCCTAATATTTTCCTTAAAATTTAGGTGGCGACTCGAAAACAAAACAAACCAATTTTTCCAAAAATTAGAGTGGCATCCATATTATGTTGTGAGCTGTTTTGGCTAGTTCGAAATAGGGTGCGACATGCACCACATTAGCTTTTGTGATGAAGACTTAACCTTTTGAAGGTGCAGTGCACAAGAAAGCTCTGAATGTCATTATCAAGTGTCGAGAAAAGATTATAAATCATGTCTTGATTGATGATGGATCTGGTTTTAACATTTGTCCACTATTGACCCTCAAGTAGTTAAATTTTGGAAAAGTTCATCAGAACAAAGTCAACATAAGGGATTTTGATGGAGGACAAAGAGACACACTGGGAGTAGTGAATTTAGGGATTCAAGTGGTCCTTGCAGAGTTCAGTGTTCAATTTCAAGTGATTGATATCAACACTAGCTACAACCTGCTATTGGAGAGACCATGGATCCATATGGCCGAGGTTGTGCCTTCTATCCTCCATCAGCTGATGAAGTTCATATGGAATGATAGCGAATTGGTCATTTATGGCGAAAGAAGTTACTCAAATGGTTACACACCAATTGTCGATGAGGTCTCCATATGTTTTGAATTTTGTATGGTAGAGATAGTGAATGTCACTGGTGATGACTTTGCTCCGTAGCCTCTTATGCCTTTTGTCTACAAGATGAAAGCAACCATCATGCTCAGAAGTGGCTTTGAACCAGGTTTTAGATTGGGAAAGTACTTTCAAGTAATCGTCGAGCCTATTTAGATTCCTGCCAGCATGTTGAGGTTTGGCTTGGGATACGTCTAGAGGAAGATGATGATGCAGAGATAATGAACAAGAATGTTGATTGGGAATTGGCCAAACTAATTCCTCACTTATATCAGTCATTTCCTGTACAGGAGTATATTGATGATTGCAGTCTCATGGAAGGAATCTGGGATCATTTTGAAGAAGTTGATGCCATCCTTAATTAGGTGACCAAGATATCATGCATTCGTGCTGCTGAACCACAAGAACAAGTGCCTAATTGGACATCTACACCACTCTTGATTCCCCACCTTTCGTAGTAGAAAAAGCATATGTTGCTGCTTGCTTTAAAATCGGTAGTAGTCTGTAAAAGGCCCAAGACCCACCCTTTATGCAGTGTTTACTTAATCAAGTTTTAAATTCTTCATGATGTTTGAAAAAGGCAAATTGACCCTTGGTCATGGCCAAAGTTTGTACTCCCTTTTTTATTTAAATGAAAGCCTCTGTTATAGTAAGTTTTCTTATTTACTTATCTATTTATATTTTTCTTATCTAACTATGTTTGTTTATGATTTCAGTAATAGTAATTTAAAATCTACCAACATCATGTCATATCACAAGCTGAATGAACAAAATGAGGTAGATGATGGCGAGTGCGAGGACTATGATGAGGAGACTAAGATACCTGAGCATATTGCCGAGGAGTTTGGATAGTTTGAGAACCAGTGTAAGCCAAATCTGGAAGAAACTTAGACTGTGAATCTTGGAGAAGAAGAATCTGTCAAAGAAGTAAGAATCAGCGTTCACTTGGTTGAAGCTCAAAAAAGAGATCTTGTCCATCTTCTTAAAGAATACATTTACACATTTGCTTAGTTGTTTAATGATATGCCAGGCGTTAGTACAAAATCATTTCTCACAAAATTGCCGATCAATCCATATTTTAGTCCAGCGAAAGAGAAAACTCGAAAGTTCAAACCGAAGTTGAGTTTAAAGATCAAAAAAGAGATCCCCAAGAAAATTGAGTCCAAAGTTGTGAAAGTGATGCAATATCCGGCTTGGTTAGCAAGCATTGTTCTGGTTGCTAAGAAAGGAGGAAAGATCAGAATTTGTTTTGATTATAGAGATCTCAACAAAGCTAGACCGAAGGATAATTTTCTGCTACCGAATATTCATATTGATAATTGTGCCAATCATGAAATACAGTCATTTGTGGATTATTTTGTAGGTTATCACTAGATTCTAAAGATGAAGAAAATGTGGAAATGAAAGCTTTCATCACGTCTTGGGGCGTGTACCATTACCGAGTGATGCCCTTTGTCCTTAAGAATGCCGGTGCTACTTACATGAGGATTATGACAACCATCTTCCATGATATAATTCACAAAGAGATTGAGGTATATAAGGATGAAATCACCATCAAGTCCCACGAGAGTTTGGATAACGTGACCCATTTGAGGAAGTTCTTTGATCACCTGCACCGGTATAATTTGAAACTAAATCTCCCCAAACGTGCTTCCGAAGTGCTAGTGGGCAAATTGTAGGGATGTATAGTTAGAAGAAGAGGAATTGAGATGGATCCTTTGAAGTAATGCACTATGTAGGAGGGAGTATAAAGTATATTTAAGAGGTGTAACTAAGAGATATTAAGAGTGACTAACTTTTAGAAGTAATCATGAGAAAGTTTACATCCACTATTTATAGGAACTTATACTTTATCATTCATTTTGTAATTGTTTACTTAATTTTTTTCTTTAATAATGTCCACATAATTTTAAAACATAGTGTAGTACATTATTTGATATTCACATGCAATGCACATGCGTCAAAACTAGTGTGTGTGTCCGCGCGTGTGTGCGTGTGTGTATAGTGTGTGTGTTGCTTCCGCCTTATTCTCCTAATTTATCTATTAAGTTGTTTATTATTTCATCGCTTCTACCCATAGTCCCATTACATGAAGTTCCGAATTATGGGTTGACTTACCTATAGGTGAGTTATAGTAGGTGTCATCATGAATTAAGTTTTGGGGTCGTGACATCTCTAGGAATTAATTTTAGGATTGTAAGGTCAAAAGAGCCTATTGCAGAAATTCATTCCACAGATCTAGTGTTTTACTACCCTGAGGAAGGCTATTATATAGTCAGATTATATAGTCTATATGACATGGATATAGTCTTATTTGCTGGACCTTATACAATTGACAACATACCACTTGTCCTCCAAATTTGGAATATTTTGACTTAGTAAGGAACTCCCCCCTCCCCTCCCCCACTATTCCATTTTGGGTGATGCTACCAAACATTCCCCTTCACTATTGGGTACTTTAGACCCTCAGTAAAAATACAAGTAGTCCACGCAAACCTTTATTTCTAATGATGGTACAATATATGAGAATTTCATATGGAAGGGTCTTAATGGAGATAAATATTATCCATGAATTACTGAATGAAGTAAAATTTATTGATCGGACTGGAAAGATTTGAGCAACATGGCTCATACGACTGGAAGCTTTTATTTGAAAGAACCACACAAAGTTTGGTCATGAATGCAAGTTGGAGGACAATAAGGATAAACAACTCCAACGTAGATGAGGGAAGAAAGAAGTGGTTAAGAGATAGATCTCTAAGCTAATACAAAATACTGATGAGGTAAACCAAGGCAGTAGATCCCTACTGTAACACCTCAGAAAAATCCTAAGTTTAGATTAACTCAAAAAAGCTAGAAAAGAGTTTCTAAGTATGAGTTTCACGGACCATTCTATGGCCTGTGAAAGAATCCATGGACCGTAGATGGTCTCGTGAAGCAAAGTCCTGAAAAGAATATGAGAAATCTCATTTTATGGACCATAGAATATTCTGTAGAAACAATGTCCTCAAACCTCATTTTTACGGAACCTTTTAGGCTCATATGAGGTTCAATAGACCGTAGAAGAGGCCATAAAAAGGTTTGTAAACCAAAACTTCTGAAAACCCCAAAAATTTAGCCTAACTCTATGGTGGCCTCTACGGACCACAGAAGGGTATACAAACCATAGAAGACCCTTGTAGACAGGCTCCATCAAATTTTAAGAGGGGTTATTTTAGTCCTTTTCCATGCCTTTTAAACTTGATCCCCAATACTTTGGGACTCAATTAAAGTCCTTTTAAATATTATGCGTTCAAATTAATCTAATAATCCTTCCAAAGACAGAACAAGAATCAAAAATCAAGAAGAAAAACTAGGGTTTCAAACATCTTCATCAAATTTTCTTCAAGAACTCTTGTCCTCTCGGGTATGTAAGACTATCATAGTGAAGGACTAAGTCCGTTGTCAAGCCCCATATCTAGAATTTAGTTAGTGAGATTAAACCTAGGGGTTTTTACCCCCAAGTTTCATGAAAGTGAACTTCCTTTACTTCCCTCTAATTTATTTATGATTTTTATCATTGAGATTGTAGTTTTCCATGTAACTCTTATCTCTAATTGTTGTTCATGCCTATTTTATAACATGAACGCTAATTTACAAAGAATTATTTGAAGGTTTTTGCACCTTTACTTCCATGAATTATTTTCAGACTCAAAGTATGTTTCAAGTATTTAAGCTATCATTTAAGCAGAGCTTTAAGGGAACATTAAGAGTTCCAAATGTAGTTTTTCAGAATAAGAGCATGACTATTTTTAAAGAAATCATAATCAATTTTACAAATAAGTTTTAGTCATTTAAAGGAAAGATCAATATGATTTTAAATAAGTATTTTTGACTACTAACTCATGACATATATCATCGATTTTCCCCTTAAGTGGGATGGTTTACCTAAAGTGGGACATTATACAGATATTAATCATTATTTCATATTTTTGGAGTAGTATTGAGCACCAACTTGGATAAGGGTTTAGATAACCCAAACCCCATAAATTGCACAACTAGAGGGGATAGGATACGTTCCATTGGTTTGGCAACTCCTCATATAGTCCCCGATAAGTTCTTAGATATGGATCCATGCAACTCTTCCTTTACCCTAGCAAAGTATCAGATGGATATGGCAACGTGGCATCACGAGGCTCATTGTGATGGTTATCGGTTAGAGAAACTCTCTTAGAAAATTAAATTATACTGCTTTAGTCTTTGATATATTGCATTATCTCAATTGTAAAGTTTTTCTTGTTTTCATTCCATTTACAAGCTTTACTTCCAGTTGAGTTACTTTCAGTTCCCTTACAACATATGTACTTCAGTTTGCCGATGTTTCATTCAGTCGTTTTACATACCGTACATTTTATGTATTGACGTCATTTGACTTTGCATCATTTTATGATGTATTTACAGGTGTTTAGGATTAGCAATAGTTTCTTTGTTGAGATCTTCCCTCCATTAGTTTTTGGTGAGACCTCCTTGCTTTTGGAAGGATCCTTTTCATTTATGTCATTCAACTTTATTAGACACTTAGTTATTATTTAGGTAGCCGTGGATTTTGTCTCGACACCTATCTTAGTTTAGTAGAGGCTTCATAGACATTATAGTGACTCATTTTTTCTTTAATATTCAAATGATTGGAACATTATTAATAATTTTATTCAGAGTTATTTACAAAATCTGTCCAAGTATGATTGAGATGGCTTAAGTTTGATTAAATGATTTACATGTTCAGATCTTTTAAAGCTTCCACATAGTTTTTTAGTCTTCAACTCAGTAGATAGCTAGGACGAGGGTTTTCTTGGGACCAACAATAATTTTTGAGTGTCGGCCATGCACACTGTATAGGCTCAAGGCACGACAAACTTAGTATCAAAGTACAAAGTTCAAGTTTCCTAGTATGTTTATAAAGTCGTGTCTAGTAGAGTCTTTGTTATGGGTGTGAAACGCACCACATCTATGATAGGGAGGCAACATGACATTAGGAAATACCACCCTTCTTTCATACTCTAGTTCGTGTGATAAAGTTCAACTCTTTAAAAGTTTCTTCTAAGTCGTGTATTTCTGTATTTTAGATCATGCCTCCAAAGCGTACCACCAGTTAGAGAAATGCTGAAATTACTGAGGTTCCCAATAAAACTAGTGTAAGCGATTTACCTCCACCTACTAGGATGCAGAACCAAAATGGAGCTCGCTTGGCAGATTAGAGCAAAAGTGTTGGGACTCATGTCATGCGTATTAACACATTTCGAGTTCCATAGTTATCTGTTCCTTGGCATCCCTATACTATTCCTTCTGAGGCAAAGCATAGGGGATCTATTTAGATGCTCACTTAGTTCGTTGCCGCTCAGTTAGAAAGCTAAGGAACGCCATTTACTAACTTCAATTCACAAGAGCCATAAGTTACAACTAGGATTAGGGAATTCCTTTGGATGAACCCATTAGTGTTTACAAGGTCCAAGGTAGAAGAGGATCCTCAGATCTTTATTCATGAGATTTGAAAGATTCTAAAGGCAATGCATGCTACTGAGATTGAGAGAGTTGACCTTTCTTCATATCAACTGAAGGATGTAGTGAACATTTGGTATAACCTGTGGGAGGAAGGTCGTGATGAGGATTTTGATCTAGCTATTTGGGATGATTTTGAGGAAGTGTCCTTGAACCATTTCTTTCCCCAAAGGAGATGAGAAAGGGGAAAGTGGAAGAGTTTGTTAATAATGTAAGGTGGGATTAGTGCGAAGGAGTGTTGTCTCAAGTTTATTCAATTATACCGCTACACTCCAGAGATTTTACGTACATGAGATATAGGAAGAGGAAGTTTGTATTTGGATTGGGCAAACATGTGAAGAAAGAATGCATGGCAACCTTATTGATTTCTTACATGGATTTTCCCAAAGGAATACCATGCTAAAAGTTTTTAACATTGTTGTTGTCACTCTAGTTTCAAAAGTACTTTAACCAAATACTATTTAATACTTTAGACCAATTTCTTATCACACCATTGTGTATAAGATATCTCAAAAATCATCTTAAATAAAATTAGAAGAGTCATTGATAGACTTTCACCTGAAGGTCAATCTCACGAAAATTAAAATTTATTTTGATATAGTGGATAGGGATATCAAGGAGCCTATCTTATATATAATATACTCTGAAATGGATAAGGTTTCATTACAGTGAAAATCACTTCATGGATGGTTGGAGGGATCTTTTATGTTGGTAGGTTACAGTTGATTAAGGAAGTGTTGTGAGAGCACAAGCATATTGGTCATAAATCTTTCTACTTCATATAAATTGGCAAATAACAAACCTATGAATTACCTTATTATTGAGTTTTAAGAGTTTTTGAGTATAAGTTAATAACGTAAGCAAGGATAAATTAGCAAATTTCATGATTTGAAGCTTAAAGAAGTCAGTCAATCAAGTATTTTCTGTAAGAATTATGAAAGTTGGACCAAAGGAATGAGAATAGTAATGACCGAGAAGAAACAAAAATCATGCCCAAATTTAATTTTCGTGGATCCATGTCTGAGGGTAAAAATGCTTAAATATGGCTAAGTTTAAAGAGGAGCATTTTTTTTTCAGTCCACAATTTTTTTGGCTCCACAAAATAAAGAAAGGGAGAAAAATTTTGGAATGTCTCCACAATTTTTCTCCACGAAATTGGCAGCGTAAGGACATTTTTTGTCCGAATTTTAGACGTATATAAAGAGGAATGTGGCCATTTTCTTGGAAAACTTTTGATTTTTTGTAACGTTCAGAACAACTTAAGGAGGTGGCTACAAATGTATGTAAAATAAATATCAACAAGAGTCAGGGTTGAATCCCAAAGAGATTGGAGGTTGAATGTATCGAAATTCGTAAATCAATTCACAAGAGCATGTGTTATATAAACATAAAGTAAATGGAGGGAATGGTTTGAATGAAGTAATCTGGTCAAGTTCACAATCATAACACATAACACAATTGTTGATGTCACTACCCAAGGGTACCCCCTAGACGCAACAAGGAACATAGAACCCCAAAAGGCACCATGTAAGCCACTTCGCATATCATAACATAATCATAGAGCAATTAAGAGTAAAAACGCATTACAAGTCCAAAATTTTTATAAAGGAAAGTGGAAGTCTAGACTTCTCTCGATTAGTCATCTATTACAATACTTGAATCAAATAGGGTCACAGCCCATACAACAAAGTCCATAAAGGAAATACAAAAAAGAAACTACTAAGATAACATCCGTCCTTGAACCATGAGGACTCACCAACAAGCAAGGAGGAATGATCAAATCCAAGCTCTAGCCACAATGGGGACCACCTTGAGAATGGACCCTACATTTGGGGAAAATGTAGGAAAATATGGGTTAGTACAAAAATGCACCAAGTATGATAACCAGGCATAAAATCATGAAAACATGCTAAAAGGGACATTTTAGTTGAATGCATGCAATTTACTAAGTTAAAGCATCATTTTGAAGATAATGGACAAGTATAAGTCATAAGCATAATCAACTCATAGATAATGGACAAGTATAAGTCATAGGCATAATCAACTCATAGATCACCATACCATAAGAGGAACATACCATAAATACCCTCAAAGCATACTTGTGCAATGCATGCATAAGATCCCATAATTCCACCCATACTAAGTAAAGCTTCTTGAGTAACTATAGTTCATAATTCATATTCTTGTTCATACTAGACTAGTGGGATAAGCCTTAACCGACATAGACCATGAGAGCTTAACATGGAATCCGGTGTCTACCCCACACCGAAAAGTGGTTGTCCTACTTGCTTAAGGTAGAACCATACTCTTAGCTTAGGTGGATTCACTAGCTAAAAACCTATGAGGGCACATAGTTTATGGGATAAGGGGATTGCTACTTGAAAACCCGGCCTCTACTAACGTGAGGGCTTTCATCCCAAGAGATTGCTTCTAGAAACCCAACTTTTACTAACGTGAGGTCTTCCATCTCATATCATTATCCACTCGGTGCTAAGCATTAATACCCATAGAGTTTATATTAAGTCTTGACTTAAGTTCATACTTATGGAAGAATGTCTTGACACTCAATCCAATATAACTCTTTCTATAGCTCATAGATTCAATAGGTGAGACTAGACTTTCAACCTTAGAATTATCATATTGTGAGAAAACGTTTCACATCATATCATATTCATACATAAGCATGTACATGAGGATAATGTTCCAACAACACAACAACTAAATCATATTCATATTCATATTCACTTTGCTCTCAAAGTGTTCTTAAAGCATATACATAAACCTCATAATCATGCAAAATTCTCATACTTTGCCCTTCAAGAACCATAGATCATATTCAATCAACACATCTAGAATTGCTACATTAGAAATGGATAATAACATAGTTAAATTAGTTCAATTACTTTAAGAATAATCTCATTATACTCTTCTTTCTACAATTCACCCACACCACAAGGTCATAAATAGGGAATATGGGGATTTCATGGATTCTTGGGACATTTCATCATAAAAATATAATAAATCATCAATTCAATCATAATATAAAGTAATTAAATTGATAAAATTGTTTTTTTAACGGAATACATGACTTGGAGTCAAACCCTAGCTTTTGAGGAACTTCTATCTTTGAAATTGAGTTTTGAAGGGACTCCATAGATGAATTCTATCCATGGATGAAGGACTACCATACCTTTAGCAATGAATTCGAATGAAATTGAGTAGAAAACCTTGCTCCTTCAACCCTAGCTTCACCTTCTTTCTTCTTCTTCTTCCTTGGAGTTCAAGAGAGAGAATTTTTGGAGAGGGTTTGGGTCTTTCTTTTGGGATTTGGAATTATGAGGAAGATGAATTAATTTAGAGGTCTTAAAACTATATATAGTTAGTCTAAATTAGTATTAAACGACCTCACCTAATATTAATTAAAATCATAAAACCCCATAATTCCCCTAAGTGTAATTGCCAAAAGGTAGTTTCAAGCCTCACCCATGACCCCACGACCATGGTTCATGGATGGACCCACGTGGCGTGCTGATGACCCATGACTGGAGCTTCAAAGAACTAGTTTTACAGGCCTTGACCTATGCCCCTCACCTACAAAGCGTGGCCTGACCCACGAGGCGTGGGTGCCCTCCATGGGTCACTGCCCAAGCAGCCTCTAAGGGTCCTCCTCAAGGACCCATGGTTGGTCCTTGGGGTCGTACCTTGACGTTCTAACACAGAACCCAATATTTTTAGGTACAGGGAGGTAGGTTTATGACTCTAACCCTTATGTTAAGCTCTAGTTTAGCCTACTAGTTTCCGAAGTGTTACAATATCTCCCCCTTGGGAGCATTCGTCCTTGAATGACAATCTAGACACCTTATAGAATTCAAGACTCAAAACTAGCAGCCCAACATGCATGAAACCTCAAAATAATGTACAATTCAAAGGAGGAAACTTCAACTCCATCTAAAACATAATTAATGCAACACAAGGAAGTAGGAACTACCTCTAACAACCCATTATGCATGGAACTCAACATTTCTCATATTCATTGGAGGAACTACCTTCTCCAACTAAAAGCATGCTCAACACTATATCATGGAGCCAATATGCAATTACTCTCAAAATCACACTAAATCATGTTCATCAACTAACCTCATGAAGTCAAATAGGAAACTCATACTAAATGCACACCAAAATGAGGAAAATTAATCATAAAAACTCATTTTCTTACTAAACATGAATTTTTCAAGAACATGTATAACATAAGGAAATCATGTAAAAACACATATAGCACATATGACTCCCAAAACACTAAAATTTAAGAGGAACTATTTACCTTAAGCTTGAATAGGAGTAGAAGGAAAGAGATGAGGATATCGGAACTTCATATCGGCCTCGGCCTCCCAAGTAGCCCTCAACTAAATGATTTCTCCATAAAACCTTTACGAAAGCTATTTCATTGTTTCTCAATATCTTGACTTGTCGGTCTAGGTTATCTACTGGAACCTCTTCATATGAAAGACTTTTGTCAACTCCCAACCCTTCTAAGGGAATGATAGACGCTGGGTCTCCAATACACTTCTTAAGCATAGAAACATGAAATGCCGGATGAATCGGGGCCAACTCATTTGAAAAATCTAACTCATAGGCAACCTTCCCAATATATTTCAAAATTAGGTATGGTCTTACACACCTGGCACTAAGTTTCCCTTTCTAGCCAAATCTCATCACACCTTTCATGGGTGAGACTTTCAAATATACCCAATCATTAACTTCAAATTCTAAATCCATTCTTCTCACATCAGCATAAGACTTTTGTCTACTTTGAGCCATTCTCAACCTCTGTCTAATCAGCCAAACTTTCTCAATGGCTTCATAAACTAATTCGGGACCAATAAGAGAACTTTCACCTACCTCAAACAAACCAACCGGAGACCTACATCTCCTACCATACAAGGCTTCAAAGGGAGCCATATCGATACTTGAGTGATAACTATTATTGTAGGCAAACTCTATTAATGGCAAGTGGTCATCCCAATTACCCTTGAAATCTATAACGCATGCCCTCAACATATCTTCTAATGTTTGGATGGTACGCTCCGTTTACCCATCAGTTTGGGGGTGAAAATCTGTTCTAAGCTTAACCTTAGTACCAAGACCTTTTTGGAATGACTTTCAAAAGTGAGAAGTAAATTGAGTACCCATATCCGAAATAATAGATAGAGGAACTCCATGCAACTTCACTATCTCTCTTATATACAACTTGGCATAGTCTTTCGCCGAATGAGAAACCTTGACGGGAATAAAGTGGGCTGATTTTGTCATCCGATATATAATGACCCAAATGGAATCATTTTGCCTTCGGGTGCGAGGCGAACCCACAATAAAGTTCATAGTTACATCTTTCCACTTTCAAGTGGGAATACTTACCTCCCGGCTTTTGGTGCTCAACCTTAACTTGTTGACAATTAGGACATTTGGCTACGAATCCCGCAATATCTTTCTTCATACCATTCCACTAATAGACTTCTCGTAGATCACGGTACATCTTGATGGCTCCCGGATGTATAGAATATCGAGAACTATGAGATTTTTCTAAAATTTGTTCCCTCAAACCATAAACATAACCGGCCTTGGTGCCTAAGTACCCCATCTCCCCCTTGGGAGAAAGCCTGAATGGACTTCTTGAGTACCAACTCTTTCAACTCAACTAATATAGGATCAAGGCCTTGTTCATACTTCAAATCCATCACAAAGGATGATTCGAAACCATTATGGACCATGACACCACCCTTGGTGGAATCCATTATTTGGACATCTATTTAGGCCAATCTATGCATCTCACAAACCAATTCTTTCTTTTCATCCTCTACATGAGCCACACTACCCATGGACATTCTATTAAGTGCATCCACTACAACATTAGCTTTTCCGGGGTGATAAAAGACACTTATATCATAATACTTTAATAATTCTAACCACCTTCACTGAAGAAGATTCAAGTCCTTTTAACTAAACACATATTGAAGACTCTTGTCATCGGTGAAAACATCTACATGGACCCCATACAAGTAGTGTCTCCATATTTTCAAGGCAAATACCACTACCGCAAATTCAAGATCATGGGTAGGATAATTTTTTTCATGTACTTGTTTTGAAGCATAGGCAATCACTTTACCATTTTGCATGAGGAAACATCCCAACCCCACTCTAGAGGCATCACAATATACAACAAAACCATCCGTACCTTCCGGTAAGGTCAACACAGGAGAGGATGTAAGTCTATCTTTCAACTCTTGGAAGCTTTTCTCACAAGCCTCCGACCACTAAAACTTAGCCTTTTTTTGAGTCAAAGCCATCAACAGAGATACAATGGAGGAAAACCCTTAACAAACCTCCTATAGTAACTGGCCAAACCCAAAAAGCTTCTAATGTCAGAAAAAGTTAGAGGTGTAGGCTAACTCTTCACCGCTTCCGTCTTATTAGGATCTACCTCAATACCTTTGCTTGACACAATATGACCAAGGATAGCTACAGACCTTAACCAAAATTCACACTTGCTAAACTTTGCAAAAAGTTGTTGGTCCTTAAGAACCTACAACAAAATTCTCAAATGGTCAACATGTTCATTCTCACTCCTTGAATAGATCAAAATATCATCGATAAACACAATAACAATCATGTCTAGGTATTGCCTAAATGCCATATTCATCAAGTCCATAAATGCCACCGGAGCATTAGTCAACCCAAACGATATTACCACAAACTCATAGTGACTATATCGGGTCCTAAAGGCCGTCTTTGGAATATCAACCCCTCTCACCCTCAATTGGTGATAACCCGGACGAAGATCAATCTTACAGAAATAGCTAGCCCCTTGAAGTTGGTCAAACAAATCATCAATTCTAGGAATAGGATATTTATTCTTGATGGTCACTTTATTCAATTGACGATAGTCGATGCACATTCTAAGAGACCCATCTTTCTTTCTAACAAACAATACGGGAGCAACCCATGGAGAGATACTCGGTCAGATGAAGTCCTTATCTAATAAATCTTTTAGTTGCTCTTTCAACTCTCTCAACTCGGTTGGAGCCATTCCATAAGGAGGAATGTAGATAGGTTGCGTATCCGTCAAGAAGTCAATGCCAAAATCTATTTCCCGCTTGGGAGGAATACCGAGAAAATTGTCGGGGAAAACTTTTGGGAACTCATTCACTATCAGGATTGACTCTAAAGAAGGGGTTTCAGATTCAACATCCTCCATCATAACAAGATGGTAAATACACCCTTTGGAGATCATCTTCCTAGCTTTAAGGCAAGAGACAAATTGGCCTCTAGGTATATAATTTCCCCCTTCCACTCTAAAATAGGCTCTTTTGGAAATTAGAATTTAACCACCCGAGTCCTACAATCTATAGAGGCATAACATGCATGCAACCAATCCATACCCAAAAGCACGTCAAAGTCTAACATATCTAACTCTACCAAATCCACCAAAGTAACTCTATGGGACAAGGAAATGGGACAACTTCTATAGACTCTTTTAGCCACCACCGAGTCACCAACTGGGGTAGATACCGAAAAGGGTTCTACTAACACGTCAGGGAATATTTGAAACTTCATGGCCACAAAAGGTGTCACAAAAGTCAAAGTAGCACCGGGATCTAACAAGGCATATACATCAATAGAAAATACTTTTAACATACCGGTCACCATATCCGGGGAGCTCTCTTGGTCACCTCAGGATTGAAGAGCATAAAAGCGGTTTTTATTTTGGGCATTGGAGTCTAAACCGCTTGAAGAAGCTTGCTTGCCTTGTCTCCCTTCTACCATGAGCACCAGGAAATATCTCATCTTGTGGCCACTCTTTACACAACCATAGCACCCATCTGAGCCAACTAGGCACTTGCCGTCATGCTTTCTACCATATTTTGCACAATTGGGCCTAGCCACATAAAACCACCACTATTACCTTCTTGAGGTTTAGGGTTAGACACCCTATTGGGTTAGACAGCCTATCCTTGTTGACCCTTGGGGAAGCACTAGAGGAGCCTTAGTTGGAGAACCTTTGTTTGAACCTTGGTTGACCTTGTCCATCAAATCTAACATTGGAGAAATTCCCATCACCGGTCCTAGCTTTTTCCACCTCCCTATTGTTTTTCTTGAGTTTTTCTTTCTCTATTTGTTGGGAATACATCATAAGACGTGATATATCCATATCATGATAGAGCATTGCCAAAAGACATTCTTTTACTACCAAGCCAGACACACCCGTCAAAAACCTACTCATCTCATCCCTCGAATCCGCCACCATAGATGGAGCATACTTAGATAGTTGGATAAATTTCAAGGCATACTCCTTAACAATCATGCTAACTTGCCTAAGGTTAATAAATTCTTCCACCTTAGCTTCCCTTAACTCTCGTGGAAAGAATCTATCAAGGAATGCCGATTTAAACACTTCCCACTCTATGTGACCTGCTCCTACCGGCCTATTGTTCTTCCATTGATTATACCATACTTGTGCCACACTTTTCAATTGGTAAGCGTCTAACTCCTCTTTCTCTACCGAAGTCACCTCCATAATAACAAGTATTTTATAAACCTCCTTCACAAATTCTTGAGGGTCCTCTTCCACTTTGGAGCCATGAAATTTGGGAAGGTTCATCACCGCTTGAACTTGAGTATTCAAAGCTTGGGCCAACATTTGAAAAGCCAACCTAACCTCCACATCCGACACAGCCGAAGGATTAATCGGAGCTTGATTATATTCAGGAGCTTCTTCATTCACATTGTCACCCTCCATTCTTCTTGATTTAGCCCTTCATGTATTCATATTCTGAAGACACAAGAGAAGGATTAGGAGAGGGACTTTATAGAGTTAAATTCTAAGGCACAACTTAAGAGTACTGAAAAAAGTGAAATTTCCTAAACATCTTATAGAATTTCATTTATAAGTGTGGCGCGCTTCATACTTATGAACGAGACTGTACTAGACATGGCTTATAAGACATCATCCTAGAATTGTTCTAAACCTTGTGCTCTGATTCCCAAGTTTGTCACGACCCAAGAGTACCCCTTAGAGGTAACAAGGCACATAGAACCCCGAAAGGAATTATGTAAGCCACTTAGCATATCATGACATAAGTATAGAACAATAAATAGTAAAAATGCATTTCAAGTCCAAAATATAAAGGAAAGCGAAAGTCTATACTTGTCTCACTTAGCCATCTATTACAATATTTGAATAAAATAGGGTCACAACCCATATAACATAGTCCAAAAAGGAAATACAAGAATGAAACTACTAAGATAATGTCTGTCCTCGAACCATGAGGACTCACCAAAAATCAATGCGGATTGATCAAATCCAAGCTCTAACGATAATGTGGACCACCTTGAGAACCGGACCCTACACTTGGGGAAAATGTAGGAAAATATGGGTTAGTACAAAAATGCACGAAGTATGATAGTCATGCATAAAATCATGAAAACATGCTAAAAGGGACATTTTAGTTAAATGCATGCAATTTACTAAGTGAAAGCATCATGTTGAAGATAATGGACAAGCATAAGTCATAAGTATAATCAACTCATAGATCACCATACCATAAGAGGAACATACCATAAATACCCTTAAAACATACTTGTGCAATGCATGAATAAGATTCCATAATCCCACCCATACTAACCATACTAAGTAAAGCTTCTTGAGTAACTATAGTTCATAATTCATATTCTTGTTCATACTAGACTAGTGGGATAAGCCTTAACCGACATAGAGCATGAAAGCTTAACATGGAATCTGGCGTCTACCCTACATCGAAAAAGGGTTGTCCTACTTGCCTAAGGTTGAACCATACCCTTAGCTTAGGTGGATCCACTAGCTAAAGACCTATGAGGTCACATACTTTATGGGATAAGGGGATTGCTACTTGAAAACTTGGCCTCTACTAACGTGAAGGCTTCCATCCCAAGAGATTACTCCTAGAAACCTGGCCTCTTCTAACATGAGGGCTTCCATCTCATATCATTATCCACTCGGTGCTAAGCATTAATACTCACAGAGTTCATATTAAGTATTGACTTAAGTTCATAGTCATGGAAGAATGTCTTGATACTCAATCCAACATAACTCCTACTATAGCTCATAGATTCAATAGGTGAGAATAGCCTTTCAACCTTAGAATCATATATTGTGAGAAAACCTTTCACATCATATCATATTCATACATAAGTGAGTATATGAGGATAACCTTCCAACAACACAACAAATAGATCATATTCATATTCACTTTACTCTCAAAGTGTTCATAAAGCATATACATAAACCTCATAATCATGCAAAATTCTCTTACTTTGCCCTTCAAGGACCATGAATCATATTTAATCAACACATCTAGAATTGCTACATTATACATGAATAATAACATAATTCAATTAGTTCCATTACTTTAAGCCAAATCTCATAAAACTTTTATTTCTACAATTCACCCACATCACAAGGTCATAAATTTGGAATATGGGGATTTCATGGATTCTTGGGAGATTTCATCATAAAACTCTAATAAATCATCAATTAAATCATAATTTAAAGTAATTAAATCAATAGAATTTTGAAAGGAATCCATGACTTGGAGTCACACCCTAGCTTTTGGGGAACTTCTATTTTCGAAATTGAGTTTTAAAGGGACTCCATGGATGAAGGACTACCATACCTTAGCAATGAATTCCAATGAAATTGAGTAGGAAACCTTGCTCCTTCAACCCTAGCTTCACCTTCCTTCTTCTTTTTCCTTGAAGTTCTAGAGAGAGAATTTTTGGAGAGGGTTTGGGTCTTTCTTTTGAGATTTTGAATTATGAGGAAGATGACTTAATTTAGGGGTCTTAAAACTATATATAGTTAGTCTAAATTAGTGTAAAACGACATCACTTAATTTTAATTAAAATCAAAAAACCCCATAATGCCCCTAAGTGTAACTGCCAAAAGGCAGTTTTAGGCCTCACCCATGACCCCACAATCACGGTTCATGGATGGACCCACGTGGAGTGTTGGTGAACCGTCGGTGGAGGTTCAGAGACCTGGTTTTGTAAGCCTTGACCTATGTCCCTCACCCACAAGGCGTGGCCTGACCCACGAGGTGTGGGTGCCCTTTGTGGGTCATTGCCTAGGCAGCCTCTAAGGGTCCTTCTCAAGGACCCATGGTTGGTCCTTCTCAAGGACTGGGGTCGTACCTTGATATTCTAACAAGAAACCCTTTTTTAGGTACAGGGAGGTACATTTAAGACTCTAACCCTAATGTTACCCTAATGCTAAGCTCTAGTTTAGCCTACTAGTTTCCGGAGTGTTACAGTTGGTTACCAAGATTAGAGAGATCCAATGTGTGAATTCAATGGGTTCAAACTTTGATAGGTATTAACTAAATGCCTTAAAAGATTTATGGCATGAATAACATTGGTTATAACTACACTAAGGGTCTGTTTGAAAAGTCATTTGGTAATTGAAATTGGTGTAATTAATGGGGTAGCAATTACTAACCTAGTAATAATGCTAACATGTTTGTTAGCCACAATGTAATTACAAGTGTACTGTTTGGTATAATTTTTTAATTAGAAAATAAGGTTTTTTATAAATGATATTAAATTTATTATTTAAGATATGTATTGTCTTTTGAAAATACATTTATTAATAATCATATGTTCTTAACTAATATTATGAAAAATATTTGATTTATAATTTTCAATTTATAATATTTTAATTGAATTAATAATAAAAATTGAAAGTACAAAATTTCTATGAACATAATGAAATGCATGTTTGACAAGAAGATTAATATTATAAATATAATGTCATAAAATTATAAAACATTTGATAAAGAGATAATCTATCATGAGTAACTTTAAAAAAATAGCCTGCAATGCAAAATATCTAGACAATACTCCTAAAACAAATGAAATTGAAACTATAATATAAATTCTAACTTCAAAACAAAAAATTTAACATAATACTATTATGTCAATTTTCAACATAACATACATACATATGATTTAAAAGAAAAGGAAAACGCAAGTCCATAACTTTATTCAACAATGAATTCTACTTTAATTTTAAAATTACAACACTAGCAAAATTAAACTAGTTATTTTTTTAGATAATACAAAAAAATTCATGGAATCATATTTAGTAAAGGTTGAATATAAGAACGAATTGAAATATAAATAATATAAAAAATATTTTTAGAAAATATTAGAATAATAAAAATAGGAAAAAATTTAAAATAATACAAATAAAAAATACATTAAAATGAAAAAAATAAAAGGAAGAAATTAAAAATTAATCAGATTGTAATTAACAGAAATTCATAGCCTCCCCCTGTGAATTGGAGAGTGTAATTACACCTTGTCAATTACACTCAATTACATATTGACTTGGTAATTACATGGCAAACCAAATAGGACAGACAATATAATTACACCTAATTACTCCAAATCCAATTACCGTGTGACTTTCCAAATAGGCTCTAAAGGTTTTCCAACCCAAGTGTGTGTTTATTTTGGATTTTCTCAAACGACAATCAATGAATATTCAAACATTAGATTTAGTGGGAATGGACTATCTCTAGCTCAAACCCTTAGATGAGATTTAAATCAAGCATATACTATTTCTATCTCTAAATATTAGATAAAAACCTCAAATCCTCATTTTTGAAGTCTTACCCAATTTCACTTCTCTTTCTCAAGTAGAAACAAAGTAGAGAGTTTAGTTACTCTTTGCAATCATTAATGATTACATTAAAACTTGAAGAAATCAATAAAATCATGCATCATAATCAATTCTAAGATCAATTAGTCAATACTCAATCAATATTGAACACCCACCATTTACACACACTGTCCTACAAGAGAATTTAACACTCATAACTAAAGAAAGAAAATTATATCAAAGGGAAATTCCTTTATCCATTTATCATTAGTAATTAAAATTAATTTCAAGTTTTAAATATAACAAAATTGTGTTTTCTTTTGGAGAATAAACTAAAATTGTACTATCTTGTGTACTCTACTCTCCACAATTCAATACAATATTCAATACCCAAATAAAGAAAAATTCTCTACAATATCCTTACACAGATTCGCAAAATGTCCTTGATACTCTCAAGTATGTAACGGTACTTTTTGATGATTTTTCCCTTCATAGGAGTTTCATTGCACCTATGTTGGCACTTACAGCCACATGTAAGGACTTGTGGAATAGAGGTTCCCTAACAATCCAAAAAATTTTCTTTTGCTCTTCCTATGTGAAATGTGCAGAATGCAAGTGCTAACTTGAGGCATACATGTCTCTTTCCAGTGTTCTTCCATTCTTCTTGTGTGGCACCTGTGGAACGCAGGTGTCAACTTGTGGTACGCAAGTTTGTTGTCGATCCTCAGATAAAATATTTTCAGTTTCAATCTTCCATTAATTTTACTTTCAAGAAATGCCTGCATATAAGAGAACAAAGGATCAAAATCCTTTTAAGTGACATTAAAATAAGGAAAGAACTTAAGGTCAAAATAAGTTGGTAAAATACCAATTCATCAAACCTTCAAATATAAACTATTGCTTGTCCTCAAGCATAACTATCATAAGCATATGATTGACTCGAGCTTACCATGACCCAAGGGTTTTACACAGGATTACTTAGACTCAATATAATGTAAAGAAAATAAAAAAAAAATCTCAAAATGAAAAGACTCAAAAACTTATCTTAATTAGCACCACCATTATCACAAGGTAAAGATAGTCACTTCAAACAAACTTTTCTTTTCGAGAGACTTTAATTTTTAAATTACAATTTGGGGAAATTCTCACTTCAAGCAAAATCAACAAGCATTTAAACTCATTTACATCAACTTTAAGGTATGCCTAGAAGTTCTGGAAAGAACTTATCACATTCATATTCCTTAATTAAAATCAATACTTTACCATTTGCTCCAAGGATGTAATAACACTCACCACAAGAGAGAATCATATTCAATATTATGCAATTCATAATATAAGGATTATAAGATGCAACAATGATGTTAACTCTCTCAAATACATTCAAGTACATTCATATCGAACCATATGTTTTCAATATTCACCACTAGTGTAGTAAAGGGGAGAAAGGTAGGAAAGAATTTGTTCAAGTGAGTAGAACCTCCCTAACGTATGATTAAGAAATTCAAGCACACAACTAATATCTTTAAGTCAACTTCACATTATCTCTCATTTCACAACCAAGTTTTTCCCAAGCAATTTTTATAACACATTTTTTCATTATATTATGCATGTACAAGGTAAACGATAACACCATTTATTTCTTCTCTCTCTATCATGCCCCAAACCTGGAGCTGCCTAACTAATACTCAGTTCCTAACTTAACTGAGCAGACTAACAGAAACCAAATCAAACAACACATGTGGTCTATGAAGGCCATACTAAATCATAAGAAACATAATAAAAAACTTAATATGTTATCAAATGGAACACATGGTCATCTAGGCCACCATCTGAAAATTGCTATTAACAACAAGTCCAACACGGACACAACCAACTAACAAGATACGTCTAGAAGACTCTAACACCTAGTTGGAATAAGTCCCCAACATACCTATTAGTTGCATAAAATAAAGGAATACTTCATATTCAACAACTTCAAAAAGAATGGAGCATACCAATCATCATCATAACTCAACAACATGTATAAGGATACTTGTTCATGTAACTTCGTGTTTTAAGACGACAAATTTGTAATGAAAGGCAATGTACTAAGAAAGCATAACTCTATTAGACCTTTATTGGAAAAAGCTGGAAGAAAGTCAAGAAAGAAAGGTTGCCTACTACTAATAAGGGTGGGTAAGAAAGAGAGGTGAGGTGACTACCTTAGTAACTTTATTCAATCTAAAAGGTTGGATCAGTGCATGATAACCTATTTCCATGAATGCAACACCCTCTAGGAAATGGTAACATTATTATCAAATAATGTACCGAGTATGTAAGGGAAACATAAAAAATAGTAACATAAAAATAGTTATCCAAAACTTAAATCATAATGCAACATACTTATTTTGTATAGAATCAACTACTCTATGGAACCACCTATTGTGTGTAGTTCATATCAACTTTTCCTCTTCTTGACTAAAGTAACATAATTAATTAAAAACAATTTAGCCATCACAAAACCACCTAACATAATTAATTAAAAACAATTTAGCCATCACAAAACCACCTAACATAATTAATTAAAAACAATTTAGCCATCACAAAACCACCTAATTGAGCCCCCATAACCTCTACATGTGTCATCAACTATTACATTATAATGAATGCAATGTGATGCAACATAATCAAAACTTAAATAACTACAACCAAAAACAATATTGCATGCTGTAACCTCCGGTGACCAACAGTAGGACCCCTAATAAGAACAACCTATTATTGATAACTCACAGTCTAATTTTCGTACTTCTACCCCATTTTACATTACCATAATATTAATAACATAAAAGGAATCATCTATTTTTAAATAAACAAACTACAACAACTCAAGTCATAGACACAATAATTTGGAGGCAATCCAATGCAGTGTAGGCGAAAAGGTGAAAGCAATAACTATGTATGTGGTGTAGGCAAACACCCCAATCCTAGCCTCAAAGGCATGAGTGCATTTGGTGCAGGAGAACACCCCAATTCTAGCCTCAAAGGCATGAATGCATATGGTGTAGGTGAACATCATAATCCAATGCATGTGGTGTAGGCGAATACCCTAATCCTAGCCTCAAAGGGCATGAATTTATGTGGTGTAGGTGAACACCCCAATCCCTAACCTCAAGGGAATGAAATGCAATGTATATGCATCATGTATATGTGTGTAGGCAAGAAATATGAACCTCACACCACCACAACAATCTCAGCTAATCCAACAATTCATAAACGACAATAACCATTTACCATATAAGCTCTATATGGGTAGTTGAAGCTACCATGATAACTATGAATACATAAATTTATATTCACATAATAACAACCCCATAAATAACCAATATGTAACCATAACTACTTCATACCATAACCTTAATGTTATCTCCTGTATTCAGGTTAGAAAAAATAGAAACAAAAAAAGATGAAACAGGAAAAAAATAAATAATCCTAGTCCACATAACCCACTGTGATTTCTTAAGAAATTTAATCCTCTCAAGTACCTGAGATTGCAGATTAATTCATCCTAAGATAAAACGAATTAACTATTAGAGAAGTAGTTGTACCTCAAACTTCAATAATTTCAGCGAACTCAAGAACAGCAACGAGAGCACACACAGACTCAGTCGATAGTCAACTTGAATTGTAAGAAAATGCATGCAGAAGAGAGAAAAATTTTCAGTATTTGAAAAATGAGAAAAAAACTCTCTATTCATAGTCATTTGCAGTAATGAATGCGTCTATTTGGACAATAGTGTGAATGCATATGTTCAGACATATATTTCCAGAACGTTGTGCCTTTTAGGAATTAATTTATAAGAAAAAGGAAATTAATTAATGAGATTGATTAAATAAATTTTGCCCAAAAATATTATTAATCAATCAAATCATTTTCCAAATTCAAATCAAAAGTTGAAGCCAAGGTCGAGTGACGACGACGGCGCCATGGGCACCTTCTTCTTAACCTTTAAGAACTAAAGGAAGTCTTTCCTAATATAAGGACAACATTTTTACTTTCTTTTACCAATATGGGAGAAATGACTTTCCATTTTCAATGACATTCCATTTGAAATTACTTTTCATTTTCGCTCCAAATATATTCCCCCACATTTCCCAATTTCTCATTCTTATTTCCCATTCACACCTTGCTAAAACCCAACAATCCTCCACATGAATGGGGAATGACTATTTTTAAAACATGTGCATTAAATACTTGTGTGTCTCGTAAGTAAGGGTTAACCGCATCTGGATAAGTAGGTTTCCCTTTGAACTTTCCACACTGAACATATATCGGATATACTCGTTCAATCGGTAGATTTTTTATCTTTAAAATGTCGAGCTTTGGTGTATACCTAGACAACATAAGTCACACAATCAACCCTTGAACTAATTTTGGTTCTCATTTTTTTGTTCGTTTCAACCATGAACACGTCTTGGTTAATAAGTGCATAGAGAACTGGCCTTACCAAGTTCTCCTTGAAGCAGCATACACTTCACACTTACATAGGTGATTTCTAAATGTGTTAAACCGGTATATACACTATTTGATATGCCCTGTATCAAACTTAGAAAACATTAAAAAGTCCTTATGCCTTTATCCTGGTACTGAACAATGTCTTATCATGAGAACAGACCATATAATAATTTTTGATAATGTTGAACTGTTATCTATGACTTTGGTTGATCTCCTTGAACCTAGATCTTAGGATCTCCAGTCTTCTAGGTAGAGTTACCGCTATCATGACTTGTTCTCGGCAATAGTCCCATTCGAGTTGATGATCTATCAACTCCCTCTCTAGTTAGGCCTTTTGTAGGTGGATCCGACACATTATCCTTTGATTTTACATAGTCAATTATGATAATTCCACCAAAGAGAAGTTCTCTAACGAAGTTGTGTATTCTTTGTATGTGATGAGACTTGCCATTATACATAACGCTTTCACCCCCTCATATTGTAGCTTGACTATCGTAGTGTATGTATATAGAGGCCATTGGTTTGGGCCAAAACGGAATATCTTCTAAGAAATTCTGGAGCCATTCAACTTTTTCACCTGCCTTGTCTAAGGTGATGAATTCAGACTCCATTGTACAGCGATCTATGCATGTTTGTTTGGATGATTTCCAAGATATTACTCCTCTATCAATAGTGAAAACATATCCACTAGTGGATTTCATTTCAGTTGACCCAGTAATCCAATTTGCATCACTATACCCTTCAACAACTGTTGGTTTATTTGTTGTAATGCAAAGCATAGGTTTGAATGTCATCTAAGTAACCCGAAACCCTCTTCATTACCATCCAATGATTTTGATTGGGATTACTTGTGTATAACTCAATTTACTTATAGCGCAGGCTATGTCTTCTCGTGCACAATATATGACATACATCAAACTTCCCAATACTCTGGCATAATCCAATTGAGACTGACTTTCATCTTCATTCTTAGCAGATCAAGGTTCACATTCCTTTTTGAAATTGAAGTACTTGAACTTTTCAAGTACCTTTCGAATATAATGAAATTGAGACAATGCTAGACTGTGAGGAGTCTTATGAATCTTAATTTCCAATATCAAATCGGCAACTCCTAGATCTTTCATATAAAACTTACTAGCTAGCATACGCTTAGTAGCTTTTATATTAGCACTGTCCTTGCTCATTATCCGCATGTCATCCACATATAGGCATACAATGAGCTCCTGATTTGGAACTTCTTTAATGTAGACACATTTGTCACATTCATTGACCTTAAATTCATTTGCCAACATGGTTTGATCAAACTTTGCATGTTGTTGTTTCGATACTTGTTTTAGTCCATAAAGTGACTTACCAAGTTTGTGTACTTTCTTTTCTTTACCTGGAACTATGAAGCCCTCAGGTTGTTCCATGTAAATCTCTTCCTCTAGCTCTCTATTTAAGAAGGTTGTTTTCATATCCATTTTATGGATTTCAAGAACGTATACTACAACTAGGGCAATTAACATACAAATTGATGTAATCCTAGTCACTGGAGAGTATGTGTCAAAATAATCAAGACCCTCTTTTTGTCTAAAGCCTTTGACAACAAGTCTTGCTTTATATTTATCTGTAGTTCCATCATCTTTCATCTTCCTTTTGATAATCCATTTCTAACCCAATGGTTTGTTTCCTGGAGGAAGATCAACCAACTCCCAAGTATGATTTCTTAAGATTGATTCAATCTCACTATTGACAGCCTCCTTCCAAGCGGTTGAGTCAGTAGACAACATAACTTCCTTGAATTTTTGAGGCTCAAGTTCAAGAAGGAATGTTACAAAGTCAGATCTGAATGAAGTAGTTATCCTTTGACGTTTACTGTTCCTTGGACGCTCTTCATTAGGAACATTCTCTTTTATTCTTCTCGAGGTTGTTTAGACTCCCCACTAGATGGCTCAAGTCTAGTTTTATATGGATAGATATGTTCAAAGAATTCAACATTATCTGATTCCATTACCATATTGTCATGAATATCCAGATGTTCGGACTTATGAACCAAAAATCAACATTCCTTACTATTTGTGGCATATCCAATGAATACACAATACACAGTCTTAGGTCCTATTTTGACCATCTTAGGTATAAGAACCTGGACTTTTTCTAGACACCCCCACACTTTGAAATATTTCAAGTTAGGTTTTCTGCCTTTCCATTTCTTATATGGAATAAAATGTGTCTTGCTGTGAGGCACTCTGTTGAGTATTCAATTTGCTATAAGGATAGCATCCCCCACAATTTTTGTGGTAAACCTGAACTTATAAGTAAGGCATTCATCATTTCCTTTAAAGTTTAGTTTTTTCTTTCCGCAATTCCATTAGATTAAGGAGAGTAAAGAGTAGTAGTTTGATGGATGATTCCATGTTCCAAACATATTTCTGAAAATGGAGATTTATATTCTCCACCTCTATGACTTATGATCATTTTGATATTTTTATCCAATAGATTTTCAACTTCAGTTTTATATTGCCTAAATGCATCTATTGCTTCATCCTTACTATTTAGCAAATAGAAATAATAGTATCTAGTGCAATAGTCAATAAAAGTTTTGTAATAATTTTTCCCACCAAGTGATGGTGTTGACTTCATGTCACAAATGTCAGTGTGAATCAGTTCTAAGGGTATGAATTCCTTTCAACAGATTTATAAGGATGCTTAACATACTTAAATTCAACGCAAACTTGATATTTTGATTTATTGCATTCAAACTTAGGCAAAACATTTAAGTTAATCAGTTTTTGCAAGGTTTTGTTATTGATGTGTCTCAATGTTCATGCCATAAACATTTTGACTCAAGCAAGTAAGAAGAATCCAAATCTTTATTGATAGCAACTGCAATTACATTGAGTTTGAATAGGCCTTCAATGAGGTAACCTTTTCCTACAATCATCTCATTATTACTAACAACAACTTTATCAGAAATAAATACACATTTGAGTCCGTTCTTGGTCAAAACTTGTATAGAAACTGAGTTATTTTGAAATTCCGGAATATACAAGACCATGTTCAAATGTGTCACCACCTTGCCCGATGTCATATTTAAGTGGACCTTGTCAGTTCCTTTCACCTTCTTAGTATCGAATTTCGCCATAAACAACTTCTCGTCTGCAGGTGCTGGAGTATATGATGCAAATAGTTCTTTGTTGGCACAAACATGACATGAGGCACCAGAGTCTATCCACCATTCTCTTGGATTTCCAACCAAGTTTCATTCTGAAAGCATTGCACATAGATCGTCCATCTCTTCTTTGGATTCAACCAAATTTTCTTGATCCTTCTTCTTTTCCTTCTTAGGATCCAAACATTCAGTAGCCCTATGACCAAGTTTGCCACAATTGAAGTAGTTTCCATTGAATTTCTTCTTAGAAGGATTGCTCTTTTCTCCAGATGCTTTCTTTCTTTTCTTTGATTTTGTAGGATCTTCTTCAATAATATTTACTCCAGATATTGATGAATTACCATGTGACCTCTTTTCTCCTGCCTTGTTATCCTATTCGGTTCTCAACTTTACTATGAAATCTTCAACAATCATCTTCTTGCGTTTATGTTCAAGTAGTTTTGAAGTCCTTCCACAGTGGAAGTAACTTCTCAATAATGGCCGCCACTTGAAAGCATCATTCACAATCAAATATTATATGAGTATTGACAACAAGTGTAATATGTTCAATGTAGGTATTTTATTAATTTATACCTTGAGTAAAATGATCATGGATTATGACCTGCACTTCATGAACTAGGGTGATGACAGTCTTACTGTCTATCATCTTATAGTTCAGGAACTTTGCCACAATGAACTTCCTCATTCCGACATCCTTTGTTTTGTACTTTTTTTCTAAAGCACCTAGAGTTCTTTTGAGGTCTTCACACTATTGTACACATCGTACAGATTATCTTGCAGGTCACCCAGGATATAGTTTTTACACAAAAAATCTAAATGCTTCCATGCTTCTGTTACCAAGAATCATTCTTCGTTCGGAGTTTCATCTGACATAATGTCTGTTCTGAAGGAAGAGGTCCCTTCAGAATGACTTTACCGTTACATGTGAATTTTCAAATAATTCTAGTAAGTAATTAACATTCTGAATCATGTTTATACAAATAAGAAATATCCATTTTTATTTTTTTAATCCGAGCACCTTGAATCATGCTTGCTTTTTCATGTTCTAAAAGCAACATATTTAAAATACCAAATAATATATGTTCTTACCACAAATTTGGGATATTATAAACTGGCAAGAATGGAACATATACAAGGAGAGAAAAAGTTAATTGCTATATCTATTGAGGTATTAAGAGAACCCATTCAAAATGCACTTTACTAATAATTAACTTCCACTTATCATATATATTTTAATGTATATATACACAAGATAATGGTACTCTTAACAAAATTATATGTACTCCAGTTTTGTCCACTTCCACCACTTCCATGTGGAAGTGTTGTAATCAACACCATACCTTTTTCCAATTATACACCTAGGTATTACATAAAATCGTGGTAAAATAAAAATAACTTTTTTAATATATAATAATTAATATAAAATTATTTTGAATAAAGGCTACCTCATATCATAGTGCAACACCTTGTAAATGTAAGAGTGAAATGAAAGTTGAGAAGTTGCAGAAATATTTCTAGTGCACTGGTCCACGAGTGGCATTACGAGTCGTGGAAGCCCAGTGTGGTTGCCTTTAGAATTTTAGACTTTCAGAACTTGGATCCCATGGTTGACCAACACGGGTCAATGATGGATGTCTGGATTGTAGTTGGGTCTCGTGGAAGATAACTTCAGAAATATGGGATTTCAGTAAAGTGGGGTTGCATGGAAGGGGTGTACGGACCATCCGAAGAAGTATGGGTCATGGTCGTTCGTCCATGGTTTGAAGATCAGAAACTCAAGATTTCATTATCTGAATTAAAAAATGACCAGTATAGTCTGTAGAAGAGAGTACGGATTGTACATGGGGTCGTAGAATCAATTTAGCAGTTTATAGTTAGGGTTAATTGGATCTTTTCCTACTCTTTTAATTCCTAAAGTACATTGTTTCTAGACTATTTCTAAACCCTCTAATTGATTTTACATTTCAAATTTGCCCCATTCATTCTCATTCCCTCAAAACCCCAAAAGCTCGCAAGCTTTCTTCTCGAAGGATTTCTCTCAAGGTGATTTAGGGTTTCTTCAAACTTCAAGTATCCTCTTCTAAGTTCAAAGTTAGGGTTCAATATGTCATGTGGGAAGTTTTTAAATGGATTCCTTTCCATCCATTGTGTCCCAAAGAAACCTCAAAATCTCTTTTATGATTTTTACCCAAATTCTAGGGTTTCATGATTTTGCTATGGGTTTAATTGATTTAATACTTCTTCATCATAAATTCTAGGGTTTCATGATTTTGCTATGGGTTTAATTGATTTAATACTTCTTCATCATAATTGAACTTAGTATGCATGATTTGATAATAAGTACATGTTCTCAATGATTTCTACATGAACCCATGCTACACGAGTATTTTGATTATGAAATCAAGCTTTAACGATATGCATGCATTATGAATTTAAGAGGTTATAATTCAAGGATACTTTTGAATAAAGTGTTAACATGGTTTTATGAAATTAGGTTTTTTATGATTGAAGTATTTTTAGTATGACAAGATTATCATGATTTAGATATCTTTGATTAAGTATCTTTTATGAATTGATTATCTTATGAAATCATGATATTTTAAAAGAGATATTTGTATGATTATGAGTCTTTGTAATTGAAATGGCATTACTAAATTCTTACCATTTCAAGCAGTAAGAATATGA
Source organism: Solanum bulbocastanum (assembly GCA_037074985.1). Classification (NCBI taxonomy): domain Eukaryota; kingdom Viridiplantae; phylum Streptophyta; class Magnoliopsida; order Solanales; family Solanaceae; genus Solanum; species Solanum bulbocastanum. Next base: position 8,311,261 of record CM073598.1, read on the forward strand.
ATGTGATATGATTATGCATGTTTCTCTTAGGAGTTTAGTTAACACTGAGTCAGACTAGTGGTGATTACTCAGGTCCCTGAACTACATTCCCGCATAGGTGTCCCAATTTGATGATAGCTAGTGGATTCACCTAATCTTAAAAATATGGTCATTACCATTGAAATTAGGGCACACTCCTTTTGGTGTAGGAGCAGTACACTGAACTCCAAGTTATAACTTGATTTATGCTGATTTACGGTATATCCCACAAAAGAAGAATATTTCCAAATAGTTTATGTTTTATACATATGTCATCGATTCTACTTAGGATTTTAGAATATTACATTTACCTTGTCTTATGATTTATGAACTCAACTTGTCAGATTTGATATAATTTTATTTGGTCATGCATTATCATGTTCTAAGACTTGCTATACTCATGTTACAATCATGAATATTTCCTCATACATAGTACATTCCAAGTACTGACAATGTAACACCTCATAACCCAGACTTAGAAAATATAGCAGGAAACCAACAACAGCAGGTGAACAACGACAGGGTTCATGGACCGTGAAAGGGACCACGATCTGTGACCTGTCCATGGACTCACACTAGTCTAGAAGTGGTGGACCACGGGACCCTTCATGGGTCGTGGACCACCTCACGGACCATGCTGGCAAACCATGGTCAGCAAGCAGAGACCACCTGGGTAAGACGTCAAACTATAGGACCCTTCACAAGTCGTGGTCCTAATGAAGGGCCGTGGTAGTGCCCGTGAAATGCCTTCCTAGAATCAGCTCAGGAGAAATGATTAAGTATTGAACCACAGTTGGACTCACGAACCGTTGGTCAGACCACGACCTGCTTTCCTGGCCTGTGTATCGCAACCCTAGAACCAAGTCTTTGAAGCCGATCCATGGTTGACAGGACAGACCGTGGGTTAGTCCATGGACGCCAGTCAGCCCATGGTCTGCTTCGGCAGACTTTTAAGTCAGGGGTCGTTCGGCATTTTTCTTATGCGTTGGACCCCTAAACTACATCGTTTAACCCTTAAACTACGTAGTTTTTGTTAGTTTTAGCCTAGTAAACCAATTAGAACCTAACCTAATCAGTTATTCACAAAAAAATCATCAAACCTAGAGAAAAATAGTTGAGAAAGTCAAGCAGCCCTAGTTCAAGAACTCAATGAGTTTTCAGCTATTGCATCCCTAAAAATGAAAGATTTCTTCGTGAATTTTATCACCAGGTATGTGGGATTTCACTAGTGGGTTCCTTTCACCCATTAGGTCCCTATATTTCAGTTAGAATCTTGATTCCGTTAATATTATCTAGACCCTATTCTTGAATGTTAGAAATTGTTTGGTTTTAGTTGTTAGAATGATCCAAATTAGATTAACATGTTATTTGTTAGTTTCTTTTATGAAATTCAAAACTCTAGCTATGTAGTTCTTTTAGTTCATGAATTCCACATGCTAGGTAAGTTATTTTAAATATACATGCCTCAGATTTTAATGTTTCATTATTAGTACATTAATTTTGCATTTTCAGTTTGTATGTCTATTTTGAGCTATCCAGTATTACATAAAATTAGTCATAAATTGTTAATTACATAATCAATTGGGAGTAGCTTAATACCGAGTGGACTAGGGTCAGTAACCCTCAAGTCCCAGAACTATGTGCCCTCATAGGTTTATAAGTCCCCTATGTGGGCATTACCTTTTAGTAATCACGCTAGTCATGCCTCTATACCTCTGGCAGGGTATAATGGGTTCTCTCGATGGGGCGTATACATAGGACTCCATATTTAGCTCATTAGTTTTATGTCGGTTATTAGTAGCTCCCTTAGAGTCAGATTCTATTGTATTGACCATGCTATCAGTTACAGTCAAATTTCAATCTCAGCATGCTATAAACTTGGTCATTACATCCAATTAGTTCATGTTCAGTATTCTCAGTATAGTGTCATGCTTATCTCTTACATTGCCTAGATATATTATTTGGTTCAATTATGTTTATGGTTCACCTTTATTATATCCCACATGCTTATTACTTTTCAAGTACTGACTCATACTCTATACTATATCTTCTCATAATGTAGGTTTAGGTTCTCAGCTTCCAGATCATGCAAAGATTGATTCCCGATCTTTAGCTTAGCAACATCAGTGGTGAGTCCTCATTTTTTGAGGACGACAGACATGTTTCCTTTGCTTTTAGTCTTAGATTCAGATTTTGCTAGATTTATCTGGGGGCATGTCCCAGTACTTCTAGTCAGTTAGAGGCTATTTTCAGACATAGTTAGTTTCAGCTTTAGCACTTGAGTTTGACTTTTCAGTTGTTGTTAAACTCTCAATTTTGATATATATTTAGATAGTTTATAGGTATTCCCCATCATTTCAGTTTAAATGTTGTTTTAGCTTCCACATAAGTATTTCTTTACTTTAGTTTATTTAGTATGCCTATGATATTCCAGCAGGGTTAGCTTGGGGTCACTGATGCTAGGTCTCGTGTTCGTGTCCTGAGGTAGCGTCGGGGTGTGAAAAACTTGGTATTAGAGCCTTAGGTTTAAGAGTCCTATTATATTTGAAAAGCCATACTAAGTAGAGTCCTTTTCATGGGTGTGAAGTGCACCACATTTAATGAGAGGGAGGCTACAAAGTGTTTTAGAAAAACTTCACTTTCTTGATATTCTTATTGTGCGTGAGGTATGATCCAATTTCCTCGTTCTAATCCTTCATTATGTGCTTTTAGATCATGCCTTCTCATAGAGCTTACAGAAGGAATGCTAATGCACGCAATGTGTAATACCCCAGAAACTAGTAGACTAAACTAGAGCCTTAAGTTAGGGTTATAGAGTTTGATATGAGGGTTAGAGTCATCGACAAGACTTCTTGTGCTTAGAATGAGGGGTTTACGGGTTAAACGTCAAGGTACGTGTTAGAACCCATAGTTTAATAGACCATATAGTGTTAAATTAAGGGTTTCAAGGGAAAGTTCCAAGGAAAAGGGGCAAAGCCTAAGCCAAAGGCCAATGCTACCCCAACCTTGGCAAGACACTACCCTAATTTCACGACCATCACCACGACCTGTGGTGTTCACCACGGTTTGTGGGAGGTCTCGTGAAGGTCCCTTAGACTCGTGGAGGCATTCCCTTTAGAGCAAGTAACTGGACCAAGGAGCACGAGCCACTTCACGTCTAGTGGTTTTGATCACGGTTCATGGGAAGGCTTGTGGTCATGCCATGGAATTTTTGAGGTCAAAAGAAGTGGCCTAGCTATTGGTCTAAAGACCACGAGTAGGGCCACAGTCAGTGGTAAGGACCATGACCCGTGGTGCCTCTCGTGAAGCTTGGACAGTAGGCTGCCAACTGGAGGAGTTTTTAGGAAATTCCAAACGTAGTAGTTATTGGATGGGGTCATTTTACCTAGTCTTAAAACCCCTATATAAGATATTTTAAGCTTTTAACCACCCAATTAAGTCACTATTTCGGAAGACCCATATCAAAACCCCAAAATACTCTCCACTCAAATATTTCTCTCTCTAGAAAACTCAAGACTTGAAGAAGAAAATAGAGCTTGAAGCGTAGGTCAAGAACAAGACTCCATTGTTTCAAGCTTGTGTAAGGGATTTGAATCAAGGCATTTTAGCTTATTCATATATGGGTTCTTCCACCCATAGATCCCCCTAGATTTCCCCAATTATGAAGATAAACAACAATCTAGACTAGGTTTTCTTTTTATGTTGTGGGTAGTGTTGGGTATGATTCCAATCAAGTGGATATTACTTAATTATGATTGAATTAGCACAAAATTATGATGAATTTATGTGATTTCAACCCTAATTTAATTGATGAAATTGATATTATGTGGGTTTATGCCATGAAAGGTGAAATTGAGGATTCATAGGTGTTCTTCTAGAATTAACGCTATGAATAGTAATTTATCAAGAATAAAAACATATAGACATGTATTGAATTAGAATAATGTGAATATGATGGATCATGACTAGTAAAGTTGAATTTGAACCTTTATGATGAATTATGACTAGAATCAATTGATAATGAAGAATGTGATTAGAGTGCCTTGAAATCTAGGTATGCATGATGATTGTAAAAGTAAAGCTTTGAGTTTAAGGCTTGTAGTCATGAAGGTTGATCACTAGGGTTTTGAGATTAAAGCAAATGTGATGAATTATGTATGTAAGGCTTTGAGAGTAAAGTCTATATGAGAATAGAAGTCTAATAGGTAGAATTGTGGTGAAAGGCATATGCTCACCTAACCTACACCATGAATGCTTGAATGTATAAAGTGATAGATTCACTTGAGTCATGATGATATCCATGTCTAATGTAGAATTCTTGATATGATATTATGCATGAATATGATTTGACATGAAAGGTTCTCTCACATAGAATTATTCTAGGTTGAAAGGTTTTCTCACATAAAATGTATATAATTCCTAGGACTTTGAAATGTGATGAGGCTTTTGGTGATTACCCTTAAAAGACCTTTACATGATAAGAATGTGAGGTGAGTTCCCTTACTCCTAATTAGTTAAATATGAGGTGATTACCCATGTCATGATATGGAGAGTGTGAGGTGATTACCCTTTATGTAAGTATGACTCCCAAGGCAAGCGGTGATTACCTATATTCTATTAATAATGAACATGTAGGCTAATACCTATGATTTATTTGTATGTATGACTAGAGGTGAGTACCCTTGTCTTTATAATTCCAGGATATGTATGGCTTATGGTGATTCTGCTTGTCCTTCATCATGAACTAAACAAGTATGCCTTGAGGTGATTCCCCCTTGCATATTTGAACATGAGAATGCCTAGTTTGGATTGTAGCTTTATAGGCCCCTCCAATACTTGCATGACTAGTGATGATTCCCCTTGTCTTTTAGATGTTAAGAGATGATAAATATGAATGATGAACCTAAATGTCTAGCTTAGCATGGGTAGGATTATGGGGTCTTGTTCATGCATGGCACAAGCTTCCCTTGAGGTGACTTATGAAGTGTTTCTCTAATATGATGTATGCTTAGATAGGATTGTGCTATAGTTGCCTTCCTTGTTATGTTATGATTGACTAAAGGTGGAAGATTCCCTTGGTTATGAATTAAACTAAGAATGAGACCAAATGAATGGTAAGTATGCACAAGGTGACTCCAAGATTATGCTTAGTGTGGATGGTACTATGGGAAGCCCTTCATGCATTGCACAAGTATGCTTTGAGGCTACTAAAGAGTACAGTTCTATTAGTATATGAAAGCCTAGGTCTTGACTATGCATATAGACTATGATTAATATGATCGAAAAGGGATACTTAGCTTGGATGGTATTATTGGATGCTATTCATGCATTGCACAAGTATGCTTTGAGGTTACTTGAGAGTAGTTCTATTATGGTATTAATGACTAAGATTTGAATGTTGCTTATATTATGCTTATGTTGGAGACTTTTCTTATGATTTTGCTATTATCTCTTATGTTTATAATTGATGTTTCATGAAGTATTTCATATGATAATGGAATATGTCTTATGTTTACTAAACCTTATGATATGCTCTTATGATATTATGCTAGCTAACATATATAGTACATTTTGTACTAATGCATACTTTTCCTACAGTCTCATCAAATTTAGGGTTTGGAGATTTGAGTTCCAATCTTGAGGGGCTAGGTTTCTACGGAGCAAAGGAGTTGAAGATTTGGTGAGTCCTCATAGCATCGAGGACAAAACCACTATTTCCTTTATGTCTTGTATTTTCATGTTGAGACTATGGTATGGGCTATATCCCAAGAGTTTTATTCTAAAGTTATATTAGATGTTTTGAGACAAAGAGTAGTAAAGAGTTCCACTTGCTTTTAAGAGAAGACTTCGATTGTATCGATAAAAGTTTTTAAAATTTCCGTACTTTGCTATTATCTTATGTTATGATATGCTAAGGGCTTGTATGAGCCATGTTACATCTAGGGTGTTCCCCAGGGTCGTAACAAACATGGTAATCAAAGCACAAGGTTTAGAATGGTTCTAGGATTGACTCAAACCACATCTAGTAGAGTCTTGTTCATAAATATGAAGCGCGCCAGATTTATGAATAGGAGGCAATTGAATGTTTAGGAAACTTCACTTCTTCATTCTCTAAGTCGTGCCATAGAGTTTAGCTCTACTAGGTCCTTCTCCTAACTGTGCCTTATGGTTTTTTTAGGGCATGTCTAATAAAAGGGCAAATGCTAGGAGAAATGAGGAAGAAAATATGGAGCAAGAGGTTCATCTCCAAGTTCCACCCCAAGCTCTTTCTCAAGCTCTAATTGACCCTATAGGGGATAATGTGACTCGTGCAGAATTTAGGTCTTCTATGCAATTGATGGCTCAAGTCGTGACGGCTCAAGCCAATAGAGTGGTCATAGCTCCGGTGAACCCTAATGTGAATTCCGCAGCCTTAAGAGTTACGGAGTTTATTAAGATGAACCCTCCAAATTTTTATGGATCTAAAGTGGAGGAAGATCCTAAAGAGTTTTTAGAAGAGATTTATAAGATTCATGATTTCATGGGAGTGACTTTGGTAGAGAAAGCGGAATTAGCCACTTACCAATTAAAAGGGGTAGCTCAAATATGGTATGGTCAATGGTCAATGGTAGAAGCTAGTCCCATAAAGTGGGAGGTATTTGAGAAGGAATTCTTTGATAGGTTCTTTCCCCTAGAGTTGAGGGAGTCTAAGATGCAAGAGTTTGTTAACCTTAAGCAAGGTAGTATGAGTGTTCAAGAGTACTCTCTAATGTTTACTCAACTCTCCAAGTATGCTCAAACCTTAGTTGAGGATTCAAGGACTAGGAGGAATCATTTCATGATGGGAGTGCCCGACTTAGTAGAAAAGAATGTCGTATGGCAATGCTTATAGATGATATGGATATCTCACGTCTTATGGTTTCTGCCCAACGAATTGAGTCAAAACTCAAGGAAGAATCTATAGAGAAAAAAAGGTCTAGATGGGATTATGATAAGTCCTTTGATTATGAGTCTGATGGACATGATCGCCCTAGGTTTAGACAAAAGTTTCCTAGGAAATATCCCTCAAGTACTCCTAAGTTCAACCAAAAGAAGGTGTCTAACCCTAAGTCCCAATATGATAGTAGTGAGATTCTATTGTTGGGATGTGGTAAGTGTGATAGAAGACATGAAGGTGAATTCTTAGCGGGTTCTAATGTTTGTTTTGGATGTGGTGAGTTGGGCCACAAGATAAGGCATTGCCCAAAGGTTACTAGGAATGAAGATGATAATCGTCGTAGGTACCAACCCTACCCATCCTCTGACCCAATTGGTTTGGGTGAGAAGGCTCCAAAGAAGAATTGGTCTTAAGTTCTCCAAGCTAGAGGTGGACAAGAGTGGCCTCTTTATGTTGCTGCCTATATGTGTTTTATTCTTTATAAAGATTCTGATGTTGCTTGTCTTTTATGACTTGATATGATAGATTTTGATGTTGTCTTTAGTATAAATGAGCTTCATGGTTGCTTTCATGTGGTAAATAATGTCTAGAAGAGTTTCTATAGGCTTACTCCTAAGAGGGAGATGGTGTGCCTAACTAGCAAGGTTATTTTGTGTTTATGTGTTGCCATGATTTCCTTATATGATGCATGTTCATGAAAACTTGTGTTGTGAAAGAACACAAGCTTATGAGAATTGTTTGCCTCATGATTGTAGTGCATTGAGTATGAGTTGCCTATTTGACTTCATGAGATGAATATATGAGCATGCTTTAGTTTGGAGTTGAGAGATTTCTCCTTAAATAAATGCTTTCTGAGAGTAAAATTGCATATGAGCTCCATGAGAGTATGTTGAACATGTTATGACTAGGAGATGGTAGTTCCTCCTTGAACATGACTATTTATGAGAATTTCATGCATAAATGGGTTGTTAGATGTAGTTCCTACTCCCTTGTGTTGCATTGAATATTTTTAGATTAGATTTAAAGTTTTCCTCCTTCGTTTTGGGCATGGTTATGATGTTGCATGCATCATGGGCTGCTAGCCTTAAGTCTTTACTTATGTAAAGTGTCTAAATGTCATTCGAGGACAAATGTTTCCAAAGGAGAGATATTGTAATACCCCGAAAACTAGTAGACTAAACTAGAGCCTTAAGTTAGGGTTCTAGAGTTTAATATGAGGGTTAGAGTCGTAGACAAGACTTCTCGTACTTAGAATGAGGGGTTTAGGGGTTATACGTCAAGTTATGTGTTACACCCCGTAGTTTAATAGACCATCTAGGGTTTAATTGAGGGTTGCAAGGGCAAGTGCCAAGGCAAATGGGCAAATCCTAAGCCCAAGGCCAAGGTTGCCCCAACTTCACGACAATCACCACGACCAGTGGTCTTGACCACGGTTCGTGGGAAGCCTCATTAAGGTCCCTTAGACTCATGGAGTCAAGTCCTTAAGGCCAAGTCATTGGACCAAGGACTATAAGCAACTTCACGGCCAATGGTCTTGACCACGGTTTGTGGGAAGGCTTGTGGTCATGCCATGGAATTTTGGAGGCCAAACCAAGTGGCATAGATATTGGTCCAATGACCACGAGCAGGACCACGGTTAGTGGTGAGGATCACAACCCGTGTTGCCTCTCATGAAGCTTGGACAATAGGCTGCCAAGTGGTGGAGTTTTTAGGAAATTCCAAATGTGGTAGTTATTGGATGGAGTCATTTTACCTAGTCTTAAAACCCCCATATAAGATATTTTAAGCTTTTAACCACCCAATTAAGTCACTATTTCACAAGACCCAAACCAAAACCCCAAAATACTGTCCACTCAAATAGTTATCTCTCTAGAAAACTCAAGACTTAAAGAAGAAGATAGAGCTTGAAGCTTAGGTGAAGAACAAGACTCCATTGTTCCAAGGTTGTGTAAGGGATTTGAATCAAGGTATGTTATATTATTCATCTATAGGTTCTTCCACCCATACAGCCCCCTAGATTTTCCCCAATTGTGAAGATAAACCCCAATCTAAGCTAGGGTTTCTTCCTATGTTGTGGGTTGTGTTAGGTATGACTCCAATCAAGTGGATAATACTTAGTTATGATTGAATTAGCATTGAATTATAATTTTATGATGAATTTATGTGATTTCCATGGTTAACCCTAATTTAATTTATGAAATTGATATTATGTGTGTTAATGCCATGAAATATGAAATTGAGGATTCATAGGTGCTCTTCGAGAATTAATGCTATGAGTAGTAATTGATCAAGAATAGAAACATGTAGATATTAATTAAATTAGAATAATGTGAATATGACAGATCATGACTAGTAAATTTGAAGTTGAACCTTTATGATGAATTATGACTAAAATCACTTGATAATAAAGAATATGATTATAGTTCCTTGAAATCTAGGTATGAATGATGATTGTAAAAGTAAAGATTTGAGTGTAAGGTTTGTATTCATGAAGGTCGATCACTAGGGTTTTAAGAGTAAAGCCAATATGATGAATTATGTATGTGAGGCTTTGAGAGTAAAGTCTATATGAGAATAGAAGTCTAATAGGTAGAATTGTGGTGAAAGGCTTATACTCACCTAACCTACACCATGAATCCTTGAATGTATGAAGTGATAGAATGACTTGAGTCATGATTATATCCATGTCTAATGTAGAATTCTTGATATGATATTATGCATGAATATGATATGACATGAAATATTCTCTCACATAGAATGATTCTAGGTTGAAAGGTTTTCACACCTAAAATGAATCTAAGTCCCAAGACTATGAAATGTGATGAGGCTTGTGTTGATTACCCTATATGTGAGGTAAGTTCCCTTATTCCTAATTATTTAAACATGAAATGATTACCCATGTCATGATATGGGGAGTGTGAGGTTATTACCCTTTATGTAAGTATGAATGACTCCTAAGGTAAGCGATGATTACCCATTAGCATTTATAATAATCATGGAGGCGATTACCTATAATCCTTATGTGATTATGTGGAGGAGAATACCTACATTACTCATTAAAATAAATATGGAGGCGAATACCTATATTTTATTAATAACGAACATGGAGGCGTATACCTATGATTCATTAGTATGTATGACTAGAGGTGAGTACCCTTGTCTTTATGATTCCATGATATATATAGCTTGAGGTGATTCCTCTTGTCCTTCATGATGAACTAAACATCTATGCATTGAGGTGATTCCCCCTTGCATTTATGAACATGAGCATGACTAGTTTGGATTGTAGCTTTATAGGCCCTCCAATACATGCATGCCTAGTGGTGATTCCCCTTTTCTTTAGGATGTTAAGACATTATAAACATGAATGATGAACCTAAAGTGTCTAGCTTAGCATGGCCAGGATTACGGGGTCTTCTTTATGCATAACAGTAGCTTGCCTTGAGGTGACTCATGAAGTGTTTCTCTTATATGATGTATGCTTAGATAGGATTGTGCTACAGTTTCCTTCCTTGTTATTTTATAATTGACTAAAGGTGGAAGATTCCCATGGTTATGATGTAAGCTAAGAATGAGACCAAATGAATGGTAAGTATGCACATGGTGACTTCAAGGTTATTCTTAGTGGGGATGGTATTATTGGAAGCCCTTAATGCATTGCACAAGTATCCTTTGAGTCTACTAAGAAGTATAGTGCTATTAGTATATGAAAGCCTAGGTCTTACTATGCATAAACACTATGATTAAGATGACCTAAAAGGGATACTTAGCTTGGATAGTATTATGGGATGCTATTCATGCATTGCACAAGTATGCTTTGAGGTTACTTGATAGTAGTCCTATTATGTTATGCATGACTAAGAGTTGAATAATGCTTATATGATGCTTATGTTGGAGACTTTACTTGTGATTTTACTATTGTCTCTTATGCTAATAATTGATGTTTCATGAAGTATTTTGTATGATTATGGATTATGTCTTATGTTGGCTAACCCTTATGGTATGCCCTTATGATATTATTCTAGCTAACATATTTTGTACATTTTGTACTAATGCATACTTTGCCTACATTCTTATCAAATGTAGGGTTCAAAGATTTGAGTTCAAATCTTGAGGCTAGGTTTCTAATGAGCAAAACAGTTGAAGATTTATTGAGTCCTCAAAGCTTCGAGGACAAAACCACTATTTCCTTTATGTCTTGTATGGGTTATAATATGTTTAGACTATTGTATGGGTTATGTCCCAAGAGTTTTATTCTAAAGTTGTATTAGATGGTTTGGGACAGTGTGCAGTAAAGACTTTCGCTTGCTTTTATGAAAAGACTTCGATTGTGTGGATAAAATTTTTAAAATTTCCATATTTTTCTATTATCTTATGTTATGATATAATAAGGGATGGTATGAGGCCCCTTCGGGGTCAAGTACACCATGTTACCTCTAGGGTGTACCCTTGGGTCGTGACATAATGCTAATGCAGCTCCTCCAGTCCTAGATCAGGAAGTTTCAAATGTTGAGTTTCGAAATGCCATTCAACTTTTGGCTCAGAGTATGACTAACCAGAACAACCAGCAGGTTCCAGTTCCTACAAATACTAGTGGTGGATTAGTGGTAGCCAGGGTTCTTGATATCGTTAGGATGAATCTGCCTGAGTTCTTAGGATTGCAGATTGGTGAGGATCCCAAAAACTTCATAGATGAGGTCAAGAATAATTTTAGGGTGATGCAAATGACTAGGAATGATAGGGTAGAGGCTCACATCTGGTATACTGAATGAAAAGAGAACAACGCTACAAATGCAACTCCTATCACTTGGGAATGCTTTAGTGAGACTTTTCTAGACAATTTTTTCTCTAGAGAATTGAGTTAGGCAAAAGCTCAGGAGTTCATGAATTTGGGGCAAGGTAATATAACAGTCCAAGAGTATGGACTCAATATCACCCAACTCTTATGGTATGCTCCTCACATAGTTGTCGATTCTAGGGCTCAACTGAACAAGTTTCTATATGGTATCTGACTTAGTAAAAACAGAGTGTAGGAATGCTATGTTGCTAGAAAATATGAACATCTCTAAGCTCGTGACTCATGCTCAGCAGGTTGAGGGAGATAAGCTTAGGAACAGGCTAAGGATCATAAGAAGTCTAGAACAGGAAATTATGAGTATTCTTAACAGAAATCGGGTGGTGGAAAGCACTCGCAGTTTCAGCAAAAGTCTTTAGCTCCAGCACCTTCATCAGCTAGTGTTTCATCCTCCAAGTTACGACATAATCAAAAAGGTAGGGTGTCAGGCTTTAAGTCTTAAGGGAGTGTTTCAGGCACCAGAATCTACCCAACTTGTCCAAAGTGTGGTATGAACCATCCGGGCGAGTGTCTTGCAGGATAGGAAGGATGTTTTGGGTGTGGTCTGTCTGGTCATATCTTAAGAGATTGTCGTTCTGCTAAACAGGGTAAAGGGGGTAATAATAGTAGAGCTCAGTCTACAACTTCAGCAGCAACAGAGGCCTCCAGACTCAGCAGGGTAACTTATCTGGTACAGGTGATGGACAACGCTAAAACAAGTAATATGCTCTTCAGGCTCCCCAGGATCAAGAAGACTCTCCTGATGTAGTCACTGATACGTTACGAGTTTTTAACTTAAATATTTATGTTTTGTTAGATCTAGGGGATACTATTTCCTTCGTAACTCCCTATATAACAATTGACTACAGTGTCAGTCCAGAAACTCTCTCAGTACCCTTCTCATTCGCTACTCCAGTCGTGACCTAGTTATAGCTAGACGAGTATACAGAAATCGCCCTGTCACAGTCTCCCAGAAAATGATCTCAGCAGATCTTGTAGAGTAAGAAATGGTAGACTTTGATATCATTCTAGGCATGGATTGGTTACATTCTTGTTATGCCTGAGTCAATTGTAGAACTAGGATTGTTCGTTTTCAGTTTCCAGATGAACCAATTTTAGAATGGAAGGGTTGTAGCTCATTGCCTATGAGTCGATTCATTTCTTACCTTAATGCCATAAAGATGATATCTAAGGGTTATCTCTATCATCTAGTTCGGGTTAAGGATTCAAGCCCTAAAACCCCAACCCTTGAGTCAGTCCCAGTAATTAATGAGTTCCCAGAACTGTTTCCAGAAGATCTTCGCAGTGTTCTTCCCAAAGATCTCCTTCTAGATACCCAACCTATTTTTATTCCTCCTTACATAATGGCTCCAGCTAAGCTTAAGGAATTGAAAGAGTAGTTGAAAGACCTTCTAGATAAGGTTTTCATCAGACCTAGTATTTCCCCATCGGGTGCACCAATGTTGTTTGTAAAAAATTAAGATGGTTCTCTCAGGATGTGCATTGATTATAGATAGTTGAACAAAGGTACAATAAAGAATAAGTACCCCATCCCAAGGAATGATGACTTGTTTGACCAACTTCAAAGTGCTAGTCATTTCTCAAAGATAGACCTCAGATCTGGTTAACATCAGCTCAGAGTCAGAGATAATGACATCCTAAAAATAGCCTTTAGAACTCGGTATGTCATTATGAATTTGTAGTTATGTCATTTGGACTAACCAATGCTCCTACAACTTTCATGGATTTGACGAACAGAGTGATCAAGCAGTATTTGGACTTGTTCGATATTGTCTTTATTGATGATATTGTTATTTACTCTAGGAATGAGGAAGAACATGCAAATCATTTTAGTGTTGTCCTGCAAACTCTCAAAGATCACCATCTATGTGCTAAGTTTAGCAAATGTAAGTTTTGGTTGCAATTTATTGCTTTCCTTTGGCATATTGTGTCTAGTAAATAGATCTTAGTGGATTCCCAAAAAATAGAAGTAGTGAAAAATGGCTCAGATCTACCTCTCCTACAGATATCAAAAGCTTATTAGGTTTGGCTGGCTATTACAAAAGGTTCATGGATGGATTATCATCCATAGTCTCTCCATTGACTAAGTTGACACAGAAAATGGTTAAGTTTCAGTGGTCAAATGATTGTGAGAAAAGCTTCATAGAACTGGAAACTAGGTTGACTACAGCTCTCATATTTACTCTACCAGAGGGTTCAGAAGGTTATGTTATTTATTATGATGCATCTAGAGTCGCCCTAGGTTGTTTGTTGATGCAGCGAGGTAAGGTTATCACTTGTGCTTCTAGACAGCTTAAGGTGCATGAGAAGAACTATCCAACTCATGACCTTGAGCTTGCAGTAGTGGTGTTTGCACTTAGGATTTGGTGACATTACTTGTATGGTGTTCACGTAGATGTGTTCACAGACCATAAGAGCCTTCAATATGTGTTCACCTAGAAAGAGTTGAATCTTCGCCAGAAAAGATGGGTTGAGTTCTTCAAAGATTATTATATGAGTGTGCATTACCATCCTGGCAAGGCCAATGTAGTAGCAGATGCTCTTAGTAGACTACATATGGGTAGTGTAGCAAATGTTGAGGAAGAAAGAAAGGAACTAGTAAAGGATGTTCACAAACTTGCTCGCTTAGGAGTTTGTCATGTGAGCATATCAGATGGTGGTGTAACAATTTAGAATTGGTCAGGATCTTCCTTGGTAGTGGGGGTTAAGGAAAAGCAAGACAGTGATCCAATATTGCTTCAACTAATGCAGTGCATCATCAGAGAGTTGAGGTTTTCTCCCAAGGGGGAGATGGTGTACGTCGCTATCAGGGTCAATTATATATTCCTAAGGTGGGTGAGTTGAGACATCAAATTCTTACATAAGCCTATAATTCCACATATTCTATTCATCCAAGCGCCACTAAGATGTACTGTGATATGTGGGAAGTTTTTTGGCGGAATGGTATGAAAAAGGATATAGCAGATTTTGTGGCTAAGTGCCCAAATTGCCAACAAGTAAAGGTAGAACATCAGAAAGTAGGAGGTATGATGCAAGTGATCAACATTTCTACTAGGAAATGGGAAGCCATAAACATGGATTTCATTACAGGTTTACCTCGTACTCGCAGACAACATGACTTCATTTGGGTAATAGTTGATAGAGTTACTAAGTCTGCTCACTTTTGGTTGTTAAGACTACAAATTCGGTGGAGGACTACACCAAGCTTTACATTAATGAGATAGTCAGGTTGCATGGAGTTCCTTTGTCTATGATTTCGGATCGAGGTCCTCAGTTTACCTCTCATTTCTGGAAGTCATTTCAGAAAGGTCTTGGTACTCAGGTTAACCTTAACACAACATTTATTCCACATACGGATGGTCATGCAGAGTGTACAATTTAGACTTTAGAAGACATTTTGAGAGCTTGCTTGATTGATTTCAAGGGTGGTTGCAATGATCACCTTCCTCTTATAGAGTTCGCCTACAATAATAGCTACCAATCCAGCATTCAGATGGCCCCTTATGAGCCATTGTATGAGCGTAGATGTAGGTCTCCAGTTAGTTGATTTGAAGTAGGTGAAGTAGCCTTGATAGGGCCAGATTCAGTTCATGATGCTATGGAGAAAGTACAATTCATTAGAGATAGACTTAAGACAGCCAAAGTCGCCATAAGTCCTAAGTATATGTAAGGAGAAGGGACTTAGAGTTCCAAGTTAATGATTGGTTTTTTCTGAAATTGTTACCTATGAAGGGGGTGATGAGATTGCCAAGAACAAAAAGCTCAGTCCTAGATATTCAGGACCTTATAAGATCTTGAAAAGGGTTGGTAAAATGGCTTATGAGATAGAGTTACAAACTGAACTAGCAGCAGTGTATCCAATTTTTCACATTTCGTTGTTTAAGAAGTGTGTGGGTGATCCAATATGTATTGTACCTTTAAAAAGTGTAGCTGCGAAGGATAGTCTCACTTATGAAGAGGTAACTGTTGAAATCCTTGATCATCAGGTTCGAAGGTTGAGAAACAAAGAAGATGCTTCAGTTAAGGTTTTATGGAGAAGTCAGTCCGTAGAGGGAGCTACTTGGGAAGAAGAAGCAGCCATAAAGGCCAAGTATCCTCATATCTTTCCTTCTAATTCCATTCAAGCTTAAGGTAATAGTTCCTCTCCATTTTTTTAGTCACTCATGCATCATTTCAGTATTAGTATCATGTTTCATCAGTTTGTACTTGCATTTTCAACGTATTTGCATGTCCTTGGAACTTAGTTCAGTCAAAATTCAGTTTCTTCTAATTAGTGAAAGGGTTTGCAACTCTTTCCCTCCATATCCAGCTAGTTCAAACTCTTTTGGAGGACGAATGTTCCCAAGGGGGGGATATTATAATACCTCGGAACCCAGACTTAGAAAATGAAGCAGAAAACCATAAGCAGCAGATGAACCTCGACAGGGTTTATAGAACATGAAAGGGACCATAGTCCGTTGACCTGTCCGTGGACTCACAGTAGTCCAGAAGTAGTGGACCATGGGAACCTTCACGGGCCGTTGACCACCTCACAGACCGTGTTAGCAAGCCGTAGTCACCAAACAGAGACTACCTAGCCAAGACGTCTGACCAAAGGACCCTTCACGAGCCATGGTCTTGACAAGGGGCCATGATAGTGCCCATGAAGTGCCTTTCCATAGTCAGCTCAAGAGAAACGGCAAAGTGTTGACCCATGGCTGGACTCACAGACCGTTTGTCTGACCACGACCCGTGGT
The DNA here is from genome assembly GCA_037074985.1 of Solanum bulbocastanum. Taxonomy (NCBI): domain Eukaryota; kingdom Viridiplantae; phylum Streptophyta; class Magnoliopsida; order Solanales; family Solanaceae; genus Solanum; species Solanum bulbocastanum. Next base: position 8,327,786 of record CM073598.1, read on the forward strand.
CTTGGCCCTTGGATTGCTGCCCCAAAACGAAGTCTCTGAAGCCAACGCATGGTTGACAGGACGGACCATGGGTCAGTCCATGGAACCTTAACTAGCCCATGGTTGGCTTCAGCAAAATTTTAAGTCAGGGGTCGTTTGGTCTTTTCCTTATGTGTTGGACCCCTAAACTATGTCGTTTAACCTCTAACTGTGTAGTTTTGTTCACTTTTAGACTAGTAAACAAATTAGAACCTAACCTAATTAATTATTCACAAAAAAATCATCAAAGTAAAGAGTAAAATAGAGGAGAAATTCGAGCAGCCCTAGTTCAAGAACGCAGAGAGTTTTTATCAGTTCCAGCTTAAAATCGAAAGATTTCTTCATGAATATTGTCACCAAGTATGTGGGATTTCACCAGTGGGTTCCTTTCACCTATTAGGTCCCTAGATTTCAATCAGAATCATGATTCCCTTAATATTATCTAGACCTAGGATTTCTTGAATGTTAGAAATTGTTGGGTTTTAGCTGTTAGAATGATCCAAATCTGATTATCATGTTATTTCTTGGTTTCTTTTATGAAATTCAGAACCCTAGCTATGTAGTTCTTTTAGTTCATGAATTACACATGCTAGGTCACTTATTTCATATACACATACCTCAGATTTGAATGTTTCATTATTAGTCCATGAATGTTGCATTTTCAGTTAGCAAGTCAGTATTTTAAGCTATTTAGTATTATAGAAATTCAATCATAAATTGTTAATTACATAATCAATTGGGACTAGCTTAATACCGAGTGGACTAGGTTTAGTCACCCTCAAGTCCCAGAACTACGTGCCCCCATAGGTTTATAAGTCCCCTATGTGTGCATTACATTTTAGTGATCACGCCAGACATGCCTCTATACCTCTGGCAGGGTATATTGGGTCCTCTCGATAGGGCGTATACATGGGACTCCACATTGTGCTCATGTGTTTTATGCCATTTATTAGTAGCTCCCTTAAAGTCAGATTCTATCCTACTAACCATGTTATCAGTTATAGACAGATTTCAATCTCAGCATGTTATAAGCTTGGTCATTACACCCAGTTAGTTCATGTTCAGTACTCTCATTATAGTATCATGCTTATCTCTTATCATTGCTCAAATATATGTGTTAGTTCAATTATGTTTATTGTTCAGCTTTATTACACATACTCTACGCTACATTTTCTCATGATGTAGGTTCAGGTTCTCAGCTTCCAGATCATGCATAAATCGGTTCCCGATCTTCAGCTCAGCAGCATCAGTGGTGAGTCCTAGGATGACAAACATATTTCCTTTACCATTAATCTTAGTTTCATTTTTTGCTAGATTTAGTTGGGGCATGCCCCAGCACTTCTAGTCAGTTAGAGGCTATTTTCATACATATTTTATTTCACCTGTAGTAGTTGAGTTTGACATTTCAGTTGTTGTTAAACTCTCAGTTTTTATATATATTCAGATAGTTTATAGGTATTCCTCATCATTTCAGTTTACATGATTATTTAGCTTCCGCATACGTATTTCTTTACTTTAGTTTATTTAGTATACTTATGATATGCCAGTAGGGTTAGCTTGGGGTCACTCGTGATCCTAGGTCCTGTGTCTGCGTCCTTTGGGTATCTTCGGGGCGTGACAGACAACATGCCTTTCTTGTGCCTATTGTCTTATAATATAGGTTTCGATGCTCATCCATCTGGCTATGGTTAGTATTGGATTGATCAGCATTGCTTAGTTTTCGGTGAATCATCATGGTTCGAGGTCAAGGTCACACTATGGGATCTTTTATGTCATTTTAGTGTTGAGAGTAGTTCGTGGGCTAGGGTGTAACACCTTAAAAATTGGAAAGTTGAAATAAATAGGGAAAGTTGTAGAATTTACACTTACATGATTCCAACAAAGACAATCTACGAGTCTTAGACATCTCTAAGAGTCGTAGAATTCTCTCATGGAACTTGATTTAGGCTTTTTGGAAAGGATTACCTAAGTAAGCATTTGAGAGGGAGGGCAAAAGGATTTAGATTTAACAATGTGAAAGGAGATGGTACCTACTCTATGAAATTGGTTGAAAAGAGTGCATAGTATACATGGCTGGGAGTCTACTTTTTTAGAGAAATGAAAAGAAGAGGGTATGGGTGAAAGGTCAATTGATCAAGCTCGAAATCCGACAGATTTTGGGGGATTTTTGTGCAGGAAAAAGGGTTGATTTGGATCATTTTTGTTGAAGGAGAAGAGAGGGGCGCATCGAGCTCTCTTGCGTTCTTTTTGAGAGATAACAAAGGCGCATGGGGGGTTGGGTGTAATAGAATAATAGGGATTAAAGAGAAAGTAGGTGGGATTATGAGATTTTGGGCTCAATTTTTGTCTGAAATAATAGGAAAGGTCCAATTAGAATTAAGATTTTAAGGGACCAGGTGGTTTGGGGGTAATTTTCATCGATGAGTCAAGTTCGATGAAATATATTTGAGACAAATAAAATAATTAATTAATTATACAAGCTTTTTAATTTTAACAAAGTAAAATAATTATTTAATCATAAAAAATAAACACTAATTGCGACATCAATAAAAATGTGATTACTTAAAGAAAAAAATAAGATACGAACTAAGTTAAATATTGTGTTGAGTTGATTTTAAAAATATTTATTAAATTTGAAAGTCGTACATAAATTTATATATAAATATAGAAATTCTTACTAAAAATGGCGAAAAATAAGCTTGAAAATATATTTTGTTTTTGTATTTTTCAAAGATAGTTGTTTTAAATTGTTTGAAATAAAAAAAGCTCGATAATTTATACACAATGTGGAGGGTCAAAATTGGGTGTCAACAACTTCCCCCTTCATTTTGCTAGGATTGATGAAAGAGATCAAAGTCAAATGAAATTGACAAATCCAATTTTGTCCGTCCACTAATTCATCTCTTTGAAATGGTGAATGATAAGGCTTTTGAATAATTATGGTCGGATCCGTGTCTTGGGTTTCCTACTTAATTTATTACATGATAATTCAGGCCACTAGTACTTCGAATGATTTCTTATTTAATGCACAATTTTAAAAGAATATAAAAGTTATTCCGATGTCGAAGTATGAAGTGACCGAAAAGCTCGAGAATGGACAATTTCTTAATCTCATATATGAACGAGGGGCCCCTCACACCTATAGGTAGGAACCTACAAAGACATAATTTCCAAAGGTCTAAGTGTATTTCCACTCGAATTCGAAAACTTGCCTCCGGTGTTGAGAAGAAAATTTCACTAAAGGTGAAGCTAAAACTGTTAAGCCAAAGAAATACCCACATGCCTTATGATAAAGATATGGTTTGATTGTGGTAGAAGTCACTCCTCAACTCGTGCCCTAAGTGTTTCATTTTCCTCTACGGACTATGTCTAGTTCGCCACTACGAAAAACAAAGTTCCATGTCTGCTGGGTCCTATATTGATGTAGTACACTTTGTGTATTCCAAAGTCTGGAAAAATTGTTACTAGAAGATGTAACATAAATACGAATATAACTTGTTCAAACCTTGTTTATCATGTCATACTAAAGAGATATGACGACTCAATTCAGGTGTAATAGTCTCGAAGGAATTGATGATCCAAAATGATGTGTCAATTTTAACAAGGTAATTATTCAATAACATAACGTAACATGTCATTTTTAGGAAAGTGACATTCTAGCATGTCACTTTTTAGGAAGATGATGTCCCAACGTGTCGGTTTTTAGGGAGGTGACGTCCTAACATAATAATAACACGTCACTTTGAGGGTGGTGACTAACCAATATAATATAATGTATTAAATTGAAAGAAGTGACACTGTAATAATAATTTAACTTGTCATACTGAAAGATGTGACGCTCCAATAATATAACGTGTCATGTTGAATGAAGTAATGGTTTAATGATTATTTACCATGTCACGTTAATAGAAGTGACACTCCAATAATATTATGTGTCACAATAAAGGAAATGATGCTCCATTATTTATTTAGTGTGTCGCGTTGAAGGAAGTGACGTTCCAATAATATAAACTGTCACTTCCAAGGAAGTGATTCTCCAATAATAATTTAACGTGTCACATTGAAGGAAGTGACACTCCAGTGATATAACGTATAACATTGAAGGAAGTGACGCTCCAATAATAATATAACATGCCACATTGAAGGAAGTGACGCTCCAATAATATAATATACCACGTTAAAGAAAGTGACGCTCCAATAATTATATAACATGCCACATTGAAGGAAGTGACGCCCCAATAATATAATGTACCATGTTGAAGAAAGTGACGCTCCAATAATAATATAATGTGTCATGTTTAAGGAAGTTACGCTCCAATAATATAATGTGTCACGTTGAAGGAAGTGAAGCTCCAATATAATACTTTACGATAAAGAACAAATTTCAAAAATAAAGAGCAAGGTTATAACATAATAATCTGATTAGCTTCTTCTAGTTTGTGAAGCCGGTACATATTTGGTTGTAAGTAAAGACTTTGTCGTCCATATGCTCATATAAAATTTGTTAGCTGAGGACAAAGAGACTAACATATATCAAGACCTTTAAATATGTCAAGATAATTTGGTAGTCAAAGAGAATGATAGATTTTGGAAGAATGCTTTGAAGGATTTTGACGTTCAAAAGAGGCAGTAATGAATGATTAGGAATTTCACATGAGGTGTGTCCCTACTTATGTGGATATCTTATAAATAAAAGGGTTTGTTTGATAAAGGATATCTTTGAATCTTAAAGTTGAACGAAGATCTTGAGAACTTTGAACATTTTCCAAAAGTTACCCATGTTTCCACTCCAAGGGTACTTAATTCAAATAATTCCTAAAAATGAAGCATGACTACTACGAAAAACATGTCTCAGTTTCCTCTGAGGTCTATAGTTTGAAATAGTAGGAAGATAGAATCCTTCTATAGGATTACCTAGGTATCTTGCTTGAAGAAAAAATTAGGTTTGGCGTAGTTCGAACTCGAAACTTAATAGAATTCTTTGAGAAACATAGGATTTTCCCTCAAAAGGTAAGAATTGAAATAACGGAGGAGTGAATTCATCAATGTGGAATAGATGAAAATAGTTGGTTTGTTGAACCGGATCCTTGGTGTCGAGAATCTTTCATAATAACAACTTTGTAAAAGGTTGGACCATGACCTTTTTCCTGTGAACGTCTGGTTGGATCCTTGACAACTTTAGAAAGATCTTTTGAATTTTTTCTTGGAATTTTGAAAATGGTACCTCGGAAGCTCAGATGTGATTAGTAACAAAATAAAATTATCAAAGTAGATGATGTAACAAAAGATAAGTTAATGATGAGGCTGTTCAACTTATATTTGTCCGAATGACGTCTCATAACCTTCGTCATTGTGCCAAGATATTTCACCATTGTGGGCCTAACGATGCCTTGTAGCTTTATAATTCCTGCATCTAAAGAAAAATTCTTAGTTTTGAGAGACTGATTCGCATTGACTTTGCTTTTGCTATCCTGATGTATTGTTTGCAAGCTTGTCTGGTCTCAAAATCTAGGCTTGATATAATTTTTGAGGAGCCCCCTCAAAAATTCTTCCCCAGTTTAAAACAGAGAAGAACTTTTGAACCTTCTTTTAGTTTTTGATTGAATTTTTGAGATGCTCTTAAAAATTCTATCCCAGTTGCAATTTTGATGTGATCTTCGATTCTAATATTTTGAAGAAAGTCCTCGAATGAATTTTTAGATCCTCTCACAATTCTTCCCCAGTTTCCATTATAAAGAAAAATGGAAAACTTATGGGGAATATGAACAAGAAGGTGTACCGCATATGTATCCCATTAAGGAAGGAATCAGGTTAAACGTAGTTCCAACATAAAGAGAATTGAGATAGTTCTGATAATGTGATCGAAGCCGATGAAGGTTGCCTACGTATTCCACTAAGGAAATCAAGTCTTACGTAGTTCACACAGATTAAAGTTCTTAAAAATAAAATAAAACCATAACATACAATTACGAAGGAAACAATACGATGATGTGCGATTACAAGAAATACAGAAACAATCTCCAAATGCAAGACTGAAAGACGATTACCCAATGAGAACTCCTTGTGTTTGGGTAGTGGATTGGTGTTCACGTTTAGTTGAGCTTGTGCAAGTTTTACCACCTTTATGTCAATCAAATCTTGTATTTTCTGTTTGAGAGTAATACACTTCTTGGTATCATGTGAAATAACTCCTGAATGATAAGCACAATGTTTTTTTGGGCCATACCAATCGGATTCATAGTCTTTTCTTCTACTGGATGGATTGCTCTGCCTCTTTTAATATCTCAAAAAATTGAGTAAGCATTTAAGACAATGGAATGAAGACTCGAAGAGGCATTCTCTCAAAGTTGGGATGAGGTGCATTGTTTTGAAGATTTTGCATTGGTCTTGGAGAATAATATGTTGCATATGTGTTGTAGATAGAGTATTGTAATTCAGGATAGCCTGGAGGTGGTTGACAATTATATGAGGTAGCTCCTTGAGTCATTTCCATCATAACATCTTTATCTTTATCTTTCCACTTGTGAAAGAACCAGATTGGAATCTATTAGTGAACTAAAATGTAGTTAGACTTGTTATTCTCCCAGTCTTGAGACCATCTTCAATCATTTCTCCAACTTTGATAGCATGAGAAAATGTATTTCCACCCATTGTCAACATTCGTTCATAGTATTCTGAGTCTTGAGCTTGAATAAAGTAGGTGATTGTTTCTGATTCCTCCATAGGTGGATGCACTCTAGCTGTTTCTTCCCTCCAACGAATTTTATATTCTCGGAAGCATTCAATTGATTTTGGTTTTAGCTTTGTAATAAAGATTCTATCAGGAGGGGCCTCGACATGAAGTTTGTAGTGATCCACAAAAGAATTCGCTACATAATCCCATGTATGCCATTTGGTCACATCTTGTTTAGAGTACCATTCTAAAGCTCTCGCGCTCAAACTTTGATTGAATAACTTAATTCTTATCCACACAACTAAATTTTTTGCAATAGACTTTCAAATTGAAGAAAGGATTTCTTGACCTATCAAACTTTTCAAACTTTGGAATCTTGTAACCTAGTGGCAACTCCACATCAATGAATGCACATAACTCTTCATACCTTAAACTTTAGTTATGATCGAGACCTCGAAGATCTCTCATAGTATTTTCCACTCTTTTAATGTAACACCTTAGATTTTGAGAGTGGTCTAGAAAGGAAAAACAGGTAAGTTCACGAACCCAAAAGGGACCATGGACCTTTCACGATACGCTGGACGGGACGTTTAAAGGTCCACATCTCGTTAAGGATATCGTGAGACCAACCAGGACTGCCCTTAGGCAGAAGTCACCTAGATGACCCGTGGCGAGTTTTACGACCTGTCTAGGGGTTTGCAAAAGTCACCCAGATAGTGAGGTTGCACCACAAGGTCATTGTGAAGGACTATGGATGCCTAGACAGTCTATGAAGCTTCTCACGGACTGTGAAGTCATATGTAAAAGGGAATTATTAGGTTTTGAGTTTATGATCAACTTCAAATAGTCATATCTTTTAGGAAAAAATGAATTAGGTGGCCCATTACCTATCAAATTAAAGGTCTTTGAATCCTCTTTCCGCGCCAGTAAGTTTTCCTAATTTCGAGCCTAGAGTAAAATGTTGCTCTTATTTTAGTAAAGCCCTATCGAGCAGGGAAACACCACAATCCTCTAGACGGTCCACGATGCCTTAGACGGCTCGTGAAGCCCTTATTCTATGTTAACTCGTCAGTTTAAGTTAGGGTGGTATTGGTTTTTTCACCTATCTATTTGGTATTCATAAGCTTTACTGTGTGATAAATATCCAAGAAATATTCCCTCATCGCTTTTAGCATCAAGCATTCCTTGTGCATCCTTGCCATTTTTGTGTACACGACATACACATCCAAACGTTGTGAGATCTGTCACGTTTGGTTTTCTACCTTTAAGTAGTTCATAGGGTATTATTTTTAACATTGATCAAATCATATATTTGTTAACTAGGTAGAATGTGGTATTTACTGCCTTTACTCAGTAGAACTTTGGAGATTGATGGCGATCAACTTAGTTAGCACAATGAATGGCAATCAACAGAGTTAGCATAATCTCTTTAAGAGTTTTGTATTTACACTCAATCACACCATTTTTTTGTGTATTTTTTGGTGCAGAAAAGTTATGATTGCTTAACAGAAAGAACAATAGGGAAATTAGTGAATGAAAGGGTATGAAGAACTTCAATATTCCTCAAGCTCTCCACCACTTCTCCCTGGTCCTACAATGGCAACAAGTGCGAATATTTATAACTGAAAAATGTTGGATTTGAAATTCAAAAATAAGTAAGCATATAAGAGGGAGGTCAAAATGATTCAGATTTGACAAAGTGAAAGAAGATAGTACCTATCTCTGAAATTGGTTGATAATACTGCATATTGTACATGGCTGGGAGTCTATTTGTTTTTCTAGAGAAATGAAAAGTAGAGGGTATGTGTGAAAGTTGAACTGATCAGTCTCAAAATCTGATGGATTTTGGGGGCTTTTTGTGCATGAAATGGGCTGGTTTCGAGCATTTTTTGTTGCAAGAGAAGAGAGGGGCGCGTAGAGTTATCTTGTGCAATCTTTCTGAGAGATAAGAGAGTCGTTGGGGGGGGGGGGGTTGGGTGCATTAGAATAATAGGAATTAAAGATAATTGGGTTGTATTAAGAGCTTTTGGGCTCAATTTTGGTGTGAAATAATAGGAAATGTCCAATTAGAATTAAGATTTTAAGAGACCAGGTTCTTTGGGGTAACTTTCATCGATGAGTCAAATTCGATGAAATATATTTGAGACAAATTAAAAACTTAATTAATTATCCGAGCTTCTCCATTTTACCAAAGTAAAATAATTAGATAGTAATCAAAAATAAAAACTAATTGAGACATTAATAAAAAATATGATTAATTTAAGAAAAAAAATAAGATACGAACTAATTTAAATATTATTTAGAGTCGATTTTCAAAATATTTATAACACTTGAAAGTTTTACAGAAATCTATATATAAATATAGAAATTGTTACTAAAAATTACAAAAAAAAAAAAAAAAAGCTTGAAAATACATGTTTTCTTTGGATTTTTCAACGGCAGTTGTTTGAAATTATAAAACTCGATATTTAATACACCATATGGAGGGTAAAAATTGGGTGTCAACAATAGAGTATATGTCACGCTCCGAGCCTACACCCTAGACGTGGTCGACACTCAAGAACCATCACTGGTCCCATGTGAACCCTTGGCCTGGCTCACTACTCAGCGGAAGACTTACTCAACAAACAAGAACATTAATGTAAAGATTAACCCATAGGGTCTCAATAATAGCTTAACCCAATAATGCCTGAATGTACTTAAGTAACATACGAAATTAATTCAAGTCACAAAGGAACATCAACAAGGGAAAACAGTGAAAGACTCCTCAACTACTACTGTCTATGAAGCCTCTAAATACTATGATAGATGCCAGTACAAGACCTATGACATCTTAACAAAGCTAAAATATAAATGTGGGACCCTCTGGAAGCAAGGAGGCTCACCAAAGCTAACTGGAATGCAAATAATATCAACGAATCCATGGTTTGTACAAGAATCTCGTAATATTAGACTTGGTCTTGCAACTGATGGTTTTAACCCATTCGGTAACATGAACACATCTTATAGTATGTGGCCTGTTATTCTCGCTCCTTATAATCATCCTCTTTGGAAATGCTTAAAGGACGCATTTATGATGATGTCACTGCTTATTCCCGGTCCTCAAGCACTAGGAAAGGATATTGATGTTTATTTACGTCCTTTGATTGATGTGCTAAAAGAGTTATTGAGTGATGGTGTAGAGACATTTGATGCATCTACAGGGAAGTGCGTCAAGATGAATGTTGTTGTTTTATGGAGTACAATTTACTTTCCCGCTTATGGTAAGTTCTTAAATTACTTTTTTTTTTTTGTTGAAAAGAGGTTTATTTATTTATATATAATAATATGCATCCATATAAGGCCGGTGGCCTGAAGCATTACAATCAAACAGAGTATTTGCTAAGTTACCAACAAAATTCAAACGATCCAATATAAAAGAGGCATTTCATGCTTAGCAAAAGTTGCTCCCTCATTGTTAGCAACAACAAAACTAATATTTAAGAATAAAAATAGTAAAATAGTAAAATAGTAATGGTAGATATATTGCATAATTTTGGTATTGGTCCATCCATTGCGGTAGAGAATCTTATTTTTTTGAAGGTTCTATGTTATAGTTTATGTTTTAAACTACTACCGACATATATTTTCTTTTATATGAATTAGGTAATTTATCTGAATGGGCCACTAAGGGATACATGGCATGTCTTACTTGCGATAAGGATTCATCTTCAGAAAATGTAAGAAGTAAAATTTGTTACGTGGGTCACCGTCGGTTCTTGAACCTAGTAACTCGTGGAGAAGAAGAAAGAAATTTAATGGGAAGAAAGAAAAACCATTGAAACCAAAAGAGTTACTAGGAGATTATGTCTTACAACAATTGGATTTACTCAGTACTTATAAAGCAGGAAAACACTCAAATAATAAGAAAAAGAAACATCTTCCTAAAGAATTGAATTGGGTTAGGAGAAGTATTTTATTTGAGTTACCATACTGGAAGGGCATGAAATTGCAGCATAATTTAGATGTTATGCACATAGAAAAAAATATTTGTTAAGAGTATTTTAGGGACACTATTGGATATTGATGGAAAAACTAAGGACACATATAAAGCAAGACTAGATATTAAGGATATGAACATAAGAAAAGAACTATGGTTTCAACATGATTGTTGTAGTTATAAAAGACCAGTTGCTTGTATAGTATGTGAAAAAAAGATATATTTTTTTGGGCATTTTAAAAATCGATCAAGTTTCTTGATGGTTATGTTGCAAATATCTCAGGGTGTGTAAGTGTAGATGATAGTAAGATCACTAAACTCAAAAGTCATGACTATCATATTTTGTTACAACAAGTGCTGCCAATTGCTCTTCGTGGATTTGTAAATAAGGATGTCTATTTAGCATTAATTAAGCTAGGCCATTTATTTCAATGATTATGTTGTAAGACATTAAGAAGAGATGACTTAGAACAACTTGAAAGGGATATGATTATTAAATTATACAAGCTTGAGATTATTTTTCCACCTAATTTTGTTCATGTTATGATACATTTGGTTCTGTATTTGCCACGCGAGGCCATGTATGGGGGACAAGTACAATATAGTTGGATGTACAAAATTGAGAGGTTTTTGTGCAAGCTTAAGCATTATGTACGAAACAAGGCATGGCCAGAAGGTTGTATTGCAGAAGGGTATATTATTGATGAGTGTTTGACTATGAGGTCCAACTTGGTGTTAAGCCTAGGGCTGGCAGGGGACCGGGTCGGCCGCGACAGGTTCGAGAACCATCTTGCCGAACCTGGTCCCGTCTATTCTTGCTGGTTTGGGGGGACTACCAGTTAGGGGCCGGTTCACCCTTTGGTCCTGGTTGACCCGATTTGGTCCTGGCTCGGCTGAACCGGTCGATTTTCGTAGGATCCCCTTTATCTTTTTTTTTTATTTGTTTGAATTGTATCCATTGCCAACTGTTGGGGAAACGACAAGTGCCCCCCCCCCCCCCCCCCCCCAAACGGATTTATTCCACTTTTTCACTTCCCCAACACTCCCTACCACCCCCCTACTTTTAATATTTTAATTTAAACCCTCAAGTTATCATAAATACACTTTAATCAATATTATAAATACCCCTATATCCCTTAGTATTTCTTACAAAATCATCTATTCTCTCATCTATTTCTATATCCTCTCAATCTTAAGTCTTAATTTTTGATTCCATTTAAGTCTCATATTATTATAATACATATATTTTAATTCTAAATTTTCATATTATTTCATAATATATATAGCTCTCATATTTGCTATCAAGTATTGAAGTTCCAAATTACAAGTTACAACAAACTACAAGCTTCAAGAATCGGTTTAACATCTGCTATTAACGTAGACATTTGGTACATTCATTTCATAATATTTATATTTTATTTTTCATCTTTAATTTTTGTGTTATTATTATTTTTATATTACACTTTACATATAATTAAATATGAGTTCTAGCAAAAGAGATACCGGTAAAGGAAAAGAGAAAGAACCAAGTGTCATTAGTAAATTATTTAATTTTAGTAAGGAAAAAATAAGAGTAAATGTGGTAGTACTTCTTATAAATCAATGTCTAGAGTTAGATTTAATACAAATGATTCTACTTATGTTGATGATACTTCTTATGATATTGATTTAAATGTTCAACTCGATCATGAAAGTTTAGAACAACGTTATGGTGATATTAATCCTAATCTTGATGAATATTCTGGTGAAGAAGTAGAAGTTGATCCGGGAGAAGAAGATTTAGAAGATACACCTACTAGTCCGGTGATAGAAGATCCAACTAAAACTACAAATCCAACGGAGCAAAATTATGGACGCCCACCCCTTATACATCCTACAAGGGAGAAGGTTAAGTATCAACAACTTAAAACTTCTGTTGTGTGGCAATTTATGACTTTAGATAAGGAAAACTCTATTGCTATTTGTAATAAGTGTAAGCAACCTTTTAAACATAGACAAGGTAGGGGTCAAGGTGGGACGGGGGCCTTAGATAGACATTTGTTATCTTGTGTGCCGATTGAATATAAAGAAGCTAAAGCATTAACCGATAGGAAAAAAAGAATTCAAGTTAATGATTTTGATATTAATGTTAATGAATCTGTAAGGGCTTCTAACATGGTTCAAGGAACATTAGATTCTTCTAACCCCGGTGGTCCACTAACACAATGTAAATATAATAAGGAATGAGATCATGAAAATTTAGCTGAAATGCACTACTAAAAAACTGCTAAAAAACGACGAAAGTAAAAGCAACGGACGACGTCGCTCCAAAAAGTGACGGACTAAGTGATGCTGTCCGTCGCTTTTTAATTAAAATATTTTTTTTAACTTTTTTTTTAAAGTGACAGACTGCATCGCCAAGTCCGTTGCTTTTTCATTAAATTTTTTTTATTTTTTTTTAAAAAGCGATGAACTGCACGCTCAGTCCGTCGCTTTTTAATAAATTTTATTTTTAAAGCGAAGGATTGCATCGCCTAGTCCGTCGCTTTTTTTTTATGGAATTTTGCACCAACAATATATATATATATATATATATATATATATATATATATATATATATATATATATAATTAATAATTAATTATTTTATATTGATAGAAATGCAGTCCATCGCTTTTTATTAAAAATAATTATTTATTAATTTAAAAAAAGCCACGCCATCTGACGCTTTTTATTAATTTTAATTGTTTAATTAATTTGTAAATTAGCGACGGATAGCATCTTTATGTCCATCGCTTCTTGGTCAAAATATCTGGTCAAATATTTTTAAAAAGCGACGGATAACGTCTTTTTGTCCATCGCTTTTTGGTCAAACTTTTTTCAAAAAAAGCAACGAACATAGAGACTCTGTCCGTCACTTTGAGAAATATTTTGATTTAATTTTATTTAAATTGTCATCCTGAGGATGGTTTTGTGTAAAATAAAAAACAAAAAATTACAATATCGACTTTCGGATGTCAGTCAAATTAAATAGTATGTAATAAATTAATATTTTCAATCAACTTTAAATAAATCATCCTCCGAATGATGGTTTTATATAAGTTAAAAAATAATTTAATATAAAATACCGACCTCCCAATGTCAATATTATTTAATTAACATGATTGATTTTTATTTATCTTAAAATTTAATGTGATACCGACCTCATGAGGTCGGTATTTTTTATTAACTCTAATTACTTTTAATAAAATTGACATCCGGAGCCCGGAGGTCGGTTTGTTTAAAATATTCCTATTAATCATAATTTTGCTATTGTGCATAATACTAAAATTTCATTTACACCTACAATTAATTGTTCAAAAAGTGTAACAATTTTGTATACGTTTATAAATAAAAAGTTAGAATTCGTGGAATAAATAAAAAAGTATCTATAATCCATATTTAGAGTATGAAACTACGTTGATATGAATTAGGAGAAAATTATATATACTTATATTTCTAGAGTAATGTATAAATTTTATCAGTCCGTCGTCTAATCATGAACTTAATATTTCATCTCATGATGTAGAGGTGAAGAGATAACATATAATCCATTCAAGTATGAAATGCGAGATATTATTATTATATACGTTCGATCTTGAATGGATGTCAAGTGTAGTGATCACTTCCTAATTATGATGACATGTAAAGGATACTTCATCGGAGTATGAAATACGTTGATTAATTATATACTCCTCGAATTGTTTAACAAATCAAGTCTTATAAACTAGTGGTTTAGATATGAAATACATTATCAATTAAAGAAATACGTATGATCAATTCAAGGAGATTTATATATTAAATTTGATATTGATAATTTTTTGTTGATCAATAAAGTTAAATTTATATAATTATAAGGTATATAATTGAAATTTATAAAATTAACTTGATGGATAAATTAATTAAATTTATTAAATTAAAATTTTGTTGATGTGTAGTTAAATATATATATATATATATGTAATTTTAATTAATAAAATCAACCTCAATTAAGGTATGGTAGTTTTGATTCATTGTTAACTTTTCATCCATGAAGCCTTTAAATACTCAATTTCAAAGTAGACAAAGTCTCCAAAACCTAGGGTTTTCATTCCAAGCCATGGATTCATTCTCAAAATGATTTTATTATTTAATTATCTTATATTAATGATTAATTGTTTTTTTATGATAGTTTTATGATAAATTCTTCCATGAATACATGAATTTCACTACCTCCTCAAGTTTGATCTTAAAGTGTGGGTGTTGATTGGTATTAGTAGTATGTTGTGGAATCATGATTATAATAAATTGATTACTTGAATTTTGTATTAATAAAGGGATTCATATAGTTTTGAATGTTGAACTTCCTCCAAGATCACATGAACATGCATGTCCCCAATTTGTGATTATGTAATATGGGTGAGTTATGGTGGAATGAATAGTATGAGATTTTCTTGTAGTATTTTAGTCAATGAAATCATGTCACCAGCTATATCTAATAGAGTAATTCTAGATTGATTGGTTGAATGTGATCTATAGCCCTTGAAGGGCAAGACATGAGAAACAACTACGTGTATGAGACTTGTGTGTATTCAGTTAGATTGTTGTGCAAGTAAAGTGAATAAATTATAATCTAATTGATGTGTTGATTGGATAATTATCATTACTTTCAGACTTAGACATGAATACCATATAATGTGAAAGGTTTGTCACATGAGGTGATTCTAAGGGTTGAAGACTAGTCTCCCCTATTGAATCTAGTAGCTTTAGCATGAGTTTGATTGGATTGAGTTTCAAGACACCCTTACATAATTAGTAATTAAAGTCAAGACTTAATATAAACTAAATGGGAATTATGGTTAGCACCGAGTAGAAATTGATAAAGGGATGGAAGCTCCCCCGTTAGTAGAGGGTGGGTTTCTAAAGGAAGTCTCATGAGATAGAGGCTCCTCCATTAGTAGAGGCCGAGTTTCTAGAAGAAATCTCCTTGTCCCATGACTACGTGCCCCCGAAGGTCATCTAGCCATTGGATTCATTTCCAAGCTAAAAATTTAAGTTCTACCTTAGACAAGTAAGACACCCCTTTACAGTATGGGGTAGACACCGGATTCCATGAATAAGCTCTCATGGTCTATGTAGGTTAAAGCCAATTCCCACAAGGTCAAGTTTAGGATGAACTATAGTTATTCAAGAGGTACTACTTAGTGTAGGTGAGGGTATGGGACTTCATCTATGCATTTCACAAGTAGGCTTTTAGAGTAGTTATGGTAGATTCCTTTTGTGTTATGATTATTCATGTAGTGAATGTGCTTGGAACTAGATGGAAATTTCATTAGATAGTAAGCCTACTTGTAATGTTGTATGTTAACATGCATTGTTGCCATGAGTTACTTTCCTTGATAGAGTTGACTAAAGGTGAGTGTTCCCTTGTTTTAGAGAAATAAGCTAAGGATAAGATTAAAAGATAGTAAACATGAATGAGGATTTAAAGTGACTTTCTTAGTATAAGTGGGAGTATGGGATCTTACCTATGTATTGCACAAGCTTGCCTTGAGGTGACTCATGAAGTGTTTTCCCTAATGTCATACTAAAACTATATTGTAGTGACTATGTATTTGTTCCAAATGGTACTCCTTATACTCACTAGACGTGATTGTTATCTACCATGCTATAGTATATGTCTGTCTTTTATGCTTATGACTTTTGTATCAACACTACTTTTCAAATGATGGTGTAAACTTGCAAAGTGCATGCATTTAACAAAGATGTCCCATTTAGCATGTTTTCAATGGTTTTTATGCATGGCTATCATACTTGGTGCATTTTTGTACTAACCCATATTTCTTCTACATTTTTCACAGAGTGTAGGGTCCGGCGATATCAACTTCCATCTTTGTGGCTAGGATCATAGTAGATCAATAATAAGAAGCGTGGTAAGTCCTCATAGTATTCGAGGGCTTGACCATTATGTCCTTTTTGTCTTTTCTTATGTTTTAGACTTTTGTAAGGGTTGTGTCCCTAATATTTTATTCAAGTGTTATAGATGGTTTGAGACATAGTATTGTAGACTCCCATTTGGTTTTTGTAAAAGATTTCTATTGTAAAGAAAATTTTTAAATTTCTGCACTTTTTCCAATGTTCTTATGTTATGAAATATTGTGAGGCTTGTATGAGACTTTTCAAAGTCTTGTATGTTGTGTCACATCTAAAGGGTAGCCTTAGGTCATGAAAAACATGAAATCATAGCACAAGATTTTGGGATGGTTTTAGGATGTCTCAAACCACGTCTAGTAGAGTCTTGTTCATAAATGTGAAGCGCACCACATTTATGAATAGGAGGCTATTGGATGTTAGGGAAACATCACTTCTTCATTCTCTAAGTCATGCCATAGAGTTTAGCTTTATTAGGTCTTTCTCCTAATGTGTGCCCTATGGTTTTCAACATATGACTACTTCAAGGGCTAACATTGATAGGAATGAGGAAGACAACGTGGATCAAGAGGATCCACTCCAAGCTACTCCTCAAGCTCCAATTGACCCTATAGAGGAGAATGTGGCTCATATGGAGTTGTGGTATGCTATGCAATTATTGGCCCAAACCTTGGGGGTGCAAGACAATAAATATTTTGTAACTCCGACAAGCCCAATAAGGGGGATGGCTGCTTCTAGAATAAGTGAGTTTTGGGGGTGGTATCCTCCAGAGTTTTATGGTTCCAATGTAGAAGAAAATCCTCAAGAGTTTGTGGAGAAGGTCTCTAAGGTGTTAGACCATATGAGAGTAACTCCAGTAAAGAGGGTGGAGTTAGCTGTTTGTCAACTCTAAGGGGTTGCACAAATATGGTATGATCAATGGAAAGAGACTAGACAGGTAGGATTGGACGCTATAGAGTGGGAAGGGTTCGAGAGTGCTTTTCTAGATAGGTTCTTCCCTTTAGATATGAGATAAGATATGGTGATAGAGTTCATCAACCTTAGAAAATGTGACATGAGCGTTAAGGAATATGCAAGGAGGTTCACTCAATTGTCTGAGTGTATTCCAATTCTAGTGTCCGATCCCAAATCAGGAATGAGTAAGTTTGTGTCGGGATTGTCCGATTTAGTGGTAAAAGAATGTCGTATGGTCATGTTAGGGCATGATATAAATATCTCTCGTCTTGTAGTTTATGCCTTTGAAATTGAGTAAGAGAAACTTGAAGGAAGGGTGTGAGAGAAAAAGTGGGTTAGGGTAGATGATGATAGTTCTTCTCTTGGAAGGTACTCCCGACAAGGTCGTTCAAAGTTTTTCCCAAGAGTTAGTGATGAGAGGGTGTCTAACCCTAAGCCTCCAAGAGGGAGTATTAGTGAGTCCTTGTGGCCTCTTTGTGCTAGGTGTGATAAGAGAGATTTGGGAAAATACTTAGCGAGTTCCAAGATTTGCTTCGGTTGTGGTGAGTCGGACCACAAGATAAGGCATTGCCCTAAGTTTGCTAGAAATGAAGGGTATAATTGTCGTAGGTCTCAACCCTACCCTTCATCCGGTCCTAGTGGTTCAAGTGTTAGAGCTCCAAAGAAAACTAGGTCCTTTTCTCTCCAAGCTAGAGGTGAACAGGAGTGTCCTCCAAATGCTGCTCCTTGTATACATTTCATGCTTATTTAGATTTTGGTATTTCTTGTATTTTGTGACTTGATAGGTTTGACATGATGATTTTATTTTGTCTTTAGTATTAATGGGTTTCATTAGGGATATGTGTGTTGTTGGTAGAACCCAACTTAGTCATGATGAGTTTTAGGGTGTGTTGGAAGATTTGATGGATAGAGTGTTTAGAGAGATGCCTTGTGAACAGGAGTGCTTAAATGAGAATCTCTCTAATTTAGAGGTTCCGGTAGCAACCTTAGACCGGCAAGTTAAGAAATAAAAGAACAAGGAAGTTGCTTCGTGAAGTGGCATGGAGTTTAGTTTAGTGAGGGTTTTAGGTGAGGGTGCTACTTGGGAGGCCAAGGGACAATGAGATGTCCCTATATCCTTACCTTTCTTTACATTCCTCCTTTTACTTGAAATGATAAGTGTCCCTCGACTTGATTCATGATTGTGAAATTTTGGATGTTGTAGGTAGTTCCTCTAAAATTTCCTTGTTTTGGAAACCATGTGTGAATTATGTGTTTTCCATGGTTTCCTTAAATTATGCAAGTTCTTGGGGAAATCCATGTTTTATGAGAAAATGAGTATTTATGATTAATGTTCCCCATGTTGTTGTGCATTTAGTATGAACTGCCTATTTGACTTCATGAGATATGTTGATGAACATGCTTTAGTATGCTTTTGAGAGTAATTGCATATTGGCTCCATGATGTTGTGTTGAGAATTATTTAGTTAGGGGGATGTTACTTCCTCCTATGCAATTGAGAAGTATTTAATTTCGTGCATATTTGGGTTGTTTGTTATAGTTCCTACTCCCTTGTGTTGCAATGATTATGTTTCGAGATGGAGTTTAAGTTTCCTCCTTTGAATTGTGCATCATTTAGTTGTTTCATGCATGATGGGCTGCTAGTCTTGAGTCTTTGATTCCATAAGAAGTTTAGATTCGTCATTCGAGGATGAATGATTCAAAGGGGGAGATATTATTACGCCCCGGAAACTAGTATGTTGAACTTGAGAGTCCTAGAGCTTTTCGTAAGAGTTTTAGAGTGTGGTATGAGGATTAAAAATCGTAAAAATTATTCCCGTACATAGAACGAGGGTTTTAGGGTTAGGGCATCAAGGTATGACCCACCAAGGACCACCCAAGGAGTCTTTGAGGAAGACTCTTAAAACTGCCCAAAAGTTGTCAATTTGCAGCAACGCACGACTGCCATCTACTGGCTGTGGATGGACCCACGCCCCGTGGGTTGGGGTCATGGGTTAAGGCCTGCACATGCCTGCAAAGTCTATCCACAGTACCACACCCACGAGTGTGCAGTACATGCAGTAGACCCATCCACGGTCTGTGGATGGGTGAGCCATGAGTAACAATAGATTTTCAAGTTTTGTTTTTAAGTCGGGTTTGGGAATTAATTAGTAATTAGTTAGGGGTTAAGGGAGGTTGGTTGGTTAGTTATTAAACCACCTATATATACCTAATAGACCCCTAAACTAAGTGATTTAACTCATTCATCAGAGAACCCAAATTCTCTCCAAAAAATTCTCTCTCTAGTAACCTCCATTAGAAGAAGAAGAAGAAGAAGTCAAGGTGTAGGGCTCACGGACTCATCTTTTTCACTAAATTTCGTCAGGAATCTTTAATTAAGGTATGGTGGTTTTGATTCATGGTTAACTTTTCATCCATGAAGTCCTTAAATTCTCAATTTCAAAGTAGACAAAGTCTCCAAAACCTAGGGTTTTCATTCCAACCCATGTATTTTTCTTGCAACGTTTTTATGATTTAATTATCTTATATTATTGTTTAATTACTGTTTTATGATAGTTTTATGATAAATTCTTCCATTAATCCATGAATTTCACTAACTCCTTAAGTTGGATCTTAAAGTGTAGGTGTTGATAGGTATTAGTAGTATGTTGTGGAATCATGAATATAATGAATTGATTACTTGAATTATGTATTAATTAAGGGATTCCTATAGTTTTGAATGTTGAAATTCCTCCAAGATCCCATGAACCCCCATGTCCCCAATTTGTTATTATGTGATGTGGGTGAGTTGTGGTGGGATGAATAGTATGAGTTTTTCTTGTAGTAGTTTAGTCAATTGAATCATGTCACCATATATATCTAATGTAGTAATTCTAGATTGATTGGTTAAATGTGATCTATAGCCCTTGAAGGGCAAAACATGACAATTAGCTATGTGTATGAGACTTGTGTGCATTCAATTAGATTGCTTTGAGATTAAAGTGAATCCATTATAATCTAATTAATGTGTTGATTGGATAATTATCCTTAATTGCACATTTAGACATGAATACCATACAATTTGAAAGGGTTGTCACATGAGGTGATTCTAAGGGTTGAAGACTAGTCTCCCCTATTGAATCTAGGAGCTTTAGCATGAGTTTGATTGGATTGAGTGTCAAGACACCCTTCCATAATTAGTAATTTAATTCAAGATTTAATATAAACTCAATGGGAATTATGCTTAGCACCGAGTGGATATTGACAATGGGATGGAAGCTCCTCCATTAATAGAGGGCGGGTTTCTAGAAGAAGTCTTAGTAGAGGGCGAGTTTCTAGAAGCAATCTCCATATCCCATAACTGCGTGCCCCCGTAGGTCATTAAGTTGTTGAATTCATTTCCAAGCTAATAGTTTAAGTTTTACCTTAGGCAAGTAGGACACCCATTTACGGTGTGGGGTAGACACCGGATTCCATGATTAAGCTCTCATGGTCTATGTAGGTTAAACATAATTCCCACAAGGTCAAGTTTAGGATGAAATATAGTTATTCAAAAGGTACTACTTAGTGTTGGTGAGGGTATGGGACTTCATCCATGCATTTCACAAGTAGGCTTTAAGAGTTGTTGTGGTAGATCCCTTTTGTGTTATGAGTATTCATGTAGTGAATGTGCTTGTAACTAGATGGCAATTTCATTAGATAGTAAGGCTACTTGTAATGTTGTATGTTAACTTGCATTGTTGCCGTGGGTTACTTTCCTTCATAGAGTATACTAAAGGTGGGTGTTCCATTGTTTAGGAGAAATAAGCTAAGGATAAGATTAAAAGATAGTAAACATGAATGATGATTTAAAGTGACTTGCTTAGTGTAAGTGGGAGTATGGGATTTTACCTATGTATTGCACAAGCTTTCCTTGAGGTGACTCATGAAGTGTTTTCCCTAATGTCATACTAAAACTAGATTGTAGTGACTATGTATATGTTCCTAATGGTATTCCTTATACTCACTAGATGTGATTGTTATCTACCATGATAGAGTCTTTATCTTATCATGATATCTTTTATGCTTATGACTTGTGTTTCCGCACTACTTACTAAATGATGGTTTAAACTACCAAAGTGCATGAATTTAACAAAGGTGTCCCTTTTAGCATGTTTTCAAAGGTTTTTATGCTTGGCTATCATACTTAGTGCATTTTTGTACTAACCCATATTTCTTCTACATTTTTCACAAAGTGTAGGGTCTGGCAATATCAACTTCCATCTTCATGGCTAGGATAATAGCAGATCAAGAAGAAGAAGCTTGGTGAGTCCTCATAGTATTCGAGGGCTTGACCATGATGTCCTTTTTGTCTTTTCTTTTGTTTTAGACTTTTTAAGGGCAGTGCCCCTAATATTATATTCAAGTGTTATAGATGGTTTGAGACATAGTGCTGTAGACTCCCATTTGGTTTTTATAAAAGTCTTCGATTGTAAAGAAAAGTTATAAATTTCTGCACTTTTTCCAATGTTCTTATGTTATGATATGCTATGAGGCTTGTATGAGACATTACAGAGTCTTGTACATCGTTTCACATATAGGGGGTAGCCTTGGGTCGTGACAACAACTATGTCTATCGGACCTCAAATGTGAAAAGACACCATCACCGGTCCTTGCTTTCTTTGCCTCCCTAGATTTTTGCTCAACTTTCTCTTCTTCTATTTATTCAACATGAACCATAAGATGATAAATGTCCATATCATTTATAAGCATGGTAGTACGGCATTTCTTAACCACCATTTTGGACACTACCAAAACATACTTACTATCATTTCCCTACGATAGACAACCATAGTAGGAGCATATCAAGAAAATTGTGTGAACTTCAAAGCATACTCCTTCACACTAATGTTTCCCTGATGAAGGTTTATGAATCAAAGTACATTTGCCTCCGTCATCTTAAGGGGGAAAACCTACCAAGAAAGCAAACTTAAACTATTCCCAATCAAGATGATTCGCATCAACCACCCTCTCTTCTTTCCATTGGTTGAACCACACTCCTTTTCCACCGTCTTCACTCACATAATCATCAACACAATATACACCTCATCAATGAAATCTTGAGGATCTTCTTCAAACTTTGAACCATAAAACTCTGAAGGATTCATCCTAATGAACTCCCTCACTCTAGTTGCCGTTGTACCCACATTATGGTTCACGAGGGCCACAACCTCCCTATTGGCTTGATCCATTTTTTCTTGAGCCAAAACTTGAAAAACATCCCTAAATTTTTGCATTAGTATCTTGTTCGGTCAAAGGGTCGGCTGGTACATGAGGAGTTTGAGGAGGAGCTTAAGAAGCTTCTCGTTCCACATTCTGACCAGCATTCCTTCTAGTGTAAGCTTTTTGAGGGGCCATGTACTAAAAAACATTGGATAGGGATTATGAGAGAGACATATAGTGTTAAAATCTATCACATGACTTTAGAGTGATAAAAGAAGTTAAATTTCCTAAACATCTTATGAGAAATGTTCATATCATTTATAAGCATGGCAGTACGACATTCCTTAACCACCATTTTGGACACTCCCAAAACAAACTTACTATCATTTCCTTACGATCGACAACCATAGTAGGACCATATCAAGAAAATTGTGTGAACTTCAAAGCATACTCCTTCACACGCATGTTTTCTTGATGAAGCTTTATGAATCAAAGTACATTTGCCTCCATCATCTTAAGGGGGGAAATCTATCAAGAAAGCAACCTTAAACTATTCCTAATCAAGAGGATTCGCATCAACCACCCTCTCTTCTTTCCATTGGTTGAACCACAGTCCTTTTCCATCGGCTTCACTCATATAATCATCAACACCATATGCACCTTATCAATGAAATCTTGAGGATCTTCTTCAAAATTTGAACCATAAAACTCCAAAGGATTCATCCTAGTGAACTCCCTCACTTTAGTTGTCGTTGTACCCACATTTGGGTTCACGAGGGCCATGACCTCCCGATTGGCTTAATCCATTACTGCTTGAGCCAAAACTTGAAAAATATCCCTAAATTTTTGCATTAGTATCTTGTTCGGTCAAAGGGCCGACTGGCACATGAGGAGTTTGAGGAGGATCTTAAGAAGCTTCTCGTTTCACATTCTGACCAGCATTCCTTCTAGCGTAAGGTTTTCGAGGGACCATATCTTGAAAAACATTGGATAAGGATTATGAGAGAGACATATAGTGTTAAAATCTATCGCACGATTTTAGAGTGATAAAAGAAGTTAAATTTCCTAATCACCTTATGAGAAATGTCCATATTATTTATAAGCATGGCAGTACGACATTCCTTAACCACTATTTTGGACACTCCCAAAACAAACTTACTATCATTTCCCTACGATCGACAACCATAGTAGGAGCATATCAAGAAAACTGTGTGAACTTCGAAGCATATTCCTTCACATTCATGTTTATTTGATGAAGGTTTATGAATCAAAGTACCTTTGCTTCCATCATCTTAAGGGGGAAAACCTATCAAGAAAGCAACCTTAAACTATTCCCAATCAAAGAGGATTTGCATCAACCACCCTCTCTTCTTTCCATTGGTTGAACCACACTCCTTTTCCACCCGCATCACTCCCATAATCATCAACACCATATGCACCTCATCAATGAAATCTTGGGATCTTCTTCAAAATTTGAACCATAAAACTCCGAAGGATTCATCCTCGTGAATTCACTCACTCTAGTTGCCGTTGTACCCACATTTGGGTTCACGAGGGCCACAACCTCCTTATTGGCTTGATCCATTATTGCTTAAGCCAAAACTTGAAAAACATCCCTATGTTTTTGCATTAATATCTTGTTCGTTCAAAAGGTCGGCTGGCACATAAGGAGTTTGAGGAGGAGCTTAAGAAGCTTCTCGTTTCACATTCTGACCAACATTCCTTCTAGCGTAAGCTTTTCGAGGGGCTATGTCTTGAAAAACATTAGATAGGTAATATGAGAGGGACATATAGCATTAAAATCTATCGCACGACTTTATAATGATAAAAGAAGTTAAATTTCTTAAACATTTTATAGACTCTCATTCATAAATTTGGCGCGCTTCATACTCATGAATAAGACTCCACTCGACGTGGCTTATGAGACATCCTAAGAACTTTCTAAATCTTGTGCACTTAATACCAAGTTTCTCATGACCGAAAATACACCCTAGATATGGCATTGTATTTAAGACCTCGAGAGGCCCTAAACAAGTCACTCAGCATGCATTATGCAAGGTAATAGAAACAAGAGAGTTGTGAAATTAGCATTTCAAATAAAAGAGATTGATAAAATGTAGAAGAAGTCTAAACATAAGTCTCAAGACATCTATTACATCAAAGGAGTGATTAGGATATAAGCCATAGATCATATACAGCATCCCAAATGAAAAAAACATGAAAGAAATAAAAGAGTCTCCATCATTGGAACATGAGGACTCACCAATCTTCAATATCTATATATGATCACTAGCAACGAGTATGGAAGGTAGGAGCGTCATACCTTATATTAGTGAAACAATGTACACAAAAGTATGTGTTAGTACATAGAATGTACACAGTATGATAACAATGCATAAGAGTTATGAAATCATGCAAAATGGACATTATTTGAAATTCAATGACCAAGCTAAAACAGAGAATAACATGTTACAAAACATAAGTCATAACCATGGTCAATGCAATCTAAACATCTTTAAAACACACTTTAGATACTTTTATAAAATAAACTTAGTTCATTATTATAACATGGAATCTTGTGTCTATCCCACACCAAAAAGAGATGTCCTTACTTGCCAAGGCAAGAACCATAAACTTCTAGCTTAGGCGGATCCACTAGCTAATGTCTATCTAAGACAAATCGAAGGTGGCACATAGTCAAAGGATAGGGAGATTGCTACTAGAAATCTGACCTCAACTACGGGAGAGCTTCCATCTCAATATTCCCTCTATGCTAAGCATAAATCCCATGGAAAAGTCATTAATCTGAACTTATCTTATTATCCTTGGAAGGGCACATCAAGTGACCAATCCAAGCTAGAATTCATTAGAATAGCTCCTTGATCTTGATTCATCTTATGTGAGAAAACCTTTAAACCTTAAGAATCCTTTATGTGCGAAAATCCTTTCACAATCATGTTATGAGTAGTATGTGATAAATCATTTCACAAGAACAACTTTGATGTTTTACTCTCAAAGAATCCTTAAATCATTTTCATCAATTTTATTTAAAAAACATGCACATCTTCATAAATTCATCTTTAATAGTTCAAAAGCTTCATCATATGATCAAAATCTAGAAATCATGGATCAAGCATGGGTTCAAGTAAATTCAACTTAAAAACATGAAATTATCTAAATTCATGCATAAAAAGGCATGAAACAACCAATTGGATCATAATTAAAAAGAACCCATGATATCTAGTTAAACCCTAACTTCAATTGGAGAATTCTAACTTGTAAAATTTGAGAATTTAGGAACCCTCTGGACGGAAGGACTCCATAGGTGAATACTACCATACCTTGATATCAAAATCCCACAATCAATGTTGAATTTTAATGCTTGATCTTGAAACCCTAGACTTTTTCTTCAAGCTTTAGAGAGAGAAGTATTGGGGAATAACTTGATCAACTTTTGTGATTTTAGGATAATGAGTTCAATTGGGTAATTTGGGGGCAAAAACATATAGAAGGTAAAAAGACACAGTATTGGGTTAGAATTATTAGAAAAGACCCAAAAGCCATTTAAAGTTAACTACTAGTCCTTTACCAACGGTTCAGACCTACATCCGTACAACCTTCTACGGACCATCCTAGTTGACCGTATGTTGGGTTCAGGGACTGCTTTTTTGGACCTTCAAAAGACGAGCCCATGTACAGTTTTAGGTCTACCTCCGTATTGTACATGGAAACCATAAATCCTAAAAATTTCCCATCTATTTTACTTCATTTCCTTTGCCCCCTGCGGATGCCATATACGGTCACTCGATGCTTCTACGAATTGTAAGTGGGAACCGTAGGTCACACCTGTAACCCAAAAACTGCATTTTCCATTCTCTTCAAATCTGAGGTGTTACAAGAATGCACCAATGGGATATTCACTTTCAAATCCTACCTACTTTCATGAATTATTGGAATTTTTCCTTGTTATTTTTCTTCCTGAATCTTCTAGGGAAAGAAGGCTTTATCTTAATTTGAGGTGATGTAGATGAAGTTTCACTACCGCCTTCTTTAGAATTTTCTATTGGCTCCCCCTTAATTTTGTTTTTGTCTATTTTCCTTAAGTGAATCATCATCGGAAATCACCCCTTGAGAATCTACCTTATCAGGCTTTGCAATTTCTTGCAATGTCTTTCCACTTCAAGTAACTATGGTTGAAACTTGGATAGGATTCCTCTGATTGTTATTTACATGATACATTGGATTTTTATAGGGATTAGAATACACAAGAGAACTTAGATGCCTCATCTTCTCCTCAAGTGACTTGATGGAAAATTCATGTGAGACTACAGTGAGACAAAATTGAAGCGTCAATCTTTATCCCTTGCAAGATAATTAGTGAACCCTCCACCTTGTTTAAGATTTTAGTCAACAAGACATCAATTGGTTTCTCTATTGGATCATGTGGAACGGTTTCTTATATATAGCATCATTACATTCCCTTTCGTACCACCTTTCATCATATTATTTGGTCAAACCTTTATTTTCAGTAAACCTTAGATAACTTGGCTAAAAACATATGATTTTCCACCTCTCATGTACACCTCATTATCATACATATATTGATATTGCATTTATTGAATTTGCTCCACTTCTAATAATAACTTCAGGAACAATTTCAAGTTGAACAGTCAATTTAGCGATGCTCTTGGGTTTTCTTCTCTTGTTCTATAAATTCCCCCAATGTGGAAGTGACATATAATCTTCACTCGTATACAAAACTTGGTTGATTTTAGTCATCTCATAAAGAAACCTTGATGCTTCAACGAATGGTTTCTTAACTATACCATCTTGAACAAGATGATCAACCAATTCCTTAATAATAACATCAAGAATTTAGTAAAAATATTACAAAAACAGCTCATCAGGAAACCATGTCTAGGACAGTGCAACAACACCTGCTTAAAATGTATCCATGCTTTATGAGCGGTCTCTCCACTCATTCTTTCAAAATATTGCTATCTTTTCTCAATTTTATTACTTTATAGAGAGGAAAGAACTTATCAAGGAAAGTTTAAATCAATTCTCCCTATGAGGTGATAGACTTTCTTGGCAACTCAATTAACCACCTAGTCACCTCCCCTAATAGATAAAAAAGAAATACCATCAACCCCATTAACTTGTATGAAATACCCTCTGTCACGCACCGAGGCTACCCCTTGACGTAAACACGGGACGTAGAATCACGAGTGACCCCAAGCTAACTCTAAGCTATCATATCATAGAATACTAAGATAACTAAAATAGGAATTACTCTACGGATACTTTAAATCATGAGATAATCTAAAATGATAGGGAAAACCCAATATAAGTCTGAATATATAAAATGTTCTAAGATTTCAACAACAACTGAAAGATCAAAATCAAAACTAAAACTGAATCTAATTATGTATGAAATAAGCCTCTAATTGACTAGAGATGTTGGGACATGTCCCCAGCTAACTCTAGCAAAACTAAAATTGAAAGACATAAAGTAAAAGGAAACATGTCTATCGTCCTCAAAGAATGAGGACTCACCACTGATAATGCAACATACTGATCGGGAACCGATCTACATGCTATCTGAATACTGCAGGCCTGAACCTACATCACGGGAAGATGTAGTGTAGAGTATGCGTCAATACTTGAAAGGTACTGAGCATGCAGAGAAGGATAAAGCCAAACAATTTACATAATTGAACAAAGAATACTTAGTAATGATAAAAGATCAACATGATGAATATACTGAACATACTAAATATGAACTAAACTAAATGCTATGACCAAAATGATAACATGCTGAAACTGAATACTAAACTCAAACTAATAACCTGGTCAATGCACTAGAATCTGACTCTGGCTGTGGGAACTACTAATACCCAACATAAAACCACCTGAGCTAAACGTTGAGTCCAATGCATATGCCCCATCAAGAGGACCTAATATACCTTGCCACGGGCATAAAGGCATGACTGGCGTGATCACTAAATATGATACCCATATAGAGGGCTTAACCTATGGGGGGCATGTAGTTCTGGGACTATGAGGATGACTGACCCTAGTCCAACACATTATTAAGCCTACTCCCAACTAGAATGTGTACAATACAACATAACTGAAATAAATTGTATAGCTCAAGATTCTAACATGCTTACCGACAATGCAACATTGAGTATTGATAGTGTAACATTTCAAAACTAAGGCACATATATCTGTATGAACTGACCTAGCAAGTGTAATCCATGAACTAAATGAATCTACATAACTAGGGTTTTAAATTTCATGCAGGAATCTTTGCAAAAGTGTCATGAATACATTATAATTTGATTAGGAACACTATAACAGCTAAATCATCAAAAATTTATGAAGCTCTATAAACCCTATGGAATCTAGAATCTAACTAAATTTTAGGGACCCAATGGGTGAAAGAAACCCACAAGTAAAATCCCATATACCTGGTGACAAATTTCACGGAGAAATATTTTGATTTCAAAGCTGGAATTGAAGAACCCTTCTACTTCTACTTGAGAGGCTGGTCGACTCTTTTCTCCCTTTTTGCACTAAGATTTATGAACTTTTTGTGAATGAATCGCTCAAGGCAAAGTCTGATTAAGTTATTAGGCTAGAACTGACCAACACGACATAGTTTATAGGTTAAATGACATAGTATAGGTGTCCAACGTATAGGGAAAATGACCAACAACCCCTGACTTAAAATTTTTGGGGCCAATCGAGGGTTCTAACCAACAGATTGTTGATCGACTAACTGTCCGCTTTGTTAGTCCGTCGATCGACTTCAGAGGAGGGGTTCTGAGGGTATTGATCCATGGAGAAGGACCGCGGCCCGTGGTCTGACCTATGCTTCATAAGTCCAGTCGTGGGTCGACCTTTCGTTAAATTCACTGGGTTTCTGGAAAGGAAGCTATAGGTGGCAAACCACAGACCCCACCTACGGTCCATAGGTGGCCCCATTGGTTCTACTTGCAACTTCGGAATTTTTGTAATTTGGGTGTTTCTAGTATATGGGGTGTTACGTTATCTCCCCCTTGGGAACATTCGTCCTCAAATAAAGACTAAACTAGCGGAATATGGAGGGAAATAACTGAAAAACCCTACCACTAAGTACTTGTAACTAAAATTTGACTGAACTAAGTTCCAAGAACATGGAAATATGCTAAAAATGCAAGTATAACTGAAGGAACATGATACTAAGACTGAATTTTTACGCAAGAGTAACTGAAAGACTGGAGAGGAACTATTACCTCAAGCTAGAATGGAATCGAAAGGAAAGAGATGAGGATACTTGGCCTTCATGATTGCTTCTGCCTCCCAAGTAGCTCCCTTTACATACTGACTCCTTCACAAAACTTAACTGAAACGACTTCTTTGTTTCTCAACCTTTGAACCTGACGATCAAGAATTTCAATTGGCACCTCTTCGTAAGTGAGACTATCCTTCACAACAACACTTTCCAATGGTACTATGGATGCTGGATCACCTACACACTTCTTCAACAACGAAATGTGAAAACTGGATGGACTGTTTCTAGTTAGGCTGGCAACTCTAACTCATAAGCCACTTTTCCAACCTTTTTCAAAATTCTGTAAGGACCTATATATTAGGGATTGGGCTTCCCTTTCCTGCCAAATTTCATCACCCCTTCATAGGGGACACCTTCAGGGAAAGCCAATCATCTATTTCAAATTCTAAGTCCCTTGTCCTTACATCTGCATAAGACTTCTTGCGACTATAGGCAGTCTTAAGTCTATCTCTGATAAGCTTAACTCTTTCCATAGAATCATGAATCAAATCTGGCCCTATCAAGGCTGCTTTACCTACTTCAAACCAACCAACTGGAGATCTACATCTACGCCTATACAATGCCTCATAAAGGGCCATCTGAATACTAGAATGATAATTGTTATTGTAGGAGAACTCTATGAGAGGTAGGTGATCATCCCAACTGCCCTTGAAATTGATCACGCAAGCTCTCAACATGTCCTCTAAGGTCTCAATGGTACGCTCGGCCTGACCATCTGTCTGTGGATGAAATATTGTGCTGAGATTAACATGAGTACCAAGACCTTTTTGAAATAACTTCCAGAAATGAGAGGTAAACTGAGGACTTTTATCTGAGATGATAGACAAAGAAACCCCATGCAACCTGACTATCATATTAATGTAAAGCTTGGTGTAGTCCTCCGCCGAATCTATAGTCTTGATAGCTAAGAAATGAACGGACTTGGTAACTCTGTCTACTACTACCCAAATATAGTCATATTGTCTGCGAGTACGAGGTAAACCGGTAATGAAGTCCATGTTTATCACTTACCACTTCCATGTAGGAATGTTAATATTCTGTGTCATACCTCCTGGTTTCTGATGTTCTACCTTCACCTGTTGACAATTAGGGGACTTAACCACAAAATATTATGCCATTCCACCAAAACACTTTATGCAAATCACAGTACATATTAGTGGAACCTGGATGAATAGAATACATGGAGTTATGGGCTTCTGTAAGGATCTACTATCTCAACTCACCCACCTTAGGAACATATAAACGACCATGGTAGCGAAGCACACCATTTCCCTCTTGGGAGAAAACCTCAACTTTCTGCTGATGAACTGTACCCTTCAATTGAAGCAATATAGGATCACTGTCTTGTATCTCCTTAACCTCTACTACCAATGAAGATTCTGACCCATTCTGGACCATTACACCACTATCTGCTATGCTCATAAGGCAAACTCTTAAGCAAGCAAGCCGTTGAATATCTTTTGTTGGTTCCTTGTTTTCTTCCTCAACATGTGTTACACTACCCATGGATAGTCTGCTAAGAGCATCAACTACTACATTGGCCTTACCAGGATGGTAAAGCACATTCATATCATAGTCATTGAGGAATTCAATATATCTCCTCTGGCAAAGATTCAACTCGTTCTGGGTGAACACCTACTGCAAGTACTTATGGTCTGTAAGTATATCAACGTGAACACCATAGAAGTAATATCTCCAAATATTTTGGTAAAATACTACTGCTGCAAGCTCGAGGTCATAAGTCGGATAGTTCTTCTCATGCACCTTAAGTTGTCTAAAAGCATAAGCTATAACCTTACCTCGCTGCATCAACACACAACCTAGGCCGAATTTGGGTGCATCAAAATATATCACATAACCGGCTGAACCCTCTGGTAGAGTCAACACAGGAGCTCTAGTCAACCTAGTTTTCGGTTCTAAAAAGCTTTTCTCACAATCATCTGACCCCATAAACTTAACCTTTTTCTGAGTCAACTTAGTCAATGGAGAAGATATGGATTAAAATCCTTCCACGAACCTTCTATAATAACCAGCCAAACCCAAGGAACTTCTGATAACTGTAGGAGAGGTAGGTTTGGGTCACTGCTTCACTGCCTCTATTTTATCAGAATCCACTCTCACTAGACACTATATGACCAGGGAACGTAACATATTGCAACCAAAACTCCCATTTTCTAAACTTAGCAATTAACTGGCGATCTTTAAGAGTTTGTAGGACAAAATAAGTTGCATATTCTTCCTCATTCCTAGAATAAATGAGGATATCATCAACAAAAACAATAGTGAAGAAGTTCAGATACTACTTGAATACCCTGTTCATCAAATCCATGAAAGTTGAAGGAGCATTGGTCAATAAAAATGATATAACTATAAATTCATAATGACTATACCGAGTTCTGAAAGTTGTTTTTAGAATGTCACTATCTATGACTCTGAGTTGATGATAACTAGATATGAGTTCTATCATTAAAAAATGACTCGCACCCTGAAATTGGTCGAAGAAGTCATCAATCTTGGGGATAGGGTACTTATCATTGATTGTGACTTTGTTCAGCTGCATATAATCAATGCACATTCTGAGAGAACCATGTTTCTTTTTCACAAACAACACTGTTGCACCTCATGGGGAAATAATAGGTCTGATGAAGCTCTTATCTAGAAGGTCTTTCAACTTCTCCTTCAATTCCTCAACCTCAATTAGAGCCATTCTGTAAGGAGGAATATAAATAGACTGGGTATCTAGAAGGAGATCAATTATGAAGTCGATTTCTCTTTCGAGAGGAACTTTGCGAAGATCTTCTGGAAACACTTTTGTGAACTCATTTACTACAGGAACTGACATAATATTTGGGGTTTCGGAGCTTGAATCCATAACCCGAACTAGATGATAGAGATACATTTTAGAGATCATCTTTCTGGCCTTAAGGTAAGAAACGAATCAACCCATAGGCACTGAGCTACTACCCTTCCATTCTAAGAATGTTTTGCTTGGAAACTAAGAGACAAACAATCCTACATCTATAATCGACTGAGGCATAGCAGGAATGTAACCAATCTATGCTTAGAATGATATTAAAGTCTACCATTTCTAACTCTACAAGATCTATTGAGGTGACTTTCTGAGAGACTGTGACAAGGCAATTTATATATACCCGTCTAGCTATAACTAGGTCACCAACTAGAGTAGAGAGTGAGAAGGGTTTTGAGAGAGTTTATGGACTAACATCGAAGTTTACATCTATGTATGGAGTTACAAAGGAATAAGTAGCCCCTGGATCTAACAAAGCATAAAAAATTTAGTGAAAGACTCGTAACCTACCAGTGACCACATCAGGAGAATCTTTTTGGTCCTGGCGAGCCTAGAGAGCATACAACCTATTCTGGCGCTGACCGCCACTTGTACCAGATAAAGCACCCAGCTGAGTTGGGCGACATTGGTGCTACTAGAGTTGTAGATTGAGCCCTATTATTGTTACCTTCTTGCCCCTGTTTAAGTAAGGGAAATCCCTCAACCTATGACCAGACTAACCACACCCAAAGCATCCATCCTTTCATGGAAGACACTAGCCTGGATGGTTCTTACCAAACTTTGGACAAGTTGGGTAGGTTCTAGTACCAGAAACACTCCCCTCAGACTTAGAGCCTAATGTCTTACCTTTCTAATCCTATTGAAACCTGTGGATGGAGCACTAGCTGATGAAGCAGCTGGAGCGGAAGACCTTTGCTGAAACTGTGAGTAATTTCCACCACTTGATTTCTGCTGAGAGTAATCATAGTTTCCTATCCTAGCCTTTTGTTTGTCCTTAGCCTGCTCCCTAAGATTTGCTCCCTCAACCTACTGAGCATGAGTCATGAGCCTAGAGATACTCATATCCTCTAACAACATCGCATTTATGTACTCTGTCTTCACCAAGTTAGATACTCCAAATAGGAACTTACTCATCTGCACCCTGGGACCAACAACCATATGTGGAGCATACATGGAGAGCTAGGTGAACTTGAGTTTGTACTCTTTGACTGTCATAGAACCTTGCCTCAAATTCATGATCTTCTGAGCTTTTGCCTCTCTCAACTCACTTGGAAAGAACCTGTCTAGAAAAACTCCGGTAAAACACTCCCAAGTCATAGGAACTGCATTCTCACCCTTATTTTCCTTATATTGAGTGAACCAAATATGAGCTATATCTTTGAGATGGTAGGACGCCAACTCTACCCTATCATTTCCAGTCACTTGCATCACTCTAAAGATCTTCTTGACCTCATCAATGAAGTTCTGAGGGTCCTTACCAACTTGCGACCATAGAAACTCAGGTGGATTCATCCTAACAAACTTACGGAACCTAGATGCCACTGATCCACCACTAACATTTACAGGAACTGGAAACTAATGATTGTTCTGGTTGGAAATATTATGGGCCAAAATTTGAATGGTGCTCCAAAACTCTGCATTCAAAACCTCATGGTTAGGGACTAGAGGAACTATGTCAGCGTTACAAGCATTAGCATTCCTTGCATAAGCTCTGCGAGAAGGCATGATATGAAACGCATAAGGTAGAATTAGAAAGGAGATCATACCCACACACAATCAGAACTACAACAAAGTAAAGTTTTTTCCTAAAACACTTCGTAGCCTCCCCCTCATAAGTGTGGCACAATTCACACTCATGGAAGGGACTCTACTTAGTTCGGCTTTTCATAAATCCTAGGACTCTTAAACCTAGTGCTCTAATACCAAGTTTGTCACGCCCCAAGACTACCCCCCTTGACGTAAACACCAGACCTAGGATAATGAGTGACCCTAAGCTAATCCTAAGCTGGCATATCGTAGCATACTAAGACAACAAAAATAGGAATTACTATGCAAAAGCTTTAAATCATGAGATCAACTAAAATGATGGGGAAAACCCAATCTAAGTCTGTATATATAAATTGTCCTAAGAGTTCAATAACAACTGAAAGATCAAGCTCAAAACTAAAATGTAATCCAACTATGTCTGAAAAAAGCCTCTAATGACTAGATGTGCTGGTACATGCCCCAGCTAACTCTAGCAAAATTAAAACTGAAAGACTGAAAGTAAAAGGAAATATGTGTATCATCCACAAAAAATGAGGACTCACCACTGATAATGCTGAATACAGATCAGGGACCTATCTACATGTGATTTCAAAGATGCATGTCTGAACATACATCATGAGAAGATGTAGCGCAGAGTATGTGTCGGCACTTGAAAGGTACTAAGCATGCAAGATAGGATAAAGCTGAACAATATACATAATTGAACAAAGCATACTGAGCAATGATATAACATGAACATGATGAATATACTGAACATACAAAATATGAACTAAAGTGAATGTAATGACCCAAATCATAAAATATTGAAACTAAATAATAAACTATAAATGACAATCTAGTCAATGCACAAGAATCTGATTGTAGGAGATATTAATAACCGAAATAAAACCATGTGAGCTAAGTGTGGAGTCCGATGTATACGCCCGATCGCGAAGACCTAATATACATTGCCATGAGTATAAAGGCATAACTAGCATGATCACTAAATATGATGCCCATAAAGCACACTTAACCTATAGAGGCACCTAGTTCTGAGACTATGAGGGTTACTGGCCCTAGTCCAAATTGGTATTTGGCCTACTCCCAACTAAAATGTGTACAATACAACATAACTGAAATAAACTGGATAGCTCAAAATTCTGACATTCTAACTGAAAATACAGCATTAAGTACTAATATCAAAACATTTTAAAATTGAGGCACGTATATCTATATAAACTGACCTAGCAAGTGTAATCCATGAACTAAACGAATCTACAAAACTAGGGTTTTGAATTTCACGCAGGAATCTACACAAAAGTGTCATGAATACATCATAATTTGAGTAGGAACACTATAGCAACTAAATCATCACAAATTTCTGAAGTTCTAGAAAACTTAGGTTTAACAATATAAAGGGAATCAAGAATCTGGCCGAATTGTACAGATCCAATGGGTGAAAGGAACCCACTAGTGCAATCCCACATAATTGGTGATGAACTTCATGGAGAAATCTTTCAATTTCAAGGCTAGACCTTAAGAACCCTTCTTCTTGTTCTTAAGGGGTTGGTCAACTCTTTTTTCCCTTTTTGCTCTAAGATTTCAGAACTTTTGGTGAATGAATCACTTAAGGCAAAGTCTGATTAAGTTACTAGGATAGAACTGACCAAAATGACGTAGTTTATGGGTTAAACGATGTAGGTTAGGTGTGAACCATATAGGTAATAGACCAAAAAACCACTAACTTAAAATTGTTGGGGCCAATCGACGGGCCTGACCGACAGACCATCGATCGACTGACGGCCCATCCTATTAATCCGTCAATCGACTTCATAGGAGGGGTTGTGGAGGTCTTGATCCACGGACCAGGAACACAACCCGTGGTCTGACCTACGGTCTGTAGGTCCAGCCGTGGCTTGACCCTTCGTTGAATTCACTTGTTTCTGGGGAGGAAGCTACAGGTGGCCAACTACGGACCTCGTCTACGGTCTATGGGTCAACCTACGGTCCGTAGGTGGCCCCGTTGGTGGCACCTGCAACTTCTAAAACTCTACAATTTGAGTCTTTCTAGCATACGGGTTATTACACCCTCAGTCGAAAAAGAGTTACACGCACTTACAAACTTGAGGGGATTCTCATTAGGATCTTTGTGCTCGAGACCTCAAATAATCATCTCACTATGATGAGCTGCAACATGGGGTTGGTTACGACAAATATAGTATCCTTGTGCAACAAATATGGTATCTTTGTCCACGAGTGGTAAACAAATTGCTCCAACTTTATTGTTTGTATGAGATACCATCTCATCTTATATTCTAACATCATTGTCACGCCCATGGCAACTAGAGTCGTCACCACTATGCATATTCATTAGTTCACCTACTAGAATGCACAATAAGAGAGCCAAGCGTAAGGTTGTTCAACTTAAAAATATATGCAAGTTACTTCTCAAATTGAATATCTAACTACAATTCCCCGGCAGTGACGCCATTTATGATAATGCTCAAATGTCCTCTCTAAAACCAATTAAAAAGGACAACTATTGTCGCCAATAAAAAAACCCAACAAAGAGTCAGGGTCGAATCTCACAGGGAATGGTGTGAAATTAAGGATCTAATTGTGAATTAAATTGCAAATAATCTCAATGTACGCAAATCGAAAATGGGTTGATGATTCCAGTGAATTCAACAGTGCAATTTCAATCACAAGATTATCACTATTTCAAAAATCAAAGATTCACAAAATTAATTGACTCCAAGGGTGTGGGGATTAAATGTTGATCTCACTAGGAGTATTGTAAAATTTCTCAATTATACTATATAATCAAAGATAGGCTAAGTCATCTTAAATGACACTTCTTCTTTCGATCACATATTATACTTTCATGGAATCTCCTTTTAGTCTCATCTACATGCAATTCTAAATAACTAACAACCTTGAATTTGCAATTAAATATAACAAAATTGCAAGCATTTAACCTATTACCCACTCATATTAGTCTCTTTGGAGCACCCATAGAAGATCAAAGCTAAAATCAAGTTCTCTACCTTAATTCATGAATTAATCACTCGACAATAGTTCAAATATATGATTATAAGCTATAAAACGAACCCAAAAAATTAAATAAACACCCAACCCCATAATCACACTCCAAGAGATTGGGGGGTTTAGCCACACATCACAAAGTTTAAAGAACTTATACCTCGCATGAAATTAGTTGTGGGTAACATGCATTTAAGTAATTATGAGCAAACCCACATTGAATTCAACATCAATTTAATAAACTAGATACTATCAATTCAAAAACACCAAGGGATAAAATTGTCTTTCACTCAATGGAAAGTGATTCTCTCTCTAGAATATTCAGAATTTTCTCTCCAATTTCAAACCCCCTTTTTTCTCTCTCTGTCCTTAAGGTATTTATAGTTTCCCAAAATTTGGTCCAAAACTAACATGCGCTTCTCACTCAGTAACATTTATCGGGCTCGTTGATATCATTCGGTGAGTATTCAATCCTTCTTTAGTGTCACGACCCAAAGTACACCCTAGATGTGACATGACATATAGGACCCCGAGAGGCCCTACACAAGACACTTAGAATTCATCATACAAGATAATAGAACTTAAAGAGTTTAAAAGATAGCATTTCTTATAAAAGAGTTTTTGAATAAAAGCAGAAGTTTATCATTTGTCTCAATAGGCTATCTAATACATCATAAGAAAAGTGATTGAGACGTAACATATAGATCACATAAAAATTCTAAAACTCAAATGACATAAACCTATAAAATGGGCATCATCCTCGACGTATGAGGGCTCACCAAGTCTTCAAATCTCTAGTGCAATCAACTAGCCACGAACGGAAGGAGAAAAGTCGCCAAGCCCTACATTAGTAAAACAATGTAGGCAGAAGTATACACTAGTACATGAAATGTAAAGAGTATGAGGAGAATTTAATAAAACATGAGACATGACCATAAAGGGGACATAATTAAAAATATGAAATGCATGTCCATGATAAAACATACTAAAATCATTTAAGAAGATTCATAAATAATGAACATGGTCAATGCATCTTTAAATCATAAAAAAGAAGCTTCATAAAATATTGTTAATTAACTTAGTTTGTTTTGTGGGAAATTTACCATTAACTAACATAGACCATGCGAGTGATAACTTGGAATCCAATGTCTACCCAACACTGAAAAGGGGTGTCCTCACTTGCCAAGGTAAGAACCATGAGCTTATAGCTTACGTGGAACCAATAGTTGATGTTTATCTGATACAATTATCCTATGGCCACATATACTTTATGGGATAAAGAGATTGCCACTAGAAATGCAACCTCAAGCCATGGGGGAGCTTCCATCTACATATCATCTCGTTGCTTAGCGTAAATCCCATGGAATAGTCATTATCTTAACTCATCTTATCATTATGGGACATGGGTAATCGTTGTTTGTCTTCATCATTGGAAAAGTACAATTAAGATACTCATCCAAGCTACAAATATCATAGGATAGCTCTTTAGACCATGCGTGAGAAAACCTTTCACCATCCATGATCTTTTCATAATGGCTTCTTAAGTCACATAGTCATTCACTTCATTTTAGAAATGTCCTACTACTAATGAAAATAGTTTTGAAAGCGTGATCTATAATCATTGATGGCATATACAGATAACATACTAATCAAGACCTAATTTAGGAAAATATCTCGAAAAGCCTTGAAGGTAAATCTAGATGTCATTCATGTCATGTGTCCAAGCTTCATAGATCATATAGATACCTTTAACTATAAGCTTACTTGAGACATAAACATTGCTTTCATTAAAATATGCATAATTGCATAAAACAAATTCATAGATTCAAATAAATTCATGTAAATTAGGGTTCATACTCAAAATTGATAAATCAATGCATGATTTAAAATGGAATTAGTTGAATAGAATGTAATTAAATCCAAATAATCAAAATAGGATCATAATAAAGAAATTTAATCCATACAAATAGAACCCATGCAGAATTAAGTGAATATCTAATCTATTGGGAAGTTGAATTGGAGAATTGAAGAAACCTTGGGGATTCAATGGGTGAATTGAAACCATTCATGAACTCCCTAAATACCTTGATTGAATCGCTAGGCAATGATCAACAAAGGAGACTTGAAATTGAAGACCCTTAGCTTCTTCTTCCTTGATATAGAGAGAATTATTTGAGAAAACCTTTGAGAAACTTTAGGAATTTGAGAGAATGAATAAATTGGGGGAAATTTCTAAGGGTGAAGGGTATTTATATGATTTATAGTTAGGGGTAAAACAACATATTAGTAGGTAAGAACAATTAGGAAAACACCCAAAAGCCCCATTTAAAATTAATTGTCAATCACAATAAACTGTTGGACCTACGACTTGTACGTCCATTTACGGACTGTCCTGGTCAACCGTTAGTGGGGTTCAAGAACTTTTTCTTAACCCTCAAATGACATAACCCATGCACAGTCCATTGGTCAACCTATAATTTGTACATGGAAATTGTAAGTCAAACTTTTTGCAATCAAGCTCTACTCATCTAACTTGAAATTTCATAAGAGAAGAAGAATCATCGAATAAGGTAGATTTCACTAA
The DNA here is from genome assembly GCA_037074985.1 of Solanum bulbocastanum. Taxonomy (NCBI): domain Eukaryota; kingdom Viridiplantae; phylum Streptophyta; class Magnoliopsida; order Solanales; family Solanaceae; genus Solanum; species Solanum bulbocastanum. The sequence continues at coordinate 8,368,038 of CM073598.1, forward strand.
GTTTGGGACTCACCTACAAGACCTACCTAGGACTTAATACATTGAATGATAGACCATCCTGGTAACCCGTAAAAAGGGTACTTGAACTTGACGTTTGAAATTCATTTGAATTTCTACCTACAGTACCTACGTAGGACCCGTAAGTGAAACTATGGTCCTCCAGTGGGTCCGTCCGTACAGATACCAGTTCAAAAAAACCTGCAAGTTTCCTTCTTTTCCAAATTTGGTGTTACATTTAGCTCGCCTCTTTCTTGCTCCACGCTTCAAGTCTTCAACCATCATTTAGAGATCCCGTTAAAGTTTTCTTTTCTAATTTAGTGAATCGTTGATCATCACCTTGGTTCATCCTTTGAGCTTCCATTTTATCATCTGCTACTATCAAATTCACAATTTTCACCTTGTTCGCCCTGTACACTTGGTACATGGTCGTTTTTACATGACATTGTAAACCCGTCTTGAGAAAGAATCCTGGTGCATTGTCAATTTAGATTATATCATGCTTGTTAGGCGATTCTCCCTTCTTGTTTCGCGATCATCAGAGTGTAATTTTACACTCCTTGCATTTTTTGTCATTTTTCAAACATTCATCTTTTCCTTGTCCTTTAGCCTTCATAGTTACCATTCAAAAAGATATCATGAGAATAGGACATAACTAGGCATTGAGGACACTAACTATTGAGCTAAATTGGCCTCAAATGATTGCAAATTTACCACTCATCAACTCACCGAATGAAAAGGGAGAGCAAGGTGACCATCACAAAAATTGGCAGTACTTGGTGAAACATTGAAGACTTAGAAGGTGAAAAAAGGTTGTTATCTGTGAAATGGCAAATGTGAAAGGAAAACTCGAAAAAGCTTGTCAACTAAGGTTCAAACACATGAAGCCTAAAGTAAGAGAAAGATGAGCTGAGGAGTAGTTCGTAATTTGCCTAATGAGAGGGGGGAGCCCAACTAATGTTGCCCAATGGGTCACACAATAAGGTTTGGGCTAAATTTGGGGAAACTATAAATAGCCCAAAGGTGAGACAAAAAGGGAATCTAACTTCAGAGGGTCCGAAATTCCCAAAGGTGAGCAATATTGTTAGAAAATTATGAACGTCTTAGAGAGAGAAACACTTCTCTTTTGTTAAGAACACTTTTAGTTTTTGAGGTTTTGAACATCCGTTCTTGAAATTGATAGATTGAAGTTGAATTAAAAGTGGGTTTGCTTGTAATTTCATAATTTCACTTTACCATGGTTTCTCTCATGCAAGGTATAATTTCTTTAAACTTTGTGATGGGCTTCTAAAACTCCAAGATCTACGGGTGCAATTATGGGTTTGAGTTTTGATTTAATGTAGTGGATATTGTGTTATGCTAGATTTTGTTGTTGTTCATGTATGAATTTGTAATATTTAGCATGGTTTTAATTTATATATATGCAAGAGACATAATCCAAAATTGGAACAGTGACCAATCTCAAGGGTCCTCATCTAAAATTACATGGCTTATTAATTTATATATATATATATATATATATAATCCTTTAATTTGCCTAATTTATATCTTTACTTCGTTTTATAGGTTTTTTGCTCTTTGTAAGACTAATTATGAGGAAGTCACATTATAGCCTACCGTTCGCGATCAATGAACCTTGTATGGAATCTATAGCCCATTGTCAATACCATGCATGAAATCTCATATTCTGGATAACAAGGTCTGTCACGATACGCCCCCAAGGGCTCTAGTAAGATCTTCTCACAGGCATGTATCAGTCGGGTGAATCCGCGACGGGAAATTCCAATGGACTTTATCTGAATCATGTGCAAAAAATAGTGACACACGTAGTAGTCCTAAAAATATCCACCCAACACTACAGAATAGGCTATAATCTCAAATGCATGTAAAGAGTTGTAATAAGTAACTCATGAATTGTACAACTCATGATACAATATGTGATTATTTTCTTTAACTTAAGAATCATATATCTATGTGACCCATATACCTATGAATAGTTTGTAGCCAACTTCTTCCTTTAAATTTATGTGACATATACACCTGCTAAATTCTAAGTGTTTCAACTGAAGACATGTATAGTTATGTGAAACATATGACTTCCTTGACTAGAAAAGAGTACTATGACTCTTTAATTGTAGGACTCTAACAAGAGAGGCTTCATAAAATAGGAATAACTTGCTTTAAAGTATCATATAATCTCTTATTACATTTATAGGAAGTACATGCAACTTCAAGCTGTGTCATAGTGATGAAAGAGGTTTTAGCTTCACATACCTTACTTCTGGGCTTATTATCTTATGTCGTGTCACCAAGATCATTTGCTAAAAACTTTATCTATAACATAATATCATAAAATGGTACTAGAAGAATCTAATCAAAATGCACAGCAGCACTGAAAACGCAATAATAGTTCATGAGCGACAAGCTCAATAATTATTACATATAAATGACATATCACCACACCCTTCGCTTTCTCTACTTTATAAGTGGGCTTATGAATTATCTCGAGTTCAATATTACTTCCAGATCCTTTAAATATAAAGAACAATCCCCTTGATCATCCAAAATTAATATATAAAGTCAAACTAATTGCCTTCGAACACCATCCAATGAGTTATTTGTCAACGGTATCAAATTCCCTTGTAAGATCATTGTTTAAGTTGGTAAAGAACTACTGTCACCAATGACAATAAAAGGAGCTCATATAAACATCTACAACATACTCTTAACTAATTTAGACATTTCATAAAACACTTGGCTAGCGACAATCTTTCAAGAACTATAAAAGTCACGTTTTCTATATCTAGCCTTCCATTTTATAATAACCACCTTACTAACCCAATACAATACCATCCATCCCTCATTTAGTCAAAACAACAACCAACTTGGCCTCCTGTAAACTCCTTCCTCACCAAAAACATCAACTACAATGGGTAAAATATGGACTCACGGCTTCCTATCACGATCCCGTGAGTCATACCCATAAATTATACTTAAACCATTCTTAAAATACTATTTATAGAGATAGAATAAAATTAATGCCTCTATGACCGAGACGATCAATCTTGGCTAAGTATATCTATAGGTGTATGGAGAGAAAGACACTTGATTCTTGAAGAAATCAACTTACCTTAAGCTTGGGAGGAGTGGAGATGAGCAAGGCTTGAAGAAATAACTTAAAATCAGTCCTTACACGTTCGAGTATATGGGAAAAGAAATCCCTAACTCCTAATATAAATAACAAGGATGTCCGACTTTTTCCAAAGTGCCACATGTTCCGCAGTGATTAGGTAGTACGAGTGTCTGTCATAGAATGTTCATAACGTTTTACTTCAAAGTCGTATTAACAAGCGATTTATTTTCCTGGAAACTAGACTCAAATGCCATAGGTAGGTTGTAATTCCTCTAACTCCCGATATATTACGAGACATGCTTGTTCAAAGTCAGCTAATAAATGAGATCATTTTAAGTATTCCTCCACAAAGATCAACTTGAACCTTTTCTTTAATGATCTCTTTGGCCTAAAACTTTTGTTTAACCCTTCCAATGACTTAACATAAGGGTTACATGATATGTTTTACCATATTTTAACTATATTCCCCCGATAGAACACCTATGCATTGGTGTTTACGAGTTACAAATATATTTTAAGTTATAGCGTATTACAGTTCTAATACAAAATTGTCACAATCTAACCCACCGGTTCATGGGGGCACCTACTCTAACACCTAGATAGGAGAACCCTCAACCCCCAAATCAATCATGACATGTAGAAAATAAATAAAACATACTCTAACACCCCATATAGTTACAAAATTAAAATAAATTGATTTAAAACTCGAGGCTATTTACAAAATAGATGAACCAACACTTCCCAAGGAAGTAGTCTAAACATGCACAAGAGCTGCTATAAGAAGATAAATTGTATGACAGAAAATTATGACACAGCTCTCACCATAAGGAATTGAGTAAAAGCTGTTGGAGATCACCATTGTTTTTACCTATGAAACGTCACTAAATTCTGCAACTAGACTATGTCAAGTGGTATAGAAAAGAGTAGGTACAATACAAATAACACATATTGGTATGCATCATCGGTCGACCCGAATGTACCACATAATATTATGCAAAATATCAGGAAACATGAAACTTAAATATAACTAAAAACCACAAACCATCCATTTACCACACTTAATATGACAACACTCTTTGGAACCCATACGTTCTTACTCCGATGTCAACTCTGACATTTAGACATTCCACCCTAATACAACTCTAAGAATTTCCAAGCCTACCTATTATGCCACTCCCATATCATATCATACCCTAACCTCTCTATCAAATAGAGATTTTTTGAATACCCATACACTATTAATTCTACTAACCAACCTACTACTTTCCCTCGAATCCTCACGCCAATACATTGGCCCACGACCCATTTTAGTAAAACACTTGCTAGACTCTTATTAAATAACCTTAACTTATATTCCCCTTATCAGTTATGTTTTAAATAGTGAACAACCATAACTAGTACCCTTGTTTAACAAAATACCCGACTCCTGCCATGAACTTGTCATAATAACCACCACATAGAAATATACCATGTACAACTCTAATCACATATATACATAGCTTGGACTCTCAGTCTATAATCTGATGTGATATGCACCACTTAAACATGAAAGAAATAATTAACTTACAGACCATTACTATCGGCCAACACATATATGCCACCGGTCATAACTTAATATAAATTACAAATTACAATTCCTACCTTAACCAATGCATGAAACATGTCCCACATGGTCACAAATGCACAAACTCGGTCCTCTCATAGACCAACACACACTAATCACATTATGAATAAGTAAACCTAGTTCACTCATGGAACCAATATGCAAACCTGGGTCTCTCATAAAACTCACACACAAATTGTTACTGTACCAGAGTGGTACCCTAGCCAACCATAAATGATTTATACTAGGTTTGGTATTCGAGTCAATTGTTAGTCTCTTTTAGTTGTATTGTACCCGATCCAACAATCATTAACTGGTAACATACACAACCACAATCACAATGTACAATCAAACTTTAAACCGCAAGTAAATAATAGATTCATTGTATGAGATTATCAACATAGGTCATTTCACGTTAGCCCTGAGTTTCATGTCATGTATTGACTATGTAACACTACAAAGCAGTAGACATGCATACTTTACATACTTGAAATCACAAAACCATCACCTACCCGAAGGATTCCTTCCTGAATACTTCCTAAGCAGATCGAATCACCCATAATTTCCCCTCCAAAGATAACACCCATCAGTAACGTAAAATAACCACAATTAGATAAAAACCTTTATCAACCAACCACCCTAGCCACTTCGTCAACTGTCCAGACTCTGTGCCTGAAGACTGATACATGCAATCTCTGACTATCTACCAGATATAATATAAGTAGAACGAGTCTAACTACTTGGTTAAGGAAAACCTACCCTACATGTCACGACCCGAGAGCACCGCCCTAGTCGTAACACAGCGTACTCGATCTCGAAGGGGTCTTATACAAGCCTCATAGCATTCATTCATCGCATAGGTAATAGAAATAGTACGGAATTAATACCTTTTATTCAAAACCATGCAATCTATTATTTCAAAAGCATTTAAACGCAAGCGGAAGTCTAACGTCTCACATGGCAGTCTTAGACAAACTTTAACAAAATAGGGTCACGGCCCTTTCCAATCGAAGTCTTAACAAAAGTTTTAAAACATAAAGAAACTAGAAACATAAAGTCCTTGTCCTCAACATATGAGGACATACCAAAAGAGGTCTTGAGAGAACTCTAATCCTAAGCTTCCCTAGAGAAAGCAATCACTTGCCGGAACCTACACTTGTAGTAAAATAAGAAAATATGGGTTAGCACAAAAAAATGTACTAAGTATGATGACCATGCGAAACATGCTTTAAAAAGGGTCATTTTGTTGAAAGTCATGCTTTATGCCATTTTTGTAAAACTTCATAAACATTGATACAAGAGGCATAATATAAGTCGCAACCAACATACAAAGTCACATAATTCACATTTGAGGAAAATCACATATAACCCTTTACCTTCACCTTGAGCCTCCACCTCAAGTAACCCTCAAGCTATTCCTTGTGCAATGTATGGGTAGCGTCTCATACCACCACCCACACTAAGGCATCCCCTTAAGGTCACCCAAAGGTGAACTTACCATTCATCCTTTCCACCTTTACACAATAGAGCATATAAGATACATAAACATTATATGAATCACGTCATCACATTATGACCAACATCTAAGACAACTCTAAGTCATACTTGTGAAATATACAAGTAGAATCCCATACTACTACTCACACTAAGTACTCCTTTGAAGTCACCATAGACCAAGCACATTCATATAGAATAGAAACGACAAGAAGTAACTCATAATACAATCAAAGTATAGAATGCATCTTTACATTTAAGCATTTAAGCCAACATCCTTCGTTAGATTCATTTAGGACACATTCATGCATTTAGAGGACTTTCATACATTAAGTTTGGAAATCCAATATGCATTTTCAAACATAGAAGACAAGCTATAGTCACAATACACTCATAATATAGTAATATCAATACCTTAGCAACCTCTAAGAACACTTGTGCAATGTATGGTTGGCATCCCATAATACCAACCTTACTAAACATTCTTTGAAGCCACAAATTCATTTCCATAATCTTGAAGCTTACCATAATCCATAGTCATAAATGAGGAATTATGCAAGTACATGAACTAACCATAAGGAAAGTCATCTATTCATATCTTATCATACCATAAGGAAACCATTCCACAATATCCTAGTAAGTCTCCTTGTGCAATGTAAAAGTGAAGTCCCATACCCCCACTTCTACCAAGTAAACCCATTAAGAAGTCATAGTATAGTTCCTATCATATTCATTACCTTATTATTATTAGGTAATATTTGCCATAACCGACATAGACCATGTGAGCTACATGGAATCCGGTGTCATATAACCCCACACCGAAAGAAGGCGTTCTTAGTTGCCAAAGGTAGAACTGATTATATTTAACTTCTAAGTGGATCTAGTAGCTAAGTCATATGTTTGGAACATAGTTATGGGATAGGGAGATTGCTACTAGAAACCCAACCTATTGCATTAGCGGAGGAGCTTCCATCTCATGAGCTTACTATAGATGACCCAACTTATTGCATTGGTGGAGAGGCCTTTTCCTCATTGTCCATATCCACTCGGTACTAAGCATTATTTCCCAATTATACATAATTAGTATGGAATTGTATCTATATGTGTGAAGGCATACTTTACCCTTCGTTCAATATAACTCACCAAATAGCTCATAGATTCATTTAAGTGAGAACTACCTTTCACCTTAGAATCAACATTAGTATGTGAGAATAACTATCACACCCAGATCATGTGTTCTCATGAGAATGGACTTTCAATCAACACAATATGATCAACATGGTTTTGTACATTTCATGTATAATAATGTGTAAAGGTGCATATGAGAACTATGCTTTCAATTAACACCATTGATACATCATAATCATGTTTATACATGGAGTGTGTGTGTGTGATTGTCCTTGTAATGACGCAAACCACAACATTAGCATCCTAGACTCTTCATTCATAATTAAGTGTAAGGGTAAGTGAAGAATGGCCTTTCAACAATGCCACAACATACACAATATTAATGTGACCTTCAACTTCCAAGTAAATCATGAGTTCATACACAATCTTGTCAATATGCACAATCCTTCACAATATGCCCTTCAAGGTTATGGATCAATTCATCCCAACATATAGCAATAGCACAATAGATAAGGGAATACCATGATCCAACAACTCATCAATACATTAATCACATCATGATTGGCACTTTATTCTTCAAGTATTCATCAACATGCACATAATATCATGATCAAGTCAATTCATGTTTAGAAGCATTACCCTAAACCAATTCGAGTCTAGGTGATCTAATCTAAGGCGTTACATTGAGAATTCATCATCCAAGGAGGATCACATTTAACCCTCAGTTGCCTCTTTCATGACATAACCCTAGAATCTTAGGTTAATCAAGAATACATGTAGAATTATACTGACATCAAGTAACTACATCATAATTTAACACCTCCACCTTTCAAGTGGATCAACATCTCTCACACAAGTTTACTACAACAAGTACTTAGGTCAAACTTACCCCTTTCAAGTCTATGATAACACATCCTCAATTCACCAACAATTCACCATAACTAGTCATAGATGATGATACAAGTCAACAATTTAAATCAATCTAGGCATAAATCCATCAACATTCATTCATAACCAACAAACCCACTTCATAAGGCACAATTTAGGAATTGAGAGAAATCATGGGTTCATAGAGTATTTTCATCTTAAATCATCAATAAAACATCAATATAAACATAGTTTATCATTTGGAAACATTTGATGCAAGAAACCATGAGATTGAGTAAAACTCTAGGTTTTTCATGAACTTGAAAACTTTGAAAACTTCTTTGAAATTGACTCTAGGGTGAAAGCTAATCCTAGATGAAGGATCACCATACCTTATACTTGAAGAATCCCACAAAAATCTGCCCAAAATCCTTCCTCTTCAAGCCCTAAATCTTCTTCTCCTCTTGTTCTTCAATGGAGTTCTTAGAGAGAAGATATTTTTGGGAGAGAGGGTTTTGATTTGGGGAAAAGTAAATAATAAAATCTAAAATACCAATTAAATGTTTTAATACTCTTAAAATATCTTAATAACTCTAAAATAACCTCCAAGCACTTAAAAACAATTAATAAGCAATCTACCAAATGACCTTTGCCTTGGCTGAACCCAAGACAGATTGCAAAGGCATGGTTCACTGACCCAATCCACAAACAGTAGATGGGTCCACGGACTGTCCTGGTTGTCCATGTTTCGTGGCTGGGGATTTTTCTTCAAGGCTTCAGTAAGGTTCGACCTACAGAGGCCATCCACGAACTGTGGATGGACCTACGGGGCGTGAACCCCATCCGTAGGTCACTGTATTCAGATGACTCAAAACTTTCTTTAGGGTCTTGGGGGTTAGCCTTAGGGTCCTCCTCAAGGACCCCTATGGTGGTCCATGGGGAGTCGTACCTTGACGTTTGACCCCTAAACCCCTCAACCATGACTCGGGATAACATCAAACACCACCAAACCTCACATAGAACTCAAACGCAAATACGTTAGGCTCTAGTTTCACTAGTTCGATTTTAGGGTCGTTACACTACATGAGTACCAAACAATTGTTGGTGAACCTCAACTACGAGCTTTCAGCTCTGTAAGAGTAAATCGAGATGAATGAGAATCAGAATTCCTTGGGTTTTCACCTTTCTTCCACTGAAATCTCTCCCCTCTATTACGCCATTGCCCTGGATGCCTTAGAAGGATTTTTGAAGCAGCCTCGTCTATTTTCTCCTTGTTAAAGTGGGAAAAAATAAAAGACAAAGTATAACTATGGTTTGATTTTCCGTCATCCCACTATATTAGTTGTGCAGGAGCTATATTGCCACTGTCATAGTGGAAGTTTTCCTGCTATGGTGGGATGACATCGGCACATTCAATTTTAAAAAATCCAATTTCTTCATGTGCTCAAAATTTTAAATTTGACTCTATGATTTCACAAGTTTGGGATTTCGCACAAGATGCTTTTGATTAACGATAATTTTGGGTAGTTATAGAAAAAGGCCAGAACCTATTAGCAAATCGCTAGAATAGCAAATAAAGGGAAAATTATGTATTTAAGCAAACATCTACTAGTAAATTACTTAACATAGATATAGTTGCAAATAATTATAATTTGTCACTAATGTTTCATTCGGGTGGTTATTAATCCACAGGCCCCATGAACTGAAATTGTATCAAATGATAGCTGCCCTCTCTCGCGCGAGTTGTCCCTCTTATACAAATTATATATTATATGTCTTCTTACAAATTAAAGCTTCAAAGATATCATTTTCCTATCCTAATTTTGTTTCCCCAATTTCAGGTAACTTATGGTGGTTTTCAATTTTTTTTATTTTCGTTTGTATATTTTTGTTCATTCGTTCAAACAATTTTTGTTTACCGTCTTCAGTTTTCCAGTTAAATCAATATGAGCAAAGGTCTAAGGTTCAAAAGATTTTATGAGTTCAAAAAAGAAAAGAAAAGTAAAAGAAACTACATCTAGTAATAATGAATCAAAAACAACATATGATAACGATGTTGATTCTAAGTTCATGGACGATTTTGAAGAAATTGAGGTATTTGTATTGTTTTAATTTCTCCATTTATGTACTTTTATAATACTTAGTATATTTTGGTGATTTCTTTTTGTATTAATAAATTTCACATTATGTTGTATTCGACTTTATTAATTTGTTGATTCGATGCTTATTGCAGTTCTTTTGCTTCTTCTTTTTTTTGTTTTGTATTAATTGTATATATATTTATTAGTTCTTATTTCATAATTTTAGCGATTATAAAGTTTGGACTTTATTTTTATATTTTCAAAAATTATATACAATTACTTGTTTGTATTTATGCATCAATTGTATATACATTAGATGTCTAGCATTTATCATTTGAATATATTTTAAGATTCTTTCATTGAATATTATATATATATATATAAAAGAGAACCCTAGGCCGCCTACGTGGTGCCATCACAAACCAAGATTCCTTTTTAAATTCATTTATTTCTAAAACTAGTCTTTCCATTTCATGAAAAAGTTGTGACTTTTATGAAGGATTGCGACTTTAATGAAAAGTTTTGACTTTTACGAAATGATGCGACTTTTATGAAGAGTTGCAACTTTTATGAAAAGTTGTGACTTTTATGAAAGGTTGCTACCTTTCTAAAGGATTGTAACTTTTCCAAAGATTTATGACCTTTCTAATAGAGCACAATAAACATTTGTTGACACTACCCTTTGTTGTCTATAAATAGAGGGATTTCGTCACATTTTAAAACAACAAAAAATATGACCTTCTTGTTCTTCTTCTGTGCAAATAAATATTCGTGTATTTTGCTCCTGTTGAGTGGCTTATTACACCATTGTATTTGTATCAATACACTGGTGAATATAATTGTTCTATCTTGAGAGGATCTATTCCTTTAAACCTCGAGTACTAAAGGGAAATAATTTTCTTAAGGGGGTATTGTGCATTCAGTGGGCTCAATTTTTTTCTTTCTGTTTCATTCTATTGTTACAGATCCTGGTATGTTTTTTTACAGTCATTAGTTTATGCTTATGTTATTAATATAACACCTTAATATTTCGTAGGAATGTTTTGCCTTAAGAGAAAATTCTATTGACAATGTAGAGTATGTATCGAAAATACAGATATTACTGAATAATCATGTGTAAGCTTAATAAAAGAGTTCAATCCCGTGCGAAGCACGGATAATTTACCTAGTATATAAATAATTGTAAAATTTATATATATAATTTCACGGTTTGGTTTGGTTGTTTTTGCGGGATTTTTTTTAGTAAAACCAAAACAAAACCAAATAGTATCGATTCTAAAAATTTAGAATCAAACCTAACAAAACCACACCAACTATCGGATTTTTTAATCTATTTAGTTCAAATTGCGATTCGATTTGATTTTTTAATCATAATCATGAACAACTCTAAAAATTTGAAAAATGAAATTCTAGGAAAACAAGTTCATTAAAAATTTAGAAAGAATGACCTCTCTAATGGAAAAAGAAAAATCAAGTTCCACTTTGGCTTTTTATATTTATTGTGTCCTCCTTACCTCATCTTCATTCTACCCCTGTAGCCCCGTCCCCACCTCGCATATTATTTCTATATATTTTATACAAATACTTTTAAAATAATATTTTCATACTTATATACTAAACATAAGAAAATAAAATTTTAAAAAAACCCACTTATTATCATATATATATATATATATATATATATATATATATATATTTATTTTGTTCTTACCGATCACACCCTTAGATAGAGAATGTTTTTAATTTTGGAAATAAAGTTGGTGGATGTAATGATTTCCCCCCAACACAAAGCATCACTCATTGACTTGGTTTTATGAAAAATGAGAATAGTTAATTACTTCCCACTCCAAGTAGTTTAGCTCTCACCAATTTTTTGTGCAAAAAAAGTAGTAATAATAAATAGTCTTTATCTTGAAGCATACATAACATGCAAGGAACTTTGCCATCTTTTTGCACAGTTAGTTATCATTTCTAAGTTAGGCAACACGCTATGGGTATCTTTCTACAAATTTTGGTGAGTTCAAAAGTCCAAACACACAAATTTCATTAAGTGAGTTGTCTAAATTTTTTTTAAGTAGCTTTTTAGAAAACAATTTTGGGAAATTAAGTTGTGTATGTTTGGTACGAAAGGGAGTTATTTTTCATGGACAATGATTTTCTATAAAATGGTTTTTTGAAAATTAAGTGAATTTCTTATTTATTTTCTAGTGTTTGATACTATATAGAGAAAAATTTTGTGGAGACGGAATAAAATGAGCAATGGGTATTCAAAGGGTGACAGGAGTGGGATGATCAAGGGGTGGGGTTGGGGAATTGCGTTGGTAGAAGGAGACAATAAATTTAAAGTATCACTTATGTAACTTATTTTGCTACTTCATTAGAGAAGTCATTTTCTTAAATTCTAAGAAATTTATTTTTTAAAGAAAATATTTTCAAAATATTTTGCACTAATCAAAGATAGAAAAATTAAAAAATGCTTTCCTCCCTGCCAAACTAGTTTTGAGTATACTTGCGTTTTTTTTTTTTTTTTTTTTTTTTTTATAAGTGCTCTTTGAATAAGATAAGAAATGGTCATAATTTTTGGAAGATGCAGTAGTACATATTGAGAAAATTATGATAAGGTTGGTAGATATGATTTGTGCATTTTGGTGGGCTCAAAAGTTCAGACACACACATTTCATTAAGTGAGTTTTCTAATTTTTTTTAAAGTAGCTTTTTAAAAAACAATTTCGCAATGAAAATTTTGGGAAATTAAGTTGTGTATGTTTGGTACGAAAGGAAGTTATTTTTCACCGAAAATGATTTTCTTAAAATTGTTTTTTTTTTTTGGACAATTAAGTGGATTTCTTATTTATTTTCTAGTGTTTAATAATATATAAAGCAAAATATAATGGAGACTTAATGAAATGAGCAATGGTTCTTCAAAGGGTGACAGGAGTCCGATGATCAAGGGGTGGGGGTCAGAGGTGAAGCTACTGGACACCCTTCGTCGAAAAATTACACTATATATAAAAGTAGAATAATATTTTAGATTGTTAAACAAGACATTTGGACATCCTTGAACAATAAAGTTTCTTAACCTAGTGAGTTTCTGTTGAACAACCAACAATGAAAAATAAAATTTTAGTGTACCCATTCATTAAATTATTTTTATATACCTATTCGATTCTTTGACACCCTTCGTGAATTTTTTGGCTACGCCACTAGTGGAGGTTGGAGAATTGGGTGGGTGGACGGAGACAATAAATTTAAAGTATCACTTATGTAACTTATTTCAAAGTCATTTTCTTAATTTCTAACGAACTTATATTTTTAAACAAAATAGTTTGCACTAATCAAAGATAGAAAAATGGAAAAATGCTTTCCTCCTTACCATACTACTTTTAAGTATACTTGCGTTTTTTTTAAGTGCTCTTTAAATAAGATAAGAAATGGTCATATTTGTTGGAAGATGCCATAGTACATATTGAGAATAAATATGATAAGGTTGCTAGAAATGATTTAGGTAATATAATTTTTTATTCTTTTGAAATTATTTATTTAATATAAAATTATATTTTATTCTAAATTTCTAAATAATATTAAGCACAAGAAAATATTATATATTATATGTATTAATGGAAAATTCAAATAAAATTTAAATCACTAGTGAAATACAATTACATAAATATTATTCGTTCTGTCCAAACAATAGTTGTCCACTATTGACTTGACATACCCCCTTAAGAAACAATAAATGATAGGGGTAATATTACTATATTATTTTTTGACCTTATTAAATTTAGTGCTTTGAGAAATATGCTAGATGATAAATAGTACTCTCCGTTTCACAAAGAATGGTTTAGTTTGACTTGGCGCGGAGTTTAAGAAAATAAAGAAAACTTTTGAATTTTGTGATCCTAAATTAAAGTTATGTCATATGTGCAAAATTGTTCTTTAATCTTGTGGCTTAAACATGCCACGTGGAAAGCTGAAATTAAAATGTTACCCAAAAAAAGGTCATTCTTTTTTAAACAGACTAAAAAGGAAAGGAGATCATTCTTTTTGAAAAGGGGGGAGTATTTAATAGCAAGGGTAAATAGACAAAAAGGTAAATTATCTCTTGATTTTTTAAACTGGACAAGTATTGATGGACAAATATTTTAGTATAGCGGTAAACTATTGTTGGACGAAGGGAGTATATAAATACTCAACTTTCAAGATTATCACATTACTCTCATAAATGCTCTATTAATGCATTATGGAGTTCAACATGAGCATTTATGTCCTTAATTTATTTTATGTCTAGCTAAAAATTGTTCAAATCTGAGATTTTCATCTAACACTAATGCTGAATCTGGAAACGACCTACCGGATTACTAAATTATTGTTGTGATTTTTAAAATTATTATGTTATGTATTATATTGTTATCTTGTATTTAAATTATTATGTTACCTATTATGTGTTTAAATTAAAATTTCCTTTGTATCATTTAAATATTGTGCATTCTTCATAGTGAAAATAATAATTATTTTAAATTATATAATTGATGTGATGAAAAAAAAATTTAAAAATGAAATATTATTAAATATGGATTAAAATAGTATCCTTCAACTAATAAGAACTCTTTTTATACTTACTTTTATGCACTTTCTATTTTCGTGTATACCCAAAACAAAAGAAGACCACCAGTATGTATAGTTGGGGAAGTCTTCCTAGCAATGAATAGGAAGTTAATGAAATAGTAAATAGAGAAGATAAATGGCTTAGAGGTTACATATGTTACAGGGTATAATGGATGAATAAAGAATAAAATTAAAGTGAGGGCAACCAATACCACAACGTGCAAATGAAGATGCTGCCCCAACTTTCTATGGAACATTAATCACAAATGATGATGGCAATTAAGCCTCACTGACCAAGGAGGAAATGCACCATAAAGAAAGGATTGTAACTTCTGAAAATACATGCCACATATTCACATAACATAGGATGTAAAGAAATTGTCTAACGGACATATGGTGACAATGCAAATGATGCATATTTTTAATACTAATGTGCAAAACCAACAATTCCCTACTCATGTTAAAAATTAAATAAGAGAGTATATGTCACGCCCCGAGTCAACACTCTAGAGATGGCCAGCAGTCGAGAACCATTGATGGTCTCTAAACGAACTCTTGGCTTGACTTAATACTCAGCGGAAGACTTACTCAGCAATATATGACCTCAATACACAACTTCAACTCATAAGAATATCATATATAACCAACATGGGTTGAGGTGCACTGGTAGGAGTGCTTCACCCTTAACCAGAGGTCTCGGGTTCAAGCCCTAGGTATGGAGAAAATCTTGTTGGGAGCGCCACCCCAAAATGGGCCCTGCAGTGCGTGATCCGAATTTAGTCGGAGCTCCAATGTGGGCTCCGAACACCGGGTGGGAAACCCAAAACAAATAAAAAATATCATATATAAAATAGTTTAACTCAATATACTCAAATGAACATAAGTTTTCAACTCTCAGTCTTGAAAACATCAACAAGTAAAATGAGAAAAAGACTTCTCAACTACTACTGTTTATGAAGCCTCTAAAATACTGCGATGAGAGTCAGGAAAAGACCCATGGCATCCTAACAAAACTAGAATTAAAAGTGGAATCCTACGAAAGAAAGGAGGCTCACCAAATCTAATTGTCACGACCCAGGGTACCCCCTAGATGTAACAAGGCACAAAGAACCCCGAAAGGCCCATGTAAGCCGCCGCTTAGCATATCATAAGATAAAGCATTAGAACAGTAAGAGTAAAAACGCATTTCCAGTCCAAAATTTTCATAAAGAAAAAGCGGAAGTCTAAACTCTAAGTCTCAACATAGCCATCTATTACAATGTTCGAATGACAAAGAGGGACACAACCCATATCAACATAATCTGAAAAGAAATACAAGAAATGAATTACAAGGAAATAGCATCCGTTATCGAATCTTTGAGGACTCACCAACTAGCTAGGAGAATGAGCAAATCCAAGCTTTTAGCCACAATGATGACCACATTGAAAACTAGACCCTACACTTAGGAAAATGTAGGAAAAGTAGGGGTTAGCACAAAGATGCACTAAGTATGATAGTCATACACAAAAACATTGAAAACATGCTAAAAGGGACATTTTAATTGAATGCATACAATTTACTATGTTAAAACATCACCTTGAAGATAGTGGAAAAAGCACAAGTCATAAGCATATTCAGTACATAGATCATCATAACATAAGAGGCATATTATAAGTACCCTCAAAGCATACTTGTGCAATACATGAATAAGACCCCACAAAATCTTACCCATGCTAAGTAGAGCTTCTGAAATAACCATAGTTCATAATTCATATTCTTGTTCATATTACTATTGTGGGAATAAGTCTTAACCGACATAGACCATGTAAGCTTAACATGGAATCCAGTGTCTTCCCCACACCGAAAAGGGGTTGTTCTACTTGCCTAAGGTAGAACCATACTCTTAGCTTAGGTGGATCCACTAGTTAAATACCTATGAGGGCACATAGTTTATGGGATAAGGATATTGCTACTAGATACTCGGACTCAAGTAAGGTAGAAGGTTTCCATCTCATGAGACATACTTTGAGAACCCGGACTCAACTAAGGTAGAAGGAACCCATCTCATATTCAATATCCACTCGGTGTTAAGCATTAATTCCCACTGAGTTCATAGTAAGTCCTGACTTAAGCTCATATTCATGGAAGAATGTCTTGACACTCAATCAAACATAATTCATAAGATAGCTCATTAGATCATGCGTGAGAGTAACCTTTCACTGTCCACGTCTCCAATAGATTCAATAGGTGAGAAAGCCTTTCAACCTTAGAATCATCATATTGTGAGAAAATCTTTCACATCATATCATATTCATGCATAAGTGTGTATATGAGAATAACCTTTCAACAACACAATAACTAGATCATAATCATATTCACTTCACTCTCAAAGTGGTCTTAAAGCATATACAAAGACTTCATAAACATGCATGATATCATAATTTGCCCTTTCAAGGAACAAAGCTCATATCAAATCAACACATCTAGAATTCACTACATTAGACAAGGATATTAGCATAATTCAAGTAACTCAATTACTACAGGCATAATCTCATAATATCTTTCTTTATCAACACACCCACATCACAAGATCATAATTTGGGAATATGGGGTTTCATGGGTTCTTGGGGATTTCAATATAAAAACCGCAATAAATCCTCAATTCAATCATAATATAAATTAATTCAAGCATTAGAATTGAAAGGAACCCATGACATTGGAATCAAACCTTAGCTTTTAGGGATTTCTATCTATGAAATTGGGATTTTGAAGGGACTCCATGGATGAAGGACTACCATACCTTAGCACTAAAATCCAATGAATTTGAGAAGAAAGCCTTACTCTTTGAACCCTAGCTCCAACTTCCTTCTTCTTCTTCCTTACAGTTCTAGAGAAAGAATTCCTTTTGGAGAGGATGGAGTTTTGGATTTCTTTTAGATTCTAGGAAGAATGACTTAATTGGGGGAATTTTGAGCATAAAAAGACTATGTACTTCGCCAGTTAAGGAATAAAACTACTTTGCTTCAAATTAGAAAAAATATAAAATGACATTAAAGACCCTCACTTACTTCTAGGACTGCTGCACAATGAAGCTCGCCAAGGGCACTGGACGACTCGCTAAATGGACCCTAGTCCCGCCTAAAATTACAATAGCTCACCCTAAGGAGCAGGCCAAGTTGGCGATGGGGAAGTCCCTTTGGTGATGTGCCAACCCAATAGGCGAGCCCTGACCTGGCTCACTTAATTTTCCAGCAGCTAGGGCAAGGGGGACAACCCATTAGGCAATGGTGGCTCCACTTGGCCAATCACCAAGTCACTTCGGCGATGACACTGCCCCCTTACCAAGTGGATAAAGGGAAAAAATGTTTTACTTCGCCCTTCCCAAGGTATTTTAGGCCCTTGCCCTCTTTCATGGCCAGTTACCCCTCTCACACTTAGCCCTAGTCTTGCCTACTAGGATCCGAGGTGTTACACTAATTAGGACTGCAAGTGGTATCAACGGAGCGCCTGTTGATGACCCTTAATACTTGTATATGCATCATGAAAAGATACAGGCTAAATGGCATCAGTACATTTAATAAACGAGCATGTAAGGGGAACTCTAAAACATAAACATAAGCTTGAACTAATAAAATGGAAAAATATACTCACCTCATCTCAACTCAACTCAACTCAACTCAACTCAACTCAACTCAACTCAATTCAAGGATACTCAACTCAATTCAATATAAAAGCACCAATAAATATGCAATATAAAGAAATCTTTCAAAACACAAGATAATAACTCAATGCATATAAAAATACAATAATAAACTCTTTACTCTTAATTGGGAGATTCTCTAGCCGATAACCATCACTATGAGCTATGTGATGATACAGCGTCTCGCCCACACTGCAAGAATTGTCATATACCTTGTTAGATTATAAGACATCCTCACTTATGTGGACTAACTAAGTTATGCTTAAAATAAATAAGGAATCATCTAAAAATAATGATCCTTTACCCATATTGGCATACATGGTTTGTGAAGATTTTGAGTTGTCTGAACTCATCTTCATATCCGTGCCCAATGCTATATATATATATATATATATATATATAACCCATTCTCATATTCATTGAAGAAAACATAACTCCTTAATTTGAGATAATTACTCAAAAGTTCTCTTAAAAGAGATAATGATCAAAACTTCTCATGCACTCATTTAGAGATCAATATTTTTTCTCGTTTAAATGTAAAAGTGTTACATACTTGGGAATACTTAGTCCCCTCATACTCATTTTGAAAAATGAACTCAACTTTCCTCATCCTTGTACTCATTTACTCAAATCTTAAAACAAGTGATAAATAATTGTAGAAGACTTCTCAAAAGGACTCAAAAGACATTCTCAAATTTTACTCTTAATCTTTACTTGAATTTGAAATGTGAATTAAAGAGTTATTATAGGATTTATAGGAATTTGAAAAGTGAATTAAATAGTTATTATGGGATCAGACAATGATTAGCAAAGACTTAGATAGTTGGAAATAAGAAACGAGCGAAGACACAAATTGGTGAACACTAGCGCGATGCGGTAGGGGTGAATTTTTTGTCGCGAAATAATTTTTGAGGTAGAGGACTATGTATCCTCTCCGCGACGCGGAGAGGGGATGACTACCTGAAGACTAAAAATCTTAAGCGTCTCCGCAATGCGAACCTAGGCGCAATTATTTACCTGATCTTTTCTTCCTCTCCCAAACTCGACTCAACTCATACCCAAAACAGTTTCATCGTCCCACGATATTTCACACACCCAAAACAATTTCTATGAAACCCATATAAAAATCTATCAAGGGACTCAAGTCATTTGCAAAACCCTCACCTCAAGAACTCAAAGACTTCAATTTATCAATTTAACTTAAGAACTTCTCAAGAACTCAATAATCAAATTCAAGAATGAATTCATGGGTAAAAGTTTACATGATTGGTGTGAGGGCAAATAAACACAACACTATGAAATCTTACATACCTCGAAAGAACTAAGTTCTTGGCGACTTCCCCAAAATCTGGCAGAACATCTTGAAAACTTCCTGTTTTCTCCTTTTGAACTTTGCCCTACTTTCTTGAACGCTTTAGACTTGAGTGAAAACTTATTTTAATCAGCTATGACCCTAATTGGGTGAACAAAATGTGTAGGCCTAGTGGGTTGAGGAAAACACCAAAATACCCCTCCTTAAAATGGATGACTTTCCTTAACTAGACAGGTTGTACAAACTGCCAATTATCCCTCATCTGAACTCGGTATTTAGTTAACTCAGCATTGAAAAGAGGACTACACGACCTTTGATTTAATATCACATGGGTTACCTAACTCATCTTGTGTTTAAAGTTACGATCGTTTGAAGTTATCCCAAAACTCACAATTCAAGAGTAACTTGAAGCAAATCTAAATTTAGCTCTTTCCAATTTCATTCTTTCTAGATTTAGATCTTTCTAAGACCGAGGTGTTACAATATATCAGTTGAAGAAATATTACTATGCATAATGAAGGTGTGCTCTGCACTGAACCTCCACTTAGTGAAACATTAACTTTTACTCCAAAGTCGTGGTGGTTTCAGACTTGAACTATGACTGCTTGAGATAAATAAAATATCACTGCTCACACATAATAATCAAGGTGTTGACATGAGCTTTAATAGCTAGCACGTTACAATCTTGTGCTATCCTGATTTCATGAGTGTCTTTGAGAATAAACCCAGTTCTCATAGGAAGAGACCTATTTCTACACTCATATAGGTGAAATTTGTGAAGAGTGCTCAGGTAAGTTCAATACTTCACTCATGCAGGAAACAAATTTTCATTAAGGGTTTTGTAAATTAAATTATATAGATTTTTTAAAATTTTATGTTACATTAAAAAACAATTACAAGTATTAGAGATTTAATGAATGGTTTATATGTTTTATAAATGTAACGACCCGTTAGATCATTTTGAGTACTATAACTACATCGACTCTTCTCAAAAATTTTAAATGGTAATTTTGAACTATTTATTTAACTAAGATTATTTAGTTGGTGGTATTTAGTAAATAATTAATTTTAGTTGATTGTACATTAGCTAAGTTTGAAATTTATATAATACCTTATATCACTTGACCCATGTTTATTAAAATAAGTTAGTGGCGTTTGTCACTTTTTAGTACCTAATAATTTATTTATTTTTAAAAAAAGAGTAAAGAAACCGACGAAGAAATCGCGGTAACAAGACCTAAGGGTTTCGTAGAGGGAATAGCTTCAGGTACTAAATTATCGCTTCCCACTTATTTAGCCATTAATAGTGGTATGTTAATGGATAGAAATTCAAAGGATTGGCCAGTCATTGTAGGTAATGATTGCTAATCTATAGGGGTGGTAGGCTTGTAAAGAAATTGTAAGTTTAAGTCGTTCTTTTAAATCTCCTTCTGTCAATAAATTCCACGCTTATAATAGTGTAACTTCTTTCTGTTAATGTCATCGACATAACATATAGGGAATTAGGGAAATTTTGGGTTCATGATTGTTTTCAATGGTTTCATAACTAGTGGATTTTCAATTTTAAATATTTTTTTTTTTTTTATCATAGTATAAATTAAGATTTGATATATAGAAATAGGTAATTATATAATTAGTATATTGTATTATATGAAAACCACTAAAGTTATGATGATTGGAAGGAATTGAGACTTACTTCTAGACATAATATTTAGGAACTTGAGCATAAGGTTTTGTGAGTTTTTGGGTCTAGACTAGACATATAGTAATATGGATGTTTATGGACTCTTTTACTTACAAATTATGCATACTTGATAGATTAGAAACGTTTTGAGGCATTGAATAAAGGAAAAAATTGGTGAACTAGCTTGTTTAACTTCGGCTTTTCGATTGAGGTAGATTATGGTTTTTTTATGTGATAGAGAGACTCTTAATAGAGATTTAAAGTCATTCCGTAATACTGTGAAATTTTCTATGTATTTAATTATTGTGGTTTGGATGATTTATATATTGTTGTGATTAGTCTGTAATCCTAAGACCACGAAATCCATAATCTTGAACTTGTTCTATTAAAGTGATGCCTTGAATAAGAAAAACTTGATGAAATATTGTTCAGGAAATGGAAATCGATGATTAAGAATGATTATTAACTATATTATTTAATCAGTGCCATGAGTCGGCGTAATATATTTAGATCAGGTGCCACGAGCCTTGTTAACTATTGCATTGATTCTTGACTTGCCTGTGGAAGGTAAGAATTTAATTGTTTATTGTGGATGCATCTTATTCTGATTTAAGTGTGGTGCTAATGCATGAGATAAATGTAATTGTCTATGCTTTAAGGCAATTGAAAGTGCATGAACGTAACTACCCCACTCATGATTTGAGTTGGATGCGGTTGTATTTGCATTGAAGCAGTAGAGGTATTATCTATATGGGGAAAGTTTGAAATGTAAACATATTATTACAGTTTACAATATATGTTCACTCATAAAGACTTGAATTTAAGGAAAAGAAGGTAGATGGGGTTGCTGAAAGACTATGATGTTACTATTCTTTAATACCGACAAAAAAAAAGGCAATATTATCGTTGATGCCCTGAGTACCAAAGTAGAGAGCATGGGGATTTAAGCACATTTACAGGTTTCTAGACACCTATTGGCTAGAAAGGTTCAGACTCTGGCAAATGAACTTATAAGGCTGGAAGTAACGGAGGAAGGAGGATTCTTGGCCTACGTGAAGGCAAGATCTTCTTTTCTTGACTGTATTAAAGAAAATCAATTAGATGATGAGAAGCTGAGTTGGATTCGTGATATGGTCTTGCGAGGAGAGGTCAAAGATGTAACACCTCATAAACCTAGCAAACCTGTACGGAAGAATATTTGGGTGAACCACGAAGGGGTTCACAAACCGTGAAAGGGACCACGGTCCATCGACCTACTCGTGGTTCACACCCAGTCAGCGTGGTGGACCACGGTGCCCACCACGGGCCTTGTTCACACTGACGACCCGTGGATTGGCCCGTCAAGTCAAATCAGTAGACCCCTAGCCTAAGTGAAGAGCCACGGTGGCCTTCACACGGTCCGTTAAGTGGATCGTGCAAGAGGTCCAGGAACCAATAAGCAATGGCAGCAACCAGGACCCACTCGATAGACCATGGTGCCATCAATGGTCCATCAGTGGCTCCGTGGTGGGTTTTGTCAACTTGTAAGTCAGGGTCGTTTTGATCTTTTTGCCTATACATTGGGCATTTAAACTACGTCGTTTAATACCTAAACTACGTCATTTACTCAGTTTAAGCCTAATATTCTAGTCATACATTACCAGAACCCTCATTCACCAAAACTTAGAGCAAAAATAGAAGAATTATGCAACAGTTATCCAAGAACAATCAGAAGGTTTTCTTCAAGTTTCAGCCCCGAAATCAAAGGATTTCTCCGTAGATTTCGTCACTGGGTATGTTGGATTTCACTAGTGGGTTCCTTTCATCCACTAGGTCCTTAAAATTTAGTCAGTTCCTTGAATCTACATAGCTTGTTTAAACCCAGGGTTTCTAAATTATTAGAGATTTGTTGTGATTTAGTTGTTGTAGTATTGTTAATTGAATAGCATGTTTCTTGGAAAGTTTGCTTAATTCCGTATATTAAACTCAGAACCCTATTTTGTGTAGATTCTCTTAGTGAATTAATTACACTTGCTAGGTCAGTTAAAAAGATAATCATGCTTTAGATTTCAAATGTCACATTATGAGTATATAAATGTTGTTTTCTCAGTTAGCATGTCAGTACTTTGAGTTATTCAGTATTTCAGTCACATTTCGGTCATATACAGTCATATACATATTCAATTGGGAGTAGACTTAACACTGAGTTGGACTAGGGTTAAGCGTACCCTCATAGTCCCAGAACTATGTGCCCCTGTAGAATTATAAGTCCCCTTTGTTGGGCATCACATTTAGTGATCACGCCAGTCATGCCTTTATACCTCTGGCAAGGTATATTGGGTCTTCTCGATGGGACGTATGCATCGGACTCCACGTTTAGTTCACATGGTTTATGTTGGTTAATAACAGCTCCCATAGTCATACTTTTTGTGCATTTGACCGGTTTCAGTATATATTTCAGCATTCAGTTCAGCAATGTTATTTTCATGATTAATACTTGGTCATTGAATCAGATTAGCTTTTCAGTTATGTCTCAATATTTATATTCTTTCTCAGTTCATGTCATTACTCAGTTATGCTTTGTCCAGCTTATATATATATATATATATATTTGTTTAGCTTAATATTTATATCCTGCATACTTTGTATATATATATATATATATATATATATATATATATATATATATATATATATATATATATATATATATTTGTTTAGCTTAATATTTATATCCTGCATACTTTGTATTCCAAGTACTGACGCATACTTTACGCTACATCCTTTCATGATGTAGGTTTAGGTACTCAGCATCTAGATCACACTTAATTCAAATCTAGTTCAACTTCAGCAGCTTCAATTGTGAGTCTTCATACTTCGAGGACAATAGACATATTTACTATTTCAATTTTTACTTTTAGTTTTTAGCTTTGTTAGAGTTAGCGGGGGGCATTTCCCAGCAACTCAACTCAGTTAGAGGCTTTTCAGACATAGTAATAAATTCAACTTGAGTTGTTAAGGGGTTATCAGTTATCACTAAACGCTTAGTATGTTTTATATATTCATACTATTTAAGTTTTGTCCCCATACTAGATATTTATTGATTTAGTTTCCACATAGTTCATGCTTTACTTAGTTATATTTAATATGCTTATGATATGCCAGACTCAGGGTTAGCTTGGGGTCACTCATGATCCTAGGTCTTGTGTTACATCAAGGGGGTAGCCTCGAGGCGGGACAAACATGGTTTCAGAGCATTAGTTTCAAGAGTCCTAGGATGTCTGAAATCAGCACTAAGTAGAATATCTTTCATGGATGTGAAGCACGTGAATCTATAAGGGGGAGGCTATGAAGTGTCTTAAAAAAAGCTTCACTTTCCTTGTTATTCTTATCATGCATGGGTATGATCCAACTTTTCCTTTTTAATTTGTCGTTATGCATTTCAGATCATGCCTCCTCGTAGAGTTAATGAACGCAATGCTAATGCAGTTCCTCCAGTACCGAACTATGAGGTTACAAATGCAAAATCTTGGAATGCAATCCAATCTTGGCTCAAAGTGTGGCCAATCAGAACAATCAATAGGAAATAGTTCCTTCAAACAATAATGTTGGATCAGCTGCAGCTAGGGTTCGAGACTTTGTTCGTATGAATTCGCTAAAATTTTTAGGGTCAAAGGTTGGTGAGGACCCACAGAATTTCATTGATGAGGTTAAGAAAATTCTTGTGGTAATGCAAGTGACTGGAACTGAGAGTGTTGAGTTAGCATCTTATCAACTTAAGGTTGTGGCTCATATTTGGTTCACTTAATTGAAAGAAAATAGGGGTGAAGATGCAGCTCCTATGACTTGGGATTGTTTTACTGGAGTTTTTATGGACAGGTTCTTCCCGAGAGAGTTGAGAGAAGCTAAGGCACAAGAGTGTATGAACTTGAGTAGAGTTCAATGTCGGTCCAACAGTATGGGATGAAGTTCAGCTAGCTCTCTACGTATGCTCCACACATGGTTGCCAATCCAAGGGCACAAATGACTAAGTTCTTGTTTAAGGTATCTGATTTGGTGAAGACTGAGTGAAGGAATGTTATGCTTCCAGGGGATATGGATATCTCCAGAATAATGACTTATGCTCAGTAGGTGGATATCACTCACAGTTTCAACAGAGGTCTACAACCCCAGTACCTTCATAAGTTAGTGCTCCATCCCCCATGTTTTGACAGGATCAGAAAGGTAGGGCATCAGGCTCTAAGTCTGAGTGGAGTGCTTCAAGTAACAGAAGTTTACCAACTTTTCCAAATTGTGGTAAGAACCATCCGGGCGAGTGCCTTGCAGGCAAGGAAAGGTGTTTTGGGTGTGGTCAGTCTATCCATATGTTGGAGGATTGCCCTTCTACCAGGCAGGAGCAAAGAGGTAACAACAATTGGGCTCAGTCTACAGCTCCAGCAGCATCAGCAGGTCGTCCAACTCAGCAGGGTGTTTTGTCTGGTACAGGTAGCGTTCAACGCCAGAATAGGTTGTATGCTCTTCAGGCTTGCTAGGACCAAGATGATTCTCCTGATGTGGTCACTTGTACGTTGCAAGTCTTTCATTTAAATGTTTATCCATTGTTAGATCGAGGGGTTATACTGTCCTTTATAACTCCTTATATAGCAGTAAACTTTAGTTTCAGTCCAAAAACTCTTTCGTAACCCCTGTGAGTCTCTACTCTAGTTAGAGACGGGTATACAAAAATTGCCCTATGATAGTCTCTTAGAAAGTCACCCCAATAGATCTTGTAGAGTTAGAAATGGTAGGCTTTGATATCATTCTAGGCATTGATTGTTTACATTCCTATTATGCCTCAATCTATTGTGGAACTAAGATAATTCAGTTTCAATTTCTAAACAAGCCATTCTTAAAATGGAAGGGTAGTAGTTCAATGCCTATGGGTCGATTGATCTCTTACCTTAAGGCTAGGAAGATGATATCCAAAGGGTATATCTATCATCTTGTTTATGTTAAGGATTCAAACTCGAAAACCCTAACTGTTGAGTCAGTCCTTATACTAAATGAACTCTCGAAAGTGTTCCCAGAGATCTTTCCGAAGTTTCTCCCAAAAGGGAAATCAACTTTGGAATAGATCTCCTTCCATATACCCAGCCTATTTTGAGTCCTCCTTATAGAATGGCTCCAACTGAGCTTAAGGAATTGAAGGAGCAGTTGAAAGACCTTCTAGATAAGGGCTTCATCAGACCCCGTATCTCTTCATAGAGTGCACCAGTGTTGTTCGTGAAAAAAAAAGATGGTTCTCTTAGAATGTGGATTGACTATCGGTAGCTGAACAGAGTCACTATCAAGAATAAATATCCCATCCCCAAGATTGATGACTTGTTCGACCAACTTCAAGGATTTAGTTGCTTTTCTAAGATAGACCCCAAATCCGGCTATTATCAGCTCAGAGTCAGAGAGAGTGATATTCTGAAGACTGCCTTCAGGACTCGGTATGGTCATTATGAATTTGTAGTTATGTATTTTGGACTAACAAATGCTCCCGCAACTTTCATGGACTTAATGAACAGGGTGTTCAAACAGTATTTAGACTTGTTTGTTATCATTTTTATCAATGATATCCTCATTTATTCTTGGAGTGAGGAGGAGAATGCGACTCATCTGAGAGTTGTTCTGCAAACACTCAAAGATAGCCAGTTATTCGTTAAGTTCAGCAAATGTGACTTCTGGTTGTAGTCGGTCGCTTTCCTTGGTCATGTGGTATCTAATAAGTCTGGGATTTTAACTCATTTAAGGATTTTTATTCATAGTATTAGTGTCCTCCATGCCTAATTTGTGCCTAAAATGATGTTTTAATACTAATTTGTAGATACAAAGGTAAAAGAGCAAGGCAAGGACATTATCGAGCAAAAAAGATAATAAAGGTTGAAGATAGTGAAAGTTGAGAATCATCAAAGCCACTCGGCGACTCGCTAAGTGGCACTTCAACTCTCCTAATTTTTTATACTTCTAGCCATGGGGAGAAGCCAACTTGGCGATGGAATTACACCTTCAGTGAACCACCGCATGGATCGGCGATTGAGAGGTTGATCGCCTAAAGTTACATAGTTTGAAGGATAAAGAATCAAGGAAAAGATTTTGAAGTATGCTGAAAAGATCGTGGAAAAATTCTGAGTGCTTCTCCGTTTTTGAACTTTGAGCTTTCATTGGAGACATTGTTTCACTTAGTTTTAGGAATTTTCTAGTAGATTTTGAGTTGGTTTTCGATACTAAGTATTTTGGGTCATTGCAAAGCATGGATTGCAATACCCAGATTATGGAGAATGTAATTGGTATTGATTTCTTACTTTTTTTTATGTGTGGCTAAAACCCCTATTATTAGGCGTGTGATTATGTGATTAAATGTCGTAATTACCTTATAGGTGTTAGTAATAATTGATTGATTTGCTGTTTTGAAATGGGTTTGATTGGTAATTGAGGTTTAACTTATGAATTTTAGTTGCAAATGCAGTTCTAATTTAGCATTCTATGCTTGCTCGAGAGAGAGGTTTTAGATTATCAATTAATAATTGTAGCGATTGGGTTGTTGTGGGTTCAGCTCGAGAGAGGAATCCTAATTCGATCCTACTTATCTAGCTCGAGAGAGTAGATAAATTGAGGTAGTGGCTTGTTTTTAGTTTGATGCTTGTTGAGGTTCGAGAGAAATCACTTGATTCATGATGGCTGATTGACAAATGGCCATTACATCTAAAGTCTAGCCAATCCACTTAGATTCAACAACTTTTAGTAATTGTAAATCACTTGTATAGAGAAATTAGCATTTAATCGATCACATCCCCAAGTATCCCTATCAACTTGATTACTCCCCTATTTTTCTTAGTCGTTAATTGACAAACCTTATCTCCCCCATTTGACACTTGTTGTCAACCCCTTAGATTTAATTGAATTATTTCGATAATTTATATTCCTACAAACGTTTAGAACATAACTTTCACTTTGTAACTGAATTCTCTACCATATCACTCCCTGTGGGATCGACCCCAACTCTTCGTTGGAGTTATACTAGATTACAATCGCCTACACTTAGTATCGGATGAAGTGTAGTTGAACGTTTATCAAATAAATGGTGCTGCTACCGGGGAGTGTTGTTTAGAATTCTCTTATTGAAGTATAACTGTGATCTAATCTTGTTTGTAGTTGAATAGAGTTACTTTGTTTTGTGTTTGTTGTTGGCTATTTGTGAACAAGTGACGAAATTAGTGTGAACGGAAGTAACGGTAGCCATCTTAGGCATCAAGATGACATTGGCAATTTGAATGATTTCAATGAAGCAGTTCAATTGGATGGTGTCGGTGCTATTTGTTTACCTCAGGTTGTGGCAAATGTTGTAATCCACGTGACTAGCACGATGTTGCAATTATTGCAAATGAAAGGGTTATTCGGAGGGCTAGCTCATGAGGATCCCCATGATAATATTCAGAACTTTGAGGACATACGTGGTCCATTCTCATTCAAAAATATCTCACAAGAGTCAGTCTGTCTCTGGTTGTGTCCTTTCTCTTTCATACTTTTCGACTCTTGCACTTTCAAAACCTCATATTTTAATATTTCCATACTAATTTTTCTTGTTTTTTGTTTGGTATCAATTACTTGGAGAGGATTTTAGGATACTTTGCTAGCCTAACATTTCAATCATATGCTTTTAAGGTTGGTTATTGTCTGGTTGTTTTTATTGTGTATTGTTGATTTGTTGAATGTATATTGATAATTAATACGCATATCTTGTTTCATTTTGTGTTAATTAGTCGTAAATTGTGAAATTCCGCATATTAGCATGATAAATTTTGTGGGTCGTGTTGATTTTGTGTTGGGTTTTGTGTGGGTGAAGTATGAGTAACCCCAAATTGTGTTGATTGTCGGATTTTGCCAAATGATAAAGCAGTTGACATCATTCTTAAAGGAAAATGACGTTAATTCGCTAATTTTGGCCATATCGGGGGAAGTCTGAGTACTCCGAGGTCATAGGTAGTATGGGTCTAGGCTCAATTATATGGAAAAATGGTTTAATTTTGTTTTCATGGGTTGGAGGTAAGAAACTGAAGGTCGGGGTAAAAATATGGTAGGTTGGACTATTCGGTGAGTTGGGTCGAGCTCGCCAAGTGGTTTGACAGTTCGCCTAAAACACCTTGATTGCCTTTTTATTCTTCATTTTTATGCTATGTGTTCTATAACATTCGGTGATATGCTTGAGCTCACCGAGTTCCCTCGGCGACTCGCCAAATGCCCCTTCTAATCACCTTTTTACGCTCCAATTTTTTTATATTTTTCTGTAAATTTTGACGAGCTACTTCTAGTTCGCTGAATAGTGTCAAAAATTCATCGAAAGGCCCTGGGCATCGCCGAACTATTCTGATTTTTGGATACTTTTGTTCTGTAACATTCAGCGAGCCCAACTTGGTTCGCTGAACGGTTCGGCAAGTCTTTCTGCAATTGTTACAATTTGATTTTTTTTCTGAACTACATCTAATGATTTCAACATTGTTTTGCAGGTATGACTAGACCTAAAGTCCCAGGGAGAAATCAACTGCCCCAAAAGCAGGCTAGAAGCGTTGTGATCAATAAGGGGTTGCACCCTCCCGAAAAGCATTGACTAAACTTCCTCCAAAAGGGGCGAAAGTAAAGGGAAGGGTCCCTTACAACCCACACCAGCAGAGGGAGCTCTGATAGAGAGGGCATCTATGCCTCTCACCTCACTACTTCTGAGAGCGAGGGAGTCAGGACACAGTTCTCCGACCTCCATTTATGAGCCGAAGATGACCAACTCTTATAGGCTAAGAGAGCGGAGCTACGCTCCAAAGCTCTAAATAATCCAACTTAGATCGCGGTGCCTCT
The DNA here is from genome assembly GCA_037074985.1 of Solanum bulbocastanum. Taxonomy (NCBI): domain Eukaryota; kingdom Viridiplantae; phylum Streptophyta; class Magnoliopsida; order Solanales; family Solanaceae; genus Solanum; species Solanum bulbocastanum. The sequence continues at coordinate 8,398,475 of CM073598.1, forward strand.
TACACCTCCTCCACCTCCAGTTCAGGTAGTAGAGCAGGCTTCCCCGCCAGTTCAGGCTCCTCCACCTCGATCACAAAACAGATTAAAGGTTGAGGGTTTGAGGATCATTTCTGAAGAAAAGAGGTTGTCTATTAACGGTGTGGTAGACCGGTTCTGAGAGGTATGGAACACCATAAAGTTTCACAAGTTTAAGATATTCACAAAGCTCCGAGGCCCTTACATTCCTACTTGGGTCTGAGAGCTTACTCAAGATACGGGGAGCTGGTGCCAAAGGGAAATAAAAAGGCTAGCACTTTCAAGTAAGTTGACTATGTGATAGTTGGGGGCCAGAAGGTGAAGTGCAGCAGCACCGAGATCAATGAGGTGCTTTGTTGTATGGTGAACTTCATGCACTACTATATTGACATAATCTAGAAGAAAACCCACAATGATTTGAAGGGTAGGTTAGCGCCACTAATTACTAACACCATGCCATGGTGGATTGAGGTTGGTGTACCTATTGAAAAGAAGAATTTGAACGTGGTTGCTAGATATTGGTTCGGGTTCATCAGCAACACCTTGATGCCTTCACCGAATAATTCGATCCTCTGACATTCAAAGGCTGCATGTTTGGGCTGCATCATGGATTGGGAGAAACTAAATCTAGGTCTGATCATGGAGTAGGAGATGGCCATTAGGGCCAAGCATAGCTAGAATTATCTTTTCTTTCCTGTATTGATCATTGAGTTGTGTAGGAGGGCTGGTGTTTGAATTGTTACGAAGATGGATGTGGATGTGACCCTCACTTCCTCTGCTGACATCCAACAAATTGAGGCCAAATATATGAGGGATGAAGCTGATCAGAGGAGAGCTACACCACTGAATATGTCCCTTGTAGTTGATGTTGATATGTAACCGACAGAGGCAATACTTCCCCCTGCCCACCAACTTGCACTGGATGCCATTGATATGAGGGGTAGAGGCTTCTGAGTAGTGACATAGTACTTCTGCTGATGTGACGTCCTTGAAAGCTGATGTTTTTGGACTGAGGAAAGATGTGGATGAGTTGAAATCCATTGACCTATCTATGTTATTTGGCACTGTGGAACTACATGAAGTTTGAGCACTGATGTTCCGGCCAGTTCTGAGATTCCTCTGGCTACTATGACCGGAGATGTTAATATGGATGAGGTTGATGTTGAGTCTGAGGCTAAGATCAATGAGGAGGAGCTGGGTGTTCGAGTTGACAGATTCTATGATTATTTAGCGGATCTTGAAGGAGCTATGGTTAAGACAGTTGTGCAGGCTTCTTTGAGAGATACCTCGATGGTGGGCTCCATTGGAGCGAAGAATGATGTTGCACCGGGCACTGATGCCCCGATAGATAGAGTCACCGACACGCAGAGTTCACCCTAGGCTTAGCCTGGCAGGATGATCCCTTTTAACTCCCTTTCTATTATTTTTAGACTATTTTACTATTTTTGCGCATTTGAGGACAATTGCTAGTTTAGCTTGGCGGGGTGAGGTATCTCCATACCCACATCTTTTGGGTTGCTTTATGGATTCATTTTGAAATTTATATATATATATATATATATATATATATATATATATATAATTGTTTTTGATCCATGGTGTTGGTCCTCTATTTTGAAATGCAAATGGTTTTCAACCGATTTTAAAAATTGCCACCTCTTAATGTGTTTGAATATGGTTGTTCTATTTCAATTTTGAGTGTCAGTTGTAATCAATATTGATGACTTGAATAGTACTCTCTATTGAACGATATGAGTGTACGACTTCGATGAGGCAAATTGAATTATATAGGTCATATGTGAACTCCTAGCATCTTATTGTGACTAGACGGTTGTTGAGTTGATCTCTTGTGATGATCATTTCACGCTAGTTAAAAATTGTAGGGTCTTTTTTGATGATTGTGTCGAATGCCATGTGTGGTGAGGTTGTCGTGAAATATGTGTTTGGTAATACCTAGAACTTGCTCTGTTAGTCCAATTGATTGATGAAATCAGGCTATTGAGATGATCTTAGGCAAAAATTTTGAAGAGTGAACCAAAAATTGATCTTATACCTCTTTGTGGCCACCTTGTGAGAGTATGAACCTAGCTTGGTGCCATATTAGCCTAACCCTTTCTTTGGAAGAAATTTGAACAACTTTGACCTCTTGTATACATCACCTATAACCTTCATGAAGTATAGGTTCGTTTAAATAGACAAATTAGGCGAAAAGCCTAAGATGGGGATGTGGTGAAAAAGAAGGAAAATCAAGAAGTGTGAAAAATATTCCCTTGAAGAATCATGTTGAAAAAAATGGAACCCCTTCATGTAAAAAAAAAAAAATAAACAAAGACAGAGAAAAGAAAAATGTGAAAATGGAAAAAGATTGAAAAAAAGAAGAGTTTTTGAAATAAAGCTTATGAAAGGAGCAAAAGAAATGGGGTATCCAATGAGTCATGCTTAAATTAACAATAGGGTGGATTGTGAACATCATAGAGTGTGGAAGAGAAGGAGAAAAAGTGAATTGCAGGCCATACTTCATGAAGGTAAAAGTCACTAAAAATTACCATACCTTTACACTCAACCCCGCTACAAGCCTTGAAAGACCTTTGTGATCTTGAGTGAGTTGGAAATAATGTTGATTGGAAAATAAGGGCAAGCCTATGGGTAGTGTCATGCATGTGTTTATCTTTGGGAGTATGAGAGTTGGATTTGATTCGATAATTATAAATTGTTTATAAGTCTTGTGTGAGCATGAAATCATTCTTGGTGTGAGGGCATTAGAATGATTTTGTTGAGCTTGAACTTGCATTTGAAGCAAGCATTGTGAGCTTAGGTTCTATTTAATGATGGTTAGTCACATTTTGAAACTTAAGAGTGCACAATTGAACATTATATGTGTAGTTTGAATCTCTGTATGCATTCGTGTTGAATCTTGTGTAGCACTGTTTGTAGACATCCTAACTGAACCGATTGATCTTGTGTTTTGTTTAGACAAGCAAAAGTTTAAGTTGGGGGTGTTGATGAGTCTTGGATTTCGACTCCTTTAGGGCTTGTTATTCATAATATTAGTGTCCTTGATGCTTATTTTGTGCTCTGAACTAATGTTTTATTGCTAATTTGCATATATAAAGGTAAAATAGAGAGGCAAGGACATTACCGAGCAAAAAAGAGCAAAAAAGATGAAAAAGGCTGAAGATAGTGAAAGCTGAGAATCGCTAAAGCCACTCGGTGACTCGCCGAGTGACACTTCAACTCGCCTAATGTTCCAGACTACTAGCCCCGAGAAGAAGCTAACTTGGCGATGGAATTGGACCTTCGGCGAACTGTTGAATGGATCGGCGATTGATAGGTTAATCGCATAAAAATACAGAGTTTGAAGGATAAAGGGTCAAGAAAAACCGGCGATGTAGAAGAGAAATTAGCGCATCGCCAACTGGTCAGCGATGCTCGACTAACTCCACCGAGGGACCCTGTAGGCCAAAATCTGAAACCTATAAATTGTAATTCTAAAAGATTTTGAAGTATGCTGAGAAGATACCGGAAAAAATCTTAGTGCTTCTCCATTGTTGAACTTCGAGCTTTCATTAGATACATTGTTTAACTTAGTTTTAGGAGTTTTCTAGTAGATTTTGAGTTGGGTTTTCGATATTAAGCATTTTGGATCATTGTAAAGATATGGATTGCATTACCTAGATTATGGAGAATGTAATTGGTATTGATTTCTTACTTTTTATGATGTGTAGCTAAATCCCCTATTCTTGGGGGGTGTGATTATGTGATTATATTGTAATTAGCTAATGGGTGTTAGTAATTACTGATTGATTTGTTGTTTTGAAGTGGGTTGATTGGTAATTGAGGTTTAACTTATGAATTGTAGTTGCAAATGCAGTTCTAATTTAGCATTCTATGCTTGGTCGAGAGACAGGTTTTAGAATTAAGATTATCAATTGATGATTACAGTGATTGGGTTGTTGTGGGTCCAACTCAAGAGAGTGAGTCCTAATTCGATCCTACTTATCTAGCTTAAGAGAGTAGATAAATTGAGGTAGTGGATTGTTTTTAGTTTGATGCCTGTTCAAGTTCGAGAGAACTCACTTGATTCGTGATAGTTGATTATGAGATTGCCATTACATCTAAAGTCTAGCCTACCCACTTAGCTTCAGCAACTTTTAGTAATTGTAGATCACCCGTATAGCAAAATTGGCAATTAATTAATCACATCCCTAAGTATCCCTATCTACTTGATTACTCCCATGTTTTTCTTAGTTGATAATTGACAAACCTTATCCCCTCATTTGTCACTTGTTGTCAACCCCTTAGATTTAATTGAATGATTTTGATCATTTCTATTCCTACAACCGTTTAGAACATGTCTTTCACTTTGTAACTGAATTCTCTATTGTATCACTCCCTGTGGGATCGACTCCAACTCTTTGTTGGGTTTATACTAGATTACGATCGTCTACACTTAGTAGTGGATGAAGTTTAGTTGAGCGTTTATCAATATCTAGCGAAAGGATTTGAGTGGATTCTCAGTAAACTGAGGCAGTACAGCACTGGCCCAGACCCACCTCTCCAACAGATATCAGAAGTTTCTTAGGTTTGGCCTGTTATTACAAGAGATTTGTTGAAGGATTTTCATCCATAGCCTCCCAATTGACCAAGTTGACTCAGAAGAAGATCAAATTACAGTGGTCAGATGTGTGTGAGAAAAGTTTCTCATAACTGAAGACTAGGTTGACTACAACTCATGTATTGACTCTACCAGATGGTTCAGAAGGATATGTGATTTATTGTGTAGCATATAAGGTCGGCTTAGGTTGTGTGTCGATGCAACGAGGTAAGGTCATATCTTATGCTTCTAGAAACTTAAGGTCCATGAGAAGAATTACCCAACTAATGACCTCAAACTTGCAACCGTAGTATTAGCCCTAAAGATTGGGAGACACCAATTGTATGGTGTTCATGTTGATGTGTTCACAAATCATAAGAACCTCCAATATGTGTTCACCCAGAAAGAGTTGAATCTTTATCAAAGGAGATTGCTTGAATTCCTCAAAGACTATGACATGCATGTGCTTTACCATCCGGGTAAGGCCAATGTAGTGGTTGATGCTCTCAGTAGACAGTCTATGCGTAGTGTAGCAAATGTTGAGGAACAAAGGAAAGAGTTAGCCAAAGATGGTCATCGACTTGCTCACTTAGGAGATCGCATTACGGACACATCATATGGCGGTGTGATAGTTCAGAATGGGTCAGAATCTTCATTGGTAGTGGAGGTTAAGGAAAAACAAGATAGTGATCGTATATCATTTCAGTTGAAAGATGTAGTTCATCAGCAGAAAGTTGAGGTTTTCTCCCTAGGGGGAGATGGTGTGCTTTGTGACCAGGGTCGCTTATGTGCTCCTAATGTGGGTGAGTTGAGGTACTAGATCCTTACAGAATCTCATAACTCTAGGTATTCCATTAATCCAGGTTCCACTAAGATGTACCGTGATCTACGAGAAGTCTTTTGCTTGAACGACTTGAAGAGAGACATAGCATACTTTGTGGCTAAGTGTCCTAATTGTCAATAAGTTAAGGTAGAACATCAGAAACTAGGAGGTATGACGCAAGAGATTAACATTCATACATGGAAGAGGGAAGTTATAAACATGGACATCATTATGGGTTTACCTCGTACTCATAGACAACATGACTCCATTTGGGTAATAATAGACAGAGTCACTAAGTCTGCTCACTTCTTGGCTATCAAGACTACAGATTCAGTAGAGGACTACGCCAAACTCTACATCAATGAGATAGTCAGGTTGCATGAGGTCCCCTTGTCCAATATCTTGGATAGAAATCTTATGTTTACCTCTCATTTCTTAAAATCATTTCAGAAAGGTCTTGGTACTCAGGTAAATCTCAGTACAACATTTCATTCACAGATGGATAGTTAGGCAAAGTGTACTATTCAAACCTTAGAGGACATGTTGAGAGCTTGCGTGATCGATTTCAACAGTAGTTGGGATGATCACCTAACTTTCATAGAGTTCACCTATAGTAATAGTTACAATTCCAGTATTCAGATGGCCCCTTATAAGGCACTATATGGACGTAGATGTAGATCTTCGATTGGTTGGTTCAAAGTAGGTGAAGCAGCCTTGATTAGGCCAGATTTGGTTCACGAGGCTATGAATAAAGTTCAACTCATCAGAAATAGACCAAAGACAGCTCATAGTCATAAGAAGTCCTATACAGATATGAGGAGAAGGGACTTAGAGTTTGAAATCGATGATTGGGTCTTCCTGAAAGTGTCGCCTATGAATGGGGTGATGACGTTTGGCAAGAAAGAAAAGCTCAGTCCTAGATATATAGGTCTGTATAGAATCCTGCAAAAGGTTGGTAATGTAGCATGTGAGTTAGAGTTGTCAGTAGAACTAGCAGTGGTTCATCCAGTTTTTCACATTTCCTTGTTGAAGAAGTGTGGGTGATCCGTCATCGATAGTGCCATTAGAGAGTGTGGGTGTGAAATAGTATCATATATAAAAAGGTGCCAGTTGAGATTCTTCACCATTAGGTTCATAGGTTGAAAAATAAGGAAGTCGCTTCATTGAAGGTTTTGTGGAGGAGTCAGTTCATAGTGGGAGCTACTTGGGAAGAAGAAGCAGCCTTGAAGGCCAAGTATCCTCACCTCTTTCCTTCTGATTCCTTTTCAGCTTCAGGAATAGTTCCTTTCCAATTTCTTAGTTTACTCTTGTGTAAATTCAGTCTTAGTATCTTTTTCCTTCAGTTGTTCTTGCGTTTCAGCATGTTTACATGTTCTTGGAACTCAATTCAGTTAGATAACAGTTTGTAGTACTTAGTGATATGGATTACAGCTCCTTCCCTCCATACCCAGTGTGTTTAGACCTCATTCGAGGACTAATATTCCCAAGGGAGAGATAATGTAATACCACAGAAACCTAGCACACTTGTACCACAGAAAATTTGGGTGAACCACAGAGGGGTTCACAAAGCGTGAAAGGGACCATGGTCCGCTGACCTACTCATAGATCTCACCTAGTCAGTATGGTAGACCACGGTTCCTACCAAGGGTCATGGTCCCACTAACAAGTGGTGGATTGGCCCGTTAAATCAAACCAGCAGACTCCTAGCCCAAGTGAAGAACCATGGTGGCCTTCACCGTCCGTGGTCCTTCACATGGTCCGTGAAGTGGACCGTGGCTGGGAGGTCCAAGACCAGTAAGCACTTGCCAGCAACTACGACCTACTCGATGGACCGTGGTTCCATCAATATTTCGTCAATGGCTCTATGGTGGGCCTCGTCAACTTTTAAGTCAGGGTCAATTTGGTCTTTTCCCCTATGCATTGGGCATTTAAACTACATCGTTTGATATCTAAACTATGTCATTTTCTCAGTTTAAGCCTAATATTCTAGTCAGACATTACCCAGAACCCACATTAACCAAAACTTAGAGCAAAAAGAGAAGAAAGAGGCACCGGTTTCCTAGGAACAATCAGAAGGTTTTCTTCAAGATTCAGCCTCAAAATCAAAGGGTTTCTCCGTAGATTTCATCACCAGGTATGTGATATTACACTAGTGGGTTTCTTTCATCCACTAGGTCCCTAGAATTCAGTCAATCCCTTGATTCTACATAGATTCTTTAGACCTAGGGTTACTGAAACCTTGGAGATTTCTTGTGATTTAGCTGTTGTAGTATCCTTAATCGAAATAGCATGTTTCTTGGAAAGTTTACTCAATTCCTTGTATGAAACTCAAAACCCTAGTTTGTGTAGATTCTCTTAGTTCATTAATTACACTTGCTAGGTTAGTTAAACATATAATCATGCTTCAGATTTTTAATGTCACCTTATCAGTATATATATGTTGCATTCTCAGTAAGCATGTCAGTACTTTCAGTTATTCAGTATTTCAGTCATTCAGTATTTCAGTCACATTTTAGTCATATACATATTCAGTTGAGAGTAGACTTAGCACCGAGTTAAACTAGGGTTCAGCGTACCCTCATAGTCTCAGAACTACGTGCCTCCATAGGAGTATAAGTCCCCTCTGTTGGGAATCAGATTTAGTAATCACGCCAGTCATGCTTTTATACCCCTGGCACGGGTATATTTGGACCTCTTGATGGGCCATATACATCGGACTCCACGTTTACCTCACATAGTTTATGTCAATTAATAGTAGCTCCCAGAGTCAGACTCTAAGTACATTTGACCAGGTTTTCAGTATATATTTCAGCATTCCGTTCAGCATGTTATTATTGCATTCGGATTAGCTTTTCAGTTATGTTTCAATATTTACATTCTTGCTCAGTTCATGTCATTGATCAGTTATGTTTTGTCCAACTTATATATATATGTGTGTGTGTGTGTGTGTGTGCGTGTGTGTGTTCAGTTTACTATCTATATCCTGCATGCTCAATACATTCCAAGTACTAACGCATACTCTGCACTACATCCTTTGATGATATAGGTTCAGGTATTCAGTATCCAGATCACGCTTAATTTGAATTTCAGTTTCACTTTAGCAGCTTCAGTTGTGAGTCCTCAAACTTTGACGACAACAGACATGTTTTCTATTTCAATCTTTACTTCCAGTTTTCAATTTTGTTAAATTTAGTCGGGGAGGGGGGCATTTCCCTGTAACTCAACTCAGTTAGAGGCTTTTCAGACATAGTAATAAATTCAGCTAGAGTTGTGAAACGGTTATCGGTTATCTCTAAAGTCTTAGTACGTTTTATATATTCAGACTATTTGGGTCTTGTCCTCACACCAGATATTTATTGATTTAGCTTCCACATAATTCATGCTTTACTTAGTTATTTTCATTACATTTATGATATGTCAGACTCAGGGTTAGCTAAGGGTCACTCGTGATCCTAGATCCCGTGTTACGTCAAGTGGGTAGCCTCGATGCGTGACAAAAAATGTTGTGATTGATAAGGAAGGTGTCTTAGGATCAAAGGGCAGGTATATGTGCCCTGTTTGATGATTTGACTTATACTATTCTTATCGATGCTCACAGTTCGAGGTATTCCATAATCTTGGTGCAACTAAGATGTGTCGTGATCTGAGACAATAGTATTGGTGGAGTAGAATGAAGTGTGACATTATTGATTTTGCTTCCCAATATTTGAATTGTCAGCAGGTAAAGTATGAGCACCAGACACCTGGAAGGCTGATGAGTCCGAGATTTGGACTCATTTAGGGCTTTGTTTTGATATTTTTAGTGTCCTCAAATGCCTAATTTATGCTATAAAATTAAAGCCTTAGTTTTCATGTATGTGAGCTAAGGAGAAAGGAAAGAACACCGATAGGCAAAAAGGAACAAAACAAGTTAAACAAATGGAGAAAGGCGAGCCTGGTGATCGCTAAGACCACTTGGCGACTCGCTGAGTGGATCTTCAATCCACCTAAAGTTCCAGTGAGCCAACCCTGAGTGAAGAAACCAAGTCGGTGATAGGAATGGGCAATTGGCAAATCCCTGATCATTTCCGCGATGACAAGATAGATCGCCCAAAGTTACAGGACTTGAGGATGCTGAGAACCAATGCATAATGGTGATAGAAAAGAGAAAAGGGTGGTTCACCAAAACACTCGGCAAACCCCACTTACCTCGCCTAGTGGCCTTTCGTGCCTAATTTTTAGCAACTATAAATTGAATTTTGAACTATAAATTTAGAAGTTGGCTACCATTTAGAATAGTTTTCTTTTGAGTTTGAGAGTTTCCTTGTAGACTTGAAGGCTTTTTGAGACTTAATTAAGAGGTTTTGCAAGTGGTTTACTAACTTTCTCCAATATGGAACATTGTAAAGGCTTAGAGACTATTACCTAGTTGATGGCAAATTGAGTTGTTAATCGTTTTACCTTTTTATGATGTTTGGCTAAACCCCCAATTCTTGGGGTATGATCATGTGATCATGGGTTGAATTAGCTTATGGGTATTGTTAATTAATAGTTTAAATGTTATATTAAAGTGGGCTTAATCATTAGCTGAAGTTTAATTTCTAAATTATAGTTGTAAATGCAGTTCTAATTTTGTGCTCGTAGCTTGCTCGATAGAGACGTTTTGGAACCAACACTTTTGAATAATGGTTTGTAGGTATTAGGTAGATATGGGTTCATCTCGAGAGAGTGAATCCTAAACCCAATCCAACTCATCTAGCTCGAGAGAGTGGATGAATTAAGTTGTGGGTTGTTCTTAATTGTTAAGCTTGTTGATGTTCAAGAGAAAACACTGGAATTGGGATAGTTGTTCGAGAGAAAGCTATTTCACTCATAGTCTAGCCTACCCACTAATATTTAGCTATTTATTAGTAGTTACAATTACCCATATAGAGAAATTTGCCTATAATCAATCACATCCCGAGAATTCCTCTATGTATTGTTATTTCAGTTTTGTGTGACTGCATTGTGGCAGATAATTGCAAACAAAAACCCTCCATCTGAAATTCATGACACCCTTTTTTATTTGCTTCATGTCTTTTCTGATAATTTCTATTCCTATAACTAGCTAGTTCACATTTGTACTTCTTAATTGAATTTGAACAAGTACCGCTACATGTGGTTTCAACCCCAACTCTTTGTTGGATTTTATACTACTTATTGATCATTTGCACCTAGAATTGGATGAGGTGTGTTTGAAATGTTAATAAAAAATAGTGTCGCTTTGGGAAGTGGTGTTGTTTAAAATTATTTTAGTGAAGTTGAATTGTGATCTTTTGGGTTTTAGTTGAATCTACTTACTTTAGTTTGGTTTTGTGTTGCTTGTGTTGAACAGAGGAAGACATGAGCGAAAACGGGAGCAATGGTAGCCAAGTGGGCCACCAAGATGATATTAGGAACCTCAATGATGTAAATGACCCAATTCCATTAGGTGGTGTGGGTGCAATACATCTACCTCTAATTGAAGGAAATATTGTCTTCCATGTTACAAGCTCAATGTTGCAGCTCCTCCAAATGAAGGGATTATATGGAGGATTGGCTCACGAAGACCCACAAGAGCATATTCGAAACTTCGTGGACGTTTGTGGTCCGTTCTCATTCAAAAATGTATCACAAGAATCAGTTCGTCTCAGGTTTTTCCCATTCTCTTTGATGGGTGAGACTAGTAAATGGTTGGCTGAGTTGCCAAGGGATTTCATCACCTCTTGGGATGAGCTTAATACCACATTCCATGTGAGATTCTTTCCCCCGTCAAGGATGATGACCCTTAGGGATAGTATCCAAGGTTTCAAGTGCTTGGAAAGTGAAACTATCCATGAGACGTAGCTGAGGTTTAAGAAATTGGTACTTCAATGTCCAACCCACAGGCTGCCGAATCATATATTGCAGCATTACTTCTATAGGAGCCTTGATTCGGTGAATAAAGGAGTTGCTGATCAACTTGTTCTCGATGGTATAATTCAATAGCCTTACAAAGTAACGTCTCAGTTTCTTGATGGTATGACCAAGATCAATAGCACATGGTACACTCGTGAAGACTAAGATCAAGAAAGAGACCAAAACATGGACAAAATGATGACCCAGTTGGATCTATTGGCAAAAACTGTGATGGGTAGCAGTATGAAGAGCGTTAATGTTGTTGGTGTTGGTGGTGAATCCCGAGGATGCTCACTTTGAAGCATTTTACAATGAGGAAGTAAACTTCCTAGCTAATCAAGGAGGTGGATATCGGCAAAACTATCCAAGGCCGGGTGGAAATCCAGGTTTGAATAGAGATAAGGGAAGGACAGACCGTGACAAATAATGGCGTGATCGTAACACCACTTGGAAGGAAATAGGGTGATAAAAGCAGGTACGTCCCACCCCATGAGGGTCAAAAGCCCAAGGAGTCGAAAATATTCGTATGGAAGACATGTTCTCACATATTCTCAACAAAGTTGAAAGGTCGGACAAGGTGTTGAAAGAGATGAAAGAGGATGTCTCTACACTTAATTAGACTGTCACCTCTCATTCCGTGTCAATCAAGTAGTTGGAGACCTAAATTGGTCAAATTTCTTCTCATTTGATCCCAAAGCAAAAAAGCGGCTTACCAAGTGATACATTGGCAAACCCGAAGAATGATCCATAAATGGGTACTTTCATTGTGCCACGGCATTAACTAAGGCACTTTTTGAGGGGCAACCCAAGTTTTTAACACTTTAATTTTGATTTTGAATAAAGTGTTGATTGTGTAGATTAAAAAGTGAGAAGTGTTGGAAAATTGGTAGTTTGGCGAGCCAACAATCCAGTCGGCAAGCCCCGACTTAGACAGCCGCTAAAAGAACCAAGCTTGAAGGGGAACTCTGTAAAACTCGGCTGGCTAAATGTCTAATCGGTGACTCATCGAATAGGTCAGCAAACTCGATTTTGCTCGCCATTTGAACCCCCAAATTTTTGGGAGTCCTGTAAAACTCAGCGAGGTAAAGTAACACTCAGCGCATCGCTGAGTGGGTTGGCAAGCACGACTTACTCCGCCGAAGGTGTAACAAACTGAAAGATTTAAAAGGCCAAACGGTTTAAAATTTCAAAATCCTTCATCTTCTCTCATTTTTAACTTTGTACCCTCTCACCCAACTTTTGTGTTCCATATTTTATGCTTTTACCTGCATTTTTGTGTGAAATCATTCCTCGGAATTAGGGATCTTTGCCACCTAGCTATTCAAAATTGTATCCCGTACTTTAATTTTGTGGTTGAAATCAAATTCATTAGGTAAATTTGTTGTTGTTTTAGGTTGGGTAACTGGTATAATTGTGTTTGAATGTGTTGAATTGCTCGTAATTTTTTAAAATGTGTGCCTAAATGCTTTAAATTGATCGATTCTCATGCTCTTGCTTGTAAAATCGAGTTTAAATTATTTGGTTATGGTTTATATGTGTTGGGTATAGTGGGGTGAAGTCTAAGTAACCCCGAATTGTGCTAAAAGACGTAATTTGTCCAATGATGGAGCGTTTGACGTCATTTTTAAGGGCAAAAGTTGTCAAATGTCAAATTTTAGCCAAAGGGGGCAAGTCTGAGTACCCCGAGGGCATGGGTCATATGGGGCTATCTTTAATTGAATGGTGTTTGTGTTTGATTTTGAATTTGGGGGCTACCAGATTGATTTTGAGAGATGGAGTTGAAAAATGGAACATTGGGCCATTTGGCAAGTCAAGTCGAGCTCGCCGAGTGGTTCGACAGTTAGCCGAAGTCCCCTATTGATCGCCTTTAATTTCAAATTGTTGTTGAGTTTGTTCTATAACTTTTGGTGAGATGCCCGAGCTTTCCAAGTTCACTCAATGACTCACCGAAAGGCCTTCTTGATCGCCCTTTCTGTGCCCCTACCTTTAAATATAATGTAACTATCGGCTGGTCACTACTAGCTCGCCGATTGGTGTCGGTGATTCTCCAAATAACCATGTACATCGCTCACCTATCTTGATTTTTGAGAATTTTTGCGCTGATACTTTCGGCGAGCCTAATCTGACTCACCTAAGTGACTCAGCAACTCGCCGGACGGTTTAGCAAGTCTTTCTGTACCTAAATTTCTGCATTTTTCTTAAATTTTTTCTAACATTTTTCTATGTGTTCTGTAGAAATGGCGAGACCCAAAATTTCAGGAAGAGACATGTCGCCCCGCAAGCGGGTAAAAAGAGTCGTTATAAATGAAGATGTTGGTGCATCCAAGGCAAAGGCATCCAAGCTCCCTACAAAGGGAGGAAAGGGCAAGGCGCCCATGGTAGAGCCACCAGAGGTCAGCTCTGATAGTGAGGGAGTCTACGAGACTCACCTCACCTCACCTCATCAGACAATAAGGGAGAGTCTCAGGATTCTCAGGATTCCATCTTTAAGCCTGAGGATGACCATTTTCTACATGCCCAAAGAGCAGAACTTTGCTCCAAGGGGATGCATGATCTGTCCAGGATCCAGGTGCCTCAGACTCCTCCTCCTCCTCCCATAGCTTCAGCTTAGACTAAGGTCCTAGCACCACCTGTACAAGGTCCTCATCCCAGTCTCTCAACAAACTAAAGGTCGAGTGATTGAGGACTATTATTGAGAAGAAGAGGTTGTCCATGGATGGATGGACAGGTATCCTAAGATATGGAGCACCATAGAGGCCCACAAATTCCAGATTTTCACTAAACTCCAGGGTCCCTACATTACTAATTAAGTCTGGTAATTCTACTCGTCCTACGGAGACTTGGTACCACAAGGGAAGAGGAAGGCCAGTACCTTCAAACCAGTGGATTCAATGATTGTCTGGGGGAAGAAGGTGAAATGTGATAGTGAGGACATAAACATTATTTTGGGATGTATTTATAACTTTGCGGATGACTACAGGAGGATGATCAAGACAATGGCGTTGGAGGAATAAAAAAGTTGGATGGCTCATCTTCTCTTTGATAGTACCCTAAGTGGATTGAGGCCGAAGTACCAATAGAGAAGAAGGATCTCAATGTGGCAGCAAGGTATTGGTTCGGGTTTATTAATAGTACAATCATCCCATCCCAGAACGAGTCTATCCTCCACCACACAAAGGTGAACTGTATTGGATCTATTATTATTTGAAAGAGCCTCAATTTAGGTGCAATCATTGGACAGGAGATGGACATGAGGGCCAAGAAGCACCAAACATCTCTTTCATTTTCGGTGTTGATCACCGAGCTATGTAAGCGGACCCATGTTCCATAAGATGATAAGACGGATTTGTAGGTGACTCCCACCTCCTCTACTAACATTTGTGTATTGAGATCGAGTGCCAGAAGGATGAGGCTGAGAGAAGAAAGGCAACCCCGGTGGACAGATCCTTAAAGGTTGATATTGATACATTACTTGCAAAGGCAATATTGCCTACTCCGGCCACTGGGCCTTTAGGTACTCCTATCTCTATTCCCTTTGAGATTCCGAGTTCTTCTGCTGCTCCCCATCACCCTAGATCTGTTGTTGGTACTACTACCTCCAGGCCTCCGATCACCCAAGCCATGCTTCTCAAGATAGGGCATCTAGCACACTCAGCTGATGTGCGTGCCTTCAGGCTAGAGGATGAGGTTCCCAGGATGATTGAGCGAGGTATTACTACTAAGTTGACGCCTCTAAGGGTTTTCATGATGCCCTCTCAGCGAGAGTTGAGGCTTGTGAGAGACCAGGGAGCTACCCATGAGGTAACGTCCTTAAAGGTCGTGATTTCAGAGTTGAGAAAAGATGTGGACCAGCTGAAGTCCACGATATGTCTCTAATTTTTAGGACTTTAAAGATTCTTAATGACCCGAGCACAAATATTCCAACTCCTTCTGAGGTGCCTCCAGCTACCACCGAAGATGATATTAAGGCTGAAAATGTTTCTGCTGAGTCAAAGGCCGAGACAAATGAGGAGCAACTTAGTGTTCAGGAAGAGACTATCTATAAGGGCCTATTTGATTTAGAGGAGGCTATGGTACATTCCGCTGTTTAGACCTCCTTAAGGCATACGTCTATGGTGAGCTCCAGTGGAGCTAAGGTTGATTAGACACCGAGCACTGATGCCCAACTTCAGAGTGTGACCCAGGGCACTGATGCCTAGACAGACGGAGTGACTGAGATACAAATGTCACCCTAGGCTTAGTCTCGCAGGATGATTTTTCCCCTCCCTCTCTGTTATTTTGTAATACTTTGTTCTTGTTTTAGTTGCATTTGAGGACAACTACTTCATTTTGTTGGGTAGGGTGAAGTATTTCCATACCTACCTCTTGTGATATTGATTTTGTTTTGTGAATAATGGGCTTATTTTGTTGATATATATATATTTCCTGATCTTGATCTTGTGGATGCTTTAGCTTGTGGCCCATTGTTTTGAATGAAAATGGTTTTGAACCTAATGTTAAAATTTTTCCACATGTTTTGTGTGTAATTGTGGATGTTCTTGTGCAAATTTGAGTGTCGATTATGATCAATACCGATGACTCGAATAGTGATCTTAATTGAATGAAATGAATATGCGTCTATGATGAGTCAAATGAAGTTGCATAGACAATATGTGAACTTTTAGCATCTCGTTGTGATTAGCCGATTGTCGAATGAGTCTCTTGTGACGAACATCGCACGCTAGCTAAAAAGTGTGGAGTCTTGTTTGATATTGGTAACAATGCCTTATGTGATGAGATTACTTTAAACATTGTGTGTGATGACACCTAGAATTTTCCCCATTAGTCTGGTTGATTGAGTGATGCAAGCACTTGAAATGATCTTAGGCAAGAATTTTGAAGAATGAACCAATTTGACTATATACCTCTTTTGTGGCCAACCTTGTGAGATGTGTGATCCTTGCTTGTCCCTTTTTAAGCCTTATCCCTTTTCTTGGAAAAAACTTGAGCAATTGTGACCTCTCTTTATCCATTCACCCATAACTTTCATTAAGTATGATTTGTTTGAATAGCCAACTTAGGCCAAAAGCCTAAAGTTGGGGTGTGGTGAAAAGATAAGGAAAGTCAAGAAGTGTGATAAATGCCTCTTGTGTGATGTCTTTAAAAAATATGGAACCCCTCCATGTAAAAAAAAGAATAAAGAAAAGGAAATGAAAAAAAAAGAGACCGAAAAAGTTGTGAAACAAAGTAGTGTAAATTGCAAAAGAAATGGGGTATATGGTAGCTCATATGAAGTTGAATAATGGGATGGATTATTAGCATGTTTGAAATGTTAAAGAAAAGGAGAAAAGTGATGTCCATACCATACTACATGAAGGTATAAGCCACTAAGCCTAAATGACCATACCTTTACATTCAGCCCCATTATAAGCCTTGAAAAGACCTTAGTGATCTTGAGTGAGCTGAAATGAAAGTTGATTGGAAAATAAGGGCAAAACTATGGGTGAAATCATGCATATGTTTGTCATTGTGAGTGTGAGAATTGTATGTGATTCCAGAACTCTAAATTGTTGAAGAATTTTGTGTGAATATGGAATCATCTTTGTTGTGAGGGCAGTTGAGTAGCTTTGTAGAGCTTGAAACTGCATTTGAAGCAAGTATTATGAACTTGAGCATCTTTGATAACGGTGAGTCACAATTTGAATCTTTGAGTGCACAACTGATCATTTTATGAGTAATTTGAACCTTGTTGTGTGCGTTCATGTTGAATCTTATGCAGCACTATTTGAGACATTCTTGTTGAATATTGATCGGGATTTTTACTTGAGGACAAGCAAAAGTTTAAGTTGGGGTGTTGATGAGTCCAAGATTTGGACTCATTTACGGCTTCGTTTTGATAGTTTTAGTGTCCTCAAATGCCTAATTTATGTTATAAACTGATGTTAAAACCTTGATTTTTAGGTATGTGAGCTAACGAGGAAGGCAAGGGCACTAACAGACAAAAAGGAACAAAACAAGATGAAGAAATGGAGAAAGGTGTGCCTGGTGATCGCCAAGACCACTTGGCAACTGGCCGAGTTGCTCTTCAGTCCGCCAAAAGATCCAGTATGCCAACACTGTGGGAAGAAACCAAGTCGGAGATAGGAATGGGCAGTCGGTGAGTCGCAGATCAGTTCTGTGATGACAAGATGGATCGCCCAAAGTTACAGGACTTGAGGATACTAAGAACCAAAGCTTAACGATGATAGAAGAGAGCAAAGGGCAGTTTGCCGAACCACTCGGTGAACCCGACTTACCTCGCCTAATGGCCTTTCGTGCCTAATTTTTGGCAACTATAAATTGAATTTAAACTATAAATTTAGAAGTTTACTACCATTTAGAATAGTTTTCTTTTGTGTTTGAGAGTTTCCTTGTAGATTGAAGGCCTTTTTAGACTCAATTCGGAGGTTTTGCAAGTGGGTTACTAATTTTCTCCAATTTGGAACATTGTAAAGACTTGGAGACTATTACCCAGCTGATGGCTAATCGAGTTAGTAATCGTTTTTACCTTTTTATAAAGTTTGGTTAAAATCCCAATTCTTGGGGTGTGATCGTGTGATTATGGGTTGAATTAGCTTATGGGTATTGTTAATTACTAGTTTAAATGCTATATTGAAGTGGGTTTAATCATTAGCTGAAGTTTAATTTATCAATTGTAGTTGCAAATGCATTTCTAATTTTGTGTTCTTAGCTTGCTCGAGAGAGAGGTTTTGGAACCAATGCTTTTGATCAATTGTTTGTAGGTATTGGGTTGATATGAGTTCAGCTTGAGAGAGTGAATCTTAAACCCAAAGACATTTGGTAAGTTTGATTCGATATGGGTGATTGTTGATAGTTTGATTGTTTATTTCGGTCAAGGTGGATTATACTGCCAAGAAATTAGCCAAACTCTATATCCGTGAGATTGTTAGATTGCATAGAGTTCAAATTTCCAGCATATTAGATAGAGGTTTGCAGTTTACTTCTAACTTTAAGAGAACCTTGCAGACTAAGTTAGGTACTATATTGGATCTTAGTACCGTATTTCACCCTCAGATTGATGGGCAGTTAGAGCGAACAATTCAAGTGCTAGAGGATATTCTTCATGCGTGATAGATTTTGGTGGTCATTGGGATCAGTTCTTACCCTTGGCAGAGTTCTCGTACAACAATAGTTATCACTCGGGTATTGATATGGCTTCTTTGGAGGCATTATATGGAAGAAGATATAGGCCTCCCATTGGTTGGTTTGATGCATTTAAGGTGAGACCTTGGAGTATTGATCTTTTAAATGAATCATTAGAGAAGGTGAAATCTATATAGGATAAGCTTCTAGCAGCTTAGAGCAGGAAGAAAGAGTATTTTGACCAGAAGGTCAGGAAAATATGGAGGAAGATCAAGTATTGCTGAAGGTTTCACCCATGAAGAGTGTGATGAGGTTTGGTAAGAGAGGTAAGCTTAGTCTAAGGTATATTGGGACTTATGAAGTTCTTAAGCGTGTGGGAGAGGTGGCCTATAAATTGAATTTGCCTCTAGTCTTATCAAGACTGCACCCGTTGTTTGATATGTCTATGCTAAAGAAATATCATGGTGATGGGAACTACATTATATGCTGGGATACAATCCTACTTGATGAGAATTTGTTTTATGAAGAGGAGCCTGTAGCTATTCTAGATAGGGAGGTCCGCAAGTTGAGGTCAAAGGAGATTGCTTATGTGAAGGTTCAATAGAAGAATCGGCTGATTGAAAGGTACACATGGGAGATTGATATTGATATGCACGGAAGATATCCACATTTTTTTTGTCAAGTTAGGTACCCTTTCTTACCCCACCTTTTTTTGACCATTCGGGACGAACGATGGGTAAATTGTTCTATGATGTAACGACACGTTAGGTCATTTTAAGTACTAGAACTATATCGACTCTTTCTAGAAATTTTAAATGGTAATTTTGAACTAGTTATTTAACTAAGATTACTTAGCTGGTGGGTATTTATGAAATAATTATTTTAGTTGATTGTAAATGGGCCAAGTATAAAATTTTATTTAATACTTTATACCACTTGGTCCATGTTTATTAAAGGAGGTTAGTGGAGTTTGTCACTTTTTAGTACATAATTATTTTATTTAGAAAATAAAAAGAAGAGAGTAAAGAAACCGACCGAAGCGGTCGCAGTAGTAAGCCCTAAGGGTCTCATTAAGGGAATAGTTTCATGTATCAAAATGATCTCTTCCCATTTTTTAAGTAATTAATAGTGGTATGTTAATGGGTAGAAATTCAAAGGATTAGACAATCATTAGACGTAATGAATGTTAATTTATTGGGGTGGTAGGCTTATAGAGAAATTGTAAGTTTAAGCCGTTCTTTTAAACTCCTTCTTCTGTCCATAAATTTCATACTTATTTTCAATTAAATATTGTAATTTCTTCCCCTTGATGTCATCAACATCACATATAAGGAATTGGGGAAATTTTGGGTTCATGAGTGTTGCCACTGGTTTCGTAACCAGTGGCTTCACTTTTAAATATTATTATTTTGTTATCATATTATAAATTAAGTTTTGATATATTGAAAAAGATAATTGAATATTAAGTGTGTTGTATTATATGAATATCATTAAAGTTATGATAATGGGAAGGAATTGAGACTTACTTCTGGGTTTGAAATATAGGAAATATAGGAACTTGAACACAAGGTTGGGTGAGTTTTTAGGTCTAGACTAGACATATAGTAATATGGATGTTTATGGAATCGTTTCTTACAAATTATACATACTTGACAGATTTTGAGAACGTTCTGAGGCATTGAAGAAAGGAAAAGAATTGGTGAATTAGCTTGCTTTGCTTCAATTATTCGGTTGAGGTAGGTTATGGTTTGTTCTATGTTATAGAGACTCTTAATAGTGATTGATAGTCATTGAGTAATACTGTGAAATTTTGTATGTACTTAATTATTGTGGTTTGGATGATTTATATGTTGTTGTGATTGGTCTATGATCCCAAGATCACAAAATCCATAATCTTTAACTTGTTCTATTAAAGTGATGCTTTGAATAAAGAATCCTTGAGGAAATATTGTTAAGGAAGTGGAAAGAGATAATAATGAATGATGAATTAACTATATTGTTGGATCAGGTGCCACGAGCCAGCACGATATTATTGAATCGAGTGTTATGTTTCGGCTCGGTAACAGTAAAGGAAAACATGTCAAAATAACTTAATATACTCAATTCAAAGAACCCATTTCCCAAATGAGCATAGTGTAGAGGTCTAACTCTTCATGTGTATTCTTGATATTGTTGAATAATTGCATACTTGCTTCATTATTGTCGTTACTTGTACATGTTACTTGTTTGCCAACGGCTAAGTTGTATAGCTGATTTCCTATTATTACTTTATGCATATTGGTTTCTATTTTGATTCGGTTGATGATATCTACTCAGTACATGTTGCCTTGTACCAATCACTACTTGTGTTTTCTTCATTTTCATTTTGTGGAGTGCCAATAAGTGTACCAAAGACTTCAACTCGCCCTCAACTCTACCCAGTCTCCAGCACATCATATTCTAGGGCGAATTATTCGTTCTAGCTCTCATTGGGTTCTCTCAATCATGACATGATGTCCTTAGTTTTCAGATACAAACTATTTTATTGATTTATTTTGGTGTTTTGATACCCGTAGACTTGGTATTTTGGGATTAGATGTCTTTGACGTGATAACTTTCAAGCTTTGGTAAACGATATGTAATAGGCCCTACTAGATTCCTATTTTTCACTTTAATAAGCTTTGAGTTTCTGCATTATTATCGTATTTCATAAGTTGAATAAATAATATAAGTTGGGGTTTGAATTCATTGGTTCGCCCACCTAGAAGGTTAAGTGTGGGTGTCACTCATGACTCGTTTAGCATTGAGACAATAATATGTTAATTACAAATATTATATAATACAAATAAAAAAGAAATGATCAAAAACTAAAATAGAGAGTATAAATAGTAGTTCTCTAAATTTGGAGATCTACTATTCACCTCTCTATAAATGGAAAATATTGTCACAGACTTAGACTCCAAAATTTCAAGTCGTGAAGACACCTACTAACATCACCACAAATTAAGCCAAATCCATAGTCTAGCTATACGTCCAAACTTTCACTTCAATTAAGAAGTATAAACAGTCGAAGTTAATTTATATGACTCAACGTGAGTTAAGGTTAATCCCATAGAGGATTTATTTACAGAAATAGTTTCACTATAGCGTTTATCCAACTGTGGTTATTATTTCCTAAAGAAAGTGATTACGAAATGAAAAATGGGTTTGGTTGTAAGGTTCAAGTAACCACAATTAATAGAGTTTTAACTTCAACGTTGTGATGATAAGTGAATGAAACCAGGGTTGTGTTTCCCATGACGTTATATCTTGTGTTGATTCGTGAATGAGTTTCAAGTGATCTATTCTTTTCAGATTGCAGGCAAGCAAAATATATCTAAAACCTTTCGGTCTTGTTAGATAACTCACACTAAAATCCTCTCGGTCTAAGAGTGTTATCATATTTAACCCTCACCTATTTTGGTGTCAAAATTCTCTTCTCTCGAACTTGAACTTTCCCTCCATATCAATAGATTAACTCGACTTTTTCCTAACTATCGATTTCCTCTCGAACAATTGATAGATACAAGCAAGTTCTAATGTGTGCACTCATTAGAAAGAATGAATAACGAAATTCAAATTATGTTATGCAATTATGAATCACCTTCTACTTGTTTTATGATTATACACTTAGATTTCTGTCATAGTTTCCACAACCCTAGTTGTGGTGTTTAGCCACTCATGCATTCAATTGAACAGGTTCAAATAAATATTGAATACATTAAGAGAATCACTTACAAAGATTTCCAAATTTAAAGAACACTTGATATTCAAAAACCAAATCAAACCAAACTTCAAGTCTTGATCCAAAGTTAATCGATAAAGATCAAAGTAGAGAATGGTAGGAAAGTTATCTCTCATTCCAGATATGACAAGATAAAACAAAAATTAAACCTAATTAATTCTAATAGTCTGACTAAAAAGAGTCCTACTCGAAGTAGGACTAACTTGTCGGGCTGCTTCATGGACGACATGACAGTCCGCCAAGAGCTTCACGGTCCGTAAAGCCTGCCATGGTCTCACACTTAGACAGTGTGAGATCCTTTTTTTTTTTTTATGTTCTTCACATCTGGGTATAACTCCTTAAGTGCACTAAGTCACCAGGACTGAAGTTCCTTTTCTCAATGTGCTTGTCATGATATAGCTTCATCCTTTCCTTGTAAAATGCAGACCTCTCATAAGCTCTCAAATGGAACTCAAACATTTTATTTATCTGATCCAGTCTCAGGTTCGCTATTTCACTCCAACTGAGGTTCAACTTTTTTATTTCCAAAGGTGTTTTATGCTCTAGCTCGACGGGTAAATAACATGTTTTTCCAAACACCAATTGATATGGGGACATACCAATAGGTGTCTTAAAATCTTTTTGATATGCCCACAATGCATCATCCAACTTTCTCGCCCAATCTGTTCTGTTGGCATTCACTGTCTTTTCCAATATTGCTTTGATTTCCTAGTTCGATACCTCGACTTGGCCACTTGATGCAGCTAATATGGTTTTGCTACCTTATGTTGTTTAACCCCATATTTGGCCAAAATTGCACTGAACACTTTATTACAAAAATGTGAGCCTCCGTCGATGATAATCTCTTTAGGTGTACCAAACCTTGAGAATATGTTCTTCTTCAGAAAACCAGCAACACTCTTACCATCATTTCCAGGCAGGGCAACTACCTCAACCCACTTGAAAACATAACCCACTGCCACCAGTATATATTTTTGCCCATAGGAGCTCACAAATGGTCCCATAAAGTCAACTCCCCACACATCAAACAATTATACTTCCAAAATAGGTGGCATTGGCAGTTCAAGCCGCCGAGAGATAGATCCTTGCCTTTGACACATATCACAACCCTTGACTAAGTCAATTGCGTACTAGTGCATTGTAGGCCAATAGTACCTACTCTAAAGTACCTTGTGGCCAGTTTGTACACCCCATGATGACCACCAAATGGAGAGAAGTGGCAAGCCTCTAAGATATTTAGCATCTCAGCCTCAGGGATACATCGTTGACAAGAAAATTAGCAAAGTCAGAAAACCAAGGAAGGAGATCAAGAGAGGTGGCTAATACCTGCTCATCTAGAAATGAGTCATTGATGTTTAACTCAAGTTCTTCTTTCTTCTCTGCCTCCAACCTAGACAGGTGATCAACCACCTGATTTTTCCAACCTCTTCTATCTTTGACTTCAAAATTGAATTCTTGAAGTATCAGCACCCATCTTAACAATCTCGACTTTGCATCTTTCTTCGCCATTAAGTTTCTCAGTGTTGCTTAATCAGTGTGAACAATCACTCTAGTACCTAGCAAGTATGCCCTAAACTTCTCAAATGCATATGCTACATCAAGTAACTCCTGCTCAGTAATAGTGTAGTTTCGATGTGCTCTATTTAGCGATTTGTTGGCATAATAGATCAGGTGGAAGATCTTGTTGCGCTTCTACCCCAACACAACTCCCAAGGCAATACCACTTGCATCACACATTACCTCAAATGGTTCCGACCAATCCGTACCAATGATCACTGGGGAAGAGACCAGCTTTTCTTTTAGGCACTCAAAGGCTTTTAAGCATGCATCATCAAAGACAAATTTCGCCTTTCTCCAACAACTTGCACAAGGGGTGTGCAATTTTTGAGAAATCCTTGATAAATCGCCTATAGAATCCTGCATGACCCAAAACACTTGGAATAACTTTTACACAAATAGGCGGAGGCAACTTTTCAATTACCTCAATCTTTTCTTTGTCTACCTCGAGTCCTTTATGTGACACCTTATGGCCTAGGGCTACGCCTTCCTTGACCATGAAGTGACACTTCTCCCAGTTAAGCACCAAATTAGACTCAATGCATCTCTGTAATTCCCTACTAAGATTTAACAAACAATTATCAAATGTATCACCTATCACAGCAAAATCATCCATGAACACTTCCTACGTGTCCTCTACTATGTCCGAGAAGATAGACATCATACACCTCTGGAAAGTTGTTAGTGCATTACATAATCCAAATGGCATGCGTTTGAACGTAAAGCTGCCATAAGGACATGTAAAGGTAGTTTTCTCCTGATCTTCCATAGTAATTGATATTTGGTTATACCTGCAGTATCCATCTAAAAAGCATACCACTCTTTGGCAGCTAATATGATCCATGAACGCCATTGCAAAGTGGTCCTTCAAGGTCAATCCATGTATACACGCCAACCTGTGACTGGTCTTTGCGAAATCAACTTGTTCTTCATGTTGGCAACCATTGTCATACCACCCTTCTTGGGTACACACTACACTGGGCTCACCCAATGACTATCAGAAATGGGGTACACTACACCTGCACCCAACCACTCTATGATTTCCTTTTTAACCACTTATTGCATTGTTGGCTTCAACTTCCTCTGGTGCTTTATTCTTAGGTTGTAGTCCTCCTCGAGTTGGATTTATGAGTGTAGATACTCGGAGGTATCACAATGATGTCACCAACAGTCCAACCAATCACCCTTTTGTACCTCATCAAGACTTTGACTACCTCCTGCACATGTTCATCATTCAGATTTGCAACAAAAATGACTAGCAATGTGTTGTTAGAACCCAAAAAGGCATACCTTAGGTTGTTGGGTAACTGTTTCAGTTCAAGTATAGACGGCTCTTCAATAGATGGCTTTGCCGAAGATTTGGCCTGTTTTTCAGATCCAGGTCTAGTTTCTTCGAAGCATAAGAATATGACCCCATGCCTTGCAGAGCATTTAAAGTCTCCACATAATCATCCCAGAAGTCTTTTTCAAAATTCATTAGCATAGCTGCCAATGTTTCAACAACAAACTTTTCCTCAATAGCAGCTTCCAGTTCCCTTTCATCAAAGACCTCTATCGCAGATACCACATTCATATCTTGTGGTTTATTCATAGACCTACATATTTTAAACTTTACCTCTTCATTGTTGAGACTGAAATTTAACTCTCCACTCTCAACATCAACCAACGCTCGACTTATGGCCAAAAATGGGCTTCCTAAAATAAAGGAACCTCAAAATCTACTTCGCAATCCAGAATCACGAATTCTGCCGGAAAAATAAAGTTGTCCACTTTTACAAGCACAACACATAAAATACCCACATGTCGTTTCACTGACATATCTACCACCATCAACCTCAACGCGGTGGGTTTTGGAACACCTAACCTCAACTACTTGTAGATGGCTAGCGTATCAGATTTATACTTGCCCTTAAATCACACAGGGCTTTTGTAAACTTGAACAATCAGATTGTGCATGGTATAGTGAACATACCAGGATCCTTCTTTTTATGCACCAGATATCTTGCAGCAATAGCACTACAATGATGGATATTATCAGTAGGTTCAAAACTTCCAACTCTTTTCTTTGTGACTAAGTCTTTCATGAACTTAGCACAGCCTGACATCTACTCCAGAGCTTCTACCAACGGGATGTTCACTGATAGTTGTCTCAGCATGGTAATGAATTTTGCAAACTCCCCATCTTCAGCTTTCTTCTTAAGTCTTTGGGGGAATAGAGGAGGCGGTCTCGATATCTGCTCTAAAGGCAAGGTAGCCTCGGCTTTTGTTTCTTTTACCTTAGTGGGACTCACTGTTGATATATCTTCTTCTGTATCATCTACCTGTTCAAATTCAACTTCTTCTTCCTCATTCATGCCTATACTTTGTTCCTGCTCATTAGCTGCAAATGTTGAATCATTAAGGATCTTACCACTTATGGTAGTGATGGCCATGCACTGCCTATCTTTCTTAGGTTTCTGAATAGTGTCACTTGGTAGTGCACCATTCTTCCTCGTGTTTTGTGATGCTGATAGGTTTCCCAACTGTTGCTCTAGGTGCTTGATTGAAGTTGTGTGAGAATCAACCAGCTGACTAATACTGGAGAAATCACTCTTCATCTTTTTCACACCTGCATCAGTTGATTCAACCTTTTACAGCACCTTATCCAACATATCCTCTATTTTAGACCCGCTAAAACATCCACATACTCGATCCTTATTACTTGGAAACACATATACACCACAGCGGTCATTCTTTTACCCATCTCTGTTCTAACAGGTTCCTGCTCTTTGTTTCCTGATCTTTCATATTACCCATATCTTGGGTAGCTCCGACCTTGATTTCCAGAATTATAACCTTAGTTTCCCAAGTTATAATTTCGAAAACCCCCCTGGTTACTCAAGTATTTGGCCTCCTCGTCTAGATCAATATATTGATATTCATACCTCTGAGATGCGCTGACAGCATTCACTTTCTCTCGACCTGCCATGATGTGCTTTGTGAGCAGATCCATCTGAGTCCTCATGTGGGCCATGTCTTGATCTATTTCTTCTTCTCGCCTCTTCTGTTCAGCTGAAAGCTCGAATGTGAACCCAAGATCTCCAACTTCAGCATCTCTTGAGTTTAATGCTCTATTATTCTTCGAAACTTTATCCATTAGCTGCATAATTTTCGAAAATGGCTTCCTCATGAATGAACCTCCACACACTGCATCAAAAACAGGATTAGTGACATAATTCAATGATCTACCTTTTTTAAATGTTTATCACTAAGACAATGGTTCGGACACTTCTTCAGCTTTTGGCTGAATCTCCACTATGTATCATGCATTGCTTCCCCTGGTATTTGTTTGTATGAACCTATCCCATCCTTCATCTATAGTTATTTTGATTCAGGATAGAACCTTTCCAAGAAGGCTTCTTTCAGTTCAGTCCAAGTCCTAACTGAATCATTTGGTAGTTCATTCAGCTAATTGGTTGCCTCCCCATTGAGAGACAACAAAAATATTCTCATCCTTCTAGCAGTCTAACTAACCCCCGAGAATTTCCTATGATTTGTATATTGCCACGAAATTTATTGAGTGTTGGTTGGCATCATCACCAGGTGCACCTCTAAACATACCCTTCAAGTTTAGCAGTTGAATCATCGTGCTAGTGATCGTAAATTTCACACCTGGAGTAATGCATGTAGCAATAATGCTCTGGTGGCTCTAGTTCCATCTAAGTCTAAGTCATCCTCTTAAAACACCATCTGAGTTGGTTGTTGTGCTCGACCCCTTGGAGTTAGTGGCTATCGATGAGGAGGAGATATCTCTTCTACTCCTTTATGTTCCTCCACCACCCTGGGTGGGTCATTCACAGCATTCCGCTGAGCACCTCTAGTGGTTGTCTCAGCCTCAAGTCCAAGTCTCTACCTTTGCGCCTCAAGTTCCTGTGCATTTACCATCTTGCGGATAGTTTTTCTCAGTTTCGGATCATAAGGAATCAATGGAGCTCCCTTAGTTCTGGCATTTGGCATGCACTACTGAACTTACCTGTCAAAGACACAGACAAAGAACAAGGCGTAAAATTAGGAAATATAACTATAATATGAATAATTGCTAGTAAAATATTTCTGAATTGAAATTCCCCAGCAGCGACGCCAAAATTTGATACGTCCAAACTTACAATTGAATTAAGAAGTATAAACGATCAAAGTTAATTTATAGAACTCAACGTGAGTTGAGGTCGATCCCACAGAGAATTTCTTTACATAAATAGTTTCACTATCACATTTATCCAACTGTTGTGATTATTTCCTAAAGAAAGCGATTACAAAATGTAAAAATGGGTTTGGTTGTAAGGTTCAAGTAACCAATATTGTTATAAGATCTAGATTAACACAATTAACAAAGTTTTAACTTCATGGTTGTGATGATAAATGAATGAAACCAGGGTTATGTTTCTCATGACGTTATATCTAGTGTTGATTCGTGAACGAGTTTCAAGTGTTCTATTCTTTGCAGATTACAGGCAAGCTAAATATATTTAACACCTCTCAATCTTGTTAGATAACTCACACTCAAATCCTCTCAATCTAAGGGTGTTATCATATTTTACCGTTGCCTATTTTGGTGTCAAAATTCTCTTCTCTCGAACTTGAACTTTCCCTCCAAATCAATAGATTAACTCGACTTTTTCCTAACTATCGATTTCCTCTCGAACAATTGATAGATACATGCAAGTTCTAATGTTTGCACTTATTAGAAAGAATGAATAATGAAATTAAAATTATGTTATGCAATTATGAATCACCTTCTACTTGTTTTATGATTATACACTTAGATTTCTATCATAGTTTCCACAACCCTAGTTGTGTTGTTTAGCCACTCATGCTTTCAATTGAAAAAGCACATATAAGTAATGAATACATTAAGAGAATCACTTACAAAGATTTCCAAAGTTAAAGAACACTTGATATTCAAAAGCCAAACCAAGCCAAACGTCAAGTCTTGATCCAATGTTAATCAATAAAAACCAAAGTAGAGAATAATAAAAAAGTCGTCTTCATTCCAGATATGACGAGATAAAACAAGAATTAAACCTAATTAATTCAAATAATTTGACTAAAATGAGTCCTACTCGAAGTAGAACTGACTTGTCAGGTTGCTTCACGGACGGCATGACGGTCCGTCATGAGCTTCACGGTGTGTGAAGCCTGTCGTGGTCTCACACTTAGATAGTGTGAGACCCCTTTTCTTGAACTCCTTCACGATCAGCATCATGAGCTGTTAGAAGAACCACAGCCCGTTAGGGTTTTCGTGGTCAATACTTGGCCAAACCAAAACATAACTCCTCAAGGTCTTCCCATTGATTCACCTTCACGATCAGTATCACGAGTCATCATAAGGGCCACAGCCCGTCTACGTGTTCGTGGCCCTTACTTAGCCAAACTAAACTTAGCTCCTCAATGCCTGTGGAAATCCTTCACGAACTTCAAGACGGACCGTGAAAGAGACCATGGTCCGTCATAGTCTCTGTGGTCCTGACTTGATCAAACTCAACTTTCCTTGCTGACACTTCTTCATCTCCACGAGCCTCGAGATAGCTCGTCATCATGACTACGACCCGTCTGGGGCACCATGGTGTATATTTTAGGATCTTTTCCTTCTTCTTTTTATTTTCCACGCAAGTGTAAACCTGTCTACACATTCAACAAACACATCAAATCCTACACAAATACACTTGATTCTAGTATTAATCCTTAGTCTTGAGCATCAAATATGCCAAGATTTCACGGCATATCATCTAGCATAAAAAATAATGGGCTATCACACGAAAGAGAAGAATGCACAAAGTTAAGAACAAACATAAAAAAAAAATAAGGATGGAGAATCAAGATATACATAATACACCCCAACATCTGGTATCAGTTGGTACTCAATCTACTAATCACAACAAAAGTATAGGGTACAGACAAATATATAGTATCGTCTCCGAACATAAAATAAAGACTACTCCAATCAAAACAGAACGAGAAGGACAACTTTTAATGTCAAGAGCTCACCAAGTCTTTAATCCAAAGTTGCTTTGCACAATACACACGTCAATGGTTCTAAGGACTCGTGCTGGGATATATAGGGTGCAGAAGTGTAGTGTGAATATCAAATATATGGTACTCAGTAGACATGGCCGACTAAGCTCCAAAGAAAAAACAAATATAACTAACATGTAGAGAAGAAATACACATTACAAGCAATCGAAGAATAAATAATATGTGATAAGAGCATGAAATAAGATGAAGGGGTATGCAATATAAGATGTAGATAGCAAAGGCGAAGGAACATACCCAGAGACGCTATCCAAATAACCTAATCAAAAAAAGATTCTACTACCAAAATTAAATAAAAAGGGTATACAAATAATTTCTACGCAAAACATAATAATAATCAATAAACAAAATTCAATCCAACTCAAGTATAAAAATACCAATATAGAAGGAACCAACAGCCCTACCCAAGCCAATCATAGAAATCAAAAATCACTCAATCACAACTGCATAGTCATAGTCAAATAATAACCTAACGGAACCCCATAAGT